>CANJKZ010000934.1:470000-1075000 GCA_947471745.1 Closterium sp. Naga37s-1 | reverse complement strand
TGCAACGATCCAATCTTCCTTATACCGAGCCCAGCAGAAGACAGGCAGCCCAAGATTGAAACTGGAGAACCCAATGAAGACGCGAAATATTTTACGCCGCAAGTAACCAACGAGGTTCAAGGCACTCCTGCGAAACCCTCAGCATCGCCTTCGCGAAGTGGGTGGTCCAGAAGATACGCTGCGACTTCGCGAAACGCGCCTTCGCCAATGCGAGTTCCACGCTTCAGTCCTTCGCCCGTTAAACTCGGCGGCATCCCTCGAGGGCAATTCCAAGCCAATGGCTCCTCATCCATCGGCTTAAAAACCGCGATGCGCGATTTGCCGGTCGCATCGCGAAGCATATAAGTACCTCCAGAACCGTCCGGGGTAATTTCAGGAGCCTGGCCGGCTAATAATCCCGCGCTGACGCCAGCTAAGGTTCTTTGTACAGCAGCACTCTCTGCAGGGTTACTACATCCAAACCCAGTTGACTCGACTACTGGAAAGCTATCGGTCCTTAGAAGAGTGCTATCGATAGTAGTCCTAGGTGCGAGGCCGTGGCACGAATGAAGCCGTCGCTCAAACAACCGAAGGTTATTTTTGCCAGCGTTATCTACCGGGAAGCACGGCTGGGCGACTGACTGCACGGTGGTCAACGACGGAGAGATGGACTGGACAATGACCGTCAACGACGGAGTCATGGACTGGACAATGGCCGCCATTTTCGTCGGAAGCTAAGGCTTAGCGGTAACGATGATAATATAATGCCACGGCCAACGATAAGGGAGGATGGAGGTGGTGGTGGTGGTGTGGAATGGATTGCCTTTAAAGCCGGCGGCCCAAATTGTTCATGCTTTTAAAAGTTGTCCGAAGGGAGTTTCTCTGGTGTGGGCTTTGGCGAGGGTTTCCAATTTCGTATAGGTTCGTTTTTTTCGCGAGACCTAGCCAACCCTCGGTTTTCCACCTAGTGAGTGAATCTGTCTTCGAAAGTCCCAAATTGCAAGTGCGTGACTTTCAAAAGCTTGGACACTCAACTTCGTCAAGTTTTTAAAACTTGACCCTCGCGGTCCGCAATTTGGGATGCGGGCTCTAAGCTGAGTGAAGAGACTGAGCACGATGGTGGTGCGGTGCTCCTGTGGCATGAGGCTTCGCTGGTGGGCCAGCAGCACAAGTAGCAGCTAGGGTTTCACGCAGCCCCTTCCTATTTCCATAGCGACCCGTCAGTGTCCAAATTTGATTGTCAAAATTCTGGCAAAAAGAAGCAGCATTCTATTCAACGACAACTGCCAAAAAGCAGAGCAAGTGGGTGGGTTTGGAGGTTCCACAACTGGCCCGAAGCGGGGTCCGAGGCTACGTAGCTGGTCCGGCTTACGAAATGTGGCACGCAACTGGTGGAAAACCCGCCAGAAGTAACCCTACCACAATTGTAAAGGGTGATCCCAACCTCACATGACCGAAAGGAGAAACAGTTTACAAAAGAGAAGCCAAGTTCCACACCGTAAGAAACCTACATTATGGCGGTAAATGGTTCTGTATGGACCAGCTAAAACTTTGTTGGGAAATCTGCACCAAACCGTGTCAAATTTTGGGGCTAACCAGCAAAATCGTGGAAGCAAATTATTATGTGGGTTAGTAATTGGGTGGTTCACCATCCACGTAATTGGTCGGGCAGGCCAGAACAGTCACTTAAAGGTGGAAAACTGAGCAGCACCTGCTTCCAAGAAGGTCCTAGTCTTGGAGGTCGATTCGCCCCCGTGACCAATGCTTGAACCTTGCGCTGTATTCGCAATTGCACATACGTAGACTAATATTATACCATAGGGTGAAATAGCCGGGTACCGTATCAACGAAACTAATGGATCTTGAGATAGAGGTTGAATCGTGCAGCAGCAGGATGGCTCAGCCTACAATGTCAGAATTCCTTAATACGGCAAAATGGCTCATTCTCCAACTCTGCTCACATGTTAAGGTGATACAGGATGTACGGTGTGGTTGGTAGTACCCTGGTTGAACCATTGCTGCACAAATGCACATTATGAACACAACCCATAAGAGTTACAGTATATGCAGAGCCTATGTCGGCCCTGTTGCTGATGGCTTGTCCCTTGAGGGAGCATGTAGACCAGTATTGCAGCAATTAATGTCTCGATTTGGCAGTAGACTCAAAGTAGACCTCAAGAATTTCACCCAGACAGTGAATAACATCACCCCCTGCTGCTCCACTCAGCACCTTCTCCTCTGCACGTGCCAGCATGTCTTCTAACGCGGATGGAACCTCGGGATCGTCGCGAACCATCAGTGAGCCAATATCGAAAACAGTTCGATTTGCAGCCGAACCTTTCTTGAGTAGGAGCGTTGCCGCGCGAAACACGCGTGCGCATGCGCCGTTCACGGCCCACCCACCCGCCTGTAGAAGCGCCAGGTCAGCTTCGGCGTCAAGCTTCGCAATATATTCCCTGACATCCTCGCTAAGGGGCTGCTTCGCTTGAGGCCAGTACAACCACTCGAATGTACAGTCTTCCAACGTCTCCGGAAGGCAATATCCATGGTCGATTGGAATGAGCTTCAAATCTGAGCCGCCGCTTTTCACCAGAATGTTGGCGCCGTTTCTATCCGTATTCGCCAGCCGCATGTCCAGAGTAGCAATCTTGTGAACCTCCGAAGCAGCGAACCGAGCCGGGCCCATATCCTCACAGTTGCTTATAGCGGGGACAAAGTGCTGCAGCGAACCAATCTTCCTTGAACCGAACTCAGCAGAAGACAGGCCGCCTAGAATTGAAACTGGAGAGCCCAATGAAGACGCGAAGAATTTGATGTCGCATGTAACCAACGCGGTTCGCGGCACTCCTGCGAAACCCTCTGCATCGCCTTCGCGAAGAGGGTGGTCCAGAAGATACGCTGCGACTTCGCGAAACGCGCCTTCGCCAACGCGAGTTCCACGCTTCAGACCTTCGCCCGTCTCGCTCGGCGGCATCCCTCGAGGGCAATTCCAGGCCAACGGCTCCTCATCCATCGGCTTAAAAACCGCAATGCGCGATTCGCCGGTCACATCGCGAAGCATGTAAGTGCCGCCAGAACCGTCCGGGGTAATTTCGGGAACCTGACCGGCTAACAATCCCGCGCTGACATCAGCTAAAGCAATTTGTACGGCGGCGCTCTCTGCAGGACTACTACAGCCAAAACCAGTTGACTCGACTATTGAAAAACTATCGGTCTGAAGGAGAGAGCTGTCGGTACTGGTCCTCGTTGCGAGCCCGCGGCACGGGTGAAGCCGTTGCTGGAACGATTGAAGGCACGGCTGGGCGACTGACTGTACGCTGGTCAAGGACGGAGACATGGACTGCACAATGACCGCCATATTTGTTGGAAGTTAAGGCAGAGCGGAGACTAAGGGAGGCGAAGATGGTGGTGGTTGTATGGTGTGGACTGAACTTCAGCATTTCCCACAATTAGCAGCTATGGTGCATTGTTGAGCCAGGAAACTGATTGCTAGGGAGGCTGTGCGACGGGATAAAAGTGGTGCGGTCGGTGGTGCTGTTACGGCTGGAGTGAGGCTTGGCTAGGTGGGCCAGGAGGAGAAGCTGCTTTGGGGTTTCAATTCAAACTGGCTGTCTTTCTTCTGGGACGTTTACCTGGATTGCCTCGAGTGGAGCTGTTTATGAACAGCCCTGTCTTGCCCCACTGCGACCTAAAATGCCGTCCAGGTTGATTTCCACGCAGCTGTGACCAGTTTTGTTGGTTTCAGTCTATGTTCTGAAAATCTTTAGCGAAATTACCAGACTGGACTTCCAGTTGCGTTCTCAGCGTGAAATTCTCATAATCGATTCTCCGTCGATTGGGACAATTATGCCAATGTGTCTGGTCTCACTGGATAGAAATCTGATTCTCGTACGAAATAATACCCTCTATTTAGCAGAGTCTTCCCATCCGCCACCTTGCCAAATGGAAGAGTGTCTCAAGAAGGAACCCTGGTCCCAAACCGAAAGAAACCCCCATGCAGGTGGTAGTTTTTTCTGTTCATGGGACAGCTAGCATTCCTTGGAAAGCTGGAACTGCAAAGCGTGTCAATGATTCGTCTGACTGGGAGAACGGTAGGTTCTAAGCTGGAAGCTGTGGGTCAGCAATCAACCGCGTGGTTCTAGATCAACGTGATTGGTGGCATACGTCGAACACCGTCACTCATGTGCATTTCATACGTCGGATTCGGTCACATGCACGTGAAGAATTGAGCGGCAGCACGAAATTCGAACAGATTCGCACAGTTGGCAGTGGAGCTCGCGACGTTCGAAGAACCCAGAGCTTGGCTTCTAAGAAGCCATACAACTCGGTTTGACCCCATGACAAGGATCAATCACAAGCTAATTGTACAAAACAGCACATTTGTAAACGGCTTATACAAGTGACATACGCTATAGGTTTCATGTGACATTGGCATCGGGTACCAAGCATAAATATTAAATAACTCTAAAATTCACAATAATATATATATATATATGTTATTATAAATTTATATGGTGTATTTGGCTAAAGGAGGACGTTTGTACAGGTGCAAATATTTTTACAGGTGATTCAACATAGAATATAGAGAATATAGATTTAGTACACCTGCAAGTGAAGGGGACATGCGTTTACTCACTGTCTTTGTATAGCTAATGCTCTTGTGGGTGCTCGCGCCATCCCACTGACTCTGACAACCAAATTCAAACTTTGGCGGGAGACCCTCGAAGCCACTACAGTCTGGCGCGCGGTTCCAGCCTTTCGCCGTTTTCCCAAAAGAAGCACCCAGCAACACGACACCACACCACATCCAACCAAAAAACTCCTAGTTCGCTACCACCTTGCCTGCTCCCCCAAGCCAAACCTTTAGCTTTAGGGGTCGTTCCTCGCCCTGCTTCCAGCTCCAGGCCCGTCAAACTTTAACCGAACCAGCAATGGCAGTCTCGAGGGGAATTCTCTGTCAGACTTTGGGGAACTCGCAGCAATTTGGCCGACTCGAGCTCAAACAACCTTCTAGCCTGCACATGTGTGTTTGAAATTCTGATTTGGAAGAGCTCACCATCACCCTGTCACCTGATCGCTACTTCGAGTTCCCACGATTTTCCGATTCTAGAGTCTGCGTGTTTCTGGTTCGAGTAGGACGCAGGGCTGTCCTTGTAAGCACATTGTGTCTGAAAATAACAACGCGGGACATGTGATAGAAATACTAGGCTCTATTGGAAATTCAAGCAAGTCAGCGTCCTGGAAAATCCCATTATCAGTCAAGGCCCACGACGCAGCGCTAGCCGTGATTCACCGATGAATATGTCACAAAATCGATATTACTGAGCAATACCTCCTCGTTTAGGCGATCAGCAGCAATGACGAATTCCGCCAGCAAGCAGATGGGGAAGTCGCCAGCATTGAAACCGCGACCTCTCAGTTCCTCCATTAGCCCTCGGAAGGATTCGCGTGGCGGTGTAGCAAGCCCTAGAAAGGGGATCCTTTCGACTGGCAGTGGTAGAAGCTCACGTGGGGAAACGAGGAACGGAGCTGAGAAGGAGAACAGCAACGGCGGGAAGAACGGTGAGCGGAACGGCAGCAGGTCAGCTGCACCACCAGCAGCAGCAGCAGCATCAAAAGCTTCCGATCGTCCTTTGAACCGGGGTTCTGCTTTCGCTGGTGGGAACGGCAAGACCCAGCAGCAGACGAACGAGAATCGACGGAACTGTGTGAACGAAGACCAGGACGGCCATCGAGAAAACGGACGGAAACAGACTGAAAACCGTCTGGTCGGAGAAGAGGGGAGGTGTGGAGCAAGCGAGGGGGGATGTATTCTTCAGGAGATGAATGGATCAGCCTACGTTCAGCCGTTTCAGGAATCTCAGGTTGTAGAATCTCAAGAAAGCGGAATAGGGATCAACGCAGGGATAAGCTCCGGTGGTAGATTTATCGCGGAGCAGGCTGACGTGGCAAGGGTGGATCCGCCGAGGCAGTTATCGCAACCGGCAGGTGAATCAGGGATGGTTCTTAGCGGGAACCGGAGGTTATTGCAGCGGGGAGATGTGTCGGCGAAGTGGAGGAGACCGTCGCTGAAGTTGCACGTGCCGTCGCAGGCGACGGCGTTGGCGACGTCACTGAAATTCCGGCGACGCCGCCGGCGTCGCATCGACCGCCGAACCTGACCCCGCTTATCGTATACGAAGACTCGCCGTCGCTCGCCTTCAGCATATCCCCCTCTCCTTCGCTCTCCCCTTCACCCTCCTCCTCTCCCATACTTCCGCACCTCTCCGTAGCACCTCCTGTCCCTCCTGCCCCTCCTACCCCTCTCGACACGTCAGCTCCTAATCCCAATGAGCACTCTCAACTTAAAGAGGCCTCGCTGGTCGTCCTGAATCCTATGAACTGGGTCGCTTCCCCGACGCCGCAGGCAGATTGCGCTCTAGACGGTCTGCAACCCCCGCAATTGCCGGCGGAAAACCCGCAGCCAGTGGCAGCTGCTTCCCGTGCCGACGTTCCTGCTGATGCAAACGCAGTATCCTGCGAAGCTTCGCAAGTGCCTCCTCCGGTATCCCAACAGGTGCCTCATCAGGTAACGAGCAACCGGGGGTGCGATCCGCATGGAAGCGCTGTTTCCGCCGTGGACTCCGCTGCCTCTGCGTCAGCGAATCCAACGGCTAGTTCAGCGGCAAATTCGCTGGCGAATCCAGCGGCGAATCCACCCCGCCCGCGGCTCGTGCGATCCTCCTCCTCCGACTCCTTCCATCCGCCCGCCTCACTCGGCGACGCGCCTCATAACGCGACACGACGGTTCCCTCATCATGCCGCTACCCCCGGCACCCCTACAGCCCCCAGCGCCGCCGCCGGTCGCCTGTCGCCGCGCCTCGGCTTTAATTTCTTTTCAAGAGGCCACGCCAACGCGTCCCCCTTGCGCTTCCGCGGCCGAAACACAGGCGGCGGCGGTGGCGGCGGTAGAGGCGGCGGTGATGAGAATTCCGCTGTTGTGGGAGGTGATAAAAGCGGGATCGGTACCGGTATGAAGTGTGACTTAAGGGAGGGGAGCGGCGTGGATTCTAGGTGGGATGGGTGGGAGGGGGTAACTCAGGGACAATCGCCGTCGCCCTTGTCGCCTTCGTTTGAAGCGCATCAGAAGCAGTCGCAGGGACGGTCGTCGTCGCCGTGGTCGCGAGGGCTCAGCAGAGTTCGCGGACTGGTGTCGCCGAGAAGGGGTAGGAAGCACGATGATGCTGGTGGTGCGGGTGGTACAGCTGGTGGTGCGGGTGGTACAGCTGGTGGTGCGGGCGGTGCGGTTGGTGCTGGTGGCGGTGGTGGTGGTGGTGGTGGTGGTGGTGGTGGTGGTGGTGGTGGTGGTGGTGGTGGTGGTGGTGGTGGTGGTGGTGGTGGTGGTGGTGGTGGTGGTGGTGGTGGTGGTGGTGGTGGTGGTGGTGGTGGTGGTGGTGGTGGTGGTGGTGGTGGTGGTGGTGGTGGTGGTGGTGGTGGTGGTGGTGGTGGTGGTGGTGGTGGTGGTGGTGGTGGTGGTGGTGGTGGTGGTGGTGGTGGTGGTGGTGGTGGTGGTGGTGGTGGTGGTGGTGGTGGTGGTGGTGGTGGTGGTGGTGGTGGTGGTGGTGGTGGTGGTGGTGGTGGTAGTGGTGGTGGTGGTGGTGGTGGTGGTGGTGGTGGTGGTGGTGGTGGCGCCGATTGTGTGGTGGAGCAAATGGAAAAAAACAGGACCGCTGCTGCTACTGTTCCTTCTGCTTTTTCTGCTTCTCCTGCTCCTGCTTCAGCGCTTCCCGAGCCTCACCGCCGAGGCTTGGGATCGCCGAGGCTGCGGGCGTGGCTTGGGTCTCCAGAAGTGCCGATGCTGCCGCTGCGGCGCGGCCTTGGCGTGAGATGGCACCGAACCTCGTCTGCTTCGGTGGTAACCCCAACCACCGGTACCATGCCAGTTACCACCACCACTAGCCAGGTCAATACACATAATCCCAGTGCTGATGTTTCCACTAGCAGCAACGCCGGCCCATACACAAATATGACCGTTCCTAATTTTAGTAACCCTGCTATTTCTAGCAGCAGCACCAGTGCGTTCTCCAGTGCGGGCAGCAGGGCGAGAGCTGCTGCGAGCTCAGACGCAGAGTCTGCGAGACACGTGCGTCCACTGGGGGGAACGGCTTTACAGAGTACAGATTTACATCTTCACCCGTCTGCCTCTTCTGCTGCTGGGTCTGCTGCTGCTGGCAAGTCTGTTGCTGCC
The DNA here is from genome assembly GCA_947471745.1 of Closterium sp. Naga37s-1. Taxonomy (NCBI): domain Eukaryota; kingdom Viridiplantae; phylum Streptophyta; class Zygnematophyceae; order Desmidiales; family Closteriaceae; genus Closterium; species Closterium sp. Naga37s-1. Next base: position 1,066,794 of record CANJKZ010000934.1, on the reverse strand, counting down.
TCGTCTGCTGCGTCTGCTTCGGCTGCTTCCTCCTCTCTTGCAGCGGCTGCTGCGGCGGCCATTGCGGAGTACAACGCGCTCGTGGAGCAGAGCCTCGAAGCAGCGCCTGATAAAACACCTGAAGAAACACCTGGAGAGGGAAGGGCGCCCGTGCCTACGTGCACGACGCACGATGGCGCAACAGGGCTCATTCGTCCGCATGTGCCTCTACCCCAAAAGGTCCTATCGCGAACAGTGTCGGATCCAGGGGGTGGTAACCCTGCCGTTACGGAGCAAGGTGGCAAAACGGCTGTAGCGGCAGGTGGTGAGGGTGAGGGCGGTGCCCTTAATGGGGAAGGTATGCAGGGTGGGAATAATGGTGGCAGTGGTGGTAACACTAGTGGTGGTGGTGGTGGTGGTAGTGGTGCCGGCGGCGGTAGTGGTGGGGGGCTGTTAAAGTGGCTATCGTGGGGCAAGGCAAAGCTAGGCGGAAAGGGGAACTCTAAGCGGCGGAAGGGGAAGGAGGAGCAGCAAGGCAGTTGCGAGGAGGGGACGAAGGGGCGCGCTGCGGAGGAGATTAAGGGGCAGGTTCGTGGTAGTGAGGCGAGGGGTGGCTGTGGCGGTGGTGGCGGCGGTGGTGGTGGGGGCAGTGGTGGTGGTGATGCAGGTGGAGTGGGGGTTGGATGGGTAGGTGCCGGTAGTGGTGTTATCGTCGGTGGTGGTGGCGGTGGTGGTGGCACTGGTGATGTTGGTGGTGGTGGCACTGGTGATGTTGGTGGTGGTGGTGGTGGTGGTGGTTCCTTCTCTGCTGCGAGCGCCGCTTCAAGAGCTACTTTGGGCACGTGGCTGCACGAGAACGAATTGGATGAGGATGGGAATGACGTGGAGGATGCTGACGTGGAAGGATTAGGTGATGATGAGGTGGAACAGAGGGCTGCGGAACAGGGGGGAATGCTGGGTGAGGAGGAGGGGGAGAAGAGGGAGGAGGAAGAGGAGGAAGAGATGGAGGAAGAGGAAGCGGAGGAGGAGAGGGAGGAGGAGATGTGTGTAGCAGAGGTGGAGGATGAAAAAGGTGAAGGGCGCTCGTCTGTTGGACAGTGCGAAGAGAGAGAGGAGAGGGAGGAGGGAGGAGAGAGGGAAAGAGAGTGGGAGGAGGAGGGAGATGGGGAAGGGAAGGGGAAGGGGAAAGGGGAGAAGGAGGGGGAGGGGGAGAGGGAGAGGACGGAGGAAGGGGAGAGTAGTGGTGTGGTGGGAGTGGGTTCGGAAGGGTTTCACTTCGACGTGTCCTGCAACCAGGCGGAGGCGGAGGAGGGGACTATTAGTGCTGTAACTGCTAGAACTGCTGAAAAAGCCTTTGGAACCGAAGCTCTGTCAACCAGAGGTTTGAATGGTACAGGAAGTGCTCTCGAGAAAGGTGGAGAGGAGGAGGGCGTGAAGGAAGAGGAGGAGAAGAAGGGGGTAGAGGAGGAGGGAGAGGAGGAGGAAGAGGAGGAGGAAGAGGAGGAGGAAGAGGAGGAGGAAGAGGAGGAGGAGAGGGACTCGGAGGAGGAGTTGAGGGAGAGGCAGCAGCAGGAGTGGCAGCGGCAGTGGCAGCTGCAGCAGCGGCGGATAGGCCTAGTGGTGACAGGCGGGGAGGATACAGCAGGGGGTGGTACCAACGGGGGGCGTAGCAGCAGAGGGGGCAGCAGCGGAGGGGGCAGCAGCGGAGGAAAAGGGCAGGGAGCTAGTGTAAGGGGTGCTGAGACGTCTCAAAACTCGAATGTTTGGGGTACAAGGCAATCTGCGCCCGCATCCCCAGCACGAGACGACTCGTGTGTGTCGTTTGCGCAGTGGGTGCATCTGCGCGGTTCCCCCTCCCGCGGTTCCCCCTCCCGCGCCTCCTCCGCCGCGCACAGCCCCGCGCCCGGGCTCCCCATGCGCGCGTCCGCCGCGGGCGCGCGCGCAGCAGCTGCTGCTGCAGCCGCGCGCGCAGCAGGCGCTGGCGCGTCTGGCAGGGGAGTGGGCGGAAACGGGGGGCGGAATCGCGCAGGGGGAGCTACAGGAAGCGATTCTGTCGGTTGGGAGAGCAGAGGAGGAGGGAGTGTGGGGGGGAGTGAGGAGGAAGGGAGTGTGTTTTTCGAGTCGACTCCAAAATCAGCTCTTTTCTCGGAGAATCAGGACGAGGGGGTGGGGAAGGAGGGAGAAGAGGAGGCAACGAGCATGCCTGTTGCAGCAGCAGTAGAGGGAACCTCACCACCACGAGCAGTTGCAGCAGCAGCATCAACAGGAGAATCCTCGGCTGCTGCAGCAGCGGCAGCAGTTGCAGCAGCAGCAGCAGCAACAGCCCCAGCAGCAGGAGAATCCTCAGCTGCTGCAGCAGCAGCAGCAGCGGGGACGGCAGCAGCAGGAGGAGCAGCAGCAGCATCAGTGCTGCTGGCGGCACTGAAGCAGACGGCAGCGGAGGAGCAGCGGAAGGGGATGGGCGTGAGCAGCAGTGTGACCTTCCTCCCCCTCCGCGCCTCCTCCCCACTTGCTAGACCCAAGCAAGCCCACGAGCAGGCGCAGACAGAAACGCGGATCCAGGCGGAATCAGAGGTTGAAAAGCTTAGTACTGTGGTTACCAGCAACCAGAGGGATTGTGGTTACGGTAACCAGATTAGTGATGGTAACCAGGGTAATTGTGCTAATCCGTTTGCTGAAATGCCCTCCGCCCCCTTTACAAGCACCAACCCGTTCCTGTGCAACAGCGACTCTTTTGGAGACAAGTCAGGCAAGGGCAGCTGTGGGGAATACGGTGCTGGCGGCTTTGGCGAAGTGGGAAGCGAAGTTGCTGGTTACCCTGTTATGCTACCTCACATTGACACTCCTGGAATCGTCAACACGAATCCGTTCGCAGCAGCAGCTGCAGCAGAGGCCGAGCAGGAGCATACGTGGCAGGCGCAACTGGGGCAGGTGCTACCTGGGCAGGTGGTATCTGGGCAGGTCGTATCTGGGCAGGTCGTCTCTGGGCAGGTTTCGGGTGCTAGTGCAAACGGCAGCAGCAAGACTCTACCACCGTCCCTCTGGCCTGCTTACCCTGCGTCCCCATCCTCCCCCTCTCCTGTGTCCCGCCCTTCCCAATCCCCTCCCCCTGTCCCTTCCGCCGCCCCTGCCCCTGCTCCTGCCCCTGCCCCTGCCCCTGCCCCTGCCCCTGCCCCTGCCCCTGCCCCTGCCCCTACTGTTGCCCCTACTCCTGCCCCTCCTTCTGCCCCTGCCCTGGCCTTTGTCCCTGCCCCTCCTCCTGCCCCTTGCCCTGCTCCTGCCGCTTCCCCCGCCCTCTCCTGTGCTACTGTCACTGCTCCCACTTCTAATGGCGCTTCCTCAGTGGTCACAAGCGGTGTTTCAGCCAATCCTAAGATTCCTGCAGTTACAGGTGTGGAGAGCGGTGAAGGGAAAGACGAGAGCACTTCAGAGTCGACTCACAGGGAAGGAGAGAGCAGGGCGACGAGTGAGGGGCAGCAGGGGCCGGGCAGTGCAGGGAAAAAGCGAGTGCGGTTCAGAGCGGTGGGTGCAGAGGGGGATGAACCAGAGGAGGGTGGAGAGCACACAAGGGAAGACGATCAGGCCATGGGAGGTTCGCCCAGTGGTAACCAGCCAGGAGCTTGTAACCAGGCGAAAGGTGGTAACCAGGCGAGGGCGGGTTCGCCTGGGCGGGTGGGGGCTGGGCGGGGAGGGGCTGCCCCCCTGGGCTTGGCACAGCGCATATGCTGGGTGCCTGCTTCTGCCTCCAAAGCTGCTTCTGCTGATGATGGTGCTGATATGGGTGGGCAAAAGGAGGAGGGTGGGGTAGGGGATTTGACTCAGAAGCTGGACCAGACACCGGACCAGAATGTTGACTTGGGTCAACGGATTTGTCTGGAGAAGGGGAGTTGTGATGCTGCTGCTGAGCCTGCAACCACTGCACAGCGTACTGGTGGTGGTGCTGGCGCTGGGGAGAACAGCAGTGAGAAAGGGACGGTGGCAATAGCAGCAGAGGTGGGTGTCCCTGTTAGCCCCAGCGGCTATAGGAGCAACACCAGCGGTGATCGCAGCAGCAATGGCAGCAGCAGCGACGGTGGCTGCGGCAGCAATACCAGCAGTAGCAGCAGTGATGTTCCGAAGCTGCTGGTGCCGTGCCCCCCTGTCACCCCTCGAAACAGCTCTCCGCCTCCCATCAACCGGAGCAAGGCGGCAGGAGGGGCAGCAGCGGGAGCAGCAGCACGGGTAGCAGCAAAGGCAGTATGACTGCTAGGGGTATCACTGGTGGTACCATGGTCACAACTAGTGGTACTAGTGGTAACAGCTGTGGTGGTACTAGTGGTACAGTGGTCAAGATTGGTAACAATTGTGTTGCTGTCGAAAGCAGTGGTGGGAAGGAGGAGGCAAGAGGAGGGAAGGCCGTTGGTGGTGGGAGTTTGGATAGAAGCAACAGCGGCAGCAGCAGAGGTGGTAACCCTGTTACTGAGTTGAATCAGGGCTCGTTTGGAGCTGGAAATCTCGCTAAGGGAGGAGCTGACAGCAAGAGCAGTGCTGGTCAGCAATCAAAGGTCTGCCAACTCCCAGGCTCCTACCGCAAGCCTCGCACCGCTCCCAACCCCTTTGAACCCTCCCCCACCCCTTCCCCTTCCGCCAAATCCCCCCTTTCTGACAGCCCCTCCCCTGCGCCCAACGCCGCCCCTGGACCCCCTTCCCCCGCCCCTCCCCCCGTCCGCCCGCGCTCCCCCTCCGCCTCCGCCTCCTCCGCCCTCCTCGTGGCACTTTCCCCCCGAAGGTCCCCCGGGAGGGTGTGGGGGGGGATGGGGAGGAGAGGGTATGAGGTGGGAGGGCTGGAGGTGTGTGGGAGTGATGGGGACGAGGAGGATGGGGGGGGACAGGCGAGAACAGGTGCAGAGGAGTGGGAGAAGGAAGGGAGTGTGATTGGGGAGGGGAGTGTGGTGGGAGAGGGGAGTGTGATTGGAGAAGAGAGTGTGGTGGGGGAGGGGTGTGTTGTTGGGGAGGGGAGTGTGGTGGGAAGAGAGGAGAGGGTGGGGGTGGTATGTGAAAGGGTGGAAGCAGAGGGGAAGGCGCCAGTAGTTCGTGGAAGGGAAAGAGGAGGGGAGGATGTGAGTGGTTGGGAGGAGGGAGGTAGAGGGAAGGGTGAGGTGAGGGTAGCTTCAAGAATTGATGGAGGGAGGGTGATAGCAGGCGGAGTGGGTAAGATGGCGGAGGAAGGACAAAAGAAGGGGTATTTACCCAGAACGCCATCCCCGCCAGCAGGCCCAAAGCCGATCTCTTCTGGACGATGTGGGAGAGGTGGAGCAGTAACAGGCGCAGGAGCAGCAAGAGCAGGAGCAGCAAGAGCAGGAGCAGCAAGAGCAGGAGCAGCAAGAGCAGGAGCAGCAAGAGCAGGAGCAGCAAGAGCAGGAGCAGCAAGAGCAGGAGCAGCAAGAGCAGGAGCAGCAAGAGCAGGAGCAGCAAGAGCAGGAGCAGCAAGAGCAGGAGCAGCAAGAGCAGGAGCAGCAAGAGCAGGAGCAGCAAGAGCAGGAGCAGCAAGAGCAGGAGCAGCAAGAGCAGGAGCAGCAAGAGCAGGAGCAGCAAGAGCAGGAGCAGCAAGAGCAGGAGCAGCAAGAGCAGGAGCAGCAAGAGCAGGAGCAGCAAGAGCAGGAGCAGCAAGAGCAGGAGCAGCAAGAGCAGGAGCAGCAAGAGCAGGAGCAGCAAGAGCAGGAGCAGCAAGAGCAGGAGCAGCAAGAGCAGGAGCAGCAAGAGCAGGAGCAGCAAGAGCAGGAGCAGCAAGAGCAGGAGCAGCAAGAGCAGGAGCAGCAAGAGCAGGAGCAGCAAGAGCAGGAGCAGCAAGAGCAGGAGCAGCAAGAGCAGGAGCAGCAAGAGCAGGAGCAGCAAGAGCAGGAGCAGCAAGAGCAGGAGCAGCAAGAGCAGGAGCAGCAAGAGCAGGAGCAGCAAGAGCAGGAGCAGCAAGAGCAGGAGCAGCAAGAGCAGGAGCAGCAAGAGCAGGAGCAGCAAGAGCAGGAGCAGCAAGAGCAGGAGCAGCAAGAGCAGGAGCAGCAAGAGCAGGAGCAGCAAGAGCAGGAGCAGCAAGAGCAGGAGCAGCAAGAGCAGGAGCAGCAAGAGGAGGAGCAGCAAGAGCAGGAGCAGCAAGAGCAGGAGCAGCAAGAGCAGGAGCAGCAAGAGCAGGAGCAGCAAGAGCAGGAGCAGCAAGAGCAGGAGCAGCAAGAGCAGGAGCAGCAAGAGCAGGAGCAGCAAGAGCAGGAGCAGCAAGAGCAGGAGCAGCAAGAGCAGGAGCAGCAAGAGCAGGAGCAGCAGCAGCAGGGGGGGGCGGAGTGGGCACCGTGGGAAAGAGAACATGAAGAGCAGGAGCAGCAACACTGGAGAAGCTGCTGTTATGGGTCAAGAAGAGGGGTCTCGGCCCGGAGATGGGCTGGAGGGAGGAGACATGTCTAAGGGCGAAAGTGAATCAACAGGAGGGAGTGCATCAGAGGAAGGGAGTCCTCTAAAGGCAGGGATAGCACCAGAAGGAGCATTAGAAGGAGGGAGCTCACCAGGGGGTGGAAGCCCACGTGTTCCCTCTCCTCCCACTGGTCCCCGCCCCAAATCCCCCCTGGGGCAGCTGAACGCACGGAGGAAAGTGGCTCGCTCGCTCACAGTCGCGCTTAACAAGAGCTTGTCCCTGCCCTCGCCTAAGGAGAGTGGCAGTGCTGTTAGCAATACCGCCAACAGCAACACCACCACCACCACCACCACCAACAACATCGACAACACCAGCTGTAGCACCACTGCTGCCGCCACCACCAGTTGCAGCAGCATCCGGAGTGACGGCAGCAGGAACTCCCTCACTGCTGTCTCTGCAACCCAGTCAGTATCGGGCTCGGCAGGGAAGCAGCGGGTTGAACTGCCCCAGAAACAGGCAGTGCCCCTAGTGCCACCACGAAAGCCGGCGCCTCTGAACAGAGGCATCACAGGAAGACCAGCAGCAGCACCTGGTGTATCCGCTGCTGCTGGAAAAACGGCTACGTCACCTCGGAAACCCGCCGAGGCGTCTCAGAAGTCGCCTGGTGGCTGCACGAAAGCTGCCACGTCACCCCGGAGATGTGCTTTCGGGCGGTCGACAGCCGCCCCTCCTGTGCGGTCAAAGTCTGGCGGTTCTCCTGGCGAGCGGGCTTTGTCCCCTGCTGCGGGTAAGCGGGTGGCATCGTTTATCTCTGTCTGCTCTGCCAACTCTATTGGCTCAGTTGTGTCTCCTCGCCCCTCCTCAGCTGCAGCTGCTGCTAGTGCTTCTACTGGTGCTAATGATGCTGCAAGGAAGGTTGAGAGCGAGGGTGCATTCACGTACAGTATGGTTGATGATGGTCTGGTTACCAGCAGCAGCATCCGAAGCAGCGCAACCACCGCCAGCACATGCACGACCTGGAAGAGGACTGCCGTGGCTGTGGGGGAGGATTGTGCTGATGGTGCGGGTGGAGGTGCGAGGGATGACAGCAGCGTGGTGGGTCCAGCGAAAGACATGGAGGGAAGCAGGGTGGCCATCAGTGATGGAAGCGATATTCAGATGTGACAGCCACACTGCCATGTGAGTTCCTTTTAGTGTGATAGGTTTCTTTACACTTAGCCTTTGCCTTGTTCCGATTCATTTTCTCATGTCTTATATGTGTTTAATCTGCAGGAATGTGGCTCTGACAGCTGTTTCAATGAAGTTCGGCTCTTCCATCAATACTACTTTTTTGCTGTCTAAGCATCTTAGCTTACCCACTTGCACTAGTCTAGTTTCATATGTATTGGATAGCTTGGATATATATTAGTTTATAGCTTACCGTATACGTACTGTCTGTTATCTGACACACGAGTGTCTGGCAAATCTGTGAAAATGATGTCCCGATGAGGTCAGGACAAACCCAGATTATGAAATGCGCTCTAGGCTTGTTCCTCGAAGACATGGCGGTCTGGTGCGATGCGAGGATCCAAGACACGCGCCAGGAGGACGCAAAAGGGAAGTCCCTCGTCCGTCGAGAATCCATCGGCAAGCCTCGTCCATGCCTCGTTGCAGCATGCACAGCATGCCAGGCTTTTGCGAGATACTACCATTATGCGATGCGACGCGGGCTATCTCAGGCAGCTTTTTCAGTCATGACGGGCGGAATCTTGAGACTGTGTGTGATAAGTGCTGGCTCTGGTTTCCGTATACTACAGAAGCTTAGGAGGTTGTCTGCGTTCTTAGTCGTGCTAGAGTGCGGAAGCCTTTTCCCGTCAAGTGGACCACTAATCCCTCCTCCAGCATCAGTTGGATTTTATTCGCTGTTTCGAGCGAAGCGTTACTACGTGTCTGTCAGTGTGAGTCTCGCAACTCCCCGCGAGTCTATTTCGAGCAGGAAGTGCAAGGGCTCGCAAGTGAGAGGGTTTCCTGAGAGAAAAGCAGTTCACGTCGCAGCATGTCAGACATTCCTGAAGCTTCGCAGAAGATATATCGCAGCATCATGTCAGACGCTCCTCCAGGATCGTGTAGCGAGCTTGCCGTAGAACTCGCGCTCGAGCGGGTCTCGAGGGTGCGCGATCTCGTCAGGTGCGCAACTGTCAGCAAAGCTTGGGCCGACGCGGTTGCGCGAAGCGTTCTCCACGTGAGGGTGGACTGCACGAGCGGAGGTATATTCGGGCCTGCTTCCGTTTCCGACGGAACAGATGGTGACGGGGAGTGCAGTAACGAGTACAAAGGCGACGGGCTTACGTATAAGACTTTTCTTCGGGCAGTTAGAGTTTTCCGGCAGCTGGCGTCACTCACGGTTACCAGTTTCCACCAAGCGTTTGGCGACGCGTTTCTGGAAACCCTAGCCTCTTCGTGCCCTGTTCTCCAAGTCCTGGACCTCTCCTGCTTGTGCTATGGCGAAGGCGACGACGAGGTTACCAGCTGGGGGTTGAATTCTCTGTTCGTGGGATGTCCGCAGCTGAAACGGCTGTCTCTGCTACTCGGTCATGATGGTAACGCCCGCCACGTCAGCGCGAAGCATAAGATCTCTAAAGGACTGAGGGCTGCTTGTAGTGCGTCAGCGTGGAGCCGCCGACATGGCCATGCTGACGTGGCATGGAGCGAGTCTGCGCTCGTCATCCCCTCCTCGATTATGCAGCTGTCTTCTTTGGAAGCTCTGGAGATTCAAACGGACAGATATGTGGTTTTGGGACTGGATCATAATTACCATGATCAATCCAGAGGAAGACTTTGGCAGTGTGATTCAACCACAGCCATGATGATTGAGCATCTCAGCATCAGCTTTCCTGCAAATGCATCGCCACGCTGTCGACCTTTCCTGCCATCCTCAATCACTCAGCTGCAGCTGTCGTCATCGCATCACAGCATCCTTCCGAACAGCTCCTGTTGTCAGCTCAGTTATGGTTCCAGTTCCAATCATCGGCGCAATTCTCACTGCAATTCTCAATCCGACTTTCCAAACCAAGGTCAGACTGCTGCTCTTGGTTCAGTCCCCCCCAATAATCCCCAACCCACTGCAACCATCTCGTGGCCTGGACTCAAATCCTTGAAGCTCAGCGTTTGCTGCGACGTCATGTTTTCCAAGCTAGCATCGCTCTTCCATCAGGAGCTGACGTCACTGAGCCTGTCAGCCAATCATGCTACCAGGTGTGACATTTGGTGTCACGCTACTGGTTCCGTTACTCCCAGCGTTGCTTCAGCTGAAAGATCCGATGGATTTGGTGCTATTGGGGCTGCGAGCTGCAAGTTTGGTTCCCTGCCGTGCAGCAGTCTGGTGCTTCCAACCATATTAAGCATTTCAAGATTCCAAATTTCCCAGACAGAGACTGACACAGAACCACTTGTTTCCATGCACCCAGCTCCCACATTCGCCTTTCCTGCAACCCTCACCTCCTCATATTCGCGTCTCCGTTCACTGCACCTGGACCAATGCCCTGACACTGCCCTCCCTCCCTCCCTCCTCCCCTCTCTCACATGCCTTACTGCCCTCTCCTTCACCTATTGTCGCCATCTGAAAGCCCTGCCGCCGACCATCAGTCTCCTCTCGTGCCTCACATCCCTTCACATGCATGCTTGTCATGCTGTGGAATCCCTCCCCCCTGAAGCCCTCTGTCTGCCTGGACTCAGGTCCCTGAGTCTCACCAACTGCAGGAGATTAGAAAGTGTGGGCAAAGCCGTAGTGAACGCTGGTAACGTGGGAAAAAACGGTGGTGGCAGTGGTGATGATCGCTGCAATGGCCCTATTGCGATACAGGAGGTGGTTTTACGGGAGTGTGTTGGGTTGCGTTACGTCAACTGGGAGGCTTTATTCTGGAAGACACTGCCGGTCTCACCAAACGTGGCTATTGAGGTGAATGTTGAAGGGAGCTGCGAGTTGAGGGGCATGGATTATGTCATGCGTATGATGGGGAGCTCCAGTGGTAGCATCACTCTTCCAGATGGAGCCAAGTGGTATTCCCAGAGGAGAACAATGTGCAGAGGTCAATCTCCTCCAGAGATAGCGGGTCGTATGGATAGATGCGTCATAATGCAAATATAGCAAATGATGAAAGAAAGGCAATTATCTACTGCATTGAATCCAGAACTACCGTACACGTCTCTAAGAAGAAACTCTGCATTTGACATTCCCTTGTCAGAAAACTGAACGAGAATGAATGCATTGAACAGAAAGTTGGTACAAGTACTAACCCTAATTGGGTTGTACCCTTTATGGGCTACCCCACTATAGCCTACACAATGTAAGCACTACAACATTTTGACACACCCCCATAGGCAAAGTGGGGGAGAACAAGTGGTCACAAGACCAATAAAGAAAAGCAAACCAAACTCAGGGTGGATCACGAAGTCACCATACATTCTGAGCACAAGCAAATGGCCACAAAGCCAGTTCACATGCAAAGTTATATAAAAGAGAACAAACAGTACAGTGGTCATACCCCAGCAAGTGTAAGCATGCAGGTATATATATATATATATATATATATATATATATATATATATATATATATATATATATATATATATATATATATATCACAGTACAAGCAAAGTCAAGTAGTGAGCAAGTGAGGCAAAGTAGGCACAAGGCCTAAAATAGTACAGAAACGCTGATGATCACCAGACTGAAGTGCCTTGGTGAATATATCAGCAGTGTTGGCCCGAGTGGCCACGTAAGCAAGACGAAGCTGACCACGCTGCTGCAGCTCTCAAGCAAGGAAATAACGCAGAGCGATGTGCATCGTTCTGTGCTCTAGTCTATGCTCCTCACACAAGGCAATCATGGCCTTGTTGTCTACGTACAGAACTGGAGAAGAACGAGGCTGCTCTCCCAAGTCGGTCAGCAGGTAGGTGAGCCAGCGTAGCTCCTGTGCAGCCATGGTCCCTGCGTATATCTTAGCCTCACAATTGGAACTGAGAACAGAAGACGAGCGTGTAGACAGCCAGGAAACAGAGCAGGAGCCAAGGCTGAAAGTGTAACCCTGTGACGACCGCTGCGTAGCCAAATCGTCAACCCAAGAAGCGTCTGCGTGTACAGTGAGGACAACTGGACTCCGTCCTCCAAGCACGAGCCCCATGCCCGAAGTACTGCACAAGTAGCACAAAACCCTCTTAGCGGCCTCCCAGTGCTCTGGTCAGTGTCTCCCTGGCGCAACGTAGCGTGCCAGGATGCTAAGAGAGTAGGCAAGGTCGGGTCGAGTGCAGGTCATCACGTACATGAGGCAACCCACAAGCTCTGGATACGGGCCACTCGGCTCTACGGACTCGTCCGAAGGTGGAGCTGAGAGCGAGTGACCGGTAGGCAGTGGAGTGGACTGTGGCAAAGAGTACCGGAAGCCGAAGCGCTGAAGGACCTGGTGCACCATGTGTAACTGAGTCAGGGTAATGGTGCACTGTACTCTGTCTCGGGTGATCTGCAAACCAAGATAGCTGAGCAGCTCATCCAGGTCAGTGCATATGTGTCTCTTTTGCAGCTCCAACTTCACAAGGGCCAGTGCCTCAGTGTCAGCAGTGGCAAAGACGAGGTCGTCGACGTACACGAGGACGTAGAACGGCGGCAGCGACGTGTCAGTGCGCAGAAACAGCGACGGGTCAGCAGTCGAAGGAGCAAACCCAAGAGCCGCAAGCGTCATCCTCAGTGTGTCGTGCCACTCGCGAGGCGCCTGGCGGAGACCGTAGACTGGCCGCCGGAGGCTCCACTGGGTACCTGCAGGAAACGACCCAGTGATGCCAGGTGGGCGGCGCAGCCAGATCTCCTCGTGCAGACAGCCCTGTAAGAAGGCTGTGCTGAAGTCAAGAGAGTGCAGCTCGCAGTCACGCTGAGCGGCGACGTGCAGCAAAACCCGAAGAGTGGTCATCTTCGGGGTAGGGGAGAAGGTCTGGAAGAAGTAAACTCCTTGTCGCTGACTGAAGCGTCGTGCAACGTAATGAGCCTTGAAGACAGGCGGAGAACCTGGCGGCTGCTTCACCCTGAAAATCCACATGTCATCGACTATGTTCACCCCAGAAGGGGGAACTGCATCGACGTAGGTGCCTGTGGACTTCCATGATGCCATCTCTGTGTCCATGGCTATCTGCCACTAAGAGGAGTAGGGACCCGTAATCGCCTCTACGTAAGAGCGTGGGGTCGGGATGTCTGGTGCATCCAGGTCTCCCTCAGGTGCAAGCAGCATGGCCGCGAGATGGGGTACAGGGACTGCAAGACACTCAAAGTCCTCCTGCTTGTCCTCAAGGACGTCCATGCCAGGAGCACACTCACCCCCGACGGACGGAGGACAGTCAGACTCAGACTCAGCAACAAGACTAGTGGCGTAGTCGAGACGACAGGCGGCAGCAAAGTCAACAAGCTCAGCAACTAGGGCAGACGCAGCAGCGGACTCAAATGAAGGGTCAGTGACAACAGTGGCTAGAAGACGAGGGACAGTAGGACTGGCTGCACGAGCTAAGTCAGACTTAGGGTTAGGAACGTCAGGAAGAGAGGACGCTGGAGGAGACGGCAGGGGAACTCGCAGTGGAACAGAGGAAGGACGAAGTGCCATAATGTGAGTGCCGGGGATGGGAGGAGGACGCGGACGAGGAACACGACGACCAGTGCGAACAGCGCAAACAGGCGAGGCAGGACGAGACTCGGCCCCCGTCGCCCCTAGCTTCGCGACCCCCCCCCCCGTCGCCCCTAGCTTCGCGATCCCCGGCGCCCCTAGCTTCGCGACCCCCCGTCGCCCCTAGCTTCGCGCCCCCCCCCCCCCCCCGGCGCCCCTAGCTTCGCGACCCCCCGGTGCCCCTAGCTTCGCGGCCCCCCCCCGTCGCCCCTAGCTTCGCGTCCCCCAGTCGCCCCTATCTTCGCGACCCCCGGCGCCCCTAGCTTCGCGACCCCCCGGCGCCCCTAGCTTCGCGACCCCCCCGTCGCCCCTAGCTTTGCGCCCCCCCCCCCCGTCGCCCCTAGCTTCGCGAACCCCGGCGCCCCGAGCTTAGCGACACCCTGTCGCCCCTAGCTTCGCGACCCCCTGTCGCCCCTACCTTCGCGGCCCCCCCCCGTCGCCCCTAGCTTCGCGGCCCCCCGTCGCCCCTATCTTCGCGACCCCCGGCGCCCCTAGCTTCGCGACCCCCCGTCGCCCCTAGCTTCGCCCCCCCCCCCCCCCCCCCCCCCCCCCCCCCGTTGCCCCTAGCTTCGAAGCCCTGACGCGCCTAGGCCCTAGGCCCCGCGGCCCCACGTTTTCTGGCCCCGCGGCCCCCACGTTTTCTGGCCCCGCGGCCCCACGTTTCTGGACCCGCGGCCCTGATACGCCTACGCCCCTAGGCCCGGCCCCCAAGCACCTCGGCCCCTAGCCTCGGCCCCTCGGCCTCGTGTTTGGCCCCTCGGCCCCACCCCTCGGCCCCTAGTCCCGGCCCCGCCCCTTGGCCCCTCGGCCCCTAGTCCCCTCGGCCCCTCGGCCCCTAGGACCCTTGGCCCCTTGGCCCCTCGGCCCCTAGCCTCTGCCTCTTGGCCCCTTGGCCCCCAGGCACCTCGGCCCCTTGGCACCTCGGCCCTGTGGCCCCTCCTGTTCGGCCCCTCGGCCCTCACCCTCGTGCTTGGCCTCTCGGTCCCTAGGCACCTTGGCCCCTCGGCCCCTCAGCCCCGCCACCCTCGTGTTTGGCCCCTCGGCCCCTAGGCCCCTCGGCCCCGCCCCTTGGCCCCTTGGCTACTGCTGCTACTGCTACTGGTGCTGCTGCTCCTGCTGCTATTGCTGCTACTGCTGCTCCTGAGTACTGCGCCAATACGGCTTCGCTTAGAGTTCTAGCGTTCGATCATGAGGGCAGACCGGTTGCATTTGACACGTGGCACGACGATCTGCAACTGTACCTACTGAGCGATATTAAGGACGGTGTCTCACTGTTTGACCACGTGTCCGATGTCGTTCCAGCCCCTCCCGCCATAGCTGACGGTGCGACTCGTTCCCAGTGGCTGTCTCGTGACGCTACTGCCCGCTTAGCCATTCGCAACCACCTGCCGGTGGCCGAATGTACTCACTTTGGACAGCACAGGACGGCACAGGCCCTGTACGACGCTGTCTTTGCTCGCTACTCCTCCCCTGCCACTGCTGCTCTAGGCAGACTGCTACTGCCCTACCTGTTCCCTGAGCTGTCGGCTTTTGCCACCGTAGCGGACCTGGTTACCCACCTGCGCACTAGCGACGCTCGCTACCGCGCTACCGTCCCTGCTGAGTTCCTTGCCACGAACCAGGCCCCCATGTTCATCACCCTCTACTTCATAGTCTCTTGCCTCCCTGACTCTCTTCGCTCTGTCAGGGACCACTTTCTCTCCCTTGACCCCACCTCCCTCACTGTTGACCTCCTCGAGCAGCATCTCCTCACAGCTGAGACTAGTGCAGTTGATGTAGGTGCTGCTCGTGGCACTCCGCGCCCGCCCTTCTTTGAGGGGTGCTCCCCATCCCCCCTTTCCCCCTCCTTCGCCTCTGCTGCTGCTGCAGACGTCTCTGTTACTGAGGACGTCAGTGCTGCTTCGACTCCTGCGAAGCGCCGCAGCAGCAAGGGCAAGGGTGGCCGGGGTGGTGGAGGTGGCAGCGGTGGTGGTGGAGGTGGCAGTGGGAGCAGTGGTGGGGGCAGCGGTGGAGGTGGTGGAGGCAGTGGAGGTGGTGGCGGCGGTGGGACTGGTGGCGGCAGTGGGGGCTCTGGAGGCGGCGGTGGAGGCAGAGGAGGGAGTGGCGGCAGTGGAGGTGGTGGGTCTGGTGGTGGCAGGTCTGGACCTCGGCGTGGAGGCCCTGGTGGTGGTCAGCGACAGCAACAGCAGTGTCGGAGCGAGACCCAGTCGCCCCAGCAGCTCCGTGAGTGGTTGGTTCAGCGTGGGACGGGTGGGGGTAGTGAGACCTGCCCGTATGTCATTCGCACGGGGGTCCGTGCGGGCCAGACATGCGGGAAGTTCCACACTGAGCACCGCTGCTTCTCCCGCCTTGACGACGCCTGGTGTGCTGAGTTTGGTGACGACGTCGAGCGCCCTCGCTGGACGGATTTGCTTAGGTCGAGAGTTGCTATCTTTGACCTAGAATATGATGCTATTCTCTTTGCCATGTATGCTTTGTCTTTTAGTGCTGAGGGTGACTGTTACCGGTATGTGCCACCTGACCCAGATATAGCGGCTGAACCCTCTAGGTGCTAGTGCGTCTGGTACTCCACCTGGTACTGCGCCTGTTGAGGCCTTGCACACCTTCACGTTGGACTCCGGCGCCTCGCGCTGTTTCTTTCGTGACAGCACCACTCTCACTCCTCTCCCTGCACCTGTCCCGGTCAGACTGGCTGACCCCTCTGGGGGCCCGGTAGTTGCCCGTTCCTCCAAATTCCTCCCGTGTCCGGCGGTTCCGTCCGGCTCACTGTCAGGTCTTCACCTCCCCTCGTTCTCTACGAACTTGGTGAGTACCGCTGCCCTTCAGGATGCGATGGTCACTACCACCACTCCTGGGGGTCAGCGTGTGCCGATCTGCACGCGCACACGGACGGGGCGTCACCTGGCTACGTTCACTCGTTGGCCAGGGTCGAGTCTGTACACCTCAGGTCGCTGCGTCTGCTCAGGTGTCCGCGTCAGGTCAGGTAGCCGCCTCTTGCTCGTGTCGCCTCCTATCGCACCAGACTCTTCTGTGGCACCACCGCCTGGGTCACCCCTCCCTCCCACGCCTTCGTGGCATGCACTCCCGGTTTCTCGTCTCTTATCTACCCAGGTCTCTGCCTCCCCTCCCGCCCTCGCCTGCCCCGCCCTGCCTTCCTTGCATTGAGGGGCGGCAGCGCGCCGCTCCCCACTCCTCCTCGCTTCCCCCGACGACTGCTCACCTGCAGACTCTCCACATGGACGTGTGGGGCCCAGCCCGCGTCAGTGGAGAGGGCCGCGAGCGCTACTTTCTGCTGGTTGTTGACGACTACACGCGGTACACCACGGTCTTCCCCTTGCACAGCAAGGGTGAGGTCCCTGATGTCTTGATCCCTTGGATCCGCACAGTCCGTCTCCAGCTCCGCGAGCGCTTCGGTACGGACCTTCCTGTCCTACGTCTGCACTCTGACAGAGGTGGTGAGTTCTCCTCCGACCTCTTGTGGAACTTTTGTCGTGGGGAGGGCATTCTCCAGTCGTTCACGCTTCCGGACTCCCCTCAGCAAAATGGGATTGCTGAGCGCCGCATTGGCTTAGTCATGGAGGTCGCTCGTACCTCCATGATCCATGCGGCCGCTCCCCATTTTCTGTGGCCGTTTGCGGTCCGGTACGCTGCGCATCAGCTCAACCTCTGGCCCCGTGTCTCCTTGCCGGAGACCTCGCCCACACTGCGTTGGACGGGAAAGGTTGGCGATGTGTCGGTGTTCCGGGTCTGGGGTTCTCGTGCCTTTGTTCGCGATACATCCGCGGACAAGATCTCCGCCCGCGCCATTCCCTGCGTCTTCCTTGGCTTTGTCCCTGACGCGCCTGGCTGGCAGTTTTACCACCCTACCTCGCGACGTGTCCTCCCGTCTCAGGACGTCACGTTCGACGAGTCGGTTCCCTTCTACCGTCTCTTCCCCTACCGCTCTGCCCCTCCCCCGCCCCCGCCGCTCTTCCTTGCTCCCAGTCCACCTCCGGTAGACGCCCTCCCGCCCTAGGGTCCTGCTCCCTCGGGGGTGTCTCATGTAGACCCTCTCCCCGGTACTGCGCCTATTCAGGTAGCTGTCGGCTCAGGTGCTGCTCCAGATGCTGCGTCTGGGGGTGTTGCGTCTGGGGGTGCGGAGCCGGGGGGTGCGTGGTCTGAGGGTGTTGGGTCTGGGGGTGCTGAGTCTGGGGGTGCTGAGCCTGGGGGTGCTGAGCCTGAGGGTGTTGAGCCTGGGGGTACTGAGTCGGAGGGTGCGGAGTCTGGGGGTGCTGAGCCTCGGGGTGCTGCTTTGTCTGGAGGTCCTACTGGTGCTTCACCGCGACTGTCTTCGCTGCAGCTGCGTGAGTGGCTTGTTCGACGCGCACACCGTCGGAGTGGAGCTCCCGGAGCTGGAGGCGCTGGAGACACTGGAGCTGGAGGTGCTGCTGTTCCTGCTGGAGCTGGCGGTACTGGAGGTGCTGCGGCTACTAACCCTGGAGGTGCTCGTACCAGTGGTGCTGGAGCTGCCGGGACTGGTGGTGTTGGGTGCGCTGGAGCTAGAGACCCTACGGAGCCTGGAGCAGCTGGCGCTGGGGGCGCTGGAGCTGGAGGAGCTGGAGTTTGAGGCCCTAGCGCAGGAGGCGCTGGAGCTGCCGGAGCTGGAGTTGGAGGCACTGGCGCCACAGGCGCTAGACCTGCAGGAGCTAGAGTTGTTGACCCTGTCGCTGGAGGTGCTAGAGGCACTGTGCGGCAGCGACCGTACTTCGTTCCACTGCTTCAGCAGGTTCTTGGTGTTCCGTCTTCTACTGGTCTTCCTCCTCCCTTCCTGTGTCCACCGCCTGACCAGTCGCAGATGCCGTTACAGCCAGCCTCCCCACTGCCTGCTCCCTCTCCTTACACTGAGCAGTCTGGCGGTCATACAGAGCCTCGTGAGCCTGCGTCTCATCCTGTCTCGCCTATTCGCACTGCTCGTCTCGCTCCTCGTTCGCGTCCTCCTCTTATCCCCAGCACGCACGCTATGGCACTCCGTCCTTCCTCTGTTCCACTGCGTGTTCCTCTGCCTGCTCCTCCTGAGTCCTCTCTTCCTGAGGTCCCTGACCCTGCATTTGACCGCGCCCGTGCTGCCAGTCCCACTGTCTCTTGTCTCCTCGCCACTGCTGTCACTGGCCCTTCCTTTGAGTCTGCTGTTGCGTCTGCTCTCATTGCTGAGCTGCTTGACTTTGCTGCTGCCTGCCGTCTCGACTACGCCAGTGCTCTAGTTGCTGAGTCTGTGTCTGCCAGTCCTCCGTCCGTCGAGGGTGAGTGTGCTCTTGGCACGGACGTCCTTGAGGACAGGCAGGAGGACTTTGAGTGTCTTGCAGTTGCTGTACCTCGTTTCGCTTCCATGCTACTTGCCCCTGAGGGAGACCCGGATGCACCAGACATCCCGACCCTGCGCTCTTATGCAGAGGCGATTACGGGTCCTTACTCCTCTCAGTGGCAGGCACCTATGGATGCCGAGATGGCATCCTGGAAGTCCACAGGCACCTACGTCGATGAAGTTCCCCCATCTCGGGCGAACATAGTTTATGGCATGTGGATTTTCAGGGTGAAGCGGCCGCCGGGTTCTCCGCCTGCCTTCAAGGCGCGTTACGTTGCTCGAGGCTTTAGTCAGCAACAAGGAGTTGAATACTTCCATACCTTCTCCCCCACCCCGAAGATGACTACTCTTCGGGTGTTGCTGCACGTCGCTGCTCAGCGTGACTACGAGTTGCACTCTCTGGACTTCAGCACAGCTTTCCTGCAGGGCAGCCTGCACGAGGAGATCTGGCTGCGCCGACCACCTGGTGTAGTTCACTTGGACGTTTTCTGCATGTACCCAGTGAAGCCTCCGCCGGCCAGTCTACGGTCTCCGCCAGGCGCCTCGCGAGTGGCACGACACACTGAGGACTACACTTGCGGCTCTTGGGTTTGCTCCTTCTACTGCGGACCCATCGCTATTTCTACGCACCGACACGTCGCTGCCGCCGTTCTACGTCCGCGTGTACGTCGAAGACCTCGTCTTTGCCACTGCTGACACTGAGGCACTAACCCTTGTGAAGTCCGAGCTGCAGAAGAGACACACCTGCACTGACTTGGGTGAACTGCGCAGCTATCTTGGCCTGCAGATCACCCGAGACAGAGCACGGCGCACCATCACACTGACTCAGTCACACATGGTGCACCAGGTCCTTCAACGCTTCGGCTTCCAGTTCTCCTCGCCACAGCCCACTCCTCAGTCTACCAGCCACTCACTCTCAGCTCCACCTTCGGACGAGTCCGTAGAGCCGAGTGGTCCGTACCCAGAGCTTGTGGGTTGCCTCATGTACCTGATGATGTGCACACGACCTGACCTCGCGTACCCTCTCAGCCTTCTGGCTCGCTACGTGGCTCCCGGTAGGCACCGAAAGGTGCACTGGGATGCTGCGAAGAGGGTACTGCGTTACCTGTGCAGTATGTCGGGCATGGGGCTTGTGCTTGGAGGACGGGGTCCAGTTGTTCTCACTGGTCACGCAGACGCCTCCTGGGTTGACGACTCAGCTACGTAGCGGTCGTCACAGGGTTACACCTTCAGCCTTGGTTCCGGCTCTGTTTCTTGGCGGTATGCCCGCTCGTCTTCGGTTCTCAGCTCCAGTTGTGAGGCTGAGATCTACGCTGGGGCCATGGCTGCTCAGGAGCTACGCTGGCTCACCTACTTGCTGACCGGCCTGGGAGAGCAGCCTCGTTCGTCTCCAGTTCTGTACGTAGACAACAAGGCCATGATTGCCTTGTGCGAGGAGCATAGACTGGAGCACAGAACAAAGCACATCGCTCTACGATACTTCCTTGCTCGAGAGTTGCAGCAGCGTGGCCAGCTTCGTCGTGCGTACGTGGCCAATCGGGCCAACACTGCTGATGTCTTCACCAAGGCACTTCCGCCTGGTGATCATCAGCGTTTTGCTACTATGTTAGGACTTGTGCCTACTTTGCCTCACTTGCTTACTGCTTGACTCTGCTTGCACTATGATCTATATATATACCTGCATGCTTGCACTTGCTAGGGTATGATCACTGTATCGTTTGTTCTCTTTTATATAACTCTGCATGTGAATTGGCCTTGTGGCCCTTTGCTTGTGCTCGGACTGTGTGGTGACTTTGTGATCCACCCTGAGCTTGCTTTGCTTTTTTTGACTGGTCTTGTGACCACTTGTTCTCCCCCACTTTGCCTATGGGGGTGTGTCAGAACAGTATAGCTTATACATTTGTGTAGGCTGTAGTGGGGTAGCCCATAAGGGGTACAACCCAATTAGGGTTAGTACTTGTACCCAACTGTTTCATAGTTCATTCCATTCTCGTTCACAACATTCTAACATCCAGCTCCAGTGCCTCCAGCTCTAGCGCCTCCAGCGCTAGTGTCTCCAGCGCCAGGGTCTCCAGCTCCAGCTTCTCCATCTCCAGGGTCTCCAGCTCTAGTGCCTACAGCTCCAGCGCCTCCAGCGCCAGCGCCTCCAGCGCCAGCGCCTCCAGCGCCAGCGCCTCCAGCGCCAGCGCCTCCAGCGCCAGGGTCTCCAGCTCCAGCTCCTCCATCTCCAGAGCCTCCACCACCAGTTCCTCCAGCTCCAGAGGCTCCAGCTCCAGCGATTCAGCGCCAGTGCCTCCAGCTCCAGTGCCTCCAGTGCCAGTGTCTCTAGCTCGAGCTCCTCCAGCTCCAGCACCTCCAGCGCCAGTGCCTTTAGCTCCAGGGTTTCTAGCTCCAGGGTCTCTAGCTCCAGCGCCTCCAACACCACCAGCTCCGACAGCTCCAGTACCTCTAGTACGAGCACCTCCAGGACCAGCAGCTCCAGCACCTCCGGTACCTCCAGCTCCAGCAGTAACTCCAGCACTTCCTGGACCAGTAGCTCCAGCACCTCCAGCTCCAGTGCCTCCATCGGCAGAGCCTCCAGCTCCTGTAGCGCCACTCCTAACGCGTGTGCGTTGAGCAAACCACTCGCGCAGCCGCTGCGGTGAGAGAGGCTCCCGCCTGGGAGACAGTCGTGGCGAGGCACCCGCAGGACCTCGAGCAGACGCAATACCCCGAGGCTCAGCACCCCCAGACTCCGCACCCTCAGACTCCGCAAGGTGGGGTGGTAAAACTGCCAGCCAGGCGCGTCTGGGGGAAAGCCAAGGAAGACGCAGGGAATAGCGTGGGAGGAGAGCTTGTTCGCAGAAGTATCGCGGACAAAGGCACGAGAGCCCCAGACCCGGAATACCGACGCATCGCCAACCTTCCCCGTCCAACGCATTGTAGAGGTCTCCGGCAAGGAGACACGGGGCCAGAGGTTGAGCTGATGCGCAGCGTACTAGACCGCAAATGGCCACAGAGAATGGGGAGCAACGGATCATGGAGGTACGAGCCACCTCCATGACTAAGCCAATGCGACGCTTAGCAACCCCATTTTGCTGCGAGGAGGCCGGAAGCGTGAACGACTGGAGGATGCCCTCCCCACGACAAAATTCCCGCAAGAGGTCGGAGGAAAACTCACCACCTCTGTCAGAGTGCAGACGCAGGACAGGAAGGTCCTAGCGGAACCACTCGCGGAGCTAGAGACGGACTGCGCGGATCCAAGGGATCAAGACTTCAGGGACCTCACCCTTGCTGCACAAGGTGAAGACCGTGGTGTAACGCGTGTAGTCATCAACAACCAGCAGAAATTAGCGCTCGCGGCCCTGTCCACTAAAGCGGGCTAGGCCCCACACGTCCATGTGAAGAGTCCGCAGGGGAGCAGTCGTCGGGGGAAACGAGGAGGAGTGAGGAGCGGTGCGCTGCCGCCCCTCAACGCAGGGAAGGCAGGGCAGGGCAGGTGAGGGCGGGAGGGGAGGCAGAGACATGGGAAGACCAGAAACAAGGAGGCGGGAGTGCATGCCACGAAGGCGTGGCAGGGAGGGGTGACCAAGGCGGTGGTGCCACAAGAGAGTCTGGTGCGACAGGAGGCGACACGAGCAAGGGGGTGCTACCGGACCTGACGCGGACACCTGAGCAGACGCAACTACCTGAGGAGGCTCGGTAGCCAGTGTGTACAGACTCGACCCAGGCCGACGGGTGAATGTGGCCAGGTGACGGCCCGTCCGTGTATACGTGCAGATCAACACACGATGACCCCCAGGAGTGGTGGTGGTGACCATCGCATACTGGAGGGCAGCGGTACTCACCAAGTTCGTAGAGAACGAGGGGAGGTGAAGACCTTAGAGTGAGCCGGACGGAACCGCCGGACACGGGAGAACAGCAGAAGAACGGGAAAGAACTGGGCCCCCGGAGGGGTTAGCCAGTCTGGCTGGAACAGATGCAGGGAGTGGAGAGAGGGTGGTACTGTCGCGAAAGAAACAGCGAGAAGCACCTGAGTCAAGTGTGAAGGTGTGCAAAGCCTCAACTGGCACAGTACCAGGGAGAGCAGACTCACTAGCACCTAGAGCAGCAGCCTCTATACCTGGGTCGGGCGGCACACACAGGTAACAGTCACCCTCAGCACTAACAGACAAGGCATACATGGCAGCAAGGATAGCATCATAGTCAAAAGCAAAGATATCAACTCCGGATCTAAGCATCTCTAGCCAGCGGGGCCGCTCAGCCTCGTCGCCAAACTCTGCGCGCCAAGCATCGTCAAGGCGGGAGAAGGAGCGGTGCTGAGTGTGAAAATTCCCGCATGTTTGACCAGCGCGGTCACCTGTGCGAATAACATACGGGCAGCGAACACTACCCCCAGACGCCCCATGCTGAGCAAACCACTCACGAAACTACTAGGGCGTAGGGGTCTCACTCCGACGCTGCTGGTGCTGCCTCTGGCCACCGCCAGAACCTCCCCTCTGAGCAGCTCCACCCCGACCGCCACTACTTCCACTGCCGCCACCACTGCCACCCCCACCCCCACCGCTGCCAACACCGCCACCACCGAAGCCCCCACTCCCGCCACCACTCCCACCGCTGCCACCACCTCTGCCACCTTCATCGCCTCCACTGCCCCCACCACCACCACCCCCGCTGCCACCGCCAACACTCTTGCCACCCTTGCCCTTGCTGCTGCGGCGCTTCCCACTAAGAGCAGAAGCAGACCGACATCCTCAGTGCCAAGGATGTTAACAGCAGCAGCAGAAGCGTAGGAGGGGGCAAGGGGGGAGGGGGAACATCCCTCAAAGAAGGGTGTGCGAGGAATGTCACGAGCAGCACCTACAGTGATTATGCTAGTCTCAGCTGCAAGGAGTTGCTTCTCGAGCAGGACGACAGTGAGGTCTGTGGGGTCAAGAGCGAGAAAGTGGTCCCTGACTGCGCGAAGAGAGTCAGGGAGGCGGGTGACTATGAAGTAGAGAGTGATGTACATCGGGGGGGGGGGTTCTTGTCTAGGAACTCGGCTGGGAGGGCAGCGCGGTAGCGAGCGTCGCTAGTGCGAAGGTGGGTAACTAGGTCCTCGACTTTGGCGAAGGCCGACAGCTCGGGAAACAGGTAGGGCAGTATAAGGCGGTCGAGAGCAGCAATGGCAGGGGAGGAGTAACGAGCGACTACAGCATCGTACAGGGCCTTAGCAGTCTTGTGCTGGCCAAAGTGAGCGCGTTCGGCTAAAGGCAGGTGGTTGCAAACGGCTAAGCGAGCAGCAGCGTCACAGGTAAGCCACTGTGAGCGAGTCACACTGTCAGCTGTGGCGGGAGGGGCGAGAGAGGCTCCAGATGTGTGGTCAAACAACGAAACGCTGTCTCTAGAATCGCTCAGTAGGTACAGCTGTAAGTCGTCGAGCCACGTATCGAACTGGATCGGACGGCCCTCATGATCGAATGTGAGTACACTTAGAGAAGCCATAGCGGGCAGAGCAGGGCGGCGCGCGACCAGCTGGGCAGCACGCAGGCAGGGCGGCGTCGAGCACTAGGGAAGCGCGCATGGCAGGGAGAGGCGGCGCACGGCTAGGGAAGAGTGGCGCGCAGCCAGGGCAGGGCAGGGCGGTGGCCAGTAGGGCGGCGCACAGCAGGGCGGGCAGCAGCAAGGCGGCGCGGGTAGGGCGGTGCGGGCAGCGGTGCGGCTGCCAGCAGGGCGCCGGCCAGCAGGTCTGTGCGCAGCAAGGCGGGCAGCAGCAGGGCGGTGCGAGCAGCAGGGCGCGCGTAGCAGGGCTGTGTGGGGAGCAGGGCGCCGGCCAGCAGGGCGGGGCACAGCAGGGCGTCGCGGGCAGCAGGGCGCCGGCCAGTAGGGCTGCGCGCAGCAGGGCGGCGCAAGCAGCAGGGCGGCGCAAGCAGCAGGGCGGCGCGAGCAGCAGGGTGGCGCGAGCAGCAGGGCGGCGCGAGCAGCAGGGCGGCGCTCAGCAGGGCGGTGCGGGAAGCTGGGCGGCTCAGCGCGGGCAGGGCAGGGCGCCGCGCAGGCAGCAATGCGGCGCGCGGGCAGCAGGGCGACGCGACAGAAAGCAGGGCGACGCGACGGGCAGGGCAGGGCGACTAGTGGGGTAGCGCTCTGTGGTGGGCCCTAAAAAAATCGGTCCTAGAATAGGACCTTCTCTGATACCATGTCAGAATACTGAACGAGAATGAATGCATTGAACAGAAATTTGGTACAAATACAAACCCTAATTGGGTTCTACCCTTTATGGGCTACCCCACTACAGCCTACACAATGTAAGCACTACAACATTTTGACATCCCTCGCCCAAAAAGTATTGCTTATATTTACATCTTGTTTAGGTTTAGCTGGTGTTACGAGTGCAATTGAGAGAGTGAGCGAGAATTGCACTATCAAAGCAAAACAGTACAATGAGCGAAGGCATGAGCGAAGAATGTATAGCAAACTAGAGTGGTAACGGTAACGCGAGAAATTGGGGTGCGCTACGGACCTAGCGTCGGGGTTGGGATGTGTCGAGGCGGAGGTCCAGAGCACGGGTTACCAACCGAACCGTGAGATTGGGTCGCATCGTGAACAGTGGCGGGAGTCGTAGTCGAGGCGAGTGTCGCGAGCGGGTAACGTTTTACTGTTGGGTGCCGATAGCGGGAATGGTCTTGTACGCGGTAAGCAGGGGCGCGAGGTAAGGAAAATGAATTTTCCTTACACTACCCCCCTCCCCAAGGAGGCCCTCCTTATGAGAGCACGTGTACATCTCAAAAAAATCGGCTGCGCATATACTCAGTTAGGAAAGGGGGGTTCTCAATTCTATCAAGGGGAACCCAGTTGTCTTCGGTGGGCGTGCGGTCTTTCCAACGGATCAGGAATTCTATCCTGCGGGCTTCCCGTGGGTCGCGTACTCGGTGGCTCAGTATTTTTTCGGGCGCGCTGATTGGTTCTGTCGGCGGCCGTGTCATGCTGGTGGGGCGGTTACGAGGCAGTTGGCTGGTGGATGGCACGTATGGGCGAAGCAGGCTGACGTGGAATGACGGGCTGACGTACCAGTCAGCAGGGAGGAGGAGGTGGGTGGTGACGGGTGTGATCATGTTTTTGATGTGAAACGGCTCGTAATATCGGGGGCGGATTTTCGGGGTGATGGGCAGGCGGAGGTTTTGGGTGTCGAGTAAAATTAGGTCGTCGGGCTCGTAAGTGACAGGTATGCGGTGGCGGTCGGCGTTGCGTTTAACAATGACGTTGGCCTTTTTAATTGCGTCGGTTGCTCGGGTCCGTGCTCCTTGTAAGATTTCTGCGAACTGTTGCGCGCTTGGTACTGGGTTGTCGGGATTCGGGGTCATGGGTACTGTAGGGTCTTGGCTGTAGTTCAAGTAAAACGGTGACTGTTGGGTTGTGGCGGATGGCGAATTGTTGTACGCGAATTCGATGAGTGGCAGTTGCTGTTCCCAGGTGGTCGGATCGTCGCACGTGGCTCGGATGAGTTGCTCCATGGTCTGATTTGTCCGTTCTGTCTGTCCGTCGGTTTCGGGTGGTACAAAGAACTAAACTGTAGTCGCGTGCCGAACTGCTGCCAGAGGTTCCGCCAGAAGTTGCTGGTGAATTTCGTGCCGCGGTCTCTGATGATCGCTGCTGGTATCCCGTGTAGTCGAACGATGGTGGAGATGAAGAGGCGGGCTGTTTCTTCGGCTATGATTGATTTCTTGCAGGCTGGGAAATGTCACGTTTTTGTCAACCGTTCAACAACGACCAGGATCGCGTCGTTCTCACTTGCTCCGGCCGGTAACCCTGTGACGAAGTCCATCGTCACCTGCTGCCAAGCATGCTCTGGGGGTGGTATCGGCTGCAACTATCCTGCCGGCCGCTTTCGTGATGATTTCATGAGTTGGCAGGTGGGACAAGATGCCACGTGTCGCTGCACGTCGGTCAGCATTTCGAGCCAATAATAATACCGCTGCAGTTGCTGCCGTGTTTTTTCTACTCCGAAATTGCCTGAGGTAACCCCGTCGTGTGCCTCTTGTAGCAGTAATTCTCGTAGTAACGTGTAGCTCGGTACCCAGATTCGGTCGGTGCCGGCTTTTATGTAATAAACTCCCTTTGCTGCTGCGAACTGCTGCGAATTTCCTCCTGTGAAGAATGGGTCAATCTGATAGCCATGCGAGAATAGTCCTGTCAGTTGTGGGCTGGTCTGGGCGAGTAGTATGGCGTGGATTTGGGCCGTGGGGCGGGTTAGTGCGTCGGCGATGTTCGATGCCCCCTTTTTGTAGGTGACCGTGTAGTGAAAATTGGACTCGAGGAAGTCGAGCCAGCGAATCTGTCGTAGGTTGAGGTGGGGCTGTGCGTGGAGGTACTGTAGTGATTTATGGTCTGTCCGTACTGTCACGTCTGCACCGGTCAAGTAACAGCGCCACATTTTGAACGTGTGTACGATCGCGAGCATTTCGCGATCGTGTATCGGGTAATTTTTCTCGGGCGGATGCAGTTTCGTGTGACTCGTATGCGATGGGTTGTAAACCGTTGCCGAAATCCTGTAGCAGGACGGCTCCAATGGCGATGTCGCTTGCGTCTGTAACTACTTCGAATGGGCGGTGTGGGTCGGCGATGCGCAGTACAGGTGGTGAACAGATAACATTTTTCAGGGCAAAGAAGGCAGCATGCTCTTTCTGTCAGAATATTATGTTTCTCTAGTCTGCAGTGGGGTACTCTGTAGTGAGTACAACCCTGTTAGGGTTTTCTATATGTATCCCAATGCTTTCTAGTGCAATCATCCTCACTCTTTCTCGTCAATTATCTCACATGGTATAGAGCATATCGATCCTTCCAAGGGCCCACCACGTTCACCACTGAAATTTTTCCTACCCTAGGCGCGCGTCGCGCCTGCCCTTAACGGCCCTTCGCGGCCCCTCGTAAGGCCCTTCGCGGCCCCTCGTTAGGCCCCTTCGCGGCCCCTCGTACGGCCCCCTTCGCGGCCCCTCGTTAGGCCCCTTCGCGGCCCCTCGTAAGGCCCCTTCGCGGCCCCCTCGTAAGGCCCCTTTCGCGGCCCCCCTCGTAAGGCCCCTTCGCGGCCCCTAGTGAGGCCCTTCGCGGCCCCGTCAGGCCCCGTTTGAGGCCCCGTAAGGCCCCGTCTGACCCTTCGCGGCCCCGTCAGGCCCCGTTTGAGGCCCCGTACGGCCCCGTCAGGCCCCGTTTGCTGCCCCGTCAGGCCCTGTTTGAGGCCCCGTTCGGCCCCGTCAGGCCCCGTAAGGCCCCGTCAGGCCCCGTTCGCGGCCCGTTAGGCCCCTTCGCCGCCCGCCCCGGCCCTTCCTCGGCCCCGTCCCGGCCCTGTCCCGGACCTGCCCCGACCCCGGCCCTGCCCCGACCCTGTCGCGGCCCGTTAGGTCCGTCGCGGCCCCCCTTTCTCGGCCCGTTAGGCCCCGTCGCGGCTTCTCGCGGCCCCTTCGCGGCCCGTTAGGCCCCTTCGCGGCCCGCCCAGGCCCTTCCCCGGGCCCTTTCTCGGCCCGTTAGGCCCCATCGCGGCTTGTCGCGGCCCCTTCGCGGCCCGTTAGGCCCCTTCGCGGCCCGCCCCGGCCCTTCCTCGGCCCCGTCCCGGCCCTGTCCCGGACCTGCCCCGACCCAGGCCCCGCCCTCATGCCGGTCGTGGCGCACCAGGGGCCCGTGCACCGCCCCCCCCCCCCTTTTCCCGTCGCCTTACGTGGCGACCCGGGGGGGGGGGGGGCGCGACCTGGGGGGGCGCGCGTCGCCCCTTCTTCCGCCTGCTCTGGCGCCCTGGGAGGCCGCGCGTCGGCCCCCGTACTCCTCCCCCCCCCCCCCCTCAGGTCGCGGGGGGGGGGGGGGGGGGGGGGGGGGGGGTGCTGTGCATGGCGCGTGCAGAGGGCAGCAGGGCGCACGGGGCGCACAGGGCAGCAGGGCAGCAGGGCGCACGGGGCGCACAGGGCTGCAGGGCGCGCGGGGCGCACAGGGCAGCAGGGCAGCAGGGCGCACGGGGCGCACAGGGCAGCAGGGCGCGCGGGGCGCAGCAGGGCTGGCGGGTTGGCCACACCCGCCACCCCCATACCCTCCCCCACTGCTGCACCCGCAGCAGAGAGATGGGGGGGGGGGGGGCGGGGGGGGCAGGCAGGTGCTGCAGGTCCCCTCCCCCCACTGCCGCATCCGCTCCAGGGGGATGGCAGATCCCCTCCCCCCCACTGCTGCACCCGCAGCAGGGGGAGGGAGAGGAGAAAAGGGCGGAGAGGAGGGGGGGGGGGGGCTGGTGCCGCAGATCCCCTCCCCCCCCACTGCTGCACCCGCAGCAGGAGGGAGGTAGGAGAAGGGGCGGGGGGGGGGGGGGGGGGGGGGGGGCAGGTGCTGCAGGTCCCCTCCCCCCCTCTGCTGCTCCCGCAGTAGGGGGAGGTAGGAGAAGGGTGGGGGACCTGGTGCTGCAGATCCCCTCCTGCCTCCCCCTGGACCTCCAAGCTTCCCACACCAGGGGCGGCTGCACCAGGGGCGGCTGCTCCAGGGGCGGCTGCACCAGGGGCGGCTGCTCCAGGGGCGGCTGCACCAGGGGCGGCTGCACCAGGGGCGGCTGCTCCAGGGGCGGCTGCACCAGGGGCGCCCTTCTCCTCCATCCCCTGCTGCAGGTGCAGCAGTGGGGGAGGGTATGGGGGTGGCGGGTGTGTGGCATCCCCTGCTCCTCCTCCTACTCCGTCTCCCACTGCTGCAGCTGCCGCTGAGGGGGGTGGGTGTGTGTGAGTCGACGGAGTGGTGCTAGGGGGTGGAGTGTGAGTGAACCTAGGGGTGCAGCAGGGGGTGTGTGAATGGGGGGTGCGGCAGTAGAGGGAGGTTGGGTGGAGGTAGCCGTCGTGTTGCTAGCAGTGCCAGTAGTCCGGAGGTGCACTTCCGATAGCCCAGTGATGCCGCTGCGCCAGTCGCCCGTGGGTCCGTTGCTCCTGCCGCTCGTCTTAGCCGCGGAGCCAGTTACTCCTGTAGTCCGGAGGTGCGCCTCCGGTAGCCACAGTGCGCGCTGCTCCTGTTGCCCGTGTGTTTGCAGCTTCCGCCATTGCCTCCTCTCTCCTTTCCTATTAGTCCAGCCTCCTCCTCCTCACTTGCCCTCTGTGATAGCCTCTAGCTTTGCTTACATTTGTGAACTTAAAACTGTTGCTTCTTGTACTTGTGCTCAGAATGTGTGGTGACATTGTGATCCACCCTGAGCTTGCTTTGCTTTGCTTGTTGTGCTGATCATACCCCATGACTATGGGGGTGTGTCAGAATATTATGTTTCTCTAGTCTGCAGTGGGGTACTCTGTAGTGAGTACAACCCTGTTAGGGTTTTCTATATGTATCCCAATGCTTTCTAGTGCAATCATCCTCACTCTTTCTCGTCAATTATCTCACACTTTCTCCCACCACGTAAAAGCGACCCCCTTCCGCAGTAAATCCGTCAGCGGGGCAGTTAACCGTGCCATGTTGGGGACGAACCGACGCACATAATTAACAAAGCCTAAAAAACGCTGCATCTCTGTGACGTTCGTCGGGGGGTGCCACGCTTTGACTGTGTCCTACTTCTTTGGGTCGATCTCAACTCCAGCCTCCGAAATAACGTGCCCCAAAAATCCTGGAAGAACTCGCACTTGGAACCCTTGGTCAGCAGTCTGTGCTCGTCTAAAACTGTAAACATTGCTTCTAGATTTGCTAAGTGTTGCTGCTTATCACGACTGTAGACTAGGATGTCGACGATATAAACGATCACACATTTATCTAATAGTGGCCTAAACGCCTCGTTCATGGTCATCTGAAATGTCGCCGGTGCGTTGGTCAGCCCGAATGGCATCACTATGTACTCGAAGGACCTGTACCTAGTTCTACTCGAATCTGATGGTAACCTCCCGTAAATCTATCTTTGAAAAGACCCGTGCTATTCGCAGTTGATCTATCAGTTCGTCGGCGCGAGTAATGGGATATCGCGACTTGACTGTTACCCTGTTCAGTGCTCTGTAATCGATGCACATTCGAAACCCTCCGTCTTTTTTCGGTGTGAACAGTATCGGTGCGGTGAACGGTGATGAACTCGGTCGGATGAATTTCTTCTCTAACAGGTAATCTAGCTGCTTCCTCAGTTCATCGAGCCCGGGCTGTGTTATTCAAAACTGTCGCTGTACAGTTGGCTGTGCACCCGGCTCTAATTCTATTCGGTGATCATGCGCATGCTGAGGTGGCATTCCCTCTGGTAAATCGTCCGGAAAAATCCTCGTGTACCGTTTCAACAGTTCCTGTTGTCCGGGCGGTACCGCTGCCAGCAGTTTCTGAAAATCACTCGGCTACTCTGCTTCTCCTACCAATGCGATATCCACCGCGTACATGTCAGCTCCAGCGGCGACAGCCCGTTTCATTATGATGGTGTTGACGTGGACCGTTGAAGACTCGGGCGACTGCCAGCGAGGTAGCTCGACCCAGTTACCGCTACTTCGCACAGTGCAGCTACCCGTCGTCCAGTCGATTCGCGGATTGTAGCGTCGCAGCCAATCACGTCCCAGTAAAATGTCGTGCCCATTCAGTGTCGTCGCAAGCATTTCCTGTGTAAACCCGAAATTTCCCCCGTAGCGGACTTTTACTCTCTCCACCTTTTCCCGTATGGCCAGCGGCGTGCCGTCGACTATGTTAAGATAGTAGCTAGGAGGGGGTAGGAGCCATGCTAGGGTTGAGGCTAGGCATGGTGTCGAGAGAGTTGAGGCAAGGGTGAAAGTCGAGAAAGGATGGGTTCACTAAAGAAAGTTGGAAACATATATGCAAAGGAAAGAGAGGTGCACCACCAAACAAGTTTAGAACTACATTAAGTCTACACTACAGGCAGTTATAATATAATGCAAGTAATTATATTCCGACACACCCCCTAACCGCCTGCAGTGAAGAACCATGTGCGGAACACCCCCTGAAGGGGTACATCAGGTGCAGCGGAGGAAGGAGAGGGCAAGTGAAGAGGAGGAGGGACAATGAGAGGAGAGGAGGTGGTGGGTGGCGGCTGAAGCTGCTGGCACACGGGCAACTGGAGCAACTGGCACACTGGCAAATGGAGCAACTGGCACACGGGCAATTGGAGTAACTGGCTCCGCGGCTAAGCGAGCGGCAGGAGCAACTGACTCACGGGCGACAGGAGCAATGGGCTCACAGGAAACTGGCGCAACGGTCTCACGGGCGACTGGAGCTGCTGGCTTCACTGCGTCCACCCCCCTTCAACCTCCCTTTCACACCCCTCCGCATCCCTAACGCCACTCCCTCATCTCCCCACACCCTCCCCCCCCCCCCCCCCCCAGCGGTATGTGTAGTAGTGGGAGAGAGAGGAGGATAGGCGGCAGCAGTTCACTCACACCCGCCACCCCCATACCCTCCCCCCACTGCTGCACCCGCAGCAGGGGGATGGAGGAGAAGGGGGGGCGGGGGGGCTGGTGCTGCAGATCCCCTCCCCCCCACTGCTGCACCCGCAGCAAGGGGATGGAGGAGAAGGGGGGGGGGCAGGGGGGCTGGTGCTGCAGATCCGTTCCTGCCACCCCCTTACCCTCCAAGATCCCGCCACCCCCATACCCCCCCCCCCCCCCCCCACTGCTGCACCCGCAGCAGGGGGATGGAGGAGAAGGGGGGGGCTGGGGGCTGGTGCTGCAGATCCGTTCCTGCCACCCCCTTAACCTCCAAGCTCCCCCGTACCCTCCCCCCCACACCCGTCGTGCGCCACACCCGCCACCCCCATACCCTCCCCCCACTGCTGCACGCGCAGCAGGGGGATGGAGGAGAAGGGGGGGGGGGGGGGCTGCTGGCTTGGTGACAAAGCAGAGCAGCAGGGCGCTGGAAGTGCAACCTCCCCCCAACACCCCATTGCGTCCCCCCAACACCCTCCCCCCCCTTCCCCCCGCCCAAAATGCTGCACGTGAAGGAGAGGGAGAAGGAAGTGGGCGGCGGGGACGACAGGAAGCAAAACAGCGGGGCCCCCGCGCGACGGGCAGAAAACCGTCGCACGCTGGGGGCGAGCGACGAGCAGAGCACCGTCGCGTGCTGGGGGCGCGCGACGGGCAGAAACCGACGCATGCCCGGGGCATGCGACGGACAGAAACCGCCCCACGCCCGGGGCGTGCGACGAGCAGAAACCGCCACACGCCCGGGGCGTGCGACGGGCAGAAAAAAAAACGACAGGCGCCAGCGAGGCGGACGCCATGCGATGATTAAAATACGGTGGGCCCATTGGGTCGTAACCACTCTAATACCATGTTAAGATAGTAGCTAGGAGGGGGTAGGAGCCATGCTAGGGTTGAGGCTAGGCATGGGTGTCGAGAGAGTTGAGGCAAGGGTGAAAGTCGAGAAAGGATGGGTTCACTATAGAAAGTTGGAAACATATATGCAATCGAAAGAGAGGTGCACCACCAAACAAGTTTAGAACTACATGAAGTCTACACTACATGCTGTTATAATATAATGCAAGTAATTATATTCCGACAGACTAAGCGTGCATCTATCTCCGGTAAACACCAACTTACTGTAGTGTCAGTTGCAGCTTCCGTGCGGTTGCGGTATTAACTAAGCTGTGACTTGCTCCTCCGTCTATAAAAATCTTCACTGCTGCTCCCTATATTTTCCCATGAATCAGTACTGGGCAATCCGTCGCTGTACCCTCCTTATTCATCCGAGCCCGATCGATAGCGTGAATCGATACTATGACTCAGTGAGGGTCGTTGAGGTTGGGCGAGCAGGTTGTCTCGTCAGTAGTTGGCCCGATTTCTACTGACTGCTGGCATTTCCCTGCCTCTGAGACTCCCTCCCCTGCTCTGCTCCGCGACGCCTCAGCTCCTTTGGCCATTCGCTCTTGCGATGGCCCGGCCTGTTGCAAGCAAAGCAGCGCCCCTTAAATGGCGCGGCAGCTGCATTCGCTGCAACTGCGTGTACAGTGGCGTGCTCGGCCGGTCCCCGAGGACGTTGTCCGTAGTAGAACCCCGGTCTCGGTCGGCATAGGATATCGATCTTCTCGGCGAGCGCGAGGATCTCGTTGAAATTCGAGAGCCCGCGTAGCATGATTTCATGCGAGATATCCGGCTTCTGCCCCCCGACGTAACGGTCCACCCGCTCCGCTTCGTGCATGTAGCCGACTTGCTCGCATAATGCGAGAAAACCGCTCGTGTAGTCTTGGACCGACCCGAGTTGTCGCCAAGTACGCAGTCTCTGACGCGCTGAAATAGAAGCCGCAACCGGCTCGAAGCGCGCCCGAAGCCCTGCGCACCACGCATCCCACGTGCTGTACTGGGCGGTTTTGCAAAAAGAACTCCAGGTGACGGCTGGGCCCGTGGGCCCTCCCTCTTGCGACGGCGGCTCATAGGCGCGTGGCGACGTCACGATGACTCGCCACCAATCCATGGTGGGGCCCCTCAGCAGCGAAACAGCGTAGCGAATCTTCGCTGCGTCCGACTCGACGTAATTCGCGTCGAAGAAAACATTCATCGTGAAAACCCACGATTGAATTGTCGAACCTCCACGTTGGCTAGGATCGAAGCAGGGCGGGCGCTGCGGCTTGACTGGCATCGGCGCCATGATGTCGTTATTGCCACTCGTTGCGGCGAACTCCACGTGCCGACGGGCTTCGCGACGCCCTTGTGTGCTTGGTGCGGTCCTGTTCCTCTCCATGCCAGGCATTGAGTGAGCGGCGCCATCACTGGCTACGCCTGAGCGTTGTCCCACACTGTCGTTTTGTGTCGGTGTGCCTGATGAGATGACGATCGGCTCCTCCGGTTGTGCGGGTGCATTTGCATGTGCGTGTGTTGGTGTTGGTGCATTCACCGTCGATTGCTGGCGAGAGGAGTCGCGTTCCGTCGTGAGTGTCGCAGTTTCGAGCGCCGAATCTTCGAGTTGACGCACAAGACGGTCGAGTTGCTCCTGCGTCAGTGTCGCGAGATTAAATTCGGCCATGGCGGGGGTGTCGGGCAAGCTCAGCGAGAGCCTCTGTCGTGGCCGTGCGTGCTTACGAGAGAGCACTTCGAGCGGCGGTGCTTGTTCGCTGAGAGACGTCTACCCCCCCCCCCCCCCCCCCCCAAAAATTGAGATAGTGGGGAAGCGAAGGTGTGGGTGCGGCCCGAGAGGAGATCGTAGGCTCTGAATACCAAGTGTTACGAGTGCAATTGAGCGAGTGAGCTAGAATTGCACTATCGAAGCAAAACCGTACAATGAGCGAAGGCATGAGCGAAGAATATATAGCAAACTAGAGTGGTAACGGTAACGCGAGAAATTGGGGTGCGCTACGGGCCTAGCGCCGAGGTTGGGATGTGTCGAGACGGAGGTCCGGAGCGCGGGTTACCAACCGAACCGTGAGGTTGGGTCGCATCGTGAACGGTGGCGGGAGTCGTAGTCGAGGCGAGTGTCGCGAGCGGGTAACGTTTTACTTTTGGGTGCCGATGGCGGGAATGGTCTTGTACGCGGTAAGTAGGGGGCGCGAGGTAAGGAAAATGATTTTTCCTTAGAGCTGGTCAATCCCTCTCGAAAAGAACTACCGGAGGAAAATAGCGAAGCGGTCCAAGCGAGTGCATGTACGCCACGTGGCGTATACAGCAACCATTAGCAGCCATCCAGCTCCATTCACTGCCTTCGTGACAAGGAAACTGGAATCTGACATGTCTCCCTGGTCTTAAGACTGATACGACACGGTATTTCACGGTCTTCGGAGGTTTACGGTGGTTCAAATTTTGACCGTGCTAAACCGTGAGGGAACAAACTGAACCGACTTGAACGATAAAGTCACACACACATTGCAAGCTGGATTATGATTCGAGCCGCTCCGTTCTAGGCGCAAACTTCAATGTGAAACATAATAGCCCAGTCTGACACCCGTTTGACATCCTCTTCCTCGCTGTCCCTTCAGTAGATTCGTGCCGCTTAGTATGTACTAGTAGCTTGCCGTTCCGCTCGTTGTTAGTGTGTCTCTCGCCTAGATTCGGGCGCCATGAAGGCACTCACCGCGTCACTGCCCCACCTAACGAGGCGCGCTGTAACGAGTGAATTCTTTACGAGCAGCGCGGATTTTGGCTCGTTGGACCTGTATCCTCTGCTCCTGTCCCGATTTGCCTCCATCGCGTCGATCTCGAGGGTTTACACCACGCCGAGCCGCGATGCTGACAAGGAAGGAGCAGCAACGCATGACAACGCGTCGTCCGCGGGAAGAAAGATCGGTGCAGGCGCGGATACGAACACAGAGGGGCACGAGGCCGCGTCGCGGAGCAACCCCATGGCGGCGCGGCTTCGCAGCCGAGGCGTGATCCGATTCGACGGTCGCGATGCGATCAATTTCCTGCAAGGCCTGCTGACGAATGACGTCAGCACGTTCCTCCAGCAACCCCCTCCGGTTGCCTCCCCCATCCCCACGCCGAATCAACCCGCCAGCGTGCATCCGCCAATCTACTCCGCGCTGCTCTCCCCGCAAGGCCGGTTTCTATACGATCTTTTCCTCTACCGCCCGCCACACTCGGTGAGACTCATGATCATGTGCAAATCCGGCACTTTATGGCCTATTCCTGTACCGACCTTATCGTTCTTCCCCCACCCAAACTCACCCTTCAAACGAGTCCATCCCTTTCTTCCCAGGATGTAGTATCTTCTCGTTTGGTTTTTCTCTGAAGCCGCTTGGTGAAGGAACAGGAATAAACACAGGTTCTTACCTTCTCTTCACCCCACGCTACCTCACCCCACCGCTCCCCACCTTTCTCTCCAGGATGCGGTGTCGAGTCGGTTGGATCCGACAGGAGCCGGTCCAGATACAGGCAACCCAGACGCACCTGAGCTTCTGGCGGATGTAGATGCAGCGAACCTGGACGACCTGCTGGCTCACCTGAAGAAGTAGGTTTTATCTTCTGTGTGCTCTCTTTCCTTCTTATTTTCCTTTGTATTTTATATTCACACTGTATTTACAAGTGTAGTCTTGATTGTGTTTCCAATTCAGGTCCCATGCTCCCCTTACCTTTGCACCCCCGTGTCATCCCTGCCGCTCCTTCCCCCCCCCTGCCATTCCCCCCCCCC
The DNA here is from genome assembly GCA_947471745.1 of Closterium sp. Naga37s-1. Lineage (NCBI taxonomy): Eukaryota > Viridiplantae > Streptophyta > Zygnematophyceae > Desmidiales > Closteriaceae > Closterium > Closterium sp. Naga37s-1. The sequence continues at coordinate 1,030,421 of CANJKZ010000934.1, read as the reverse complement.
CCTTATCCACAGGCACAAGCTGCGTGCCAACGTGTCATTCGCTGACGTGTCATCTGACGTGGCAGTCTGGGCGCACTTCCACTCGCGCCTCTCCTCTGACCCAGCACTCCCAGACGAGGCAGCAGCGGGGGAGGGGGTGGGGTGGGGCGGGCGTGTGGATCAGTTGGGAGAGTTGACTGCAGAAGCCAGGAGGGAGGGATGGCGGTGGCATCGCGATTCCAGGCTGCCTGGGTTGGGGCTGAGAGGGCTCTTCCCTGCCAGTGAAATCCGTAAGTTCTTTCCTCCTGGGGTTGGGTTTAATCTGGGATGGGGTGGGGTGGGGCGGGCGAGTGGATCAGCTGGGAGAGCTGACTGCCGCGGCGACCAGGTAGGGGTGGCGGTGGCATCGGGACCCCAGGCTGCCTGGCTCGAGGCTGAAGGGGCTCTTTCCTGCCAGTGAAATCCGTAAGTACAGAGGATTTGCCTCTGAAGCGACTGGGAAGGGAGGGGGTGGGATGGGGCGGGCAGGTGGACCAGTTGGGAGAGCTCACAGCTGAAGCGACCAGCTCACAGGTAGGGCTGGCGGTGGCATCCGGACCCCAGGCTGCCTGGCTTGAGGCTGAGTGGGCTCTTTCTCGCGAGTAAAACGCATAATGGAGTGATTAAGTGGAGCGAGGTTTTTTTTGAGACGTCTCAAAAACTGATTAAGTGGATGTGGTAGTGGGGAAGGGGGTGTGGTGGCAGAGGCAGGCTACAACTAGGTAGAAGGATTCTAAACGAAATGCTACAACTAGATAGAATTGTTCTCTCTTAGTTGCTGGGAAATGCTAATCTTGCAATTTGCGGCCCTCAGATCTGGTTTCTTTCTTTGTGTTTCTTCCTTTCTTTCCATATGTCTTCTCCCTCCGCCTCTCCCTCCTCCATAGCTCTTCACCAGCCCCATTGGTGGATGCACAGGTGGAAAAGGGGGAGGACAGCTACAGGAGTCTCCGATACTCCTGGGAAAGGGATTCAGAGCGGTTTAGTGCGATCTTTAATGGTAATCTCGTTTCCCCTTCCCTTCCCCCCCCCCCCTTCACTTACCACCAGCCCCATTGGTGGATGCACAGGTGGAAGAGGGGGAGGACAGTTACAGGAGCTTCCGCTATGCAATGGGAGTGGCGGAGGGGTGTGAAGAGATGCCAAAAGGTATGCAGTGCGGTGGAGAAAGGTGCTCAGAGGTACGTATGTAACACACATTGGAGATGCTTTGTCGTTCAGTCAAAGAGACAGCTTCTTGGTTCGTTTCAGGCGTAGATGAGTTCTTAATATGGTCGCAACGCCTCTGAGAATTCTCAATAGCGACTCATGCCAGTCCAACTCCGTTTCTACCGTTTTTCCCTGCCATCAGGTAAAGCCTTTCCTTTAAAGTGCAACCTGGCAGCCCCGCATGCCATCAGCTTCACCAAGGGGTGCTACGTGGGGCAGGAGCTCACTGCCAGAACCCACGCATCACGTAATGCCCACTCCATGCCCTTGTTCCCTGTTATCCATGTTATCTCACAGGTGAAGCTTTGCCTCTGGAGTGCAACCTCGCCGCCCTGCACGCCATCAGCTTCACCAAGGGGTGCTACGTGGGGCAGGAGCTCACTGCCAGGACGCACCACAGGGGTGTCGTGCGCAAACGACTCATGCCAGTCCGACTCGTGCCGTCCAGGGAAGGAGGTGGAGAGGAGGTGAGGGAGGGGGTTGGGGAGGTAACAGTGTCTTCAGGGGCTGAGATAGTGGAAACGGTTTCTGGGAAGGCTGTTGGACGAGTGAATGCCGTCCTGTGCGGTTCTGACGGTGATGGCAGTGGTGCTGGAGGTTCAAAGGAGTTGACAGGATTGGCGCTGCTGCGATTGGCTCATGGCCTCAACCCGGGGTCACAGCTGGCAGTGAAAGCAGAGAACGGGGCAGCTTTGAAAGTTTTGCCGAGCCGCCCGTACTGGTGGCCAAGGGAGTGGGGCAGCGAGGAAAAATAGTGCAGGTGGAGGCTGATCAAGTGTGACTGGTGACATGGAGCCTGTAGGAAGTGGATTTTTTACCCACTGTAGCCACTCAGAACCCTGTTCGTTGTATGAATGGTTCTTAAGAATTTACCAACTTATCCTGTTGTGTGGGGCACATGTTGCAATCATACGTGTGCATGGAGATGTTCACACAGAACACCCACAAGCAACTCCCTTTGTTGCTCTGTTTGATTGTTTTTGCCTTGTTTTATTAATTATATAATTATGCTCTGTTGCCTTCCATGTGATGTTGCTCCGTTCCCGCTTGCACCTACAGATCAATGTATGCCCTCAAATAGCGTCTATCATGTTTATGTTGTTGTCACATCTAATGCATATTGTTTTTCCAATGTATGTATTTACTGTGTACTCAGTTGTTAACTATATTCTCGCAGGGTTGAAGATAGCGTGAATAATACCTCTCCAGCTGTGACACAACATGAAGGCAAGGTTGCGTGTGAAGTTCAATACCTTTGCAGCCAATTAAAGGAGAGTCAAGTGGCCACGTGTCCAAGATCCAAGGCTATGGTGTCGCCACCTCGACGGTACGTAAGGGACACGCCATCGTCAGGTCACACATCTCCTCAGAATTTTGCTGCCCAGCCACTTGGGTGATTTCCAGAATATTTCCTTTTGGGCAGAGCATCTCCCGCCGTGAGCACTGACCAGCAAAAACGGCTGGTGAGTGTAAGCGGGCAGGATCAAGCCAAACGGAATAGTCGCAACTCAACTCGAATCTTCCAAATGTTCAACGTTCATTGGTCAGATCCGCAGCACCCGCTTCGAGATGGTTGTAGAACCGTCGGATTAATTACGGTTTGTTTTTTTCGCCTCGTGGAAATTCTCTAACGGGAAACTCAAATTAGAAACTCTGCTGACATGGAAGTGCGGATCTGGTGCGAGAAGGAAGTGCGCTGCGCGTGTGTGTTTGTGCGCGGCGCGGTTTTCAATCGGCCCAATCACCTCAAAAAACGTAATCCCCTCTGCTCTGCTCCCATCCCATGCTCTCCTGCCCAATTCCTCACCCCTGCTCTGCTCCCTTTGGTTGTGAGATCGAGATTCGAGGCCACAGCAGCAGAGCAAGATACAAATTTCACGCACATTTGCACATTTCTGCTGCTCTTCAGAATTTGCCAGCAGGGCGCAAGTTGTCAGCAGGAGCCCTACCCACTCCTTTCACTCCAGGCCACACACCACACTTCGTTTGGCCACCGAGGCAGCAGAACCGAGGGCGACGTGTGAGGCTCCCTTGACCCTTGATCCACTGCCACTAGGAGGACCTTTTCGTCAGCAACAGACTGACTGATTGGTTGGTTGTAATTACTTGCGACGAAGCAGACTGGAAGGCCGAACAGCAGCATCTAGACACAGGTGATTCGCGTAGTAGATGCGGATAATAGTTGGCTCGGGTTAGTGCGCCGCATCTCGCGTTCCGCACGCTTCCTCTCGTACCATCTGACACGTCACGCCACCCCGTGTCGAGCCGAAAGCAGTCCGCTCAACGTGTGAAGCGAACCCAACACAGGATTTCGTCTCTTCGCACCGAAGCCGCGCGTCTGCTTTTAGACCCAGCCATACGTCGTTCTCCCGTCACTCTGTATCTTCAGCTACATACAGTGAGCTCTACAGATCTCTTTCGTAACTTTGAAAGGCCATCCACATCTGTACTACTACACCACAGCAGAGCTCTTCATTACCTTCGAAGCCTGCGCTTCCCATTTTTTCACACATTTCGACGTCTGAGGCCGGCCGATCCGACCAGGCGCCATGCCAGGCCTGATCAGCATTCTATCGTCCCAGAGCTCCTCTCGCTTCGCCCACGCTTTCAGCAAGGAGAAGGAGATTCGTGTGTCGACCGCAGAAAGCGCCTCCGTCAATGTCCCCGCAAATCTAGGCCTTTCGTTAGGCCCCGCTGCTCCTTCATTCCAGCAGCAGTCGTCGCATTTACAGCAACATTGTTTTCAACCTCCGCAAATGACCGTCGCGCAACAGTCGATCCCTCGCGGGAGCGATTTTCCGCGCATCACCGCAAATCCCGCTGGTCGTTTCGGGCTGCATCTGATTCAAGGCGACGCCTTCAACCCCCGGCTGCAAGACTCGTCGAACACGCCCGTATCATTCGCTGACGTGGCGATTCCCTCCTCGATGCACCTCGACGATTTAATTTCCGAGTATCTCGAAGAAGGCGATCAGGATCGCGACGCGCTCGACGGCTTGATGCTGAGAACAGAGCTCCACGGAGTAGCGGCATCGACCACCATGCGCGCTTCGCATCCAGCACAGCCGATACTGAATCGACGGCTGTCAGCGGATTATCTGGACAGGCAGATGCAAATGGCGGAGCAAAATCAGCTTCGTTTGATTCAGGTACGGCATCGCCTCACCTCCTCAGCCATCCGCAAGCATTTGCGCATTTGTCGTTGCTCGTTTATGTCTCATATCTCGTCTAATCAGCATGTAAGGAGCAGCCTACCATCACCCATATTTTTCGTTTCACTTCCTCGCGCTGTTTTCCCTCCGCAGTCGCTGGCAGCCATGGATGACTCCGTTGAGCGCGCTCTCTACGCTGACGTCATTGCCGCGATGACCGACGCGCGCGCGAAATTGTCGTGCGACGACATCCCGTCGCAGGAGCTGCGCGGGAGCAGCCTGAACGCGGCGGTCGCAGGGCGACTGCGTGCGATGGGGTACGACGCGGCGGTGTGCACGACGCAGTGGGACACCTCTCCCACCATGCCCGAGGGTCAGTAATAGCTCCCTGCTCTCAATCACTCCAGTAACCAGATTTCGTGCTATGCCATTTATTCCAATTTTACAACTCGTTTTCTTCATGCATCGCCCGTTCGATTTAGATCCTCATTTTCCGCACAGCTTTCCGGAATACTAACTTTCCTCCTCTTTCCTTTGTCGCTCCTGTCCTCCTCTTTCCTCTGTCGCTCCTGCAGGATCATACGAGTACATCGACGTCCTTACGTCCGCGAACCCGCCCGCTCCCTCGCACGCATCCGCCTCTCCCTGTTCCACCCTCGTAGATTCCATCTTCCACCGTTGTGACAACATAGCCTCCCCTCCTCCCACCTTCTCACGAACCAATTCCCCCACCATTGTCACCCGCGCCTCCCCTTTCCTGACTAGCGCCTTCTCCGCTTCCGCCAACAGCGCTTCCGCCGCCCCCGCTTCCGCCGCCGTCCCCCAGCGTTTCATCATAGACGTTGATTTCCGCGCGCAGTTCCAGATCGCACGGCCCACGCGCGAGTACGCGGCGGCGCTCGAATCCACGCCTTTAATCTTCGTCGGGAGGTCAGAGCGGCTGGCGCGGCTGGTGGAGGTGGTATCTGGCGCGATGCGCGGGGCTTTAAGGGCGCAAGGCATGCACGTTCCGCCGTGGCGCAAGTGGGAGTATCTGCATGCTAAGTGGATGGCTGCGGTCAGTCAGAGAGTGGTGTGCGAGGCGAAGGGGTTGACTTACGAGAATTTTCAAAGTGCGAGCGGGGGAGCAGTGGGGGGGGATAAGGAGAAGGCGGAAGTGGATGGTGATGGTTACGGTAGCGAAGGAGCAGTGACTGGGGATCGGGACGCTTCAACCCTCTCTGTTATCACCTCTCCTACTGTCTCTGCTGACTGTTCCGTTGATGTCCCGGTTGCTCCTGCTGCCAGCCCATTTGCTGCTCGTACTGCCCCATCTGCTGCCACTGCTGCTCCAGCTGGAAGATTTCACGCATCTGCCGTTTCTAGTGCGATCGCAGCTGCTGCTGTGGCTGCACACACATCATGCCAGCAGCAGCAGAACCGCAATCTACAATTCTCAACTGGAGTGGATGCTGGTCTTTTCCAAGCCCGCTTCGTTCCGGCCAGACGGCTCTCTGCCCTCCAGCAGTGCGCCCGAGCAGGGGGGTTTTGAGTCGACTCAAAGCACACTTGGATATCACATGAAAACGACACGCTTCGTGCCCGCAGCAGCGCCACCTACAATTCTCGTCTGGGCTGCTAGCAGGGAGTTGTTTAGCGTTCAGCAGCGTACTCATGGTGTGACTACGTAAATTATGTGAGCGTAATTCGCTTCCAGGGGCAATGGGATGGGATGGGAGATACCAGGCCCCCCTCCCACCCACTGATGTGAGAGGCACTTACAAATGTTACGCGGGGAGGCACGCCAAGCAGGTGTGCCCTCTGATGGCGAGGCAGCCCGAGGTTTAGCTGCGCTGCCGCAATTTTGTCTCCAGCTGCTGGTTTATCGCCAGAGCTGCCAATTTTGACATCTGAAGAGTTTTTACGTAGGAAAGACCAATTAGTTTTGATGTCATGTTAACGCCAGTAGTGTATATTGTACACCACAGGAGTCTGGAATAATCATCCCAATATAGTGGGCTCACTTGGGCACAATGACATGAGAGTCTTGATGTCTTCATATGACCAAACTCCTTGACATTGCGATTCATTCAACTATAAAAAACTACTTGTGTCCCAACTTGGGCAAAGTCACACATTGACTGGTACAGGGAGGAAGGGCCCTATTTGGGCATAGCGACATTGAGAATCTCTATGTCTTCGGATGGCTTGAGTCTTCACATTGCGATCCACTACAAGCATGTTTCAAAAGTACCGGTAGCTCTCAGGAAGGGCTGATTTTATCAGGGTAATTACCCCCTGATTTCAGGGTGATTTCAGGCTTCTCACCCTGTGATCCCTGTGAAATCAGGTTTTTCACATTTTGGTCCCTGATCCATTCAGAGTATTGATTTAGCGGAGCCTGAAATTCTCAATACACTCTCAGTGTAGTGTTTTCATGGACCCTGTCAATACAGAGTACGCGACCTGTGGACCCTGAAAGTCATGTTATCTGAACGAAGCTTCGTAGAAGCTTCGTTCCGATACCCCCCCATGTGGGTAATTATGATTCGCACCTAACCATGTGGGGGCTTCGTTTCACGCGCACTAGTGACAAGAACCGACACAGAACACAACTGTCATTTGTACAGCAGCACAGCTGTCAAATTTGACAGCGCACCTAGAATCATCATGTTTACTGCCACGCGCACCGCGCAAATCACAATACGTGTCCCTCATTGGAGAGAGACACTTAGTGGCTGTCGTCGCTGGCAGTGAAGCAGTCGTTCAATGTATTCGGCCTGCATGAAAGGCCGAATACAATGACGGCTCGTTGTTTCGACCACCGCGCCATCAATTTCGTGGCGACGCGGTGGATTCTTGCTGACCCCACCTTCTCCCTCCATCTCTTGCTTCCCCCCTCCGACAGCCAGGGTCTTAATGGTGCTGCTGTTATGTTCCCTTTTTTCAATTCATTTCTCCGTTTCTCTCTCTCCCCATCTCTAGCTTCTCCCAGCCATGGAAGGCCAGCAGGCTGACGAGGACATGCCTCAGGCTGGCTCAGATGAGCCACCGTTACCGCCGAAAGCCACGGAGCCACGCTCGGGGCTTGATTTTCTTAGAGGTTCCGCTGCTCCAGTAACACCGGATCCACCTAGGTCTACCGTAGATGATTCTGCAGTTAAAGACACGCCCACGGCCACACCTGAAGAGTCTCCCCGGGAGGCCGCCTTCACTATACCCCCGGCTGTTGCTTATTGCAGCAAAGATCCCCAACCGACCGCGCCAAGTCCCACACCAAGCACCGTGCGGGTGTCCGTTGGTCCTCCGTCGGCTACCTCCACACCGAAGAGAGCGCGTTCAGGGAAGTGGGCGCAGCATACCCTGCTCGTCGGAGGCCGCCGACTTTCTGATTCGAACACTCCGGCTGATCCACCACCTGCTGCATCTGCACCGCCAGAGGAAGATGTGTTCCCGATCCGCGCGGACACCGGCTCGCCCGCCCTCACCAAGGCGCAGCTGCGGGAGCAGATGTTCGTGGAGGCCAGCATCATGTACGATACGAGGTGGTCGGGACAGTTCTCCTGGCTTGTGTTCGGAAAAACCAAGAATGGGTTTCCCTATGTGAAGTGCAGTGTCTGCATGGCCTACGGGAAGGAGAACACGAGGTACGCGAGGCAGGGTGATGACGGAGGCCGTGACATGCAGACGCAGACGTTTCGCGCACACGAGCACACGGACGCGCACAAAGCGGCTGTTGACCGGCAGCTGAAGATTGCGAGAGGCATCCGCGAGGGGCAGCAAGTGATTTCGAACTTCATCAACTCGGACGTCGAGGGCAGGCGCGCCGTCCGACTGTTGCGGTCGGTTGTGTTTCTGTGCAAGTGCGACGCGCCGATAAGCATGTACCCTAGGCTGATGCGGCATCTCGCGGAGCAGGACACGCCCGACATCCCGAGACAGTCTTATGGTGTTTATCTCACTCGGTAGGACATTTTAGTTACAATCTTGCTGTATTGAATTCGTGGTAATGAAATATTTTCCCCCAGAAAGACTAACTGAAGGACCTACATCTCTGCGCAGGTACGGCTTCCAGCAGATGGTTCACTGCCTCAGTACGTACTTGACGAATGCGCAGATGGACCACATCAACTCCTCACCGTTCCTGGGCCTGCAATGCGACGAGAGCACTGACCGAACGCGTGGTAAACACATGATTGTTTACCTGACCTTCATCATGGACCGCCGAGTCGTCACCGAGTTCTTCACCCTCCTGACTGTGGAGAAGTGTGATGCTGCGTCCCTGTTCGAGGTGCTCATGAATCATCTGCGCTCCGCAGGAGTCGACGTGTCGAAGCTTGTCGGAATCAGTACGGACGGGGCTTCGGTCATGACGGGGAAGGACAACGGATTGGTGGCGCGGATCAGGGAGCACGCCCCGCATCTCTTTTCCTGTCACTGCATCGCGCACCGGTAAATTTTAGTGCCAGTTATTGATTCAGTTCATGTTGCTTGCCTGATTTCTACTCAACAATTATTACCGTTGTCTATTGCAGGGAGGCGCTGGCTGTTAAGGACGCGGCGACGTCCAACCCCGACCTCGGCATGGTGGACAAGGTGGTGCGCACCGTGGCGGCAAAACTAGGAGATTCTTCAGTCTGGAGCCAACGGTTCAAGTACCTGCAGCGTGTGATCTACAACACTAACCTCGAAGTCCAGGGGATCCACACGGTTCGCTGGCTCTCACGTGGAGATGCGGTGCGACGGCTGTGCAAGGTGCTCGGTGCGTGTATCGTTCTTCTCTGGGAGCGGAGTCACAAGGTGTACGAGATCGTCACGTGCTACAAGTTCCAGTTTTGCCTGTTCTTCCTCGCCGACATCCTCGCCGACATGAACGACCTCAACCGCTGTTTCCAGAAGCGAGATGTGAGTTTGTTTAATCTTCCACGAACACGCCTCTACTAGTGTCTCCAATTTCTTGAGTGTTGGATGTAAAATGACATGTCCTGTATGACTGTGCCCTTACAGATTGATGTGACGGAGATTGCGAAGACCATCGAGGCCACCACGGCGGATCTGACTGAGCGGTATTTGGATACCGACAAGCAGTTCGGTGGCGAGGGCAAGTGCTGGCTGGTCGGCTTTCTGAAGCTGCACGGGCATGGTGGAGGCAAGAAGGTCCGTGTGAGAGGCGTGGACGGGGAGGGACGCCCAGTGAACCATCTGTACACCATGCACGAGCGGAAGCTCCCGGGGCACAAGGTGGGGAGCGGATACGAGGAGTGCGTGAAGCTGTGCCGCAGTTTCGCCCGCGATTGCGTGGACAATCTCAACGAGCGGCTTGATGACCTGGGGAAGCTGGGGCCGACGAAGCTGTTTCGGGCCGGAAAGTGGCCGAAGATCAAGGCACAACGGGAGAAGAAGTGCCGTGAGTGGCTTCTGGGATGCAGCAAACTCTTCCGCCACCAGCTGCCGGGATTCGACCTCAAGGCCGCAGAGAGGGAGCTTCCCACATTCTGTGCGATCATGGAGGCGCACCACGAGCTGGAAAGCTTCACGCAGGGACTGACCAACATTCTCAGGAGCGCGGACTCGAAGAGGTATGTCCCCGTAGTGTGACAGCATGGTATGCCATGTGAGAGTCTAATATATTTTGTGCATGTGGTCACTCTGTTTCCCACCCATCTCCGACAATGTGCCTGGCAGGAGGTGGCCCAACCTCGTCCTCCTGTGGCAGGCGATCGCGGTGCTCCCCCTGTCAACTGTGGAGTGCGAGAGAGGATTCTCGAGGCAAAATGTGATCAAGTCTTGGGTGCGCGGCGCTCTCTGCAACGCGCGGCTGGGGGAGCTGATGCAGATTTCGCTCCTGAATTACGACATCGAGTGGCCGGACGTCCTGTAGGTCTGGAGGTCTATGAGGAGGAGGCGCCCCGCAAAGAGCGTGAAGCTTGCTGTGGCTGATCGCGAAAGGAGGGGGAAAGCAAAGGAGGGTGAAGTCGAAGCAGGAGCTGCCCACCAAAACGATGGGGACGAGGACGAGGAGGAGGAGGTGGATGTGGAACAGGCCCTGGGCGACGATCAGGAGCTTGTGGGGGAGGAGGAGGAGGACAATCCCTTCCTTTCGGACGATGAGGATGTGGAGGAAGTGTTCCACATCGATAGGCCTGTGCACTAGAGTAGAGTAGATGTAGGAGGAAATTCGTTACAGGCTGTACATTGCAGTAATCACCCTAGTAAAATGTGAAACACAACCCTGAATTTAGGCTGTCGACCCTGACTCATCAGAGTGACTAGTTGTTGAACCCTGAGCTAGGGATGAGCAAGGGGCGAACACGAACATGTTCGTGTTCGCCCCTAGACGAACACATCCGTTTGCCGAACCGAACACTGTTCGGTTCGGCGAGCACTTAAAGCAAAAACACCCGGAAACATCCCGAGTCGGGTCGGGTCGGTCTGACCCGAACGGGCTATTTGCTCATGCCTACCCTGAGCTATCAGGGTGACAATCTCTTGAACAATGTGCACTCATAATCGAGGGAAATTTTTTTTTGCGGCATCAGGGAGCCCTAAAGTGAAACGTCAGCCCTGCTCTCAGGACGAGAGGCCCTACTTGGGCACGGTGACATTGAGAATCTTGATGTCTTTATATGGCTTGTCGTTACAATCCTAGTGGCTAGCTTGTTATGATGCTTCTCAAAACGAATGGCCCTACTTGGGCACGGTGACATTGAGAATCTTTATGTCTTCATATGGCTTGTCGTTACGATCCACCTTTGCCTTCTCAATAAGCTGAAGCAAGAGAGGGGATTGGGGAGTGGGGAGCGGGGGGAGACTTCTAAGTCGACTCAAAAGTCACCTAGAAAGGCTTGTCGTTACGATCCACCTTTGCCTTCTCAACAAGCTGATGACGCATGGGGAAACGGAGGAGAGGAGGCATGTGGAGAGGCGGGAAGGGGGGAGAAGAAACGGGGCCAAAAATAAATATGCATATGCATCTGGGTGCCAACAAAAAAAAGTATTGTCGTTAATATCCACCTTGGCCTTCTCAATGAGCTGATGCAAGAGAGGGGAGTGGGGAGAGGGGGAAGAAAGGGCAGAAAAAAGAGAAAAAGGGCAGAAAAAAGAGAAAAAAGGCAGAAAAAAGAGAAAAAGGGCAGAAAAAGACCTTCCAACAAGGGCTTCTCATTATGATCCTCCTTGGCCTTCTAAGCATGGGGGAAGGAGGAGAGCAGGAATGAGGGGGCAGAGGGAAGGGGGGAGAAAAGGCGTCGCACAGGTGGCAATAAAGAATGCAAGTAGACCCAAACATAGATCACATGCACCCATCTCTACTCCTCCACACCACTCTCTCAGCTCACCTGTACAACATCCATGCCCTTAACCACGCGCCCGAACACGGTGTGCTTGTTGTCCAGCCAAGGCGTGGCGACAGTGGTGATGAAGAATATGAATAAGCCCATCAATATATAAGCCGCATGCACCCATCCCTACTCCTTGCTACCGCTCTCAACCCACCTGTACTACGTCCATGCCCTTAACCACGCGCCCAAACACGGTGTGCTTGTTGTCCAGCCAAGGCGTGGCGACTGTGGTGATGAAGAACTGGCTGCCGTTGGTGTTGGGGCCTGCGTTGGCCATGGATAAAGTGAAGGGGCGATCGTGACGCAGACTGGCCGGGGGGGAGGGGAGCACAGAGGAGGGGGTAAAGGGGAGAGAAAGGAAGGCAGGTGGGGGGGCAAGGGGAGGGGGAGGGTGAGGAAGGAGCAGTGGCAGTGGTGATGAAGAACTGGCTGCCGTTGGTGTTGGGGCCTGCATTGGCCATCGATAGCGTGAAGGGGCGATCGTGACGCAGACTGCAGGGGAAGGGAAATGAGGGGAGGGAATGGGAGAGAAACAAGGGAAGGGAAACAAGGAAGAGAGGATGAGCAGTGCCGAGGGAGGAGAGAAAAAGGGAGGGCAAGGCAAGAGAAAGGGGGAAGCAGGTGGGGAAGAGAGAATGATGAAGGAGCATACACACACTCACACACACACACACACACACACGCACGCACGCACGCACGCACACTCACACTCATACACACGTGCACAGCCTCCCTCCCACCCCCTCCCCACCCCCTTCCACCCCCCTTCCACCCCCCTTCCACCCCCTTCCAACCCACCTCTTGTGAAACTCGTCCGCGAATTCGCCTCCCCAGATGCTCTGGCCGCCCGTGCCATCCCCCAGTGGGCAGCCGGTTTGCACCATGAAGCCCTTGATCACCCGGTGGAACAGCAGCCCCTCATAATAGCCATTGCTGCAATGCGTGGTGAAGTTTTCGACTGTTCGAGGGCATTCCTCTGGGTATAGTTTCAGGTGGATATCACCCATAGTCGTGTGCATGACCTGTGGGGACAAGGGCGGAGGGGAGAATGAAGGAAAATCTTGAGGAGACGAAACCCTTGATGACCCGGTGGAACAGCAGCCCCTCGTAGTACCCGTTGCTGCAGTGCGTTGTGAAGTTCTCGACAGTTCGAGGGCACTCCTCCGGGTATAGTTTCAGGTGGATATCACCCATGGTCGTGTGCATGACCTGTGGGGAGAAGAGGGGAGGACGAAGGAAAACTAGAGGAGATGAAGCCCTTGATGACCCGGTGGAACAGCAGCCCCTCGTAGTACCCGTTGCTGCAATGCGTCGTGATTTTTTTCTACCGTTCGTGGACATTCCTCGGGGTACAATTTCAAATGGATGTCACCCATGGTTGTGTGCATGGCCTGTGGGGAGAGAGACACGAGGGAATGGAAGAAAAAGAGGGGAAAATGAAGCAGAGAAGGGGGAGTGATGACCTGGTGGAACAGCAACCCCTCGTAGTACCCGTTGCTGCAATGCGTGAAGTTGTCTACGGTTCGCGGGCACTCTTCAGGATAGAGCTTTAGATGGATGTCTCCCATTGTGGTGTGCATGACCTGCTGTGGGGGCACGGAGGGGAGAGGGGAGGGAGGGGAGGGAGGGGGGCGAGGGGAGGAGGAGCGAGGAGGGGAGAGGAGGGGAGGGGGTGAGGAGAGGAGGTGAAATATCAAAAGAAGGGGAGTGATGACCCGGTGGAAGAGCAGCCCCTCGTAGCACCCATTGCTGCAATGGGTGGTGAAGTTCTCCGCTGTGCGCGGGCATTCCTCTGGGTAGAGCTTTAGATCTTAGTTGGTAATTTACGTTTAAGTTTACGTACGTACGTGTACGGGTACGTACGTTTACGCGGCTGTTGGGTTGGAGGCCTAATGTACGGGCAGGTGAAAAAAATTATGGGCTGCCCGAATATGTATATTTTTTCTATATTACTCCCTCGTAATCATGATTTCCATCATATAGTGTAAACATTCCATCACAACCTCGTAATTTCCCAAATAACAAAAATACCATCATGTGAATTGGTTTGACTCGAAGTTGGGATTCGCCGAAACCAGTGAAGGTCGGCGGTGACGAAACTGCCGAGCGGGTGACATTCGCTTACCTTGCAAGCGAAGCAATCGCGATCTGAGTCAAACTTTTCGCAATGTTCTATCGCGAACAGTTTGTACACATTCAGATCTACTCCCACTACAATTTCCTCCCTCCCTCTCTCGACAGACTTAGCTATCGTAGTTCTACCGCCTTAGTCGACATAGTACGTAGGGTAGACGTCACACCATAGCAACCCTAGCTAGCAACCTTCCTGTTTCTTACATTACTACTTTGAAAAACGTCGCGCCGTACTAACACGCTAACAGAGCACAGGTCGTCGAAAGCCTTTTTCTTTTTTAGGTTTTCGGAAACCGTTCTCAAAGAATTTTCTAGGGGAACTTTTTTTTTTACCTGCCCGGCGTACGCACACGTACGTACGTGTACGTGTACGTAAACGTACATGTACGCGTACGTTACGTGTACGTGGGCTGAAATGGCGTAAATGACCAACTTAGATTTAGATGGATGTCTCCCATGGTCGTGTGCATGACCTGCAGGGAGAAGGGGGGGGGGGGGGGGAAGGTAATCTAGGGAAAACGTATCGACAGGCTATCACTCGGCACAGTGAAGACATCTCATCACTCACTTGACGACAATATCAGACAGACAATGCAGAGCAAGGCACTCACCACGCTGTCAGGCAAAGCAGAGGTTAGTTTTGAGTCGACTCAAAACTACACTCACCACGCTGTCAGGCAAAGCAGAGGCTCCGGTTCTCGCCACATCCGCCAACGCAAGCATCTCACACTGCCTCCCCGCCCCTCCCATTTACACACTAACCTTGAACCATACCATGCTACCAGCAATGCTACATGCAAGACAACGCACGGCACTCACCACGCTGTCAGGCAAGGCCGATGCTCCGGTTCTCGCCACATCTGCCAGAGCAAGCATCTTAATCTGCCGCCCTCCCTACCACTCTGTTCACACCAACCTTTGAGACGCCTCAAGGGAATCACTCACCAGACTCTCAGGTAAAGCCGATGCTCCGGTTCTCGCCACATCAGCCAGAGCAAGCATCTTAATCTGCCGCCCTCCCTACCACTCACTTCACACGCACGTACTATACCATGCTACGGACAAGGAAAAGCAACGCACTCACCACGCTGTCAGGCAAGGCCGATGCTCCGGTTCTCGCCACATCTGCCAGCGCAAGCATCTCCTCTGGTGGTGGCTTCTCGTTAAACACGTCCCTGCCCTGTGATGGCTCCTCCCCTTCTTCGGGCTCCCGCTGACTGGAATGGAGAGGGGTGGAGAGGGACAGAGGGGTGGAGAGGGGTGGAGAGGGGTGGAGAGGGGTGGAGAGGGGTCAGAACAAGCATGAGAGCATCTCTTCAGGTGGAGGCTTCTCATTGAACACGTCTCTGCCCTGTGATGGCTCCTCTCTTTCCTCTGGCTCGCGCTGACTGGATGGGTGCAGATGGATGGAGAGGGATGAAATGGGGTGCAGAGGCGTTGAGACACTCACAAGATGCCCATCGATTTACCCACCTGAAGAGGTAGAATCGGTGCTTCTTGAAGGCACAGCCGATCACAGTAGGGAACACAGACGGCCCGCCCTTGGCGTCCTGTCCTGCTGCCACCTGCTAGAGGCAGGGGTGCTCACAATAAGCACTCACCTGAAGAGGTAGAATCGGTGCTTCTTGAAGGCACAGCCGATCACTGTAGGGTCCACTGATGGTCCCCCCTTGGCGTCTTGAGAATTCGCAATGGTCGCCATCTTCCTTATCCGCCTCGCCGCTTTGCCCCCCTGGTAGAGAGCGATTCGGAGAAACCGCTCGTTGCTCTCCACCTTGCCCAGGATCCGAGCTACCTTGTTCTCGTGCAGGTTCACCACCTGAGGTGGAGAAGGGGGAGGGAGCGACCGGGGACAGGGGAATGAGAATGGAGATAAGGGGGTTGGGGGAAGGGCCTTGGCCCCCCCTGGTGGTACAGTGAGATGCGCAGGAACCGCTCGTTGTCCCCCCTTAGGGGAAGGGCCTTGGCACCTTGCCGAGAATCCTTGCCTCGTTGTTCTCGTGGAGGTTCACACTACCTGTGGCCTGGGGGGATAAAGGTATGGGGAACAAATGAAAAGAAAACAAACCTTGCCAACCAAACACACCACCTTGCCAAACACACCTTGCGGTATGGGGAAACAAACTATTTCTCGCTGCTCTCCATCTTGCCAAGGATCCGAATCACCTTGTTCTCATGCAGATCGACACCATTGCTACCTATGCTCGCCAGATCTCGCTATCCTTGTTGCTAGATCCCCTTGCTGAATTCCCTCTTGGAAACAAAAGAGGTCGCAATGTCGAAACTAGTAGAATAGTAGGGAGGGGCAAGCTTAGGAGCCATGCTAGTGTTGAGGCTAGGCATGGACTATCGAGAGGGTTGAGAAGAAGAAGAGGAGTTTCACTATAGAGAGTGGAGTACAAATAGGGTAGGAAAGGTGGGTACACCACCAAGCAAGAAGTTATGATAACTACACTATGGCTATAACTACATGCAGTTATAATATAATTCTGACACGCAACACAACCCATAACACCCACCTTTATCCCTAAAAGCGTCGGGTAAATGATGAAATTGCCCGTCTCGTCAAAGACGGCGTTGGGCGACGGCACGTCGTCGTTGCCCTCCCGCTCCCTCTCCATCTCCCTCTCAACTGCCAGCCGCCTCCCAAAGTCGATCGCATCTAGTCGGTACAACGGCACGTCTCCCCTCTGTAGCTCCTGTGCTGCCTGTATGGATAGGAATGGGATTGAACGGGCATGGTAGTGGAGGGGTCTTGGTTTTCACGTGCATATCTGTGTACAGTCATGAATAGGCATATAGATATGCATGTATGTAGATATAGATGCATGGTAGACATGCGTGTATAAACGTACGTATACACATATATATATATATACACATATATATCACATACATACAGATTTATATTTATATACATCCACTCACCTCCAGTGATTCGTCGTAAGTCTTTGTGAGCTTGCCAGTGGCGAACCAGAACACCCGAATGCGCCGGTCTGGCGACACAGTGGCGAACTGACGACAATGAGGAGAGTCTGTATGAATACTCGTCATAAGCATATATGTACCCACCTCGAGTGATTCGTCATAAGTCCTTCTGAGCTTGCCAGTTGCAAACCAGAACACCCGGATTCGCCGGTCCGGAGACACAGTGGCGAACTGGGAACCGTCTGGCGAAATCTGATTGTAGGAAGAGTGTGGAGAGGAAAGAGCGGAGGGCAGAGAGGAAAGAGCGGAGGGCGGAGAGGAAAGAGCGGAGGGCGGAGAGGGGAAGCGAGCATCCTCAGCAGCTTACTAATGGCGAACTGGGAACAGGGAGCTTGCAGCTGGGGAGATATGATGGGGAAAGCAATTCTACTTACCTCCCTTACTCACCACCACCACCTCATCGCCACCCATCTCACCGCCACCAACTCATCGCCACCCATCTCACCGCCACCAACTCACCTCCAGTGAAGGTGCAGAGGTCTTGGCCTTTGCAAGGGCATACAGGTCCGTGTCTGTCTTGTACTTGAAGCGAACACTAGGATGGATGGAGAGGGGTTGACAGCGGTGGAGAGGAGTGAGCTGGGAGCATAGCAATTATTGGCAAGGTATGTGGAAACCGCCACATTCACCGCCACATTCACCGCCACATTCACCGCCACATTCACCGCCACATTCACCGCCACATTCACCGCCACATTCACCACCACATTCACTGCCACATTCACCGCCACATTCACCGCCACATTCACCACCACATTCACCGCCACATTCACCACCACATTCACCACCACATTCACCACCACATTCACCGCCACATTCACCGCCACATTCACCGCCACATTCACCGCCACATTCACCGCCACATTCACCGCCACATTCACCACCACATTCACCGCCACATTCACCGCCACATTCACCGCCACATTCACCACCACATTCACCACCACATTCACCACCACATTCACCACCACATTCACCACCACATTCACCACCACATTCACCACCACATTCACCGCCACATTAAACTGCATTGCCACCACCGGTGCCCCATGCACCTTCACCCTCCCAACACCCATGCACCGTCATCCATGCACCTCCTGCTTCTGCCACCTAGTGCATACCTTGAAGCAGGGAACGTGTAAGTGCCAGCACTCCAATCTCAATCATCCCACTCGAGTCGGTCGAAACCACCGCATTTGCCGCCACATTGAACTGCATCGCCACCACCGGCGCCCCGTGCACCTTCACCCTCCCAACCTCTCACCTCTTCCCACCTCCAGCTCTCACCTCCAACCTGCCACCCCCCACCACACCACCCACCTGGCAGCAGGGAATGTATACGTGTCAGCACTCCAATACTCAATCATCCCACTTGCATCAGTGGAAACCACCGCATTCGCCGCCACATTGAACTGCATCGCCACCACCGGTGCCCCGTGCACCTTCACCCTCCCCACGGCCTCGTTCGTCCCACCCCGTGCATCAAACACATGAATCTCCGGCGAGTTCTTATCCGCTATAGCGAGTTTGGCTATAGCGTTGTCGGGCTTGAAAAGGAAGCAGACGGCCGAGGGCTCGAAGGGCAGCTTGAGCATGGAGATCATGTCGAAGGTTGCCACGTCAAAGATTTTTGCTGCCTTGTCCTGCGAGGAGATGGTGCTGCAGAGCGTGCCGTCTGCACTCACCTGATGGGAAGGGGAAGGGGGGGAGTGGAAAGAGGGGGCAGGGACGGGGGAATGGGGATGGGTGGGAAGGGAGGGGAAGGTCTGTATGGAGTGGCGACATCGAAGATCTTTGCTGCCTTGTCCTGCGAGGATATGGTGCTGCAGAGCGTGCCGTCCGCACTCACCTGATTGTGGGGTGTGTGGATGGGGGAAGGGGGCCCCAGGGGGACAGAGGGGGTGGGAAAAGGGAGAAGAAACCAAAGGGAGAAGCGTGCAGAGCGTGCCGTCTGCACTCACCTGAACAGAGGGGGAGGGAGGAAGGGGGAAGAAAGTGGGGAGAAGACGGGGGTATGGACGACAGGGAGAGAGCTGCTGCATGGTGTCACGCCCGCGCCTTTTAGACCAAGATAGATAGAACTGCATACTGCCACACGCAAAGGGCAAGCCCCCCCATATTGTCACATTCCACACTGTCTCCCACTCACCGCCAGCCCTTCAACCGGCCCCAGGTGTGCTCGGAAGTGCTTTGCAAACTCCACCCCCACCACCTCTTTCTTTCGATCGCCTTGTCCAAACCCGATACTGTCACACCCAAACCGCACCCTCCCACACAGTCCCACCACCTCCCTACTGCCCCACTCACTGCCACCCCCCTTCTGCCTCACTCACTGCCACCCCCCTTCTGCCTCACTCACTGCCACCCCCCTTCTGCCCCACTCACTGTCACCCTCCTTCTGCCTCACTCACCGCCAGCCCTTCAACCGGCCCCAGGTGTGCTCGGAAGTGCTTTGCAAACTCCACCCCCACAGCCTTCTTCTTCCAAAACTTGAGGTGACCTGCTTGGGGTTGGGGGGTTCGATGAGGGAGAAAAAAGGGGTAACAGGAAGGTGATGGCGGCAGGAGGGAAGGGGCGCTTTGCAAACTCCACCCCCACGGCATTCTTCTTCCAAAACTTGAGGTGACCTGCTTGGGGTAGGAGGGTTCGATGAAGGAGAAAAAAGGGGTAACAGGAAGGTGATGGCGGCAGGAGGGAAGGGGCGCTTTGCAAAATCCACCCCCACGGCCTTCTTCTTGCAGAACTTGAGGTGACCTGCTTGGGGTTAGACGAAGGAAGGGGTTAGAAAAGGAGTTACAAGAGGGGCAATGAAGGAAGGGAAGGGAAGATAGGGAGGAACAGGAGGAGGTGGGGTGGGACTATCAATCAAGCGCTTTGCAAACTCCACCCCTTCGGCCTTCTTCTTGCAGAACTTGAGGTGGCCTGCTTGGGGTTAGACGAAGGAAGGGGTTAGAAAAGGAGTTACAAGAGGGGCAATGAAGGAAGGGAAGGGGAGATAGGGAGGCAGGGGAGGAGGTGGGGTGGGACTATCAATCAAGCGCTTTGCAAACTCCACCCCCACAGCCTTTTTCTTCCAGAACTTGAGGTGGCCTGATTGGGTTGGGATAGACAAGGGAGGATGGGGAGGAATGGGAGGAGGGGGCACTTATCAAAGAACTTGAGGGGGCTTATACAATATCACCGCTTATACATCACCTCTGCATATACCAAACCCCTCTGCTTCTAACAAGCTGTCCCCGCGTATAACGCACCATCTGTGCTTATCACAAACCCTCTCTGCTTGTAATGCACCGTCTCTGCTGCCTGTGATGAAGAAATCAGCATCTGAGGTGTCACCCTACATGTAGCTCTATCTGCTTGAACTCTTTCTTCTTATAACGAACCCTCTCTCTCTGCTTATAACGCACCGTCTCTGCTGCCTGTGATGAAGAAATCGGCATCTGACACGGCCACGTGCGTCACCCAGTCGCGGTGCATGTAGCTCTTCTCGTACCTGGTGAAATGGAATGGTGGAGTGAGGTGGAAAAGGGTGGAAAAAGGCAGCGCGTATAATAACACTTTTGAACTGGGACGACTTGAACACCAGATGTTTTTTTAGAACTTTCAGAAACCATCCAATCTCAAACATCAATATTTTGGAACGTCTCATCGCTAATCTTAAATTCCTGTGGTCTGAAGCACGTCCAAATACAAACTTGCGTCTTGAGACGTCTCAACTCGAATCCCAAAACTTTGACAAGATCTTATCTCAAATCTCACATTTCAGCTGACGGCAGCGCGTCCAGGTACACGCGTTCGAACACCAGCGGCTTTTTCTTCTTCTTCGCCTTGGGAATGACGGGCCCCACCACCGGACCCAGATCCTCCGCTTCCGCTGCTTCCGCTTCCGCTGCTTCCGCTTCCGCCGCTTCCGCTTCCCCCGCAGCCCGTCCAGCCGCTTCTTCCGCCGTTCCCCCAGTTCCGCGGTTCTCCCGCTGCTCGCCGCCGCCTGCGCCGTCCCCCGCGCCTTCTTCCCGCTCTTTGCGCTTCCCAGAAACGACAGCGGCGAAAGCGGAGGTGGGGCTGGCGGCGGAGGCGGTCGCAGCGGCGGCGGTGGCGGAGGTGGTGGCATCGCGAGCTGCGAGATCGTCGCACGGACGGTCGTCCGTTACTGTGCCCATCGCAGGCGCCTAGCGATACTAAGGCGATCGCAGGCGACTGTCAGCGATACTAAGGCGACTGATAGTGGAAAATCAGCCCTACCAGTGAACGGGACGGGATAGATGTCGCACGTCGCGATGCAGCGATACGAAATCAGTCAGCCTGAATACACGCGCTACTCCGTGTCATATCTAACTACGAGAGCAAGCACTGCAAAAATCTATACCAGCGTACAGACCTAAAAATTGATCTGCGAATGCTGTATATTGAGTACAGATTACATGCACTTTGCAATGAGTCCGTTAATGAGCATAAACATTGAATATAGTGATAGCGAAGTTTGTATCGATGATGCCATTCATGTTTGTGGTACCTGCGTTTATATCACAGTCAATCTCTCAAATCAAGGGTGGACCAATGGGAAGCAAATGGATGCTTCCACTTTCGCACTAATCAGGCCAAAACCGACGTGGCGAAAAACCGTTTCCATGCTGGCAGCAGCTGACTGGCGCGTCAGAAAATCTCATCTCCAGCACAACAATTTCGAGTCCAAGCTCGCAGCAATGCGATTCCGCGCGGTTGTGTACGAAACGAGAAACAAATCTCTAGGTTTCTTTGTTTTCGCTCCACTCACTCATCCTGTCACATTTGTAGTCTACCACTTCCAGATCATTTTCTGAAGCTCAGAATTTGGATTCACAAGCACAGCTCGAAAACTCAGCTCCTACGTAACTTGGCCAAGTGGATTGCCTTGCTGAGGTAGCTCCTGAAGATTCTCCTCTTCCCCGCCAGTTCCTCAGTCTACCTGTCTCGTTGAGGACAAAATGGAGGCTCTTGCTGCTTCCACTGCAGTCGGGTGAGTGAAAGTCCCTCAGCATTCATCCATTTGCCCTCCGTCGTGCGTCGCGATGTGTGGCGAAATAACATGCAGTTACGCCAAACCCAATCACCTCTCCACGGGCATCCCTTCTACACAGGACTGAAATTTGGTGTCTGCTTCCGAATCCAACTTTCCGTCCCGATAAAACGCTGCCATCAAAGGGTCACTTTTTGTTCGTGTGCGTTCTCCTGTCGTCTCCCCGCTCGCTTCCTTGCAGCTCTTCCTTGCAGCGGCTGGTCGCAAGGCAGTCGTCCAGCGTGTCTCTGCGACCCAATGCGACTGCGACCACGTACAGGCGCTTAACCTGCACTTGCGCTGCTGCAGGTACGTAACATTTTCGCCCTAGAGACCGCCTGGAAATTATTTAGTTTTGAGACGTATCAAAGTGCTAGTAAGAGTAGGCGGTTCATCTGCTTTTGCCTGCTGCAGGCACTAGTGAGCATTGAAGGCGGTCGAAACGTATCCCTGACCGACACGTTACACTTCAATGTCTAAATGTTTTTATATTTCAATAAAATCATTCGATTTGTCTGCTTTTCTGGACCATGTTATTTGCGAATGCAGGCGATGGCGATGCGGGTCAGTCGTCGGAGCCCAAGTGGAAGCAGAAGCTCGCAGCGGCTGAGGCTCATGCGGAGCAAACCCGACAGGCCACCGCCAGGGTAAGTCTGATTACGAATATATTCAGAATGAAAATGCCTGCCACCATCAGAGTAAGATCTGATTGCAAGATCATAATGAAAAGACAGGCGACCACCATTGTAACAATTGAATGGCCGTAACAGAGACATATACTGCTTGTGCAAGTCTTGGTTCGTTCCCAAGTGCACTAAAACCGAACCAGACCCAACTCAAGCCAACCCAATCCTACCCAACCCAACCCACCCGCTCCCAGTCATGCAGGTGGAGGAGGACGAGAGAGGTAAGTGGAGTGGGAAAAGGCGTTTCAATTGCCTCAGAAGCTCCTTTTTGCTGCACCCAAACTGACCCTATCGCAACCAATTGAGGCGCTGGAGGAGTAGTTGGGCTGATTGATTTCGCAGCGGGAAAGGATGAGAGAGGGGACTGTGATTGACTGACTGACTTAGAAATTCCGTTTTGCCCCACGCCAACCCAACCCGCCCATTCCCTCGCGACCAATGCAGGCGCAGGAGGGGTATCGGCGCAGGCAGATGGCGCAGCGGAAGAGCGAAGCACGGAGGGGAAGGAGAGAGAGAGGGCTTTGAGTGATTCAGGAGATTAAAGTTGCCCCACGCCAGCGCATCCCCTCCCAACCAATGCAGGCGCAGGAGGAGTATCGGCGCAGGCAGATGGCGCAGCGGAAGAGCGAGGCAACGGGGGGAGCAGCAGCCGGAGCAGCAGCAGGAGGAGCGGCAGCAGCAGCAGGAGCGCACCCGCGAATGGCTGATCTTGACTGGGTGCCGTATCTTACAGAGGAGGGGCTTATAACGGACTGCACGCAAGCGGGAGCCAAGGCGTCAGTGTATGGCATCTACAATGACGACAAAGTGCTACAGTACATCGGCGTGTCTCGCCAGGTGAGCAGGGTCAGAACGAGGGGACCTCTGGCTTGAACATGGGGCAGTCTGTGCATGGATAACGGTGAGCCACATCACCTCCTCCTCGATCCCCAACCCACCACAACCCTCCCCGTTCCTTCCCAACCTTTCCCCCTACTCTCAGGTATACCAGAGCATGTGGCTGCACTTTGCGCGGGTGCCAAACGCATGTGCGTGGATAAAGGTGACCCACATCTCCTCCTCACCCATCACCATCCCCCCCTCCTCCCTCTCCACTAACCCCTCCCCCCACTCCCAGGTATACCAGAGCATGCGGCTGCACTTCGCGCGGGTACCGAGTGCATGTGCGTGGATTAAGGTGACCCACATCACGCGCCCCTCCAAGGCGGTGCTAGAGGCTATCAAGGACCAGTGGATCGCAGAGAACGGGTTTGCCCCCCCGGGGAATGACGAGGGGCCGGAGCAGAACCGGTGGGAGAACCCTCTTGACTGCAAGCCCCTCATGACTGGTGAGTGACAGAAAGAAATCTTCCATCTCTAGTTAAGGTACAGGCCCTTCCTTGGCCATCCAAGGCCATGATGTGGCTGAATCAACAAGAACGAGTGGATCAAAGGACGGCGCTTTCCACCCTCTGGAATAATGAGCAACCTCCACATGCTTGTGCATTCCGCAGCCACGTGTGCATCTTCTTGCTTTTGTGTTGCTCCGTTTCAATACGTATGATACAAGAGATGATCTGAAACCTACATGCACCCAATGATGAACCTACGTATGTCCTTTTTATCTTTTGTGTGTTCAGAGGAAGAGAAGAAGTCAGTGGACTATGCTGCTCCCGGGCCTCCCAAGGCCAAGGCACTGAAGGAGGTAGCGAGACGAGTGGAGCGTGAGCTAGAGGCAGCGTTCAAGGCGCGGAATTGCAAGGAGGTGCTGCGGTTCGACCCCAAGCTCAAGGAGGATGGACTCCTGGACCTCAAGAGCACGGCCGCTCGGGCTCCTGATACGGCTGTTCCGACTTCCACTCCCCAGGCCACCAAGGCTTGAGCAAAATGGACACGTGTATGCAATAATAAAACAATGTATTGTTTCTTTGTGGTGGACATGTGATATGAGTGAGCTACATTCTGACGGATTCCTATTGTGAAGTAGATGGTCTGATCTAAAGGACACACTTAGTTATTGGTTTGATCAATTTTAAATTCACTATTAAACACAGTGCAGTTTTGTTTATATTAAATAGTACCGGACTGCATGTAGCGCCATAGCCACAGCTGCCAAGCCTGAACAATCCCCTACAGACTTCGCTGAACGATTTGTTACCACACGCTTTCGTGCTCGCCAGGTCGCGCTTCTTGTCGAGATTATCGACATCATCAAACGCCACCTCAACTTGCCTTATTCCTCTCGTGCTTCCAGAACGTAACCTGGACTCTAGAGCCTTCTATTCGCCACATAGTAGGCGTTTTGTCCGTCCGCATCTGGGAGCGCAATTAGGGACCGTCCGATATCTGAGATCCCCGATATTCGCACTTCATCCGTTCGATCCGAAAGTCATCGCCGATTTCGCCAGATTTCGTCCACACACACGAAATCTTTCGTTACGGTTCCTATTCGCGTTCTCTCCGGCGGATCGTACGGCGGATTCAGAGATCTCTGTCCCTCTAGTGGTCGCGATCTTTGAAGATCCGGATTGGATTCGCGAAGAGCCGCGTCTCTCGTGCTCTGAGCGCCGCTGAAACAAAGCCTGTAATTCAGTCAACGGACTTTTCGCGAACGTCGCCAACATGAGCTCGTCTGCGACAGCTGTGTTGACGAACATCGCCAGGCTCGCCATCACGCTCGGCGTGGGCGGCAGCCTGCTTAACGCGTCACTCTATACGGGTAAGTGTTACTCCGAGTCGAGATCATGCTGCGTGTTGACGAACGTCGCCAGAATTCGCCCTCGCCGGTTACTAGTTTTTGGCCGACTGTTTGCCCCGCCTTGGCTGTCTCGAGGCGTTTTAATCGGGTACCATATCTTCGTTATGCCCTTCAAACCGGTATTCGGAACGCATATCTCCAAACCTTTTTCCCGAATCTCTATCGCCGGACCCTGCGCCTCCCCGCAGTCGACGGCGGGCATCGCGCGGTGCTGTTCGATCGGTTCCGCGGAGTGCTGGAGGAGACGCAGGGCGAAGGGACGCACTTTTTATGTCTTCCGAACCTATGTTATCCGAACCGATGCCTCCCGAGCCTATGCCTCCCGAACCTATTCCGAGCCTGTCTCCCGAACCTGTTTCTCAAACCTGTTTCCCCCCAGTCGACGGAGGGCATCGCGCGGTGCTGTTCGATCGGTTCCGCGGAGTGCTGGAGGAGACGCAGGGCGAGGGGACGCACTTCCTCATCCCCTGGCTGCAGAAGCCCTACATCTTCGACGTGCGCACTCGCCCCCGCTCCATCACCTCCGTTACAGGAACAAAGGGTGGGTATAATTGTTACAGGAGGGAAAAGGGTGCTCGCTATTGGAACATAGGGTGAGTGCTGGAGGAGGCGCAGGGCGAGGGGACGCACTTCCTGATCCCCTGGCTGCAGAAGCCCTACATCTTCGACGTGCGCACTCGCCCCTGCTCCATCACCTCCGTTACAGGAACAAAAGGTGAGTGTCCTCCTTACGGGAGGATAACGGGTGCTCGTTATAGGAACATTGGGTGAGTACTGGAGGAGACGCAGGGAGAGGGGACGCACTTCCTGATTCCCTGGCTGCAGAAGCCCTATATATTCGATGTGCGCACTCGCCCATGCTCGATTACCTTCGTTACAGGAACAAAAGGTACATATCTTCGTGTCAGGAACAATCCATCAGTTAGGGGTACTCGTTTCAGGAACAATGGTAGAGAGAGGAGACACAGGGCCGGGCGAGGAGACGCACTTCCTCATCCCCCAGCTGCAGAAGCCCTACATCTTCGACGTGCGCACTCGCCCCCACTCCATCACCTCCGTTACAGGAACACAGGGTACGTATCCTCGTTACAGGAGGATGAGGGGTACTCGTTATAAGAGCATAGGGTGAGAGCAGAGACGCAGGGCGAGCGGGCGCACTTCCTCATCCCCTGGCTGCAGAAGCCGTCTGTATACAACGTGCCCTAAGGGGATAAGTGCGAGACAGCAAATTTCTGAAACCTTTCAAAAATCCTTCTCATTCCGTCCGTCCCCTGCTGTCGCTACCTCTCTGTTGCCTCTTCTCTTCTGAACCTGCGAGTGCCCCTACGTCTCCTCTACACCTTCTCCCTCTCCCCCTCACCTTGCCCTTCCTGCCCTTCCACTCTCACCTCCCTAATCCCCAAGTTGTTAGCCCTGATCTCAGATCTATAGATAGTCAGCCTGACGCTGCGAGCGCTGTCCTAGACAGAGCCCACCCACCTGCCCACGATCTTAAGAGTCGTTTTCTCACCCCTTAACACCCTGTCCTACCTTATTTCAGATTTGCAGATGGTCAATTTGACACTGCGAGTTCTCTCCAAGCCGGAAAACACCCACCTGCCGACCATCTTCAAGACGCTCGGCACGGATTATGACGAGCGGGTGCTGCCTTCTATCGGCAACGAAGTTCTCAAAGCTGTTGTGGTGAGCTGTTTATAACGAGTACGGTACATTCAGGGGTTTAGAAACCACATGCCGACCATCTTCAAGACGCTCGGCACGGATTACGACGAGAGAGTGCTGCCTTCTATCGGCCGAAGTGCTTAAAGCCGTCGTGGTGAGCTGCTTATAACGAGTACGGTAATTTCTGCCTGGTTCCTGTAAAGGTTTGGCTGTGGGCTAGAAGTCACCACCCACCTGCCGACCATCTTCAAGACGCTCAGCGCGAATTATGATGGGCGTTTGCTGCCTTCTATCAGCATTAAAGTGCTCAAAGCGGTTGTGGTGGGCTGCTTATAAGGAGTACGTTACTTCTTGGAGTTTAGCTGCGGATTAGAAAGACCTCCCACCTGCCGGCGATTTTTAAGACGCTCGGCATGGGTTAGGATGAGAGAGTGCCGCCATCCATTGGCATCGAAGTTCTGAAAGCTTTTGTGGTGAGCTGCTGATAACGAGTCTATTTTGCTCTGCCTTCTTTAGCTGTAGCTTTTAGGTCAGAAATCAGTGACCGGCCCACAGCTGGACCTTCAGAGGGATGTGGCGGATTGCAATGTGAGGCTGTTTCGCTCCCATTGCTGTCTTTCTTAATTTGTGTATGTGTGGTTTGTTTTCTTTCTTTCTTTCTTACTTTCTTTCTTTCTTTCTTTCTTTCTTTCGTCCTTTTCTTCTGTATTCGTTTTGGCAGGCTCAATTCAACGCAGATCAGCTACTCACAGAGCGTCCATATGTGAGTGCAGAGTGCACTACGGAATTTGGCTTCTAATACAGTGCAGTTCCTTTTTTGTATCTTCTATGTATACATACGTGTATATATATATTTATGTATATATATATACATATATATATATATATATATATGCACACACATAGAATTATTTTGCATATGTATAGGAATTAGCAATTTCTAAGCTCACCCCTCCTGTGTGCAACCAACCAGGTATCAAAGCTTGTGCGGGAGGCCCTGACTCAGCGAGCCAAGGACTTCAACATCGTGCTGGATGACGTGGCACTGGTGAGATGACGTGGCACTGATGGATGAATCGGCACTGCTGTGATGACGTGGCACTTCAGGATGACTTGGCACTGGCGCGATGCCAGTGCGGTTGGAGTAATACTTGGTTGTTTGAAACTATGTTGGAAAAGTCGCGCCCAGCGTATTATACGCAAGCGTATATACGCTTGCGTATAATACGGGATGCGCTGAATGGGTGACTCAAGAATACGTGAAAAATACGCTGCCCGGGCAGGTAAAACGTTTTTCCGGTCAGGAGGCACTAGGAACCTCATTAGTCGCACTCGCGGGAGTGCCAGTGCCAGTAGGGGGCGTCATCGTAGAGCTGCGAGGTGATCGAGAGAACTGGAGAAAGAGAATTGGACGACGTGACTGATGAGAATGTTTAGGGTTGGGAGGGTCTTACCTTTTTGTCCTCGATGAGAGTTGAGGTAGGCTGGTTGGAGACATTCGTGTAGCTGAGTTGGAGTCGCGGGGTAACGGACGGTGCAATGCGGTTGATTTGAATGTCCCCTTGCCAAATTTGTGTGTTGGTGGGGTCGACGAATTGCTCTGATGTGCGAACAATTTGACGTCGCATTTGCAAAATTCGTGCGCACAATGTGTGTCGCGACGCATTTTCCAATTTCGTGCGCGAACTTTTTCTTTTCTTTTTTTGGCCGGGCAGCCCGTTTTTTTTCGAACGAATGTACGTGCGTATTGCGTACAGCGTATATTCGTCTACGTATATATGCTGTAAGCATGCCCCCGGCTGGCGACTTTTCCAACATGGGTTTGAAATATCGCTGTACACGCGACACCAACAGCATGTTCCAAAATGTTTGAAATTTTAAGATACCCCCTTTTCTCCCCATTTACCCATCCCATACCCAACTGATTCCCATCTGATGCCCAAAACACGCCACCCGAGTCCCATGCTCACCCCATTCTACTCAACCGCACCTCAACCAACCCACACCAGACCCATCTGTCGCATGGCGTTCATTTCTGAAGCAGTCATATTTGTATTACCCATCCCATACTCACGCTACCTCATACCCACCCCTAACCCACGCTCACCACACCCCACCCCATTCCACCGCACCCAAACCGCACCAGACCCATCTGTCGTATGGTGCCGAGTTCTCCAAGGCTGTGGAGCAGAAGCAAGTTGGTGAGTGGATGGTTGCCCCCCAAACTATCCTCGTAAGATGTCCTTTGCATTTTCATTCTTGATGTATCATGCAATGTATATATGTATCGTGATGTTCTTGACTGTTTACGTATGTAATTATGTGTACGTATTTATCTGCGCAGGATGTTTTGTTATCATGAGGCCCGTGCTTGTTTTCATCTCACCCCCTCCATCACTGCTCTCTCTCCCCTGTCTCCTGTCTTCCTGCTTGCCTCTCCTCCTCCCTACAGCCCAGCAGGAGGCTGAGCGGTCCAAGTTTGTGGTGATGAAGGCGGAGCAGGAAAGGCTGGCAGCGATCACAAGAGCAGAGGGCGAGTCTGAGGCGGCCAAGCTGGTGGGTGATGGTTTAGGGTTTTGGTTGTGAGAATGGCATGGTATGGCATGACTTGAGTGTATCAGTGCAAGAGGCGGAGCAGGAGAGATCCGCAGCGATTACAAGGGCAGAGGGTGAGTCTGAGCAGCTGGGGGTTCCTCCTGGGGAGGGCTGTGTGGTGTGGGTGGGTAGCAGAGTTGGTTGCAAGGCTGGTTGCAGGGCTGGGTGGTTGGGTTGGGTGCGTGGTTGGGAAGGTGGATGGGTTGATTGATTGGTTACAATCTGCGGCATGGCACGGCGTTGCTTGGCATGTGTGTTTTCCAGTACAAGAGGTCAAGCAGGTGAGGCCGGCAGCAATTTTTTAGGGCAGTGGGAGAATTTTGCTCAAGTCGGTGCTTGTACTGCACATTTTTTCCCCGCGCATGACAATTTTCCAGATTTCGGATGCGACCGCAAATGTGGGAGGGGCGATGATAGAGCTGAGGCGAATCGAGGCGGCAAGGGAGATTGCTGCAACGCTTTCTCGGAGCCGCAATGTGGTGTACTTGCCGGGCGGCAACAACATGCTCCTGGGGCTCGGCACGGGCGGCAACAGCTAGATCTAGCCCTCACTGTCTTCATTTTTTTCCTTTCTTTCGCTTCTGCATGTTTTTGTGCTTTGGTGAGAAATTGTGGTTGCTCCTTGTAAGCCAAAACCAGTGGACATACTTCACAAAAGTACCGGCTCTAAGGGGGGAAAGATGCTGTCAGTGATGATATTGTGTACACCTTGATGACACTGAAATTGTTTCTTTAAGGGACTTGAACTATAAGGTAGTGCGGTGATTCTTGTATGGCGTCACCGACGGCACCACATTTCCACCAAGAGCGTTCGGCGCGGGAAAAGCCCTCCCTGCAATACCACCTCGCATGTAGTTCGTGGACTCGAATGGCGATTCGCACGATTCACTTCCAGCAATCGCACGCGGCCAGCTGCGTCTCACGTCAGCATTTGCGAAGGTCGATTGACGCGGAGGGGCTGGTGTTGGATGTGGCAGAAAGGAAACGAAACAGCTTGGGCGACGGTTCCGTAATTTCAGGGCGTTCCCTTTCCTCCCTTTTCTATCAGATTCTTCGAAGCGCGACATTCCGCAACAACCGGTTCCAATGAGCGACATGCTTGTCCCAATTCTCACCGGGCCAACTACATTGGGCTTGTGCTAGCACCCGTCTGTGCTTCTTCAGCAGATTCATATTCGTAAATGTTGTTCAGATTAGATGTGCAGTAATAAATAGACAGGCGAGTGATTTCGAAGTGCGTGAAGTTGCTCGATGGGTCTCTAACGTAACTCTCGGCATGCTAGTTCACAGTTACGGGCCATACTACCTCGCATCATCTTCCTGACGGAAAACAGCGAGATTTTCATGTACATAGAGTAGTCTCACAGAAAGTATTGCTTGCAGAAAACGAGGAAAACTTCGTCGAGTCGATCTTTCAAAGCCGGCTGTTGTTAAAAAATATTCGCCACGATGATGCGCATCGATAGGGCCATCAGATTTCATGAGAGGTGTCTCGTAAGTCCCAGTCTTGTGCAGCGCGATGCGTATAGCGATTTTGGATATTCCGCGAAGCAGCAGGATAAGCACAAGCAGGGGCGAGGCAAGGTTGTGCTTATAACGGGGTGCTCCGTTGGCGGGATTGGATACGCTCTTGCAGAGTAAGTGTGCTATTATTCTACACACAAACACACAATCACCCACCTTCGCATTTTTGTTCATGATGGTCATGCTGTAGGAGGCTCCGGGGTCATGTTAACCACCTTCAGAATATATGATGTTTTCGCAAAATCTCAACAGAGAGTTCGCGAGTCGCGGAGCGACAGTGTACGCGACAGCTCGGCGACTGGATGCGATGGACGGGCTGTCAGAGCTGGGCGTGCGACTGCTCCCGCTAGACGTCACTTGCATTGAATCCGTGAAGGTGTGACTACGTTAGAGGATCCTGAACTCATCCGTGAAGCCACGATAACAACTATAATCGTTTATCTGAATATATTCGAGACGGAAAAAAATATCCGTGATAATACGATAACATAGTATGCTGTTTAGCTCCCCGTTGCGACCCTGGCTCTTGCCAAGATCTTCCCAACCTCCTCACTCCTATATTTCTGCCTGCCGCCCTACATTCCACATTCCCCACCACCGTCCTCCCCCTCACCCCTCATCCTGCTTGGATTTTTTCCCCCGGGGCCCGATATCACCCTTCGCTTCTTTTCCTCGATTCTAATCCATCTCGTCCTTCTCTGTTTTTTCTATCGCGCGCCTCCTGTCGGCAGGAATCTATCGCGCGAGTGATGTCGGAGTGTGACTGTATCGACGTGCTGGTGAACAACGCGGGATTCGGCGCTCCGTCACCAGTTGCTGAAATTCCCCTCGACAGATTGCGACTAGTTTATGAGACAAATGTTTTCGGCGCTGTAGCGCTCTCGCAAGCAGTGTTTCCGCACATGGCGAAACACGGTAGCGGAACCATCATTAACATGTCAAGCGTCAGCAGCTACACTCACCGGTACTACTACCTTGCAATCCCTTTTAACGCATCTCATTCATTCCCCGCACAAGCACTCGCTGCGCTCCCGTTCATTATCCTCCCTCTCAGCCCACAACTTATGACGCTATTTCTTTCTGCAATGCGTGATGCCCATGCTTTGCTCCTATCATGCTTTTATGTGGGCTGGAGCTCTGAGTGACCCATTCTCGTTTCCTTCTCTCATTCGTTTCTTCATGCGTTTTCATATCCCTTTTCTCCTTCAGGCCCTTCACGTCAGCCTATTCCGGAAGCAAGGCAGCTCTCAACGCGGTTACAAACTGCATGCGAGTTGAAATGAAGCCCTTCGGAATTCGTGTGGTGCTGGTAACTCCTGGTTACATCCGAACGAACATCTTCAGCAAAACCGCGGCCGACATGCCGTCAATTCCCGACAATAGCCCATACAAGGCGCTCGAGTTCCGAATGTGCCAGTCGTACAAGTATCGTGCAGCTGATACGAAAAACCCGCCTGCATCGCAACTTGCGGAGCGCATCGTCAATGCAGCATTTGCGAAGCAGCCACCAATTCGAGTTGTATTTGGGCGACATGCATATGCAGGAGTGCTGTTCGGTTCCCTCCCTTCATGTTTACAAGATTGGGTGTCCACACGGCTTTATGGGAAGGGACATAATCTTTAGTCCTTGCTAACAGATGCTTGCTAATTGAATAAAGTTCCTCCTAATGCAAACCCCTTCCCTCCCTTGTTCTTGCTCCTCGGATCACTCATATCCATACAGCCTGCTGCGATCAGAAGTTGATCTTCCCTGGGATCACCTCAGGAAGTTTCGCACACAACTGATTGGTAGTGGTGGGCCCTTGACCTAGAAGCAGAGTGAATGTAAAATGCTTGAGATGATTAAAACATGCAAATACAAAGGTATAAATAAGAGTACAAGATGGAATACGAAACAACCTAGCTAGCCATGTACTCTAAGGGGTACATTCCCTTACTGCAACGAAACTCGATCGTGCGACTCCAGACGGTTACGAACTGCCTAGGCAGAATCCTCACCACTGTTGCTGCCTGATGCTGTCTGCCCTGACGGTCCAGATGTTCCGTAACCGTACGTCCCTTCGCGTCACTTCCGCCTTTTCGTCTTCAGCCTCTGTATTGCGTGCTTCGATTGCTGCGGTTAGGAGTGCACAGTAATACTTCATATTTTACTATTCGTAACACCCCCCTTCACTCGTGGCCGTAGCAGGTCTTGGTGCGGTTGACGAATCAGGGTTTGTTCGCGATCCTGATCGCGCTCTGGTTGTCGCAGTGCAGACGGAAGTTCGGCGAAATTGGAATTTTCGCCTCCTGCAGCAGCTCCTGAAGGTAGAGGCCTTCGCGAACGGCTGCTGTTGTTGCGATGAACTCGGCTTCCGCCGACGACAGGGCAACCAGCTCCTGTATTTGCGAATTCCAGGAGATGGGGCCGCTGGGCTCGAGGCGAAAAAGGAAGCCTGTCCTAGACCGTCGATTGTCGGGGTCAGCGGCATGATCAGCGTCCACGTAGCCGATGAGGTTGAAGGACGCGGTTGGGATGGTGGAGTAGCAGAGCCCAACATTGGGCGTGGAGATGAAGAACTGCAGAGCCCGCTGAAGATCTAGGAGATTCTCAGCCGTTGGTTTGCGGGAGTACTGAGCCAGCTGGCTCGCGATGTACGAGAGATCGGGCCTACAGGTAACAGAGGCGAAGAGTAGACATCCCAGCTGATGTTGGTAAGTCTGAAGCCCAGCGGGGGACATGGATTTGTTGTCAGGCTTGTGGTTGGGTCCTGGAGTGCGGTAAGGGGTGGAGAGTGGTGCAGGTGCGATGTTGAAGCACTTTCCAAGTTCTTCAGCATACCTGGTGCTGAGAGATGAATGGCTTCTGGCGATTAGGAGATGTTAAGGCCGAGAAAATGCTTCACGTCATGGTTGCAGGTGATGTCGACGCGCCCCGCGAGATTTTTCTCGAACTGCTCAAGCAGTTCGTTGCTTGACCCTTGTCAGAATCCCAGTCACTAGACCACTGGGATAAAATGGCTTGTTAAGTAGCGGGTCAGTGCACCCATAACCCCCCAGGACAACGAGCCGGTAACCCTTCCCTAGGATCAATCGAGGATCTCCACTGGACCTCTGACACCCCCCGCACTGGGATGCCCGAAGTGCACACACTGGGATTCGATCCCGAGACCTTCGCTCTGATACCATGTCAAAATCCCAGTCACTAGACCACTGGGATAAAAGGGCTTGTTAAGTAGCGGGTCAGTGCACCCATAACCCCCCAGGACAACGAGCCTGTAACCCTTCCCTAGGATCAATCGGGGATCTCCACTGGACCTCTGACAACCCTGTGTAGAGGAGGTCGTCGACGTAAACCGTGAGTAGGATGTATTCGCCGCAAAAATCACGGCGATACATCCCTGGATCGTGAGGCAGCTGCTGGAAACCAATTTCGAGCAGAATGTTGTGCAGGTATTTCTGCCAGAGCCTTGGCGCCTGTTTGATACAGTAAAGGGACTTTCGCAGCTGGCACACACGTAGATCTCCTTCGCCGTACGTGTGCGGCTGCTCCACGTAGATCACATCATCTACTAACGCGTAGAGGATCGCGTTCTTCACATCGATCTGCCGAAGTGGTAAGTGTCTTGCGGCGGTAATAGCGAGGAGGATTCTGACGGAGGTGTGACGGCTGACCGGCGCAAACGTCTGGTCCAATTCGATGCCGTGCCTCTGATCGTAGCCATGTACGACCCAGCGCGCCTTAAATTGCTCAATCGTCCCGTCCGCTGCGGTCTTGACGCGAAAGACCCATTTCTCGGAAAGAATTCTTCTCCCCTTGATTGCCGCTCGATCAACGAGCACCCAGGTATCGCGGGACTCAAGTGGTTTGATTTCCGCATCCATTGCCTCACGCCATTCCTTGCTGTGTGGTCCCGTGAGTGCTTGGCGCGGATTCTTTGGCTCGATGACACGTGACGCCGTTGAGGTGGCGGTGTGGTGCCCGAGCAGCTGAAGTCCAGAGACGGTGCTGTCGTGGCGGTGCTGCGGGATGACCTCCTGCACGTCGTCATTGTCGCTCTCTGGTTCAGGTGGTGCTGGCGGTGCTGCACCTCTGCCGCTTCTGCTTCCGCTTGCTGCACCTGCTCCTGCTCTAGGGGAATCGTCGTCGTCGTCGCTGCTACGGCGATCGCCTCTTGTGAACTCGCCTCTGATGTCCAGCTCCAGAATGGCTGCTGCAGCTTCGTCCTCAGGTGTGGCGTAACTGTGCCCGTTGTTGGCGTAAACGCGGTTCGCGTTTGCCTGCTCGTGCTCGCGAAATTGCTCGAGGAAGAGCCACTCGTAGAAGATGACATCGCGCACGCTCGTGATCTTCTGATTCATGAGGTCCTAGATGAGCCATGCTTTGTGCTCATGGCTTATACCGAGGTGGATGCCCCTTCGCGCGCGGCTTGCAAATTTCATGATAGTTGACGTTGGTGGGCGGTACTGCACCATACATCCCCACACGCGGAGCATGGATGTGTCGCCCTTGGTCCCCGTCCATTTTACATGCGGCGGTGATGGCCGTGGTTGACAGCAAGTTGTTGTTGGTGCAACCCTACGGTTTGCACTCGGCTTGTTGTCCGTGTGCGTGAATGTGTGTGTGTATGGAATGGTATGAGGGCATGGGATAATATATATTTCATGCTTATAATTGTGTGTGAATGTTGAGTCATGATGTCGAGTGTGTGTGTCGAGTCAATAGCGAGTTATCGCTAGACGCGTGTTACGCGGTCGTTTGTGTCTCGCGCGCGGTTTCTATTTTGTCGTGCGCGGTTTCTATTTTGTCCTGTGTCGAACGTTCGGCGTGTCGCAGGTGTGTGCAGCAGACCCATCAAGAACTCAAGGATGAGTTTGTGATGAAGAGCCCGAGCCTTGGTGTCAAGCCTCAAGTGATTTCGAAGCTCGCCAAAAAGGGTACACCTCAAGATATTGAAGATAGTTACATTACTTTGTGTAGTGTAACATTTCACTTGGTGTAGGCCCTAGTGAAGGGTAGTTTCGAGACCCTTCGTGGTTGGGGACAGTGTGGCACTGTTCCACATCACTGTACCTCGGCTCTTGGGGTTTGTAGGAGCTGGGAGTCATTCCCAACTCGTAACTCTTCCTGTCTTGTGTTCTAAGACTATAGTGGCTGCCATAGTACCGTTCGTTCAAACCGACGCTGTGTCGTCAATTCTTTATCAAATCGTGCAATCTAAATTGCCAATTGTAGACGACATAAAGACGCTCCAGATCCAATTTGAATCAGGTCATTTGCAGCTGTGAGCAGAACGCTATCAACGTTTGAAGCCGCTGTGCAGAAATCCGTCTGTGCTCTCTATCTTTCGTTTTAGGCACATTCAAGCCTATTGTGACTATAACAAGGTGTATCAGAGCCCCTTGGAGCAGTTTCGACAATGTCTGGACCTGAGGAAAGGGGTGGCAGAGGTGCTGGTGGCAGTGGAGAAGCTCAAGCTCAAGGCCAACCCCGTGATTCAGCCATGGCGCCCATGCAACCAAGTCTTGGCCCACCTAGGGATGAGCCTAGGGTGTTTGGGCTTGACAAGTTCAACGGTGACAACTTTGCTGAATGGTCCTTCAAGATGGAGAACATCTTTGACCACTATGACCTGCTGGAGGTGATGGAAGGAACGGAGAAGCGCCCCGAGAACGACCCGGAGAAGAGCCCGTGGGTGCGGAAGAGCGCACAAGGCTATCTCTTACTTGGGCAAGCGTTGGGGAGCAGTCAGATCCGTCACATCAAGCCATTCCAGCGTGAACCAGAGAAAGGACCAAAGGCATGGGCTGCTCTCAAGGGTGTACATGCTCCTGCAACAGCGGCGGTAGCGGTGGTGTTGGAACGGCAAATGGCGGCACTACGAATTGAAGAAGACGAAGCGGTTGAAGAAGGGGTGCAGAAATTCTTCGACTTGTTGACGCGGCTTGAGGGAGCTGATTTGAACTACAGTGAGCTCCAAAAGAAGACCAAGTTGCTGGCCTTACTCCCAGAGTCATGGTCCTCACTCATCATCAACCTTAATCGCGACTTGCCCCGCCTCTCGCTTGAAGACGTGAAGCGAGCTATCCTTCAAGAGGATTTCCGCCGCCGTGAGTTGGCGAGTGCGGATGGCGCTGGGGCAGCGAGCATCGGCCGTGGATATGGTCGAGGAAGAGGCAGAGGACGAGGGGGAGGAAGGTTTGGTGGCAGCAACTTCGGCGGAGGCCGCAGGAGTGGCGGTTACGGCAGCGACGACAAGAGCTACGGACGCGGTCGCGGCCGATTCGACGGCGAGTGTCACTATTGCCACAAGAGCGGACACATGTGGCGCGACTGCTACAAACTCCCTGATGGTTGGACCCCTGCTCAAGGCCAAGAGGGTAGAGGAGCAGGAGGAGGGAGAGGACGAGGCCGTGGAGGCCGTGGCGGTCGCGGTGGCGGAGCTGCAAACATGAAGAGCGGAGACAACGACAAGGACCCGAGCGACGATCGATACCCGGGTCTATTCTACTTCGTGTCGACGCAAGTACCGGCTGGTCCAGAGAAGGATGAAGGCTTTGAGGAGCCAGCAGCTGTGGGGAAGGTGACCCTACACCCCCTGGACTATTGGGTGATTGATAGTGGCGCTACCTATAGCATGACACCTCGCCCGGACTTGCTCACCGAACTCGAGCCGTCACCGGTGAAGCATGTCACATCGGCTTTGGGGCAGCGAGCAGAGGTGAAAGGCATGGGCAAGGCCATGTTCAAGGGTGCTGATGGGAAGATGGTGGGCCTCAAGAACGTGCTTTGGGTGCCCAGCCTTGCTGCAAACCTGATTTCCGTGCGGCGGTTGGCAAAGGCCGGCATGGACACGAACTCGAAGGGAGCCAAGACCTACACCGCAAGGCTTGGCGATCGAATTCTTTGGGACCTTCATGAGGACAGGGATGTCTACAACGAGATGTGGCAGATCCCAGTGGTCCCTATGCCTAAGGAGAGGCAAGTGGCAGCAAGCATCAGCACCAAGGATGGAGCGGTCGGTAGCGACGATGGCGCGAACGGTCGCGCTAAGGAGAATGAGCTCAAGAAGAGCAAACCTGGAGGGACCAGCAAGTTCAGTGAACCTAAGGAGAGTGGTGCAGCAACCAAGGAGCAGCAAAAGGGTGAGGAGAACCCAGAGGCAGCAGCGGAGGAGGACTACGGAGAGAGTATGTGGGGCGCTATTGCGAGCGCGGCATTCTCCAATCCAACTTCGGCTACGGGGGAGTGTGATTGGCTCACCTTGCATCGGCGCATGGGGCATGTGGCCCTGCCCATCTTGCAGCAGCTAGTGAAGAATGAGATGGTTGCTGGCATACGCGTGAAGGGGGAGCCCGATGAGGTGCTTGGCTGCCCGACGTGCATTCAAGCCAAGTTCACCCGGTTTCCGTTCCCTAATTCGGAGGCAACGGCAAAGGCACCGCTTGATGAGGTGGTGATGGACGTGGTGGGCCCCCTGAAGCTTGGAGCTGCTGGAGCTGAGTATTTTCTCACCATTGTCGACGTCTACACCCGCATGACTTGGGTGTACGTGCTGGCCACGAAGAGCGACGTGGCTGAAACGTTGAAGACGGATTGGTTCCCGATGGTGGAGCGGCAACAAGACCGTCTAGTCAAGTCAATCCGCACCGATCGAGGGGGAGAGTTCCTGAGCAAGGAGTTTGGGTTGTGGCTGAAGAAGAATGGTATTCGGCACTCCCTCACCATGCCATACTCCCCTGCAATGAACGGCATCGCCGAGCGAGCGAACCGCACAATCACGGAGGCGGCACGCGGGTTGCTCATTGAAGCCGGGCTACCCGACTATTTCTGGCCTGATGCGGTGCGGAGCACGTGTGTGGCCAAGAACAGAGCCTTGACTCATGTGGGAGCAGACAAATGGGTGCCCTATGTGGAGTGGCTAGGAAGGAAGCCAGAGGTGGATATGCTTCGGGTGTTCGGGTGCATGTGCATGGCGCTCGTGCCTAAGCATCTTCGGCACAACAAGCTTGGTGCCAAGGCGGTGTGGGCCGTGCACTTGGGCATGGCTCAAAACAGCAAGGGATGGCTTCTTTGGGACCCATTCACCAAGAAGTTCTTGGTGAGCAGGGACTGCAAGTTCATGGAGAACTTCATGTACAAGGATTGGAAGGCGGAGAATGAGGCGAAGATAGGCGTGCGGTTTGGGGAGGTGAAGAGTTCCGGTTTGGAGCATGTGGAGCTGCCTTTGGAGCTGAGCAGCGGCAGCACAACCACAAGGCAATCCTCCCTTGTGAATGGGGGAGAGGAGGCCAATGATGCAGAGGAAGAAGAGGAGGAGGTGCAGCAAGTGAGCGAGCGTGCACCGTCACTCCCTTCCCGTACTACGAGTGCTCCACGGATTCGAGCCACACCGCAGCAACGCCAAGGCCTTCAAGTCCCTGCAGCTGAGGAGGAAGGAAGGGGGAAGAGGAGAGTTCAACCCCTAATAGGCTGACCTATGATGCGCCGGGAAAGCAGGGCAAGACAGCCCTGGCCGGAGCGGCAATGATGGTCGGAGACGACGAGGAGAGTGACTACGAGGAGTGTGCCTTCGCGTTCTTCTCTCCGGTGGAGATGCCGGGAGAACCAGCAACTCTCAAGGAGGATTTGGAGAGTAGTGATGCTGAGGAGTGGAAGAAGGCCATGGAGAGTGAGCTGAAGAGCATTGAGGAGAATGACACGTTTGAATTGGTGGAGCTACCGGAGGGGCGTACGGCGATAACGTCCAAGTGGCTCTTCAAAATCAAGTCGGATGCCGACGGCAAGATCGAGCGCTACAAGTCTAGGCTTGTAGCCAAGGGGTACCAGCAGAAGGAGAAGGTGGACTTCAAGGAGCTGTTTGCCCCTGTGGTGAAGCCGACGACGCTGCGAACCCTATTCGCGGGAGCCGCCATCAAAGGATGGGTAGTAAAGCAAATGGACATCGTAACGGCATTCCTTAACGGCATCCTTGAGGAGGAGATTTTTATGGCGCAGCCAGAGGGGTTTGATGATGGTAGTGGCAGAGTGTGGAAGCTGAAGAAGGCCCTCTATGGGCTGAAGCAGGCCCCTAGGCAATGGTACATGAAGCTGCGCGAAGTGTTGGAGGGGATCGGCTTCACTCCCTCAACGGCCGATCACTCCTTGTTCATGCTTGGCGAGGGGGAGCAGAGGAGTTTCATGGTGGTTTATGTGGATGACATCCTCATTTTCTCACCCTCTTCTGACCTTGTGAAGGAGGTGATGCTGAAGCTTCAAGACAAGTTCAAGTGCAAGGCCCTTGGTGACGTGAGCTTCTACCTTGGGCTCCACATCGAACGAGATGTGGAGAAGCGGTGCATGCGGGTGCATCAACGAAAGTACCTGGAGGCATTGGCTGCCAACTTTGGGCAGAGTGAAGGCCATGTGGCTACACCCTTTCCCTCTGGGTTCAAGTGTGTGAAGGGACCAGAGGAGGAGAGCGTTGGTGAAGAGGAGAGGCGCCGATTTCACTCGTTGGTGGGCAGC
The DNA here is from genome assembly GCA_947471745.1 of Closterium sp. Naga37s-1. Classification (NCBI taxonomy): domain Eukaryota; kingdom Viridiplantae; phylum Streptophyta; class Zygnematophyceae; order Desmidiales; family Closteriaceae; genus Closterium; species Closterium sp. Naga37s-1. The sequence continues at coordinate 989,876 of CANJKZ010000934.1, read as the reverse complement.
CTCATGTATGCGGCGGTAAACACCCGACCGGACGTCGCGTTTGCTACCGGGCAGCTGGCTAGGGTTGTGCAATGCCCTAATGAGGAGCAGGTAGCAGCTGGAATGAGGGTGGCCAAGTATCTTGGCCAAACACCGACCGTTGGGCTGCAATACTCGGCGGCGGCACAAAGGCGCCAAAAGGGCGCGGATGGTGTTGAACCCGAGCGTTTGTTCCTCACCGCCTACTCGGATGCTTCATATGCATCAGAACCAGAGGACATGACAAGTGTGGGAGGCTTCATATGATGTGTTGGTGGAGGCCCAACTGCTTGGGAGAGCAAGAAGCAGGTTGACCAAGCTTTGAGCTCGGTGGAGTCCGAGTACATGGCACTCTTCCGTGCCGTACGGGAGATTGTGTGGCAGCGGCGTTTGTTGGCTGAATTGGGGGAGGAGCAGCAAGGACCTACCCCACTGTACTGTGACAGCCAGGGTGCCATTGCTCTTGCTAAGAACCCTGTGTTGCATGGACTCACGAAGCACATGAGGGTGAAGTGGCATTGGACGAGGAGCATGGTAACCGCGGGTGAAGTTGAGTTGCGCTACGTGAAGACCACGGGGCAGCCGGCTGACATGATGACCAAGAGGCTTGTGGAGCAGCAGCATTGGAAGTGTTGCAAGCTGGCTGGGATGGCTCTGAACTGAGAGAGCAACATATCCTAAGGCCAACAATCCGAGGGGGAGTTTGTTGGTGCAACCCTACGGTTTGCACTCGGCTTGTTGTCCGTGTGCGTGAATGTGTGTGTGTATGGAATGGTATGAGGGCATGGGATAATATATATTTCATGCTTATAATTGTGTGTGAATGTTGAGTCATGATGTCGAGTGTGTGTGTCGAGTCAATAGCGAGTTATCGCTAGACGCGTGTTACCCGGTCGTTTGTGTCTCGCGCGCGGTTTCTATTTTGTCGTGCGCGGTTTCTATTTTGTCCTGTGTCGAACGTTCGGCGTGTCGCAGGTGTGTGCAGCAGACCCATCAAGAACTCAAGGATGAGTTTGTGATGAAGAGCCCGAGCCTTGGTGTCAAGCCTCAAGTGATTTCGAAGCTCGCCAAAAAGGGTACACCTCAAGATATTGAAGATAGTTACATTACTTTGTGTAGTGTAACATTTCACTTGGTGTAGGCCCTAGTGAAGGGTATTTTCGAGACCCTTCGTGGTTGGGGACAGTGTGGCACTGTTCCACATCACTGTACCTCGGCTCTTGGGGTTTGTAGGAGCTGGGAGTCATTCCCAACTCGTAACTCTTCCTGTCTTGTGTTCTAAGACTATAGTGGCTGCCATAGTACCATTCGTTCAAACCGACGCTGTGTCGTCAATTCTTTATCAAATCGTGCAATCTAAATTGCTAATTGTAGACGACGTAAAGACGCTCCAGATCCAATTTGAATCAGGTCATTTGCAGCTGTGAGCAGAACGCTATCAACGTTTGAAGCCGCTGTGCAGAAATCCGTCTGTGCTCTCTATCTTTCGTTTTAGGCACATTCAAGCCTATTGTGACTATAACAGTTGTGCACCCGCACGGCGTGGTGCATTGTGTAGGTCCAGTAGATTGGCGGAAGCTTCGATTGCTTCATCAACGCCCGCACCTTCGTCATGAGCGTACGGTTCGTGCGCTTAGCTACGCCTTGCTGCTGGTGCACGTAGGGGAGGGAAATATGATGCTCAATTCCCTTCTGCGCCAGGTAATCCTATGTCGAGATAGGTAGCTTAGTAGGAAGGAATGAGTTGGGTTAGGGCAAGGAGGGGGGATACAATGAAGTGTCGAGCAATTTACTGTACCCCCTAAGGCTAAACCCACTACAGCCTAGATAGCAGTAAACTTATAATTTGACACACCCCCATAGGCGAAGTGGGGGATAGCTGCTCCAGGTGTTGGTGAGGCTGCTGCTCTAGGCGCTGGTGAGTCTCCTGCTCCAGGTGCTGGTGAGTCTGCTCTCTCTGGTACTGCACCTACTGAGGTCTTGCACACTTTCACACTTGACTCTGGTGCTTCGCGCTCTTTCTTTAGAGACAGCACCACACTCACGCCGCTCAGTCGGCCTGTTGCAGTCTCCCTTGCTGACCCCTCTGGGGGCCCAGTCCTTGCACACTCTTCCACGGTTCTACCGTGTCCTGCGGCCCCGTCGGGCTTGCTGTCGGGACTCCACCTCCCCTCGTTCTCTACGAACTTGGTGAGTGGAGCTGACCTCCAGGACGTGTGGGTTGACCAGTTCACCCCTGGAGGTCAGCGTGTGACCCAGTGCTCTTGCTCTCGGACGGGCCGCCACCTGGCCACGTTCACCCGTCGGCCAGGGTCGAGTATGTACACACTGACTACTGCGCCTCCTTCGATCCCTGCGTCTGGTCAGGTAGCTGCGCCCAGTCAGGTGTTTGCTGCCGCGTCCAGGTCTAGTCCTGCGTCTGCCCCCTGCTCGTCTCGTCCTCTGTCGCACGAGACTCTCCTTTGGCACCACCGCCTTGGTCACCCCTCCCTGCCTCGTCTTCGAGGTATGGCCTCCCGTGCCCTTGTCTCTGGTCTCCCCAGGTCCCTACCTCCCCTTCCTCCGGGGCCTGCCCCCACCTGTGTTCCTTGCGTCGAGGGCCGGCAGCGCGCCGCTCCTCACTCCTCCTCGTTCCCTCCGACTGAGGCTCCTCTGCAGACTCTTCACATGGACGTGTGGGGCCCAGCCCGCGTCCGTGGACAGGGTCACAAGCGTTACTTCCTGCTGGTCGTTGACGACTACTCGCGTTACACCACAGTCTTCCCCTTGCGCAGCAAGGGTGAGGTCCCTGAGGTGTTGATCGACTGGATCCGCGGTGCTCGTTGCCAGCTCAGTGAGAGTTTCAGCCCGGACCTTCCTGTTCTGCGTCTGCACTCAGACAGAGGTGGGGAGTTTTCCTCCGACCTCCTGAGAGCCTTCTGTCGTTCGGAGGGCATCCGCCAGACGTTCACGCTTCCGGCCTCCCCGCAGCAAAATGGGATTGCTGAGCGCCGCATTGGCATGGTCATGGACGTCGCTCGTACGTCCATGATCCATGCGGCTGCTCCCCATTTTCTGTGGCCGTTTGCGGTTCAGTACGCTGCGCATCAGATCAACCTTCAGCCTCGTGTCTCCTTGCCGGAGACCACACCTACTCTGCGGTGGACGGGGAAGGTTGGCGATGCGTCCGCGTTCCGTGTCTGGGGATCTCGAGCTTTTGTCCGCGATACTACAGTGGACAAGCTGTCCTCCCGTGCCGTTCCCTGTGTCTTCCTTGGCTTCCCCCTTGACGCACCCGGGTGGCAGTTCTACCACCCCACCTTGCGTCGTGTTCTGTCCTCTCAGGACGTCACGTTTGACGAGTCGGTGTCGTACTACCGTATCTTTCCCTACCGCACTGCCTCTCTCCTCCCCCCCCCGCCGCTCTTCCTAGCACCAGGTACTCCCCCGGTAGACCCCCTCCCCCCCCAGGGTCCTGCCCCCTCAGGTGTGTCCCAGGTAGACCCTGCCGAGCCGGTCGAGGTAGCTGTCGACTCAGGTGATACTAGGGGTGCTGAGCCTGCAGGTGCGGGGACTGGGGGTGCTGAGTCTGGGGGTGCTGAGTCTGAGGGTGCTGAGCCTGGGGGTGGTGAGCCTGGGCGTGTGGAGCCTGAGGTTACTATGTCTGGAGGTGCTGAGCCTGCGAGTGCTGTGTCTGGAGGTGCTCTAGGTGTCCCGCCGCGGAGGGAGCCTCTCTCTCCACAGCAGCTTCGTGAGTGGTACTCTCGGCGCTGTCGAGGTGCTGCTGGTGCTGGCGCTGCTGGAGGTGCTGCTGGTGCTGCTGGTGCTGGAGCCGCTGGAGCTGCTGGAGGTACTGCTAGGGCTGCTGGAGGTGCTGAGCCTGTGCGTGCTGAGTCTGGAGGTGCTCTAGGTGTCCCGTCGCGGCGGGAGCCTCTCTCTCCACAGCAGCTTCGTGAGTGGTACTCTCGGCGCTGTCGGGGTGCTGTTGGAGCTGCTGGAGGTGCTGCTGGTGCTGGTGCTGCTGGAGGTGCTGCTGGTGTTGGAGGTGCTGCTGGTGCTGGAGCTGCTGGAGGTGCTGCTGGTGCTGGAGCTGCTGGAGGTGCTGGAGGTGCTGCTGGTGCTGGAGCTGCTGGAGGTGCTGCTGGTGCTGGAGCTGCTGGAGGTGCTGCTGGTGCGGGAGCTGCTGGAGGTGCTGCTGGTGCTGGAGCTGCTGGAGGTGCTGCTGGTGCTGGAGTTGCTGGAGGTGCTGCTGGGACTGGAGACCCTGGGGCTGAGGGTACCGGTTCTGTCTTTGCTGTTTCTGGAGGCACTGCGCGGCCGCGGCCGTACTACGTTCCGCTTCTTCAGCAGGTTCTTGGCTCCCCGCCTTCTCCTGGTCCTCCTCCTCCGTTCCTGAGTCCACCGCCTGTCCAGTCCCAGTCGCAGTTGCAGCCGGCCTCTCCACTGCCTGGTCCTTCTCCTTACTCTGGACCGACTAGAGGTCTTACGGAGCGTCGTGAGCCTGAGTCTCGTCCTGTGTCGCCTGAGTCTCGTTCTGCGTTGCCTGTCCGTCCTGTTCGCGCTGGTCGTGTTTCGCGTCCGCGTCCTCCTCCTGTCCCTGGCACTCACTCTATGACTCTGCGTCCTTTCACTGCTCCGCAGCGTGTCCCTCTGCCGTCTCCTTCTGCGTCCTCTCTTCCTGCCGGTCCGGACCCTGCGTCTGACTCCCTACGTGCTGCTAGTCCAGATGTCACACGTTTTCTGGCCACTGCTGTCACTGACACTTTGTTTGAGTCCACTGCTGCGTCTGCTCTTGTTACTGAGCTTGTTGCCTTTGCTGCAGCCTGTCGCCTAGACTACGCCACTAGTCTTGTTGCTGAGTCGGCGTCTGCGTCTGTCTGTCCTCCGTCCGTCGGGGGTGATTGTGCTCTTGGCACGGACGTTCTTGAGGACAGACATGAGGAGTTTGAGTGCTTTGCCGCTTCTGTACCTCATCTCGTGTCCATGCTGATTGCCCCTGAGGGAGACCCGGATGCACCAGACATCCTGACCCCGCGCTCTTACGCAGAGGCGATAGAGGGTCCCTACTCCTCTCAGTGGCAGGCAGCCATGGACGCCGAGGTGGCTTTTTGGAAGTCCACAGGCACCTACGTCGACGAGGTTCCCCCGCTTGGGGCGAACATCGTCAGTGGCATGTGGATCTTCAGGGTGAAGCGGCCGCCGGGTTCTCCGCCTGTCTTCAAGGCGCGTTACGTTGCACGTGGCTTCAGTCAGCGACAGGGAGTTGACTCTTCTAGACCTTCTCCCCTACCCCGAAGATGACCACTCTTCGGGTACTGCTGCACGTTGCCGCCCAGCGTGACTACGAGCTCCACTCGCTTGACTTCAGTACAGCCTTCCTCCAGGGCAGCCTGCACGAGGAGATCTGGCTGCGCCGCCCACCAGGCTTCACTGGGTCGTTTCCTGCTGGTACCCAGTGGAGCCTCCGGCAGCCAGTCTACGGTCTCCGTCAGGCACCCCGTGAGTGGCACGACACACTCAGGACGACTCTTGCTGCTCTTGGCTTTGCTCCTTCCACTTCTGACCCTTCTCTGTTTTTACGCACTGACACTACTCTGCCGCCGTTCTATGTTCTTGTGTACGTAGACGACCTCGTCTTTGCTACTGCTGACACTGAGGCACTCGCCCACGTGAAGTCCGAGCTGCAGAAGAGACACACGTGCACAGACCTGGGTGAGCTGACAAGCTATCTTGGCTTGCGGATCACCCGGGACAGAGCATAGCGCACCATTACCTTGACTCAGTCACACATGGTGCAGCAGGTCCTTCAGCGCTTCGGCTTCACCTACTCCTCGCCACAGTCCACTCCTCTGCCTACCGGTCACTCGCTCTCAGCTCCACCTTCGGACGAGTCCGTAGAGCCGAGTGGCCCGTATCCAGAGCTTGTGGGCTGCCTCATGTACCTGATGACTTGCACACGACCTGACCTCGCATACCCTCTCAGCCTTCTGGCTCGCTACGTGGCTCCCGGCAGGCACCGAAAGGTGCACTGGGATGCTGCGAAGAGGGTGTTGCGATACCTGTGCAAGAAGGTGTACATCGGGCATGGGGCTCGTGCTTGGAGGACGGGATCGAGCTGTCCTCACTGGTCACGCTGACGCCTCCTGGGTTGACGATTTGGCTACGCAGCGGTCGTCACAGGGTTACACCTTCAGTCTTGGCTCCGGTTCTGTCTCTTGGCGGTCTACCCGTTCTTCTTCTGTTCTCAGCTCCAGTTATGAGGCTGAGATCTACGCTGGGGCCATGGCTGCACAGGAGCTACGCTGGCTCACCTACCTGCTGACTGACTTGGGAGAGGCGCCTCGTTCTCCTCCAGTTCTGTACGTCGACAACAAGGCCATGCTGGCCTTGTGTCAGGAGCACAGACTGGAGCACAGAACGAAGCACATTGCTCTGCGCTACTTCCTTGCTCGAGAGTTGCAGCAGCGTGGCCAGCTTCGTCTTGCTTACGTGGCCTCTCAGGCCAACACTGCTGATGTTTTCACCAAGGCACTTCAGCCTTGTGATCATCAGCGTTTCTGCACTGTTCTAGGCCTTGTACCTACTGTGCCTCACTTATTGACTTCTTGACTCTGCTTGTACTGTACTCTATATACTTATACCTGCATGCTTACACTTGCTAGGTTGTGTTCACTGTATTGTTTGCTTTCCTTTATATAACTCTGCATGTGAACTGGCCTTGTGGCCCTTTGCTTGTGCTCAGAGTGCGTGGTGACTTTGTGATCCACCCTGAGCTTGCTTTGCCTTCTTGACTGGTCTTGTGACCCCTTGTTCTCCCCCACTTTGCCTATGGGGGTGTGTCAAACTTATATATGCTATAGTCTGTTTAGGCTGTAGTGGGGTAGCTCTTATAGGGTACAACACTTTTAGGTTTCCTACTTGTACCCACCTGCTTCCTAGTTCATTCATTCCTCATGATTCTCACAAAGGTCAGTCCAAGAGGTTACATAGGATATATAGGTGCGAGTACAAGCAGAGCAAGGCTATGGCAGACGAGCAAAAAGGTCAACAAGCCACCGCCTCACCCTCCCCCCACAGTGGCACGCGCGGCTGTGAGAGAGAGAGGAGGAGGGGCGGCTGCTGGCTCCTCATACCCGCCACCCCCATACCCTCCAAGATCCCGCCACCCCATACCCCCCAAGATCCCGCCACCCCCATACCCCCCCCCCACTGCTGCACCCGCAGCAGGGGGATGGAGGAGAAGGGAGGGCGGGGGGGGGGGGGGGGGGGCTGGTGCTGCAGATCCCCTCCCCCCCACTGCTGCACTCGCAGCAGGGGAATGGAGGAGAAGGGGGGGGGGGGGGGGGAGGGGGGGGTGGTGCTGCAGATCCATTCCTGCCACCCCCTTACCCACCAAGATCCCGCCACCCCCATACCCCCCCCCCCATTGCTGCACCCACAGCAGGGGGATGGAGGAGAAGGGGGGGGGGGGCGGGGGGGGTTGGAGGGGGGTGCGAGGGGCACTCACGAGGGGGTGCAAGGGGCACTCAGATACCCTCCTCCCACTGCTGCACCCGCAGCAGGGGGATGGAGGAGAAGGGGGGGGGGCGGTGTAGAAGCTTCTCGGGCAACAGCAGGGCGCGCGACGGGCAGGAACCCGTCATTCGCCACCCCCGCCACCCCCATACCCTCCCCCCCCCTGCTGTACGATCAGCAGGGGAGAAGGGGGGAGGGGGGCGGGGGGGGGGGGGGGGGGGGGCGGTGCAGGGGCTGCGTGGGCGACCGCAGGTCACACGAAAAACATCCGCCACCCCCTCACACCCTCTCCCCCACTCCCCCCACAGAAGCAGGCGCAGCCATGAGAGGGGAGGAGGCGTGGCAGCAGCTGCTGCTGCTGAGGCACATCCGCCACCCCCTCACACCCTCTCCCCGCAGCAGCGGACGCGGCCGTGAGAGAGGAGGAGGCGTGGCGGCAGCTGCTGCTGCTGAGGCACATCCGCCACCCCCTCACACTCTCTCCCCACTTCCCCATGGGAGGGGGGGGGGGGGGGGCGGGGGCGGGGAATGAGCTGCGCGTGCGATTGCAGGGCGTGCGGGCAGGAAGAAACCGTCGCGCGCTCGAGGCGTGCGACGGGTAGAAATCGACGGGCTAGGGGCCGGGGCCTAGGGGCGTCGAGCGACGGGGCCGGGCCTAAGGGAGCGACGGGCGACGGGGCCGACGAGCCTAGGGGCGTTGGGAGACGGGCCGGGCCTAGGGGAGACGGGCCGTGGCAACAGGCCTAGGGGCGACGGGGCGGGGCGACTGGCCGAGGGGCAACGGGCGACGGGCGACTGGCCGGGGCCGGGGCATAGGGGCGACGGGCCGAGGGGCGACGGGCTAGGGGCCGGGGCCTAGGGGCTTCGGGCGCGAGTGACGGGCGACGGGGCCGGAGCCTAGGGGCGACGGGCCGTGGCGACAGGCCTAGGGGCGACGGGCCAGGGCTGAGAGCTAGGGGCGACGGGCGCGGGGCGACGGGCCGGGGCCTAGGGGCTACGGGCGACGGGCCGTGCCGAACGTCGAGATTAGGGTCGCACGAGGGCGGCGCGCAGGGCAGCAGGTGGTTGGCCCAAGGGTCGTAACTACTCTAATACCATGTCGAGATAGGTAGCTTAGTAGGAAGGAATGAGTTGGGTTAGGGCAAGGAGGGGGGATACAATAAAGTGTTGAGCAATTTACTGTACCCCCTAAGGCTAAACCCACTACAGCCTAGATAGCAGTAAACTTATAATTTGACATCCTGCAGCTCCTTGCTCCTAAACTCCGCTGCGCCGTCAGATTGCCAGATTTTCAGCTTCTCCCCAGATTGCCGCTGCGCGTGTGCCAACCAGAGGCGGAAAACTTCGTACGCTCTATTGCGCGCCTCCACGTTCACGATCCAGACGTAGCGCGTTCCTGCGTCGACGAAGGTGAGCGTATACACCTCACCGTTGATTCCGCAGTGCCCCACGTTGAGGAAGTCGCTGTACACCTTGCGCAGCTTGGGGTAGCGATTGGTTCCAGGTTCGAGCAGTGGGAATGGATGGTGACTCAACGCAACTTCGGGGCAGACGGTGCAGCTGCACGGATGTGTCACGCCTCTCACTTTGGTGCCATCAGGGCGCAGGAGTGCACCAGGTGCAAATACGCCAGCTTCGACGCAACTCTTTAGCGTTACGTGCGAGGGGTGACCGAGGCGCTGGTGCCAGAGTGCATCGTCTGCGCGGAATCCAGAGGTGTGCATGCAGGGTGCGCGGACTGCTTCGGGATCTTCTTCTAGTACTGGGGCGGCTTCTGGTGCTGCTGCGTCAGCTGCTTCTTCTTCTTCGTCATCGTTCACCATGGTTAGCATCAGCGCCAAAAACTCCCTGTCGCGAATGACGGAGTAGGAGATATTGTGTCTGAATATATTATATATATATTTCTATATAACTGCATATAGTTATAGCTGTAGTGTAGTTACTGTTTTAGTCCCTGTAGGTGATGCAACCTTTGCCATCTCTTGCTCCTATATCTTGTACCTTTTTCTCTTAGTGCATCACTTCTTCCTTGCTATCTCAACTCTCTCGACACTTGCCTAGCCCCCACCCTAGCTATGGCTCATACTATTCTAACATGGTATTAAGAGCTGGTTCTAACCTGAGGACCTCCTCTCTTTGGGCCCACCACCTGCTGCCCTACGTGCCACCCTCGTGTGGCCCTTCTCTCGACATTAGGCCCCGGCCCGTCGCCCCTAGGCCTCGGTCCCGGCCCGTCGCCCGTCGCGCGTAGCCCCTAGGCCCATCGCCCTTAGGTTCCGCCCCCCCGGCCCGTCGCTCGCGCCCGTCGCTCCCCTAGGCACGGCCCTACGCCCCGCGGCCCCCCGTCGACCAAGGCCCCTCGGCCCCGTCGCTCGCGCCCGACGCCCCTAGGCCCTGGTTCCGGCCCGTCGCCCGTCGCGCCCGCCGCCCCTAGGCCCGTCGACTCTGTTACCCCTAGGACCCGGCCCCGTCGCCCCTAGGCCCGTCGCTCCTCGGCCCCGTCTCCCCTAGGCCCAGCCCGTCACCCATCGCCCCTAGACCCACCAGCGAGTTCGCGAATGCCAGCAACCGCTGCCCATCGCCAGCCCCGTCGCCCGCGGCCCAGTCGCCCGCGGACTCGTCGCCCAAGGCGCCGTCGCCTCCGGCTCTGTCTCCCGCAGCCACGTCGCCCGAGGACCTGTCGCCCGCGGCCTCGTCGCCCCTTGCCTCGTCGCCCGAGGAACTGCCCCCCCCAACTTCGTTCTCCCTCTCCCTGCTGCGCGTGCAGCAGAAAAGGAGGGGGGGGGGGGGGGGGGGTGGGGAGGGAAGGGTGTTGGGGGCACGGATCATGGAGGGTGAGGGGGTGGCAAGAGGGGTGCGGTTCCGGGGGGTGGCTGACCTAGGGGGTGGCAGGAGGGGTTTCTGCAACACCAGCCACCCACCACCTCCTCCTCTCTCTCTCCCTGCCGCACCTTGTGTTGGGAGGGGGGGGCGGAGCTTGGAGGTTAAGGGGGTGGCGGGGAGGGGATCTGCAGCACCAGCCCCCCCCCCCCCCCCCCCCTTCTCCTCCATCCCTCTGCTGCGGGTGCAGCAGTGGGGGAGGGGATCTGCAGCACCAGCCCCCCCCCCCTTTCTCCTCCATCCCCCTGCTGTGGGTGCAGCAGTGGGGGGGAGGGGATCTGCAGCACCAGCCCCCCCCCCCCCCCCCCCCCCCCCCCCGCCCCCCACTTCTCCTCCATCCCCCTGCTGCGGGTGCAGCAGTGGGGGGGAGGGGATCTGCAACCCTGTGCGCCCCGCGCGCCCTGCTGTCCTGCTGCCCTGCGCGCCCTGCGCGCCACGCGCGCCCTGCTGTCCTGTGCGCCCCGCGCGCCCTGCAGCCCTGTGCGCCCCGCGCGCCCTGCTGCCCTGCAGCCCTGTTCGCCCCGCGCGCCCCGCGGCCCTGCAGCCCTGTGCGCCCCGCGTGCCCTGCTGCCCTGCTGCCCTGTGCTCCCCGCGCGCCCTGCTGCCCTGCAGCCCTGTGCGCCCCGCGCGCCCTGCTGCCCTAGGGATAGTGCGGACAAGGACAAAGGTTGGCTCGCGCGGCTCGGGGTCAGGCCCGTAAACGGTGCGCCACGGGGTAGAGGGCTCGTTGCCCCAGTCGATGGTGTCCCAAGGGTCGCAGTGTGGGTGGATGTCAGGTGGGGGTAGTGCAGGTGCAGGGCGGCGTGGAGGGCAACCAAGAGGAACATCAGGAGGTTCCGCTTCTTCTTCTTCTCCCCCCCTTTGGTCCTCGCGGGAAGCTCCCCAGCCTTCACCAGAAGTGCCCCAGCCGCTTGTCTCGCCGCCAGATGCGGCGCCCCATCCGCTAGTGTTGCCACCGGTATCGGTTCCCCATCCGCCAGTGTCACTTGTTCCCCATCCGCCGGCGCTTCCCCATCCCCCTTCATTGGAGGCGCTCTCCTCTTCTTTCCATCCGCTCCAGGCAAATGTTCCGCGCGACTCTGCAAGGCTCCATTGGCGAAGCTCTTCTGCTTCGCGGCGCACCAGTTCTTCTTCTTTCGCCATGGTGAGCTTCACCGTGGGGTCGCGCTAGTGGGGTTAGATCTCCATGAACTTCTCCTTGGTGTAGGGTCGTGGCACGCAATGTGCGTCGAAGGTGCCGACGCTAGTGCCACGTAGCATGCCCTGAAGATGTTGCGATGCAGGTTTGGGGAGGGGATGCTCCTCCGTTCCGAAGACGCTGCGCGTTGCAGTTTCGAGCTCCATGTTGGACATTCCTTCTTCAGGCGGTGCTTCCCGCTCTGCTTCGGCGATGGCGGCAAGGCCACGGCCGGCAATCGCGCTTGTTGAGGCTGTGGGCGTATGGCAATCCCTGCAGTTGCCATCAGGGTCGGGGTCGTGCAGCGCCAGCTCGCGCGGGTGAGGGTGATGCGGCACCCACAGTCTTGCGACAAGGTGTTTCCAGTCGCGGTGGTGAATGTGGTCGAAGCGTAGGGGAACGAGGTCGATGAGTTCCTGCGAATCGCCGCTGCAGTTGGGAATGTCGAAATCAAATATGTAGACTCCTTTCTCAGAGTGCGCTCTTCCGATCTGCTTGTGCGCTTTGTTCGGTTCGGTGAAGTGGAGCAGGATGTCGCGCGTCTCGGGGTCGGTGCTGAGGTCAACTCCGCAGTCCATGAGTTGCGCCGCCGAGAGAAGATTAAAGCGCAGGTTCTGCACAATCAGCACGTCGTTCAGCGTGATGTGCGTCCTGCTCCCTCGAGCCTTGAGCACCACGATTTTCTTGCGCACTTGCGCGCAGCCGTGTGTTGTTTGCCACGGTGACATAGGTCACGGCGGGAGTGGGGATGGTGTTGGATATGTAACGCTCAGAGCCCACCATATGTTGCCCACAGCAGCTGTCCAAGTACCACGTGTTGTAGCACCTGTTGTCGTTACGTGCGAGCAGCGCCAGACGCGGAGTAACGATGTGTGGTGTGTTGAACTTGAGAAACTGTTCGCACGAGATCCAATCGATCGGAGCCGCCCGCGTATCAGGTACGTGCGGGGGGCTTTCAAGCAGCGGGACTGGGAGATTCCAGTCCTGTTTGTCGTCGTCGCTGAAGTCATGGTATGTGCTGAACGGATTGTTGTTCGAGAACGCTCCGATTGGGTGGCGTGCTAGCTCAGGGGACGGTGAGCGCACGCGGGGACGACGCGATCCGCTTGTCATCGTCATGTTAACCATGACATTGCGGATAGGGGCAGCCTGTGACGGCTGCTGCTGCTGATGCTGAACCGCTGGGTTCAGGTTGGGCGATGGGGGTTGATACCCTTGGGCTGGACGCGTGTCGTTCCGTGTGTCATGTCGGCCAGACAAGTTGCTCGGATTGATCTGACGAGGGCGAGATCGGAATTTGCATCGATCTGCCATGTGCCCGAAGTTTCTGCATATCTTGCAGTAAACGCGCCTCGGCCGACGCTCTTCTGTGTTGTCGGCGTAGAAGGCGAGGCGTTCCTGGTCTCGTCACGGCGTTGGTCGCTACTGGTCCATATCCATTTGTTCGACGAGAAGGGTGGCGCATAGGGCGGCCTCCGAGATGACCCTCTGCTGTCGGAGCAACGCCTTGCAGGGTCGCCACTCTGGGCCAAGCCCTTGAAGTACAATATTTACGAAGATTTCTTCGGAAATGTTGCTTCCCAACTTCGTGATTTGATCGCGTAAGCTCCGACAGCGATTAATGTAGCTGTTGGCCTTCTCCCCTGGGGCCATTTTCGTCTCCAGCAGCTGCTGGGGCAGGCAGCTCGATGAAACCGAATCTTTCGGTTGGTACACGCCGTTCAGGTGGCGCCAAGCGTCGAGGGTTGGAGCAGGTGAAGTCTTGTACGATCGAATGCTCAACTGCTCCGCCGGCGACATGTTCTGCAGGAGGACGCCGTACGCCATCAACGACTTTTTGTAGTGCTGCGCCCGAGCGTCAGCGGTATCCTCAGCGGGTCCCGAGTAGCTCCCGTCGAAAAAGTGGAATATCTGCGCGTTTTGCAGCAACAGCTACAGCTCAAAGCTCCATGTATAGAAGTCTCTGCCGTCAAAACACACACTTGTCTTTATTTTTGATATGCTAGAAAACCTTGATTGCGTAGAGAGAATTGCTTCTTCACTGGGACAGGGAGTTTTGGGAGTTGAGCCATTTGTGTCAAGGGAGAAGGTGTGCGGGGCGGTATTGTGGCCGTTCGAGGCCGGTTGAGAGGGTTGGGAAGAAGTTCCCGCGTCGCCATTCCGCAATGTTTGGAGTCCTTGCTCCAAGCTGGTGAGCCGCTGAAGCAATTGTGCGAGGACGACGGTTCCAATCATCATCGTTTCCTCGCTTGTCGCAGCCTGGTTGGGCTGCGCTTCAGCCGTCAGATTCATCTGACCACTAGATCCTCCAGCCATTCTCACACGCGAGCGAGTGCTGGACGCCACTTTCCGTTCGCCGAGGATTTCGGATGTGGCAGTGAGAAGGATTCCCGAGTCGCTCTCATACCGTGCTACGATCAGAAGTTGATCGTCCATGGGATCACCTCAGGAAGTTTTGCACACAACTGATTGGTAGTGGTGGGCCCTTGACCTCAAAGCAGAGTGAATGTAAAATGCTTGAGATGATTAAAACATGCAGATACAAAGGTATAAATAAGAGTACAAGATGGAATACGAAACGACCTAGCTAGCCATGTACTCTAAGGGGTACATTCCCTTATTGCAGTGAAACTCAACCGTGCAGAATCCTCGCCACTGCTGCTGCCTGATGTTGTCTGCCCTGACGGTCCAGATGCTCCGTAACCGTACGTCCCTTCGCGTCACTTCCGCCTTTTCGTCTTCAGCCTCTGTATTGCATACTTTAATTGTTGCGGTTAGGGGTGCACAATAATACTTCATCTTTTACTATTCGTAACACAGCCCATGCTCGTCTGACCCTTTCGTTCCACAACTGTCCTTCATTCCCGTTACTCTGTCTTCTTCTTTCTCCGAGAAAGAAAGGGAGTCCCAGTCAGGGCTTCGTTTTGGATTTGGCAAACCCACGATTGGCAGTGTAGCATTTTTAAAATCCCTTCTGAGCAGTGTGTACTTTTTCATTACACTGATAGAGCAGGGTAACATCCAATGTTGAAAAAATTACCCTGCATCATCAGTGTGGGTTATTTCCGTACACTGATAGCTGTTCGCTTAGTCTTATAATATTACTCTCACACCTTAAGACATATAAATTTTAGTCATTCAATGACATGCATGCCCGTCCTCGCTATCAGACGACTCCACTATTGCCTTGCCCTTTCCTGCATAGGGCGTGTGCGGGGCTGGTGTTTTCGCGGGTCTTCTCTTCTTTTGCTTCCGCCAGATCTCCACCAGCCTCGTAGTCCAGCATGTTGAGAGTCATCAGCTCGGATAGACGGGCGTCTCCGAGCGACGTGCGCATCCAGCTCTTGTTGACATTTTGACGGCTGAATCCGCGCTCGCACTCCACGGTGCTTAGTGGAATCACTGCAAGCGCCTCCCACATCGACACCAGGTTTGGGTAGCTGCGTGGCCAGTCCTTGGTCTTCATCATCTTGGCAATCCCTTGGTAGAAGTCTGCATCCTTGTAGTGGCGCGACATGACGTGGCAGAAGCTTGTGAGTTCGAGCTCCGCTGCACGGTGGTTGAAGCCTGCCACGTAAACATAGAACAAAAGCATTTTCTCCATCAGCTGTGACCAACATGGAACCAACAAACATCACATCCAACTATGAAACATGAGCAACAACACACCTGGCAGCCTGTTCTTGAAGACACGTGCATTGGAATCCAGCCACTGCACCACCCGTCGTTCCTGTTTCTTTGTCGCATCTGGCCACGACTCCACCTTGTACAACTTGCTGCCCTCCATGTCCTTCAGGCTGTACATGCGGGTGTGAAGATTTGTCGCCACCTCCAGCGCAAACACCTTGCATAGCTTGATGCAATCGGCCATCGATCCGCCGTACTTGTGTCCCGGAAGCGGCTCGCCCTCCGCATCCACGCCGTCCACTTTGATATTTCGTTTCCCGTTTGCCATCCGTGCGATGAATGGCGACAGCAGCTTGCTGACTCCCCCTCCGAAACCTTTGTCGTATTCCACGTAGCGCAGCCTGATGCAGCCAATCGTGTGGTCCACCTCGTGGTGCACGAGCGTGATGTCAACCTGAGATTGAGGCGGGAACAACAACAGGAAGGTTGCGTTAAGAGAATTGTCATGAGTGCCAATTTGAAAATACACTAATCATCAACACTGAACGTATCACTTACTTTCCGTCGTTGGAAAAACCGGTTGAGGGCGTTGATCTCCGCGAGAAGATCCGCCAAGAAGTAGAGGCAGAAGTGAAACTTCAGCGACTGAACAACAGCGACCATCTTGTGGTTGTACTCAAGGAAAACCACGACCGCTGCCCCAAGGACCCTGCACAGCCGCTGCACGGCATCTCCACGCGACATCCATCTCACGTCGAATAGCCCCTGGTGCTCCAGGCTTGTCTTGTGGATTTCTTGCTGCAGCTCCTTGAAGCGTTCATGCCTGACGGACGACTTCGTGACAATGTCTCCAAGCGCACGGATTGCAGTGTCGACGATGTCAAGGTCTTTGAACTCCAGCGCCGACTCCTTCACCGCAAGAACTTCTATGCACAGCAACACACATAGTTGTTAGGACACTTGTAATATTCAGATAGAACTGCATGTGATAGAATGTGAACACTACATACCTGTGAGCGATGCAATGCGTGCCGACGAGGTGTGGGATGCGCTGACGAAGGCGCACCACGAGGCCCCGCTCGGTGCCAATCATCACACCCGCGCCGTCGGTGCTGATGGCGACGATCCTCTGCAGATCCAGGCCGATGCTCTCTAGATGGCTTAGCAAGACAGTGAAGATTGAAGCAGCGTCACACTTGTGAACGGTTGGCAGCGCTAGAAACAGCGTCACACCACGAGATATTTCCCGCGCTATCTGTCTGTGCTCTCGTCACAGCTGATGCCGATCCAACATGACGCGCGGATGTACATCATCTGTTGCTGCTGCTGAAAAGTGCACATCACCTTCACCATCTCCTTGAAACCACACCTGCAAGATGCGCATAAATGGATTAGCCCCCGCATAGTGTACAAAAAAGTGTACAAAAAAAAAAATGAACAAATATACTTACTCTGTGATGTAAACACCGTAGCCCTGCTGAGGGATGTCGGAAACATCTTCCCTGGCCAGAAACTCCATGAGCTGCGGGTACATAGCGATTAGTGCGTCCTCGTCACACACAAACTGTATGCTCCGCATGAGCCTGATCACGCGCGCGCCCTTCAGGTCCGCTCTCTCATAGTCGTCTAATTTCTTCTGCGCCGCCAACTTGTCGAGGAGCCTCTTTTGACGGTCGATGCACTCCTCATGGCGAATGCTTGCTTGGTGCGCCCGCATCGACGCTGGCTGCAAGTCGCATCCGCTGCTTCCATTCCTCCCGTATCGTGCGTTGTCTGGGCCGTGTTCACTGCACACACTGCAACGCAAGCAAGGCAGGCCATCATCACCCCTGTCGATCAACAGCCAATCAAACAGCGGGAGCCATTTCGTAATGTAGTTTCTCTGTGCTTCATGGAACTTCGCTTTAGCGCGTTCAGCTGCAATCTGCTTGAAAGGTGACGACGTTGGAGTGACAGTGGGAGGTGGCGGAGGAGGAGGTTTCATGAGAGGTGTGCAGGCGCCGAACCCAATAGTAGTCTGCGTGTAGCGGCGTCATTTCAGCGCTACAGAGTTTGAAGACTCCGGGGCTTCGGTAACAAACTCCGTCGTCTCAACGTTGTCGTGAACGACAGGGTCCGCCTCAATGCATGTGGGACGTTGCCGTTCAGCGTCGTCTAATTCTAGCTCCTGCTGTCGCGATGGTGACTGTGGCACAGATTTGCGCACAAATTTTCACCCCTCACTGTCAACCGAGGGCTCTGGCAAAGGGCGAGGTGCAGCTTCTGTAACATGGCCTCGCAAGAAATCAAGGCCAGTCCTTGGCCAGCTGCTACTAGAAGTGTCGCCATCATCAGCATTGGCAGCGTCTAGGTCTCCAGACGCTGCCATGGCTACGAGGTGGTGGTAGCTCGGCTGCTAGAGCGAGTGGTTAAAACAAGTGGAAATTTGGGGTGGTGGTGGAATGACGGTGCGTGGCGATACTGCTTGCTGTGCTTGCCGAACCAACACGGCAACACATCGGGATAGAAACACCCAGAGCGCCTCGGTCGAGGACACGGATAGCATCTCCACGCACCGACAGTCTGAATGTGGTCCCAGTGGCTAGACCTAGTTCAGACAGCAATACTGTAGTTGCCCCCTAAACTGGGTTGCGTGTCGTGCTGGCAAGGGAATTATTCCTAACTGACCAATCGGACACATGACAACGGCCAACGCACATACTGAACAGAAGGTAACCTCGGTACTTGCGTGATTGACGGAAATCACGATCTGACAAATCTCGGGGGAAAAAAGGGGGGGGGGGGGGGGGGGTCCCTGTACGCCCTCCAGTGTAATCTTCGATATCTATAAAATTACCCCAAGGCATCAGTGTGGCAAACAACTGGCTTGGGCTTCGAGTGATCAGAATTGTTTTCCACCTCATCCTGCATGAAACGTGAATCGCACGGGAACGTTGTCGGCCGGATGATTTCACTGAAATCTTCCAAAGCGCTGGCATAATATTTCGCCAAGAGAATCGCCCAATAGAGGCGACGGCCCTCCCAGCTGCACACCTTGCTCGCGAGCTCATTGGCTTGCTTCATGATTCTCAGAGCCTCGTTATCGTGATCCTGCGCCCATTCAATCTGGTGGTACAGATTTGAGAAGTATCGGTGCGTCAGAACGAAATGCTTGTTAGGACAGAGCAGCGGCTCAAAATACTGCGTGTACTCGCTCTCCTGCCTTATCAGCAACTTATTGCTTGACATAATTGTTGTAAAGGCTTCTCCTCTAATTTTCAGGAACTGGGATTTGTAATAATCACTAGATCCCTGTCTTAGCTCTCCAACGAGCCGTGAATTGCTTCGTTTGCCGGAGAAACGAGTGAGCTATAGCTGGAAACGTGAAGACTATGCTATAGGAATAGAGATTAGGAGCTCTCTGGAATTTTGACGAATTGTACCTTGTACAAGATGATTCCAATGTTCACTATGATTCATGCAATACAAAGCAAACAGATCTATAGCATGCAACAAACATCGAGTCGCACAAGTAACCTCGAACCGCCACACTCTCGAAAGTTCGAGTAACATTTCGAAGGGGTGAAATTCGACACTCGAATTTCACCGAACCGAATTCTCCTTGTGTCTCGCATGTTCCTGGTGCTGCCATGTGGCACCGAATCGATGGGTCTTCCGAAGTCAATCCTTCAACCCCACGCCAACCTGCAGCTCACTCGAAAGTGAGCACCAAGCCAACAACTTTCGGTGGTTGGGGGCAAAGTTGCCTCACGCAACCTCCAACAAGAATTCCGCAAACCCGTCCGCTGCCAGTCCCGCCGTCAACATCCAGTTCGTATTTGTATCCTTGCAGCTACGATGGACCAAGACGGTCACCCAGCTCAATCCCATCCTCCCGCAGGCTATCCAGAAATTCCCGGTCCACAGCTGAGTTCAGATGGTTCTTGAAGACCTTCGCGTCGAGAATGTCGGGCCACACGTCTGACATCCGATGCACACGGAATCGCGGGCTCACTCGCCACTGCGTGTCGTAGCTGACGTGGAAGTTAGTCATCCCTCCGCGAAAAACAGCCCGGCTCTGCTTCTTTTCCCACAGCACAGCATCCTCCCCGCTCCTGAAATAGCTCTCGCTCAGATCCACCGGGTCGGGGTAGTGTATGTCGATGCCAGCTGCGCCGTGCGGACTGAAAATTGGTAGGCCGGCGCGACGCGCGGCGACGGAGGAGGCTTTGCTGATGCCCGCGTCGCAGGTGCTGAGAAAGAACTCGGCATTAAGGGAATGAAGCTTGTACTTCGCGATCGCCTCCTTGATCATGAGGATTGAGAAGGCGAAGCGGCACATGCAGTACCACATGTACTCGAAGCCGCCGAGGCAGAAGAAGACCTTGCCGTTCACTATGCACACGTGGCCAGCGCACGAGAGAACCTGGATGTGAAGGTGAGAAGGAACGAGAGAGGGTGACAAAACGGTGAGACCTCTTCTAAATGGACTTGGACGCGCGGGAAAGAAAAAGGAAAAAATAGTGAAAGGAGGAAACGCGAAAACCTTATACACGGTGAAAGAAGGGGGCATCGAGGGGTATTCACATGATCCATGGGTCCCATTCAGTGCTTCACCCTAGGAATCCCCATCCACGGGCGCAGATACGAGTGCGCCAGACACGCCAGCCGGCGCACTGTGGTGGATCCATTTCGCGCAGCCAGCTCTGGGAAACCCGCGAGATATGCGACGCACTCGTCGTTTCGACGGTTGGTGACGCCTGAAATATTGCAGGATCCGTAGTCCGTCTCGTCACGGTAGCCCCTTTCCACCGGTTCTGGCGGCGGATTTTGAGGCAAGTCACAGCCCCCATGATCGCTGGGTCCGAATTTGAGAAGCATTTTGGAGTCAAGGGCTTGGTTCCATCCAAGCGAGTTGCTGGGGCTGGCACTGACCTGCGTGGTAGAACAAGAGGCGGCGGTTAACAATTATGTGAGAAAAAAAAACACGAAGAATCAACACTTGCACGGGACAATTTGCTGCTACTACGGCTAATTCAGCCAGAGCCTTACCAGTATTCTCGGACCGGTAAAGAGGACTCGTAACCAGATAATAAGCCCAAGTAAGTAAGGAGTTCGCGTTGTTCCATCCATGAGATAGCGTTCGCGTAGATCAAGCTTGCTGTTGCTTCCAGATTGCATCGAGTGCTTCGAACTTCTATCGCTCATTTGCTGAATTGGATGCTATTGAATTTGTACAAAACCAGCTGCTACTTCCCGCATTTCTACGCTTGCACCTAGTGATCCATGCCCAACTTCCGGGCAAAGGAATAAACTGCATAAGATTTTTCAATTTTAGGATGTTATTTTGAGTGAATCGTGATTGGAAGGCCCGCTGCGAATTGCCAGCTCAAAGAAAGGATCCAAAATCATGTTTCAACCCTGCGTGAAGTGTAGCACTAGAAAATGCCCCATAACAGTGCTGCAAAGTTTTTTCACGAGCCAATTGTGGTGAATCTCCCAAAAATGAGGGAAATAGCCAGGCGAGCCGCGTGCTCATGGGACTCGACTTCTCGCCGAGCCGGCTTGTCCCAGCTCTACCAGGCATTTGATTTGACCCACCTGAAAACCTGGCTGGAGGTGCGCGAAGTTGTGCTCCATCAGGCATGGATACATGTCGCGCTGGGAAACGAGACTCCGCCAGCTGGATTTGCCCGCCCGAAATGCAACCAAACCCAACAACTCCTCGCAACTTTGCAAGAGCCCGCAACTGTTACAACATTAATAACATTATGCATAGGTGAGAGCCAACAACTGTTAGAAACTAGACGAGGGAATGATTGCATTGAGAAGAAAGTTGGTACAAGTACTAAACCTAATTGGGTTGTACCCCTTATGGGCTACAATATAAACATTATAATAGTTTGACACACCCCCATAAGCAAAGTGGGGGAGAACAGGAGGTCACAAGACCAGTCAAGAAAAAAGCAAAGCAAGCTCAGGGTGGATCACAAAGTCACCACACACTCTGAGCACAAGCAAATGGCAGGCCAATTCACATGCAGAATTATATAAACGAGAACAAACAGTACAGTGATCATAACCAAGCAGGGGTATGCATGCATGTATATGTATAACGATCACAGTACAAGCAAAGTCACGCAGTGAGGCAAAGTAGGCACAAGGCCTAAAACAGTACCTTGGTGAATATATCACCAGTGTTGGCCCGAGTGGCCACGTAAGCAAGATGAAGCTGACCACGCTGCTGCAACTCTCAAGCAAGGAAGTAATGCAGAGCGATGTGCTTCGTTCTGTGCTCCAGTCTGTGCTCTTGACACAAGCCAATCTGAACTGAAGAAGAACGAGGCCGCTCTCCCAAGTCGGTCAGCAGGTAGGTGAGGCAGCGTAACTCCTGTGCAGCCATGGCCCCTGCGTAGATCTCAGCCTCACAACTGGAACAGATAACGAAGACGAGCGGGTAGACCGCCAAGAAACAGAGCCAGAGCCAAGGCTGAAAGTGTAACCCTGTGACGACCGCTGCGTAGCCAAGTCGTCAACCCAAGACGCGTCTGCGTGTCCAGTGAGGACAACTGGACCCCGTCCTCCAAGCACGAGCCCCATGCCCGATGTACTGTACAAGTAGCGCAACACCCTCTTAGCGGCCTCCCAGTGCTCTGGTCGGTGTCTCTTGGGCGCAACATAGCATGCCAGGATCCTAAGAGGGTAGGCAAGGTCAGGTCGAGTGCAGGTCATCAGGTACATGAAGAAGCCCACAATCTCTGGATACGGGTCACTCAGCTCTACGGACTCGTCCGAAGGTGGAGCTAAGAGCGAGTGACCGGTAGGCAAAGGAGCGGACAGTGGCGAGGAGAACCGGAAGCCGAAGCGCTGAAGGACCTGGTGCACCATGTGTGACTCAGTCAGGGTGATGGTGCGCCGTGCTCTATCCCGGGTGATCTGCAAGCCAAGATAGCTGCGCAGCTCACCCAGGTCAGTGCCTCAGTGTCAGCAGTGGCAAAAACTAAGTCGTCGACGTACACGAGGATGTAGAACGGCGGCAGCGAAGTGTCGTTGCGCAGAAACAGCGTCGGGTCAGCAGTCGAAGGAGCAAACCCAAGAGCCGCAAGCGTCGTCCTCATTGTGTCGTGCCACTTGCAAGGCGCCTGGCGGAGACCGTAGATTGGCCGCCGGAGGCTCCACTGGTTACCTGTAGGAAACGACCCAGTGAAGCCAGGTGGGCGGCAAAGCCAGATCTCCTCTTGCAAGCTGCCCTGTAAGAAAGCTGTGCTGAAGTCAAGAGAGTGAAGCTCGTAGTCACGCTGAGCGGCGACGTGCAGCAGCACCCGAAGAGTGGTCATCTTCGGGGTAGGGGAGAAGGTATGGAAGAAGTCAACTCCTTATTGCTGACTAAAGCCTCGTGCAACGTAACGGGCCTTCAAGACAGGCGGAGAACCCGGCGGCCGCTTCACCCTGAAAATCCACATGCCATCGACTATGTTCACCCCAGGAGGGGAAACTGCGTCGACGTAGGTGCCTGTGGAATTCCAGGATGCCATCTCTGCGTCCATGGCTGTCTGCCATTGAGAGGAGTAAGGACCTGTAATCGCCTCTGCGTAAGAGTGCGGGGTCGGGATGTCTGGTGCATCCGGGTCTCCCTCAGGTGCAAGCAGCATGGCCACGAGATGAGGTATAGTAGCTGCAAGACACTCAAAGTCCTCATGCCTGTCCTAAAGGACGTGCGTGCCAAGAGCACGCTCACTCTAGACGGACGGAGGACAGTCAGACTCAGACTCAGCAACAAGACTAGCGGCATAGTCGAGACGACAGGCGGCAGCAAAGTCAATAAGCTCAGCAACTAGGGCAGACGCATCAGCGGACTCAAACGAAGGGTCGGTGACAACAGTGGCTAGAAGATGTGTGACATTAGGACTGGCAGCACGAACTAAGTCAGACTCAGAGTCCGGACCGTCAGCAAGAGAGGACGCAGGAGGAGACGGCAGAGGAAGGACGAAGTGCCATAATGTGAGTGCCGGGGACAGGAGGAGGACGCGGACGAGGAACACGACGACCAGTGCGAACAGCGCAAACAGGCGAGGCAGGACGAGACGCAGGCTCACGACGCTCTGTAAGAGAGTCTGTCTGCTCAGCGTAAGGAGAAGGAGCAGGCAGTGGGGAGACTGGCTGTAACTGTGGCTGCAACTGGTGAGGTGGTGGACATAGTAAGGGAGGTGTAAGGCCAGTAGAAGACGGGAGACTAAGAACCTGGCGAAGGACCGAGCCAGGTGGCGGCAGAGACGACGGTGGCGGTGGAACGAAAAACAATCGCCGCTACACAGTGCCTCAAGCACCAATACCACCAACTCCAGCACCCCCAGCGCCAGCACCTCCAGCTCCAGGGTCTCCAGCTCCAGCGCCTCCAGCTCCAGTGCCTCCAGCTCCAGCTCCTCCAGCTCCAACGCCTCCGGCGCCAGCGCCTCCAGTGTCAGAATGTTTTAGTGCTTACATTTGTGTAGGCTATAGTGGGGTAGCTCACAAGGGGTACAACCCAATTAGGGTTAGTACTTGTACCCAACTCTTTCATAGTTCATTCATTCTTGTTCGTTAGTTCTGACATGGTTTCAGAGAAGGTCCTCCGTTAGGACCGAAGTTTTTTTTTTTTGGGCCCACCATTGAGCTGCCCTGCTAGCGACCCTCGTGCCGCCCTTGCTACTCCGCGCGCCGCCCTCGTGCGGCCTGCACGACGACCCCTAGCCCCGGCCCGTCGCCTGTCGCCCCCTAGGCCCGGTTCGTCGCCCGTTGCCCCTAGGACCCGACCCGTCGCCCCTGGCCCTGTGGCCCGTCGCTCGTCGTCCCCCCCTAGGCCCGGCCCGTAGCCCGTCGCCCCTGGCCCCGCGGCCCGTCGCCCCTAACCTAGGCCCTGGCCCGTCGCTCCCGGCCCCGCGGCTCGTCGCCCCTAGGCCCCCGGCCCGTCGCCCATAGGCCCCACGGCCCGTCGCCCCTAGGCCCCCGGCCCGTCGCTCCCGGCCCCGCGGCCCGTCGCTCCTGGCCCCGCGGCCCATCGCCCCTAGCCCCTGGCCCTGCCGCCCGTCGCCCCTAGGCCCCGACCCGTCGCCCCTAGGCCCCGGCCTGTCGCCCCTGGCCCCGACACGTCGCCCCGCGGCTGCCCCTAGGCCCTCGAGCCGCCCCTCTTGCAGCCTGCTGCCTACCCCCTTTTCACTGTGCTGCCCGGCCTCCGCCCGCTCTGCGTGCTGCACCACTATGGCTTCACTCCGCGTTCTAGCGTTCGATCATGAGGGCCGCCCGATCCAGTTTGACACGTGGCTTGACGACTTGCAGCTGTACCTACTGAGCGACTCTAGGGACAGTGTTTTGTTGTTTGACCACACGTCTGGCGCCGCTCCTGCCCCTCCCGCCACAGCTGACAGTGCGACTCGCTCACAGTGGCTTACTCGTGACGCTGCTCCTCACTTAGCCATTCGCAACCACCTTCCGTTGGCCGAATGCGCTCACTTCGGATAGCACAGGACAGCACAGGCACTGTATGACGCTGTAGTCGCCCGTTACTCCTCGCCTTCCACTGCTGCTCTAGGCCGTCTTCTACTGCCCTACCTGTTTCCCGAGCTGTGTCCGTCTTTACCATAGTAGAGGACCTTGTTTCCCACCTTCTCACTAACGACGCTCGCTACCGTACTGCCCTCCCAGCAAAGTTCCCGATGTACATCACTCTCTCCTTTGTAGTCACCCGCCTCCCTGACTCTCTTCGCGCTGTCAAGGACCACTTTCTCGCGCTCGACCCCAGAGCCCTCATTGTTGACCTACTCGAGCAGCACCTCCTTGCTGCTGAGACTAGTGTAGTCGCTGTAGGTGCTGCTCGTGGCACTCCTCGCACACCCTTCTTTGATGGGTGTTCCCCCTCCCCCCTTGCCCCCTCCTACGCCTCTGCTGCTGCTCTTGACGTCCTTGGTGCTGAGGATGTCGGAGCTGCTTCCGCTAGTGGGAAGCGACGCAGCAGCAAGGGCAAGGGTGGCAGGGGTGGTGGAGGTGGCATCGGGGGTGGTGGTGGGGGCAGCAGTGGAGGTGGTGGAGACAGTGGAGGTGGTGGCAGCGGTGGGAGTGGTGGCGGGAGTGGGGGCTTTGGTGGCGGTGGTGGAGGCAGCGGTGGGAGCGGTGGCGGTAGGACTGGAGCTCAGCGTGGAGGTTCTGGAGGAGGTCAGAGGCAGCGGCAGCAGCGTCGGAGCGACACCCTGTCGCCCCAGCAACTTCGTGAGTGGTTATTTCAGCGTGGGGCGTGTGGGGGTAGTGTGAGCTACCCGTATATCATTCGCACGGGTGACCGTGCTGGTCAGACATGCGGGAAGCCTTACACTCAGCACCGCTGCTTCTCTTGCCTCGACGACGCTTGGGGCGCAGAGTTTGGTGACGAGGTCGAGCGCCCCCACTGGGCAGAGCTGCTTAGGTCTGGAGTTGCTATCTTTGACCTAGACTATGATGCTATCCTTTCTACTATGTATGCTTTATCTGCTAGTGCTGAGGGTGACTGTTACCGGTGTGTGCCGCCTGACCCAGGTATAGAGGCTGCTGCTCTAGGTGCTGGTGAGTCTTCTCTCCCTGGTACTACGCCTGCTGAAGCCTTGCACACCTTCACGCTGGACTCAGGTGCCTCACGCCATTTCTTTCATGACAGCACCACCCTCACTCCTCTCCCTGCACCTGTCCCGGTCAGACTGGCTGACCCCTCTGGGGGCCCGGTCGTTGCCCGTTCCTCCACTGTCCTCTCGTGTCTGGCGGTTCGGTCCGGCTCACTGTCAAGTCTTCACCTCCCCTTGTTCTCTACAAACTTGGTGAGTACCGCTGCCTTCCAGGACGCGATGGTCACTACCACCACTCCTGGGGGTCAGCGTGTGTCGATCTGCACGTGTACACGGACGGGTCGTCACGTGGCCACATTCACTCGTCGGCCAGGGTCGAGTCTGTACACACTGGCTACCGAGCCTCCTCAGGTAGCTACGTCTGCTCAGGTGTTTGCATCAGGTCAGGTAGCACCCCCTTGCTCGTGTCGCCTCCTGTCGCACCCGACACTTCTGTGGCACCAACGCCTGGGTCACCCCTCCCTGCCACGCCTTCGTGGCATGCACTCCCGTCTCCTTGTCTCTGGTCTTCCCAGGTCTTTGCCTCCCCCACCGCCCTCGCCTGCCCCACCCAGCCTTCCTTGCGTTGAGGGACGGCAGCGCGCCGCTCCTCACTCCTCGTCGTTTCCCCCGCCGCTTTTCCTGCTCCCTCAGGTGTGTCTCGGGTAGACCCTCTCCCTGTTACTGTGCCTGTTGCGGTAGCTGGCGACTCAGGTGCTGCTCGAGGTGCTGCGACTGGGGGTGCGGAGCCTAAGGGCACTGAGTCTGACGGTGCTGGGTCTGGGGGTGCTGAGCCTGGGGGTGCGGAGCCTAGGGGTGCTGAGCCTGCGGGTGTGGAGCCTAGGGGTGCTGAGCCCGAGGGTGTTGAGCCTGGGGGTGTTGAGCCTGAGGGTGTTGAGCCTGGGGGTGCTGAGTCGGAGGGTGCGGAGTCTGGGGGTGCCGCGCCTCGGGGTACTGCATCGTCTGGAGGTCCTGCTGGTGCTTCGCCGAGCCTGTCTCCGTGGCCGGAGACTCTCTCCCTGCAGCAGCTGCGTGAGTGGCTTGTTCAGCACGCTCGCCTTTGGAGTGGAGCTACCGGAGCTGGAGGCACTGGAAACGCTGGAGCTGGAGGTGCTGGAGTTACTGCTGAAGCTGGTGGTACTGGAGGTGCTCGTACCAGGGGTACTGGAGCTGCCGGGACTTGTGGTGTTGGGGGCACTGGAGTTGGAGACCCTACAGAGCCTGGAGCTATTAGGGATGGAGGTGCTGGAGGTGGAGGCACTGGCGCTGGTGGCGCTGGTGCTGGAGGAGCTGGAGCTGTTGTCGCTAGAGCTGGAGGCACTAGCGCAAGAGGAGTTGGAGCTGGAGGAGCTGGAGCTGTTGACCCTGGAGCTGGAGGTGCTGGAGGCACTGTGGGGCCGCGACCGTACTTCGTTCCCCTGCTTCAGCAAGCTCTTGGTGTCCCGTCTTGTACTGGCCTTCCTCCTCCCTTATCGTGTCCGCCGCCTGACCAGTCGCAGCCACCGTTCTAGCCAGCCTCCCCACTGCCTACTCCTTCTCCTTACACTGAGCAGACCGATGGTCTTACAAAGCGTCGTGAACCTGCGTCTTGTCCTGCCTCCCCTGTTTGCACTGGTCGTCGCGTTCCTCGTCCGCGTCCTCCTCCTGTTCCCGGCATATACGCTATGGAACTTTCTTCGTCCTCTGTTCCATTACGTGTTCCTCTACCGCCTCCTCCTGAGTCCTCTCTTCCTACCGTCCCTGACCCTGAGTCTGACTGCGCTCGTACTGCCAGTCCCACTGTCTCTCGTCTCCTCGCCACTGTTGTCACTGACCCTTCTTTTGAGTCCACTGCTGCGTCTGCCCTCGTTGTTGAGCTACTTGACTTTGCTGCTGCCTGCCGCCTAGACTACGCCACTGCTCTTGTTGCTGAGTCTGAGTCTGCCTGTCCTCTGTCCGTTGGGGGTGAGTGTGCTCTTGGCACGGACGTCCTTGAGGATAGGCAGGAGGACTTTGAGTGTCTTGCAGCTTCTGTACCTCGTTTCGCTTCAATGCTGCTTGCACCTGAGGGAGACCCGGATGCACCAGACATCCCGACCCCGCGCTCTTACGCAGAGGCGATTACGGGTCCTTACTCCTCTCAGTGGCAGGCAGCCATGGATGCCGAGATGGCATCCTGGAAGTCCACAAGCACCTACGTTCTGGGGCGAACATGGTCGATGGCATGTGGATTTTCAGGGTGAAGCGGCCGCCGCGTTCTCCGCTTGCCTTCAAGGCGCGTTACATTGCTAGAGGCTTCAGTCGGCGACAGGGGGTCGACTACTTTCAGACCTTCTCTCCCACCCCAAAGATGACTACTCTTCGGGTGTTGCTGCACGTCGCTGCTCAGCGTGACTACGAGTTGCACTCTCTGGACTTCAGTACAACTTTCTTGCAAGGCAGCCTGCACGAGGAGATCTGGCTGCGCCGCCCACCTGGCTTCACTGGGTCGTTTCCTGCAGGTACCCAGTGGAGCCTCCGGCGGCCAGTCTACGGTCTCCGCCAGGCACCTCGAGAGTGGCACGACACACTGAGGACTACACTTGCGGCTCTGGGGTTTAGTCCTTCTACTGCTGACCCGTCGCTGTTTCTACGCACCGACACGTCGCTGCCGCCGTTGTACATCCTCGTGTACGTCGACGACCTCGTCTTTGCCACTGCTGACACTGAGGCACTGACCCTTGTGAAATCGGAGCTGCAGAAGAGACACACCTGCACTGACTTGGGTGAACTGCGCAGCTATCTTGGCTTGCAGATCACCCGGGACAGAGCACGGCGCACCATCACACTGACTCAGTCACACATGGTGCACCAGGTCCTTCAGCGCTTCGGCTTCCAGTTCTCCTCGCCACAGCCCACTCCTCTGTCTACCGGCCACTCGCTCTCAGCTCCATTTTCGGACGAGTCCGTAGAGCCGAGTGGTCCGTACCCAGAGCTTGTGGGCTGCCTCATGTACCTGATGAAGTGCACTCGACCTGACCTCGCGTACCCTCTCAGCCTCCTGGCTCGCTACGTGGCTCCCGGTAGGCACCAAAAGGTGCACTGGGATGCTGCAAAGAGGGTACTCCGTTACTTGTGCAGTACGCCGGGCATGGGGCTCGTGCTTGGAGGACGGGGTCCAGTTGTCCTCACTGGTCACACAGACGCTTCTTGGTCGACGACTCAGCTACGCAGCGGTCATCACAGGGTTACACCTTCAGCCTCGGTTCCGGCTCTGTTTCCTGGCAGTCTACCCGCTCATCTTCGGTTCTCAGCTCCAATTGTGAGGCTGAGATCTACGCAGGGGTAATGGCTGCACA
Source organism: Closterium sp. Naga37s-1 (assembly GCA_947471745.1). Classification (NCBI taxonomy): domain Eukaryota; kingdom Viridiplantae; phylum Streptophyta; class Zygnematophyceae; order Desmidiales; family Closteriaceae; genus Closterium; species Closterium sp. Naga37s-1. The sequence continues at coordinate 960,777 of CANJKZ010000934.1, read as the reverse complement.
GGAGCTACACTGGCTCACCTACCTGCTGACTGACTTCGTTCGCCTCCAGTCCTGTACGTAGACAACAAGGCCATGATTGCCTTGTGTCAGGAGCACAGACTGAAGCACATCGCTCCGCGCTACTTCCTTGCTCGTGAGTTGCAGCAGCGTGGTCAGCTTCGTCTTGCGTACGCGGCCACTAGGGCCAACACTGCTGATATATTCACCAAGGCACTTATGCCTGGTGATCATCAGCGCTTCTCTACTGTGTTAGGCCTTGTGCCTACTTTGCCTCACTTGCTCATTGCGTGACTTTGCTTGTACTGTGATCCATATATATACATGCATGCTTACACTTGCTAGGGTATGATCACTGTCTTGTTTGTTCTCTTTTATATATTACTCTGCATGTGAACTGGCCTTGTGGCCCTTTGCTTGTGCTCGGACTGTGTGGTGACTTTGTGATCCACCCTGAGCTTGCTTTGCTTTTCTTGACTGGTCTTGTGACCGCTTGTTCTCCCCCACTTTGCCTATGGGGGTGTGTCAGAATGTTATAGTGCTTACATTTGTGTAGGCTATAGCGGGGTAGCTCACAAGGGGTACAACCCAATTAGGGTTAGTACTTGTACCCAACTCTTTCATAGTTCATTCATTCTTGTTCGTTAGTTCTGACATCCAGCTCCAGCGCCTCCAGCTCCAGCGCCTCAAGCGCCAGCGCCTCCAGCTCCAGGGTCTCCAGCTCCAATGCTTCTAGCTCCAGGGCCTCCAGCTCCAGCGCCTCCAACACCACCAGCTCAGGCAGCTCCAGTACCTCTAGTACGAGCACCTTCAGGACCAGCAGCTCCAGCACTTCCGGTACCTCCAGCTCCAGCGCCTCTAGCTCCAGGGTCTCCAGCTCCAGTGCCTCTAGCTCCAGCGCCTCCAGCTCCAGGTTCTCCAGCTCTAGCGCCTCCAACACCACCAGCTCCGGCAGCTCCAGTACCTCTAGTATGAGCACCTCCAGGACCAGCAGCTCCAGCAACTCCGGGACCTCCAGCTCTAGCAGTAACTCCAGCACCTCCATGACTATTAGCTCCAGCACCTCCAGCTCCAGTGCCTCCACTGGCAGGGCCTCCAGCTCCTGCAGCGCCACTCCTAAGGCGTGTGCGCCGAGCAAACCACTCGCGCAGCTGCCGCGGTGAGAGAGGCTCCCGCCGGCGAGACTGTCGTGGCGAGACACCCGCATGACCTCCGGCAGACGCAGTACCCCCAGGCTCAGCACCCCTAGACTCCGCACCCTCAGACTCAGCACCTCCAGGCTCCGCACCCTCAGTCTCAGCACCCCCAGGCTCTGCACCCTCAAGCTCAGCACCCCCAGGCTCCGCACTCGCAGGCTCAGCACCCCCAGGCTCCGCACATGCAGGCTCAGCACCCCCAGACGCTGCACCCCTATCAGCACCACCCCCAGCAGCACCAGATGTAACGATGATTGTCATGAAAAGATAGAAGCAGAATAATCTCAACGACATTTCATTAGCGGCGAATCAGATTGGTGTGAGTGGTGAGAGATGGTGTGCGTGCTGACGGGACTGTATGGGAGATACAAAAGATGGAGGAAGAGGGGGGAGGGGGGGGAGGGAGGGAGGGAGGGGGGGGGGGCATTCGACACAATTGGTGGTGTCAATGGCGAAGGTATGTGATTGTTTTGACGTTAGATGAGGCCGGTGACCGTCCGAATACAAAGTCAACACCACAAGTTGTTCAAATATCTCTTCAAATTAACGAATTCGTACACGACTTTGAACAAACTACAATGCCATGAGTCGTGAAAAGGCTTATAGTGTGACGCCACGTGAGATTAGGCAACACACGTAAAAACTTACATGGGTAGCCATTCAGGAGAAATTTTTGCAGAGAGTCACTCTACATCAAGAGGTGAACTACGTTGGAGGTCATATGTTGTATAAGGTGATTGAGACGTTACCTATGTTCTCACCACTTGCTGTGTTTGTAGATGCAATTGGCAAGAGCTTCACCAAGAAACAAGTACAAAATTAGTACAATGGCATGACAAAGTTGATATAGGAAGAATACAATGCAACACACCTAGCAACCTAACAAGTTGACTTCTAGCGCAGCATGAAGGCGGCTTGCCAAATCTGCAGGAAGGGGGCATGCCAACTCAGGTGGAAGGCAGCATGCAAACGCCGTAGCAAGGCGGCTTGCTGCGTTGCACCAAGGCGTCCTGCTAGCACTGAAGACGCATGTGAACAACTGCGCATATGTGCGTCACTACCAAGTAGGTGTAGGTCTGCACAGCTGACGGTTGTGTGCACGTAAATCACATTGTGCAAGTGCTAGGTTTTAGAGCAAGTGATGATCGTTCCGCAGGTCGACGTTCGCCAAATACCGCATGGGTTGAAATTCGCGCACTTGCAAAGTTTCACCGACCAATTACTTGGTCAACCAAAAGAGGGCGCTCACCCAACGTCGACACGAGTCGGTCAGTGCACGTAGGTCAGTGTTATGTTGACGACCAGCTTTGGCGAACGTCGAGGCTCGACACTGTCCGACGACTTAACTTCATTGACCAGTGTCTGGTCGGCATCGCCATGGTTGACGATTAAGCCTAGCCAGCAATCACTACTACTTATATCACCGTGCTTATCGTCACTAGCCTGCAATGCACTCAATATCACCACAATGACATTTACACCACTCCCCTGTGCTGGGCATGATCCTACACTGAACTGCATCGCACTCCCATGCGCCACACAACGTTCACTTGCACTGCATCCACCAGCTTTGCACGCAGCAGTACCACATTTACATGCACCACATACGTGTTGCTTTCCCGTTGGACACCAAGACAACGCCGGCTTGGAGGACGTTCGTTTTCCACCCAGTTTTTGGGTGGTTCAAAGTGTTCAACTTATCAGTCACCCTTTAAGGTGCCTACCACCCCAATGAGTGGATATGTGGGTAGGCTGAAGGGAGGCTGAACTCATGTGCAAGTGAGTGAGGATAAGGTGAGGCTGCGAGAGGAGTACAAGACGTATCATAGAGGGCGAGAAAGCAAGTGCAGTATCTCAGTATGGGAAGAGAAGGAAGATGGGAGGCTGAACTCCCCACTGTGAGAAGATATAAGGTGAGGCTGAGGGGAGGCTGAACCCCCCATAGTGAGTGGGTAACAGGATTGGCTGAGCGGAGGCTGAATCCCCCCTCAGTGATTGAGAAATGTGTGTGAGTGAGCAAGGTGTGTGAGTGAGCAAGGTGTGTGAGTGATCAAGGTGTCTGAGTAAGCAAGGTGTGTGAGTGATCAAGGTGTGTTAGTGAGCAAGGTGTGTGCGTGAGCAAGGTGTGTGAGTGAGCAAGGTGTGTGAGTAAGCAAGGTGTGTGAGTGAGCAAGGTGCGTGAGTGATCAAGGTGTCTGAGTAAGGAAGGTGTGTGAGTGAGCAAGGTGTGTGCGTGAGCAAGGTGTGTGAGTGAGCAAGGTGTGTGAGTGATCAAGGTGTCTGAGTAAGCAAGGTGTGTGAGTGATCAAGGTGTGTTAGTCAGCAAGGTGTGTGCGTGAGCAAGGTGTGTGAGTGAGCAAGTGTGTGAGTGAGCAAGGTGTGTGAGTGAGCAAGGTGCGTGAGTGATTAAGGTGTCTGAGTAAGCAAGGTGTGTGAGTGAGCAAGGTGTGTGAGTGAGCAAGGTGCGTGAGTGATTAAGGTGTCTGAGTAAGCAAGGTGTGTGAGTGAGCAAGGTGTGTGCGTGAGCAAGGTGTGTGAGTGAGCAAGGTGTGTGAGTGATCAAGGTGTCTGAGTAAGCAAGGTGTGTGAGTGATCAAGGTGTGTTAGTGAGCAAGGTGTGTGAGTGAGCAAGGTGTGTGCGTGAGCAAGGTGTGTGAGTGAGCAAGGTGTGTGAGTGAGCAAGGTGTGTGAGTGAGCAAGGTGCGTGAGTGATCAAGGTGTGTGAGCGATCAAGGTGTGTGATCGATCAAGGTGTGTGAGTCAGCAAGGTGTGAGAGTGATCAAGGTGTATGAGTGAGCAAGGTGTGTGAGTGAGCAAGGTGTGTGAGTTTTCAAGGTGTGTGAGTGATCAAGGTGTGTGCGTCAGCAAGGTGTGTGAGTGAACGTGTGCGTCAGCAAGGTGTGTGAGTGAACAAGGTGTGTTAGTGAGCAAGGTGTGTGAGTGAGCAAGGTGTGTGAGTGAGCAAGGTGCGCGAGTGAGCAAGGTGCGTGAGTGATCAAGGTGTGTGAATAAGCAAGGTGTGAGAGTGATCAAGGTGTATGAGTGAGCAAGGTGTGTGAGTGAGCAAGGTGTGTGAGTTTTCAAGGTGTGTGAGTGATCAAGGTGTGTGCGTGAGCAAGGTGTGCGAGTGAACAAGGTGTGTTAGTGAGCAAGGTGTGTGAGTGAGCAAGGTGTGTGAGTGAGCAAGGTGTGTGAGTGAGCAATTTGCATGAGGGATCAAGTTGTGTGAGAGATCAAGGTGTGTGAGTAAGCAAGGTGTGAGAGAGATCAAGGTGAATGAGTGAGCAAGGTGTGTGAGTGAGCAAGGTGTGTGAGTTTTCAAGGTGTGTGCATGAGTAAGGTGTGTGAGTGAACAAGGTGTGTTAGTGAGCAAGGCGTGTGAGTGAGCAAGGTGTGTGAGTGAGCAAGGTGTGTGAGTGGTCAAGGTGTGTGAGTGAGCAAGGTGTGTGAGTGATCAAGGTGTGTGAGTGAGCAAGGTGTGTGAGTTTTCAAGGTGTCTGAGTGGTCAAGGTGTGTGAGTGAGCAAGGTGTGTGAGTGAGCAAGGTGTGTGAGTTTTCAAGGTGTGTGAGTGAGCAAGGTTTGTGAGTGAGCAAGGTGTGTGAGTTTTCAAGGTGTGTGAGTGATCAAGGTGTGTGAGAGAGAGTATATCATGGGTGAGGATGGTTAATCTATGTGCAAGGGGTGACATATATGCATTAGGTGCGAGTGAGCTCGATTTGTGATTGAGCAAGGTGAATAAGCCAGTAATGTAGTTAGTGAATCTGCGAAGGCCACGAGTGGGTATTTGAGCAGTTGGGAGTAGTGAATGGATTAAAAGGGAGCTGGGCGATCGGTGAGATGGTGGTTATGGTGGAGTAGAGAACGGAACGATGGTAGGGGCCAGTCAGGGTGGGAAGGGCGGAGTGAAATCGAGAGGGGAGGGAAGGGGGCCACATTCAGAGAAGGGAGAAGAGGAACGGAGAGGATATAGATGGGAGGACAGGGGCGAGAGGGTCATGTGTGAGTGAGTTTTGTGCTTTGTGTGTGACTGACATTTCCAAGTGACATATGTGGGTGAGAAACGGGTGTGAGTGAGAAGCATGACTGAGTGAGTAGCAAGCGGGAGTGAGCAACAGGAGTGAACGTGTAATGGGAGTGAGCAAGCGACGGAAGTGAGTGAGTGATGGGAGTGAGTGAGCAATAGGACTGTGCTTAGCACCAGATGTGAGTGAGAATCCGGAATGAGTGAGTTCTGAGAGTTAGTGGCTGTAGTTTGAGTTATGAAATAATGTATGGCAGGAGTATGTGAGAATGCTTACCGAACCATGGCTGGGTATGCAGGAGTGGCTGCTCTTGTGGGACGGGAATTCACTACCAAGGAATGGGCACATATTGCATTGCAGATTCACTTTGGAAGGGTGGGAGGAGTAGGCAGCAATGGGAACAGAGAAATGGATACATTTGGAAAGGAATAGAAAGGCGGAGATAAGAACTCAGCAAAGGGAGGAAAAGAGAAAAAGGAGAAACCCGGGATTGGCATACTTGACGCAGCAAGGGTTTAGGGAAGGAGGGGACATAGAGGCAAGGGATGAGAGGAGAGGAGAGGAAAGTATAGGAGAGGAGAGGAGAGGAGAGGAGAGGAGAGGAGAGGAGAGGAGAGGATAGGGACGGGAAAACAGGGGAGAGAAAAACATGTGTGAGTCGTGAGAGATGTGTTCGAGTGATATGTGTCCAATGCGAGTGAGGTTGGTGGGAGCGGGAGAGCGGCAATAATGTGCGAGTGACGGGAATAAGTGTGGGCTGGGATTGAGAGCAGGACGGGATTAAGTGCGGGAAGGGATTGAGTGTGGGAAAGGATTGAGTACAGACGGGATTAGGTGTAGGAAGGGATTGAGTGCGAAAAGAATTGAGTACAGACGGGATTAGGTGTAGGAAAAGATTGAGTACGGGACGCGGCGAGTCACTTTACAATGGGATGCGGACTACGTTGGAGGACACGGGTTGTACGGGTGACCATCCATGATAATTAGCGACGGCGACACAAAGTTCACGAGAAGTTTCTGGAAGAACCTCTGGGCAAGGTTCAAAATTACGACCGAATTTTTTATTTTTTACCGTATAATACGGAATCGTATTTTTCGGTCGTATAAAACGGTTTATTACGGTCAGACCTTGTTATTTATGATTGGTTTAAAAATACGGTCGTTTTATACGACCGAAATTTTTAAACCGAGTCATTGTATAGCGAATTCGATTTCCCCCCCCTTGTCAGCGCTGCATTGTGGAATTTTGAGAGAGGCTGACGTGTCGAATGTGTTTTTTCACCGAAGCGCGAATGTCACCACATTCCCGAGTCGCGACATTTAGGGATTTACCAATGACGAAAATACAGATTACCTGTTTCGCGATTTCGTTGGTTGAGTTCGCCGAAGTGCAACGTGTAAAAAAATACGAGGCGCCACATTTCAACATTTGGCGAACGGTCAAAGCAGGTTTACCCGTTTCGCTTTTTCCGTTTCCCAATTTCGCGCAGCGCATTTCTGTTTCGCCCGCAGTTGCGACAAACCCAACCTTCGCGATTCGAGACCATTTCAACCAATCAGATCACCTCCCGTGATCTCATCCCATTTCCAAAACCCATTCGACACAGCACGCCCAGAAGGCACTACGAGGTACTTAGGTGCTAGAGTAAGTCGTTCAATCAAACATGTTAGAATCGTAGGCATGAGTAGGAGCCATAGCTAGGTAAGCCCTAGCTAGGCAAGAGAGAATAAGCAAAGGAGGATGTTCACTAGAAAGCAGCAGGATACATATAGGAAACCCTAGGGGGTTGTACTCGCTATAGAGTACCCCACTGCAGGCTAGAGAACAATAACATTCTGACACACCCCCATAGTCAAAGTGGGGTATAATCAGCAGAGCAAGTAGTCCTAGAGCAGGTTCACATGCACAAGTAAAGCTAGGGGCAGTCGCAGAGGGCAAGTGAGGAGGAGGAGGAACTGTGGAAGGAGAGAAGATGGGAGGCAACGACTGAAGCTGCAGAGGCACGGGCACAGGAGCGGCTGACTCAGTGGCTACCGAAGCAAGGGCGACGGACTACTGGAGTAACTGGCTCCGTGGCTATAGACGAGCGGCAGGAACAACGGACCCACTGGCGACTGGTGCAACAGGCTCACTGGCTACCGAAGCAAGGGCGACGGACTACAGGCGCTGCAGGCGACACGACCGCTACCTCCACACAACCTCCTCCAACTGCCCCACACCCTCGACACACACCCCCTGCTGAACCCCTAACTCCACTCCTACAGCACCCCCCTTAAACCCTAAACCCTAGGCTCCCACACACTCACCCCCCTCAGCGGCAGCTGCAGCAGTGGGAGACCAGGGAGGAGGAGGAGCAAGGGGAGTAACACACAACCGCCACCCCCACACTCCTCACCCCCAAACCCTAATTCAGGAGAACGGGCAGCAGTAGGGGTGGGGCACCGTCAGAAGCACGGGGGACAGCGAGCAGCTCAGGGACAGAGAGGAACGGGCCGCCCACGGGCCTGGCACAGCCCGACGAACCGCGCGCAGGCGGCCCGAGCCGCGCGCGGGCCTGGCGCAGCCCGTACGGGCCGCGTGCGGGCCGGGCGCAGCCCGTACGGGCCGCGCTCGGGGCTGGCGCAGCCCGCGCTGGCCAGGACGGGCGACGGGGGACGACGGGCTGGTCCCCGTCGCCCGTCGAAGCGCCCCCCGGGGGCGACGCGCGGACCGACGGGGCAGAAGGCCGCCGCGCGCCTCGGGGCGCACGGCGGGCAGAGAACCGCCGCACGCCCCGGGGCGCACGGCGGGCAGAAAACCGCCGCGCGCCTCGGGGCGCACGGCGGGCAGAAAACCGCCGCACGCTCCGAGCGCGCGGCGGGAAGAGAAATCCGTCGCACGCCACGGGGCGTGCAACACACAGAGTAGCAGCGGAAGCAGCAGTAGGGCCCACAGGCCAGGAGCGTGAGTGCTCTGAAACCATGTTAGAATCGTAGGCATGAGTAGGAGCCATAGCTAGGTAAGCCCTAGCTAGGCAAGAGAGAATAAGCAAAGGAGGATGTTCACTAGAAAGCAGCAGGATACATATAGGAAACCCTAGGGGGTTGTACTCGCTATAGAGTACCCCACTGCAGGCTAGAGAACAATAACATTCTGACAAAACACATGTTCATAGCATAGCATTCTAGCCTAGCCTGAGGTCATTCCTCTTCGCGTTACTGGCAGCAGAGCACACACGAAATGGTTAGACCATTGTCGGACCTGTGGAAACACGTCGTTAAGGATACTGGACCAGGCGGAACCGTTACTGCGACATGCGTCCATTGCAATGAGGGCGTGACGGCTAACGCTACACGCATAAAAGAGCACATTTACGGGACGCCGCATGGGCAGGAGAAGAACGTGACGCCCTGCAAATCCGACGTCGCTTTGAAACTCCGCGAGGCAGCAGCGCAGGAGGCTACATCATCGGGCCGTAGCTCAGTCCATGGCTCCACTTCAACGGTGGAAGGTCTGCCCGCTCGTCAAGCAAGGCAGCGGGATATCCGCGAAATGGGAGACACCGGTGCACGCGCCCAACTCGACTACCTCTGGGCTGCAGCAGTGGCAGAGAATGACTGGGCGTTTCACAACTCCACATCAAAGGCCGTGCAGGCCTTCGTTGATGCCGCTGTCGCCTTCGGGAAGCCGTACAACCTGCCATCCCCCTTCAGGATGTCCGGTGCGCTGCTTCAGAAGCTGAAGGTCGACACCGAGGAGCTTGTCAAGCCGATGAAAGAAAGCTGGAGCACGACCGGTTGCACACTCTCCATTGACGGCTGGACGTGTCTGAAAAGCCGCGGACTTGTGTGTGTCATCGCACACAACGACACGGCTCCCGTGATCGTGGATATTGTGGACTCCAAAACATCCAAGAAGACGGGCGAGTACCTCGCCGGGCTCATCAGCAACTCGATCGAGACAGTGGGCCCCAAAAACGTTGTCCAGGTGGTCATGGATAACGCTTCAAACAACAAGCGGGCGTCCGACCTCCTTCGTGCGGACTATCCTTCGATATTCTTCACCAACTGCGCCGCGCACACGCTGGATTTGATGCTTCACGATATGGGGAACATTCGAGCCGTGAAGCGGGTTCTTAGCCAGGTCCATCGAGTGGTGATGATGGTCAAGGGCAGCGCATCTGCCGTCACTCTCTTCGAGGACTTGTTTAGCAAGCTTTCATTGGTGCGGCCTGGTGCAACGCGCTTTGGCACGCAAGTGATCATGCTGTCCCGCTTCCTAGAGGTTAAGCAAGCACTGCGCTCGATGGTGATTAGTGAGGAATGGGAGGGGATTGCGGTGGCACAAAAGGAGGAGGGGAAGGCGGTCCGCAAGCTTCTATTGGATGACGTGTTCTGGGAGTGCGGCACGGCGGTGCTCCGCCTTATGACGCCGGTGTACGAGGTCCTACGAACCGTGGACACTCGGGCTCTAGTGATGGGCCAGGTGTATGGCCTCATGCTAGAGGCCACGGTCAAGACTAACGAGGCCGCCGAGGCTGCAGGTGAGCGTCACATTTCACACTAATCATTGCTGGGACTCCCCCTTACCGCCATATCCGCGAATGTGTCTGCCGTGCCCCCCATTTCCCGGTTATGTAGTACTTACTTTTCGTTTCTTCTACGGTTTTCGTCATGGCAGCCACAATGTTGGTGAAACGCACCTCTCTGCTGGTGGCCAAGGACAAGCCGGCATTTATGGCCTCCATCAAGGCAATAATTGCCAAACGGTGGGACGGCCAGCTCCATAACGCATTACATGCCCTGGGCTGGCTGCTCAACCCACGCAATCAGTATTCGGGGGAGGTGAGGACTGATGCCGAGGTAAGACGTGGTGCGGACGAGGTGTTCCAAGCACGGGCCGTGGATGTCGCGCAGCGCGCACTTCTAAGTGTGCAGCTGACCCAATTCCACAAAGGAGAGGGCAGTTTGGGATCGGATGAAGCGCGTTGGGCAGCAACGCATTTGGTGGCGTGTGGGCGCTTGTCGGATGCCGAGTGGTGGTGGATGTACGGGGGGGATGTGAAGGCGCTTCAGGAGCTGGCTGTGTCGTTGCTATCACAGCCAGTCACCTCGTCCGAGGTTGAGAGGTACTGGTCCGCCATCGCACGGGTGCAGAGGCGTGATCAAAACCGCCTCACCGCCAGGAAGATGATGGATGTGACGTTCGTGGCATTCTCTAGGAGGGCCAGGGCCGCATTCGACCTAAACGCTGAGGTGAGGGCGAAGCTGTATAAGGACCTGAGCAATGGCACCCTTAAGGAAGGGTGCATCATCCCAACGGCACCCACACCAGAGAAGGAGCTAGGGGAAGAGGAGGAGGGAGATGAGCCCGAAAAGTGCACCATTGACTGGGAGCGGTTCGGGAACATCGGCAAGAGGAAGAAGAGGACAGGTGAGTGCTCCAAGAGGAAGAGAAAGGGGAAGGGGAAGGCAACCGTGCCATGCAAGGGAAAGGGCAAAGCACGTGCTGCTGTGGCTGCGGATGAGGAGGAGGAGGCAGCGGACAGCAGTGGAGGAGAGGAGGAGGAGGACGTGATTCGTAAGGAGAAGACTCATAAGAGCGTTGACCCGTGGGACTGCAGTGATGGTTCGAGCGGGGAGGAAGAGGTAGAGGAGGATGACGAGGAGGAGGAGGATGAGTAGAGGATGAGGATGCCGTGTGTAGGAGAGGAGGGGGAGATAGAGGCATACGAGTAGAGTAGTGAGTAGTCGTAGGGGGAGTATGTTGTCTAGTGGTGTAGAGTTCTAATAAACGCCTTTGTTTAGTTAATTAGACTAGTGTGCACCTTGTTGGACCATGTGGAAAACATTCCAGGGACTGTTTGGGAAAAAAAAAAAAAAAATCACACAAAAATGTCTATCAAAAATACGGCGTATTTTTGCTAAATTTGCCGTAAAAAACGACCGTATTATACGGACCGTATAATACGATTACCGTTTTTTTGAACCTTGCCTCTGGGAGCAGTTCGGCGCGCGTCTACAGTTAAGTTCGTCATATCACCCCGAAATCGACGGAAAGATGGAACGAACGAAACGGACAATGGCATGTGACGACCCCACAACATGGAGCAACATCTACCGCTGATCAAGTTTGCTTACAACAACACAGCGCCGGCCATGACAAAATATTCAACGTTCTACCTGTACTATGAACAGAACCCTACACTGTCCGTTACATCGAACCCACACAACACGACCTGCTCAATTGCAAGCTGCCAGACCCGCACAGCAGAGGCAATTAAAAAGGCCAATGCCATCATTAAAGGAAATGCCGATCGACGCCGCCGTCCCGTCACATACCGGTCAGGAGTCTTTGTACTGCTCGACATGCAGAACCTTCGCCTGCCCGTCATACCAAAATTACGACCCCGATGTTGTGGCCTGTTCCAAATCAGCTACATGATCACCCACGTCACAGCCCATCTCCCGCTACCTGCCAACTGGTATATCAGCCCCTTGTTCTAGGTCGGTCTCCTTCGACCATACATCCGCCCACTAGTGAGTTGCCACTCCACAGACTGCCATCAATGAATCACCCTGCATCTAAGCCGACCATCGAAGTCAAGAACGTCCTTAGCCATCAGATCTGACACCCCCAGAGATCACAGTAGGTTGAATACCTTATCCGCTGGAAAGGTTACACGCTAATTGAAGACAGATGGGTGCCGCTGGGTAGCATAAAAAAACACCTTGTCCTCATGTATTTTTCAGAAGTCGGGGATTCTGCGACGTTCATGCATTAACTTAGCAGAGGGCTTCTTGAAGATGGTTCTAAGATTCCTTGCTGTGCACCGATATAACGCATACAACACTCGACCATTCTTCGCCGGTTACTGATGAACAGTGTTCGTCACTTCGCGAATTTCTTATTACCAAACCGCACACTGCTGTATTTGGCCGAGTCGACCTACGCTTTGAGACTAGCTCGAGCCTAGCTGTGAGCATTGCACTAGCTACCTTGGAAGATCGTGTTATCATTTGTATGTTTCACTATAAATGTTCGCTCATGCCTTCGCTCACATGATTGATCCTTTCCCCCTTAGTGCAATCTTCGCTCGCTTCATCAATTGCACTCATAACAACAAGCCACTTTTCAGAGCAGTAATGGATAGGACATGTACGCCCGATGAAAATATTATCGTACTAAACCCATGCATTCTTTAACACCACTTTTTAGGTGGAATATAGAATGTACAAGCTTGCTCGAACACCTCGCTTGTTTGGTATCAGGCACTGTTGCTGCGCTGTGTTGTTCCCTTACGCCGCAAGCACGAAGTACAGCCCCTTGTTTTCTCTGCCGATCAAACCGTGGCGCTATCTTCATCCCATAGGGTGCACTAAAGTAATAATGCAGGGCATGTGTGACTATGCCTCAAGTTTGGCTGGATCAGACAGACGTAAACATAGGGCCGAGGGCCATATCAGTACCATAACAGTCCAATGGCACCATGCTGTACAAACAATAGTTGCACACAAAAACCCTAAACTCGGTATGAGCAGAGAACTTGGGACACAACCTGGCTCTAATGCAGAAGTGCATGTGGTTAAGCCCCCCAGCCCTCTTCTTACTGGGACGACGATGGCAAAAACCCCTGGTTCTGGTGGTCGGGTGAATAACAGTAGGGCCTGACCTGGCCTAGTTGAACTTCATTACGTACCAAGCCTTCTCCAACGTGTCAGGACAATCTGGCAATGCCGTTCAAACTGAGAAGGCTTGTGTAGGAGTGGCTTGTGAAGCAGCATGAGAGAGCCAGTTTATGGAAGGGGTGTGTGCATGTGGGTGTTGAGGGAGTGATACCTGCCAACGTGCCAGGACAATCTGTCAATGGTTTGTGTAGGAGTGGTTTGTGAAGCAGCATGAGAGAGCCTGTTTATGGAAGGGGTGTGTGCATGTGGGTGTTGGAGGGAGTGCTACCTGCCAACGTGCCAGGACAATCTGTCAATGGTTTGTGTAGGAGTGGCTTGTGAAGCAGCCTGAGTGAGCCAGTTTATGGAAGGGGTGTGAGCGTGTGGGTGTTGGAGGGGGAGCTACCGCTGGAGTGAAGGCCACTGCCGGAGGGAGTGGTGGAAGTGCGGTGGGAGAGAGTGCTATTGCCCGAGCGAGTGGTGGAAGTACATTTGGCTGAGGTGGGCGGCCAGCAGGTGGGCGGTCAGCAGGTGGACGGCAAGCAGGTGGGCGGCAAGCAGGTGGGCGGCCAGCAAAGAGTGAGTTTGTGGAAGGGGTGCGAGCGTGTGAGTGTTCGAGCGACTACTGCTACTGGAGTGAGTGCTACTGCTAAAGTGAGTGCTAGCGTCTGAGTGAGTGGTGGAAGTTCGGTGGGGTTGAGTAGCTACCGTCCCAGTGATTGCTATCGCCCAAGGGAGCTGTGGAAATGCATGTGGGAGAGGTGGGCGGCGAGCAGGTGAGTGCTGAAGGAATGAGTGTAGGAGTGAGTGCTAGCGTCGGAGGGAGCGTTGGAAGTGCATGTGGGAGAGGTGGGCAGCGAGCAGGTGGGCATCCACTGGCTTCTGCAGCACACCGTCAAACCCCCCCTCTGCACACCTCTGCACCACTCCGCGATCCACGTCGGCTGTCAGAGCCACTATGGGCACCCGCAGGGAGACAGGCCACCCAGCAGGGGCAGCAGCAGGGTTTGAAGCTTCTAGGGGAGGGATGGGCAGAGCAGAAGGGGTTTGATGATGCCTCTGCTGCTGCAATTGCTGTGCCCGTGAAACGGCTTCAAACTCCACTCTCCTCTCGAGGTCCCGTATGGCTGCTGCTGTTGCGAAGCTGGCAAGGCAAGGAGGCATGGACCGGAAGGGAGGAACAGAGCAGGTTTGCATTACGTCAAGTGAAGAAGGATTAGGTTTGCAACGAAGCAGGTTTGACAGGAAAAAAACGTTCACCACTCAGGTTCGGGACTCAGGTTCGGGAATCATCCACATCGATGGCTCACTCACCCACATTCACGAGGCAACCATTCCATGCTCACCGCTCACCACCGCTCATGACCACTCACCCGTCCATGCCCGGCATCTGCAGGTCCATGAGAACCAAGTCGAACGCATGCTGCAGGGACACATCCTCCTGCTGCTCTCTCGCCTCTTGCTGCTCTCTCGCCTCCTGCTGCTCTCTCGCCTCCTGCTGCTCTCTCGCCTCCTGCTGCTCTCTTGCCTCCTGCTGCTCTCTCGCCTCCTGCTGCTCTCTCGCCTCCTGCTGCTCTCTCGCCTCCTGCTGCTCTCTTGCCTCCTGCTTCCCACTCGCCCCCTCCTCCCCTCTCCCCTCCTCCTGACCTCTACTTCCCTCCACCCCAGCAGCGATCAACTCTATCGCCTGTTCCCCACGGGAGGCGGTGGTGACTCGGGCACCCCAGTTGGCGAGGGAGCGGCGGGCCACGAGGAGGTTTACAGGCGTGTCGTCAACCACTAGCACTCGCAGCCCCCCCACCCACGCCCCTGTCACCGCCTCATCTGTCGCCGCCATTCGCAGGCCGGTAGTTATGGCAATGGTTTCGGCTGCTGTTGCAGACGCGTATCGCCGAAGCCTTCTGCTTGCTCTCCCACTTGAAGCACTCTTTACTTCTCTTCCCTCGATAACTGCTGAGCCTTCTCCTGCACTGCCCACCCTCGCCAGTGCCACTAGTGATCGCTCATGTTGCTGCTGTGGCTGCTGCTGCGGCTTCTGTGGCTGCAACTGCTGCTGCTGGTTCAGGTTATCTTGGGCCACCTGGAAATTCTCCTGGCAGTGCTGCGGAAGCAGATTCGTCTCTTCACACTGCTCCATTGGTTCTGAACTGTGATTCTGCGTACTGCTGCCAACACCGGAGCAAATTCCCAAGCCTGTTTCCTGCCCACAAGCACTGCTGGAACCACCTGGGGAATCACCTGACTCTGTTTCCTGACTCAGCAACTCTTGCGATGCCAACACGACAAGTTCCTCATCTGAGCAGTGTTCTTGTAGCGAGGGAATGGCCACGGGCACAGAAAACGCCACAGTGGAGCCACAGCCAGGCTGGGAATCAAAGGCAATATCTCCCTTCATTAATGTCACCTGCGCGTTGCAAGAAAAAAAAAGTTTTGTTATCAAAGTCACATACATCCAAAATATATGTCATTCTCATGCTGCCATCGCACAGTGTATGAGCATAATTCCCTATGCGAGATGTTTTATGCTGCAATTCCCTTACTCCAAGCTACAGTCTTGAATGCTCTAATGCTGCTATGAAGCTTGCGTGCTGATGTCATTGCTCAGACCACTTATGTCACTGTTCAATGTTACGCTATGTGTGTGTGTGCACGCGCATGAGCACTCACCATCTGCTGCATGAGCACTCACCATCTGCTGCATCAGCACTCACCATCTGCTGCATGAGCACTCACCATCTGCTGCATGAGCACTCACCATCTGCTGCATGAGCACTCACCATCTGCTGCATGAGCACTCACCATCTGCTGCATCAGCACTCACCATCTGCTGCATCAGCACTCACCATCTGCTGCATGAGCACTCACCATCTGCTGCATGAGCACTCACCATCTGCTGCATGAGCACTCACCATCTGCTGCATCAGCACTCACCATCTGCTGCATCAGCACTCACCATCTGCTGCATGAGCACTCACCATCTGCTGCATCAGCACTCACCATCTGCTGCATGAGCACTCACCATCTGCTGCATGAGCACTCACCATCTGCTGCATGAGCACTCACCATCTGCTGCATGAGCACTCGCCATCTGCTGCATGAGCACTCACCATCTGCTGCATCAGCACTCACCATCTGCTGCATCAGCACTCACCATCTGCTGCATCAGCACGAGCCCAAGTGATGCTCCTGATCCACTCCCTACGTCATGCAACTCCTGAATGGTGAGGGTGCCATGCCATGCCATACCATGCCATACCATGCCATACCATGCCATACCAAGCCATACCATGCCATACCATGCCATGCCATGCCATGCCATGCCATGCCATACCATGCCATGCCATGCCATGCCATGCCATGCCATACCATGCCATACCATGCCATACCAAGCCATACCATGCCATGCACAGGGGTTGAAGGAAGGATGAGATCCATGTTGGGATGGGATGTGACGGGTTGACATGATGGCATGGGGTGGCGTGGGATGGTGTTGGAGCCTCCCCCCTGCCCTAGGGTTGGAGCAGAGACAGTGGCAGGCCGCATTTCAAATCTCAGCACGACACCACCGGCAACGTTAAAGCTAATAACAACTCACGACGAGGGAGGAGTGCGAAGGCTGCCCGTTCCCTGTGGACTTCAAGCAGAGAGGGTGACGTGAATTTAGAAGTGTTTTGAGACGTCTCAAAACACTTCTAATTTCACGTGACTCCAAGCAGAGGGGGTGGCAGGCCTTGTCAATGCAGGACAGGTGGGCTGCGGAGGCCTTACTCCCACCCTCATTGCAAGCGACAAGTGTGAAGCCATTCATTCACCCTCATTGCAAGCGACAAGTGTGAAGCCTCCCTGTTGCTGTGAACTCCAAGCAGAGAGGGTGGCAGGCCTTGTCAATGGAGGGAATGTGGGCTGCGGAGGCCTTACTTCCATCAACTTGAAGCCATTCATTCACCCTCATTGCAAGCGCAAAGTGTGAAGTAAAGCGAGGCCAAGATGGAGGCCAAGATGGAGGCCTTACTTCCACCCTCATTCGCCAAGATGGAGGCCTCCGCAGAGGCCTCCCTCAACTCCGCAAAGTGTGAAGCCTCCATCTTTCTTTTGAGTTGACTAATTGCAAGCGAAAAGTGTGAAGCCTCCATCTTTCTTTTGAGTTGACTAATTGCAAGCGAAAAGTGTGAAGCCTCCATCTTTCTTTTGAGTTGACTAATTGCAAGCGAAAAGTGTGAAGCCTCCATCTTTCTTTTGAGTTGACTAATTGCAAGCGAAAAGTGTGAAGCCTCCATCTTTCTTTTGAGTTGACTAATTGCAAGCGAAAAGTGTGAAGCCTCCATCTTTCTTTTGAGTTGACTAATTGCAAGCGAAAAGTGTGAAGCCTCCATCTTTCTTTTGAGTTGACTAATTGCAAGCGAAAAGTGTGAAGCCTCCATCTTTCTTTTGAGTTGACTAATTGCAAGCGAAAAGTGTGAAGCCTCCATCTTTCTTTTGAGTTGACTAATTGCAAGCAAAAAGTGTGAAGCCTCCATCTTGCTGTGGACTCCAAGCAGATGGAAATCACTTCTAAGAATTCCAAAAAAGGGTGGCAGGCCGCATTTCAAATCCCTCATCCCACACGCAAAGCCAACAGTAGCCATCCATTCCCACTCACCGCAAGCGAGAAGTGCGGCGCCTCCCTGCTACCTTGAGCTCCGAGCAGAGACGGTGGCAGGCCGCACCCCGAATCCCGGCACGACACCACCAGCACACCCAACCACTGCCCATTCTCCCACTCAGGACTCCTGGCGTTCCCCCTCCCCTCCCTCGATCTACGTAGTGTGTTGCTCGATGCACTTGCTGCTGCTGCCGCTGCTGCTGGAAGTGCCCGTGTTGTGGTGACATGTTTCAGCCAGCGAAAGGTAGAGAGAATCCAGGCAGCCGGCGAGCTGGTGAGAGCAGGCGTGGGTGCGTGATGGGTGGCGGTGGAGAGACCTGGAGAGGAGTAAGGCGGGTGCGAAGGGTGGGTGGGAGAGGGCGTGGAGAACGCACAGGAATGAGGAAGACCAGGCAGAATCCAGCTGGTGAGAGTGGAAGTGGGTGCCTGAGGGGTGGCGGTGGAAAGGCCTGGAGGAGCAAGGCGAGTGCGAAGGGTTGGGGGGGAGAGGGAATGAGTAATGGCATAACAGAGTGAGAGAAGTTTATTCATGTAACAATCTCTCAAATGTGAATGTAAAATGCTCATGCAGTTGCTTACCCTGGCAAAGAAGGGCGTCTTGCAAACTTGTCCCTAGTGGCACCAGCGACACCCGAACTGTCACATGGCCTTGATCCGTGAACTTCACTCCATTGTCTGAAAGGAAACCAAGGTGGTGTGGTGGTGTGCAGTGAAGTTGAGCACTAGAGCACGAACATGTAAAATTGAGCAACGACACCTGGTATGCAGTAAAGTGCAGTAAAATCATGCATCATGTGAAATTGAGCACTAGAGCACGAACAGACAACCACAGCTAGTGTCGACTGAGGAATGCAAGTTGGAAACGAACACACAACCACAACCACAGCTAGTCAACGCCTGAGCAGTGGGATGGATAGGCCCAGCTCAGGCCGGCCATTTTGATGGCGTGCCGGGTTGGCACGAGTCGTGCTTGTTACCCTACTCGACTAAAACATCCGATTATTTTTATGACAAAGGACAGCGTTACCAGATCGCACCGGGCCATCACATTGGATATCACAGTGCACCTGCAGCCTGCAGGTGCATTTCTCAAAGGGGCAGCCTGCAGGTGATGACGCAACACCACCTGTTCTTTGATTATTGCCAGCAATTCTGAATCGACTCAAATATCTCTGATGGACCACGTAATCGGATTCCGCCGGTTTATCACATCACAGTGCGTTTATATCCCTTCCCTCAATCCCATAGCCTATTAGGTGTGCTCGAGGTGGTGGCACATGCTGGACATGAAGCTCTAACCTACCTTGTTGTAGCTCTCATGATCATAGTGTTGTCAATGTCAATGTTGAAGCGTGCTTTGGGTCGACTCAAAACACAACTCAGTGTTGTCAATGTCAATGTTGAAGCGCTGCTGCGCCATTTCTATGAGAGCATCAAGAAGCTGAGAATGACCACCGTCCTCGTCATATTTGATGCTCGTGTCAAAGACGCGTAGCTCGTCAATCCCAACATGGTCCAACACAGGTCTTGAGTCGGTTCGACATGAACCAGTTTGGATTCAGTTTGACCATTTGACCAGTTCGACCATTTGACCAGGTCGACCATGTGACCAGTTCGACCATTTGACCAGTTCGACCATTTGACCAGTTCGACCATATGATCAGTTCGACCATTTGACCAGTTCGACCATTCGACCAGTTCGACCATTTGACCAGTTCGACCATTTGACCAGTTCGACCATTTGACCAGTTCGACCATTTGACGAGTTCGAGGCGATTCGAGCCGAACTGGTTCGGATTCGACACGTGCTCATGCCTTTTACCACGTACCTGTGATTTCTTTCAGAACTTTAGAGAGGTGCATCGAGTCGGCGATAATGTAAGTGGGAACGTCGTCGTCAACACTGTCGCAAACTGAAGAGGGAGATATGAGTGGGGTAAAAGGAAGTAGAAAGGAAGCAGAAAGTATGTGTGGGGTAAGCATCAAGGAAGAAATATTTCAAGTATTTGCTTCGAGGGAAAATGCTCAACAATCTACAAGCATCACAAGGAGCACAAGTATATGATACATCACGTCTTGAGATGTAACTAGATTTAGGCATATCAAAACCCATGTCTTGATGAACTCTTTTGTGCACTCACACTCGATGCCTCCCATTTCCCCCATCTCCCCTGCAGATGGCGTTTATGAGTCCCACCAAGGCCAGCAAGTCGTCTCAAGTGGACCCGGTCACCGTAGCAGAATCAGTCATGGGGCAGTTTGGGAAGAACGTGGAGGTGCCATTGCTCCCAGGCACCCACTTATCCCCCCTACCCCTCTTTCACCTCTCCTCCCTCTCCCCTGCAGATGGCGTCTATGAGTCCCACCAAGGCCAGCAAGTCGTCCCAAGTGAACCCAGAAACCATAGCCGAGTCAGTCATGGGGCAATTCGGGGAGAACGTGGAAGTAGCTCTTTTAGGAGAAAAACCCAAGAAAGGAGGTCGCTCGTACCTCCATGATCCATGCGGCTGCTCCCCATTTTCTGTGGCCGTTTGCGGTCCGGTACGCTGCGCATCAGCTCAACCTCTGGCCCCGTGTCTCCTTGCGGGAGACCTTGCCTACACTGCGTTGGACGGGGGAGGTTGGCGATGCGTCGATGTTCCGGGTCTGGGGTTCTCGTGCCTTTGTTCGCGATACGTCCGCGGACAAGCTCTCCGCCCGTGCCATCCCCTGCGTCTTCCTTGGCTTTGTCTCTGACGCGCTTGGCTGGCAGTTTTACCACCCCACCTTGCGCCGTGTCTTCCCTTCTCAGAACGTCACGTTTGATGAGTCGGTTCCCTTCTACCGTCTCTTCCCCTACCGCTCTGCCCCCCCCCCCCCCCCCCCCCCCCCGCCCCCGCCGCTCTTCCTTGCTCCCGGTCCACCTCCGGTAGACCCCCTCCCGCCCCAGGGTCCTGCTCCCTCGGGTGTGTCTCAATTAGACCCTCTCCCTGGTACTACGCCTGTTCAGGTAGCTGTCGGCTCAGGTGCTGCTCCACGTGCTGCGTCTGGGGGTGCTGCGTCTGGGGGTGCGGAGCCAGGGGGTGTGGAGTCTGAGGGTGCTGGGTCTGGGGATGCTGGGCCTGGGGGTGAGGAGCCTGGGGGTGTTGAGCCTGCGGGTGTGGAGACTGGGGGTGTTGAGCCTGGGGGTGCTGAGTCGGAGGGTGCGGAGTCTGGGGGTGCTGAGCCTCGGGGTGTTGCTTCGTCTGGTGGTCCTGCTGGTGCTTCGCCGCGACTGTCTCCGCAGCAGCTGCGTGAGTGGTTTGCTCGGCGCCCACGCCTTTGGAGTGGAGCTACCGGAGCTGGAGACGCTGGAGACGCTGGAGCTAGGGGTGGTGGGGTTACTGCTGGAGCTGATGGTGCTAGCGCTGCGGCTACTGGTCCTGGAGATGCTCGTACCAGGGGTACCAGAGCTGCCAGGGCTGGAGCTGGAGACCCTACGGAGCCTGGAGCTACTGGAGCTGGAGGCTGTGGCGCTGGTGGCGCTGGAGCTGCAGGAGCTGGAGCTGTTGACCCTGGAGCTGGAGGTGCTGGAGACACTGTGCGGCCGCGACCGTACTTCGTTTCCCTGCTTCAGCAGGTTCTTGGTGTCCCGTCTTCTACTAGCCTTACTCCTCCCCTCCTGTGTCCACCACCTGACCACTCGCAGCTGCCGTTGCAGCTGGCCTCTCCACTGCCTGCTCCCTCTCCTTTCACTGAGCAGTCCGGCGGTCTTACAGAGCGTCGTGAGCCTGCGTCTCGTCCTGTCTCGCCTGTTCGCACTGCTCGTCGTGTTCCTCGTTCGCGTCCTCTTCCTGTCCCCGGCACTCACGCTATGGCACTCCGTCCTTCCTCTGTTCCACTGCGTGTTCCTCTGCCAGCACCGCATGAGTCCTCTCTTCTTGAGGTCCCTGGCCTTGCGTCTGACCACGCTCGTGCTGCCAGTCCCACTGTCTCTCGTCTCCTCGCCACTGCTGTCACTGACCCTTCCTTTGAGTCTGCCGCTGTGTCTGCTCTCGTTGCTGAGCTGCTTGACTTTGCTGCTGCCTGTCGTCTAGACTACGCCACTGCTCTTGTTGCTGAGTCTGAGTCTGCCAGTCCTCCGTCCGCGTTACGTTGCTAGAGGCTTCAGTCAGCGATAGGGGGTCGACTACTTCCAGACCTTCTCCCCCACCCCAAAGATGACTACTCTTCGGGTGTTGCTGCACGTCGCTGCTCAGCGTGACTACGAGTTGAACTCTCTTGACTTCAGCACAGCTTTCCTGCAGGGCAGCCTGCACGAGGAGATCTGGCTACGCCGCCCACCTGGCTTCACTGAGTCGTTTCCTGCAGGTACTCAGTGGAGCCTCCGGCGGCCAGTCTACGGTCTGCGCCAGGCGCCTCGCGAGTGGCACGACACACTGAGAACTACACTTGCGGCTCTTGGGTTTGCTCCTGCTACCGCTGACCCGTCGCTGTTTCTACGCACCGACACCTCGCTGCCGCCGTACTACGTCCTCGTGTACGTCGACGAACTCGTCTTTGCCACTGCTGACACTGAGGCACTGACCCTTGTGAAGTCGGAGCTGCAAAAGAGACACATTTGCACTGACTTGGGTGAACTGCACAGCTATCTTGGCTTGCAGATCACCCGGGACAGAGCACGGCGCACCATCACCCTGACTCAGTCACACATGGTGCACCAGGTCCTTCAGCGCTTCGGCTTCCAGTTCTCCTCGCCACAGCCCACTCCTCTGTCTACCAGCCACTCGCTCTCAGCTCCACCTTCGGATGAGTCCGTAGAGCCGAGTGTTCCGTACCCAGAGCTTGTGGGTTGCCTCATGTACCTGATGACATGCACACGACCTGACCTCGCGTACCCTCTCAGCCTTCTGGCTCGCTATGTGGCTCCCGGTAGGCACCGAAAGGTGCACTGGGATGCTGCGAAGAGGGTACTACGTTACTTGTGCAGTACGTCGGGCATGGGGCTCGTGCTTGGAGGACGGGGTCCAGTTGTCCTCACCGGTCACGCAGACGCTTCCTGGGTTGACGACTCAGCTACGCAACCAAATAGAAAAACACACACGACACGCAAACGACGACGTGACACGCGACTAGCGATAACTCGCTATGGACTCGACACACACATTCAAAATCATGCCTCATCATTCACACACTATTGTAAGCATAAAATATATATTATCTCATGCCCTCATACCATTCCATGCACACACTCATGCACGCACACAGACAACAAGCCGAATGCAAACCGTAGGATTGCACCAACAAACTCCCCCTCGGATTGTTGGCCTTAGGATCTGGTTCTCGCAGTTCATAGCCATCCCACCCAGCTTGCAACACTTCCAATGCTGCTGCTCAACCAGTCTCCTTGTCATCATGTCAGCTGGCTGCCCCGTTGTCTTCACGTAGCGCAACTCAACTTCACCCACAGCCACCATGCTCCTCGTCCAATGCCACTTCACCCTCATGTGCTTGGTGAGGCCATGCAACACAGGGTTCTTAGCAAGAGCAATGGCACCCTGGCTGTCACAGTAGAGTGGGGTAGGTCCTTGCTGCTCCTCCCCCAATTCAGCCAACAAACGCCGCTGCCACACAATCTCCCGTACGGCACGGAAGAGTGCCATGTACTCGGACTCCACCGAGCTCAATGCTTAATCCACTTGCTTCTTACTCTCCCAAGCAGTTGGGCCTCCACCAACACAGCAAATGAATTCTCCAACACTTGTCATGTCCTCTTGTTCCGATGCATAAGAAGCATCCGAGAATGCGGTGAGGAACAAACGCCCGGGTTCAACACCATCTGCGCCCTTTTGGCGCCTTTGCGCCGCCGCCGAGTATTGCAGCCCAACCATCACTGTTTGGCCAAGATACTTGGCCACCCTCATTCCAGCAGCTACCTGCTCCTCATTAGGGCATTGAACAACCCTAGCCAACTATCCGGTTGCAAAGGCGACGTCCGGTCGAGTGTTTACCACCGCGTACATGAGGCTGCCCACCAACGAGTGAAAACGGCGCCTCTCCTCTTCACCAACGCTCTCCTCCTCTAGTCCCTTCACACACTTAAACCCAGAGAAAAAGGGTGTAGCCACATGGCCTTCACTCTGCCACTACCTTCATCAAACCCCTCTGACTGCACCATGAAAATCTCTTCCTCTATGGCTCTCATGGCATTGTTGCGGGGTGACTCGGATCCGTGGAGCACTCGTAGTGCGAGAAGGAAGTGTCGGTGCACGCTCGCTCACTTGCTGCACCTCCTCCTCTTCTTCCTCTGCATCCTTGGCCTCCTCTCCCACATTCACAAGGGAAGATTGCCTTGTGGTGGTGCTGCCGCTGCTCAGCTCCAAGGGCAGCTCCACATGCTCCAAACCGGAACCCTTCACCTCCCCAAACCGCACGCCCATCTTCGCCTCATTCTCCGCCTTCCAATCCTTATACATCAGGTTCTCCATGAATTTGCAGTCCCTGCTCACCAAGAATTTCTTGGTAAATGGGTCCCAAAGAAGCCACCCCTTGCTGTTTTGAGCCATGCCCAAGTGCACAGCCCATATTGCCTTGACACCGAGCTTGTTGTGCCGAAGATGCTTAGGCACGAGCGCCATGCACATGCACCCGAACACCCGAAGCATATCCACCTTTGGCTTCCTTCCAATCCACTCCACATAGGGCACCCATTTTTCTGCTCCCACATGAGTCAAGGCTCTGTTCTTGGCCACACACGCGCTCCGCACTGCATCAGGCCAGAAGTAGTCGGGTAGCCCGGCTTCAATGAGCAACCCACGCGCCGTCTCCGTAATTGTCCGGTTCGCTCGCTCGGCGATGCCGTTCATTGCAGGGGAGTATGGCATGGTAAGGGAGTGCCTTATGCCATTCTTCTTCAACCACAATCCGAACTCCTTGCTCAAGAACTCTCCCCCTCGATCGGTGCGGATTGACTTGACTAGACGGTCTTGTTGCCGCAACCAATCGGTCTTCACCGTTTCAGCCACGTTGCTCTTCTTGGACAGCACGTACACCCAGGTCATATGCGTATAGACGTCCACAATGGTGAGGAAGTACTATGCTCCAGCAGCTCCAAGCTTCAAGGGGCCCACCACGTCCATCACCACCTCATCAAGTGGTGCCTTAGCCGTTGCCTCCGAACTAGAGAACGGGTAATGGGTGAACTTGGCTTGCATGCACGTCGGGCAGCCAAGTACCTCATCGGGCTCCCCCTTCACACGTATGCCAGCAACCATCTCATTCTTCACTAGCTGCTGCAAGATGGGCAGGGCCACATGCCCCATGCGCCAATGCAATGTCAACCAATCACACTCCCCCGTAGCCGAAGTCGGATTGGAGAATGCCGCACTCGCAATAGTGCCCCACATGCTCTCTCCGTAGTCCTCCTCCTCTGCTAACTTGGGGTTCTCCTCACCCTTGTGCTGCTTCTGAGCTGCTGCACCACTCTCCTCGTGTTCACCGAGCTTGCTGGTCCCTCCAAGATTGCACTTCTTGGACTCAATCTCCTTAGCGCGACCGTTCGCGCCATCGCCGCTACCAATCGCTTCACCCTTGGTGCTGATGCTTGCTGCCACTTGCCTCTCCTTAGGCATGGGGACCACAAGGATCTGACACATCTTGTTGTAGACATCCCTATCCTCGTGAAGGTCCCAAAGAATCCGCTCGCCAAGCCTCGCGGTATAGGTCTTAGCTCCCTTCGAGCTCGTGTCCATGCCGGCCTTTTGCAACCGCCGCACGGAAATCAGGTTCGCAGCAAGGGTGGGCACCCAAAGCACGTTCTTGAGGCCCACCATCTTCCCATCAGCACCCTTGAACATGGCCTTGCCCATGCCTTTCACCTCTGCTCGCTGCCCCAAAGCCGATGTGACATGCTTCACCGGTGACGGCTCAAGTTCGGTGAGCAAGTCCGCACGAGGTGTCATGCTATAGGTAGTGCCGCTATCGATCACCCAATAGTCCAGGGAGTGTAGGGTCACCTTCCCCACAGCAGCAGGCTCCTTAAAGCTTTCATCCTTCTCTGGTGCAGCCGGTGCTTGCGTCGATACGAAGAAGAATTGACCCGGAAAGTGACCATCCCTCGACTCGCTCTCGTTGTCACCGTTCTTCATATTTGCAGCACCACCTCCGCGACCGCCACGGCTTCCACGGCCTCTTTCTCTCCCTCCTCCTGCTCCTCTACCCTCTTGGCCTTGAGCAGGGGTCCATCCATCAGGGAGCTTGAAGCAATCGCGCCACATATGTCCGCTCTTGTGACAAAAGTGGCACTCGCCGTCGAATCGGCCGCGACCGCGTCCGTAGCTCTTGTTGTCGCTGCCGTATCCGCCACTCCCGCGGCCTCCATTGAAGTTGTTGCTACCAAATCTGCCTCCCCCTCGTCCTCTGCCCCTTCCACGGCCATACCCTTGGCCGATGCTTGCTGCCCCGGCGCCATCCGCACTCGCCAACTCACGGCGGCGGAAGTCCTCTTGAAGGATCGCTCGCTTCACGTCTTCAAGCGAGAGGCGGGGCAAGTCACGATTGAGGTTGATGATGAGCGAGGACCATGACTCTGGGAGTAAGGCCAGCAACTTGGTCTTCTTTTGGAGCTCACCGTAGTTCAAATCAGCTCCCTCAAGCCGCCTCAACAAGTCGAAGAATTTCTGCACCCCTTCTTCAACCGCTTCGTCTTCTTCAATTCGTAGTGCGCCATTTGCCGTTCCAACACCACCGCTACCGCCGCTGTTGCAGGAGCGTGTACACCCTTAAGAGAAGCCCATGCCTTTGGTCCCTTCTCTGGTTCAAGCTGGAATGGCTTGATGTTACGGATCTGGCTGCTCCCCAACGCTTGCCCAAGTAGGAGATAGCCTTGTGCGCTCTTCCGCACCCACGGGCTCTTCTCCGGGTCATTCTCGGGGCGCTTCTCCGTTCCTTCCATCACCTCCAGAAGGTCGTAGTGGTCAAATACATTCTCCACTCTAAAGGACCATTCAGCGAAGTTGTCGCCATTGAACTTGTCAAGCCCAAACACCCTAGGCTCATCCCTGGGTGGGCCAAGACTTGGTTGCACAGGCGCCATGGCTGAATCACGGGGTTGGCCTTGACCTTGGGCTTCTCCACTGCCACCAGCACCTCTGCCACCCCTTTCCTCATGTCCAGGCATTGTCGAAACTGCTCCAAGGGACTCTGATACCACTTGTTATAGTCATAATAGGCTTGAATGTGCCTAAAACGAAAGATAGAGTGCACAGACGGATTTCTGCACAGCGGCTTCAAACGTTGATAGCGTTCTGGTCACAGCTTCAAATGACCTGATTCAACTTGGATCTGGAGAATCCTAACTTCGCATACAATAAGCAATTTAGATTGCATGATTTCATTAAGAATTGACGACACTGCGTCGGTTTGAACGAACGGTACTATGGCAGCCACTATAGTCTTAGAACACAAATTAGGAAGAGTTACGAGTTGGGAATGACTCCCAGCTCCTACAAACCCCAAGAGCCGAGGTACAGTGATGTGGAACAGTGCCATACTGTCCCCAACCACGAAGGGTCTCGAAACTACCCTCCACAAGGGCCTACACCTGTTATGTGATGCTATCATTTGCATTCACGTCAGTCTGCCTCCCATCATTTGTTCGTGCATTGCATGCGTGGTGTGTGCAAGAATCTGTGTTTGGTGTGGTTTGGATTTTCTGAGTGTGTGTGTGAATGTTATTTGGCTTGGGCAGATATCTGAAGTGACTTCTCTTCTCAAAAGCTTTCCGATGAACCAAGAATCGTCGCGATCGAAGCAAGAACAAGAAATATATGATCGTTCGAAGCTTTTTTATTGTGATGCAGCGACTATGGGAATTTGCGGGTTGACTCAATATGGGGTACAGATTTTTGGGGGTTGGGAAATTCGTCACCATCACTGTAGATGATGCCAAGTGGTTGGGAGAAGCCAAACCAGGTTGGCAAGTGTGGCCAAGTTGGGTGAGGTGGATGGCATGAGTTGGGAAAGTGACAAATGTCAAAGTTGGGGTGCCTATAGAGGGGGGAATTGTGTGGTATGGGGTTTCCTTGGTTATGGACTCTCTTGGGACCTTCCCTCTCGTCCTCCTCATCCTCTTCTACCTGGTTCTTGCTACTCTAACTTCCTCGTGTGAACTTGTGAGATAACTTGTGATTGAGTTAAGTTTCTATGGCAGCATACGCTCTAGTGCGCCGAAGTTCATAACTCGGGTTATACTCCATATTTTGATACAATTCAAATTGGGAAAGATAGCCACAGTCAAGGGCTACAGTATACTCGAGTTTGAGAGAATTCTAACAGTGCGTGTTTGGTCGACGACGTTTCTTGTGACGACGACGTTTCTATCCAGAATTATAGTTGACGATTTTGAGATATTTCAGCCCTTAATCTTCATGGACTACGTCCTTAGTCTCTATCAAGTGGTATCAGAGCTGATTAAGGACTTTGTGAAGAGTCTACTGAGGTGTGAAGACCCTCCTAGACCCACCATGGCCTGTGGGCGTGCCTAAATGGAGTTCTGGGGGTTGCATGTGACTTCCGCTAAGGGGAAACTCTGCCGAAATTTCGTTGGCGCCGGCACTTGTGAAACTATTGTGGGACTTCGGTGTGGACAGCAAGGGGGGAGCTGAAACTTGTGATTGGGAGCAGAGGAAATGAGTCAAGGGAGTGGAGATGCAGCTGAGAAGAGGAATGAGCCGCCACCATCCAAGATCGAGGCATTGGATGGCTCCAACTATGAGGAATGGAGCGGGCGGATGCGGAGAGCGTTTCAGTGCTATAAGCTGCTGAAACTTGCGATGGGAGAAGAGAAGATGCCAGAGGAAGGCGACGCTCGCGATCGGTGGATTGAGAAGAGCGCGGTACTGTACGACCTAATCCTTCAATCGGTCAACAACGACATGTTCCAACACGTCAAGGATTTGGTGGAGTTGGATGATTCCGGACCATAGGCGTGGAAGCTACTGCGCAACGTGATTCAGCCCAACACGCTGCCGATGGTGATTGTGTTGGAAAAGGAGCTGGCTGCCCTCTCCATGCGACCGGGCGATGATGTGAAGCCGTATCAATGACACCTATGCGATGATGGCAGCGGCGGGCAGCAATGTGTCGCATATGCAGCAGTGCACCAAGATCATCTCGGTGCTCGACAACTCGTGGGACAACCTCATCCCCACCCTCAACACTCAGCAGGACCAGTGGACATCTGAGTGGCTACGGCAGCAGATTCTGCAGGAGGACTTCCGTAGGCGCCACACGGGTGGTGGTGCTGCCAACAAAAATGCTGAGGGGTATGGAGCTGCAGGAGGCAGCAGAGGAATGTCAGAGGTCCACTGGTGATCCCCGATTGATCCTAGGGAAGGGTTACAGGCTCGTTGTCCTGGGGGGTTATGGGCGCACTGACCCGCTACTAAACAAGCCCTTTTATCCCAGTGGTCTAGTGGCTGGGATTCTGACATGGTATCAGAGCGAAGGTCTCGGGTTCGAATCCCAGTGTGTGCACTTCGGGCATCCCAGTGCGGGGGGGTGTCAGAGGTCCACTGGTGATCCCCGATTGATCCTAGGTAAGGGTTACAGGCTCGTTGTCCTGGGGGGTTATGGGCGCACTGACCCGCTACTGAACAAGCCCTTTTATCCCAGTGGTCTAGTGGCTGGGATTCTGACAAGGAAGAGGGGGAGGGAGAGGCCGAGGCCGTGGGAGAGGCTTTGGCAGAGGGAGAGGCCGAGGTGACTATAACGAGGGGCATGGGAGCTCTGGTGGCAGGGGGAGTACCCGAATAGAGGGAGTGTGCTGGTAGAAGGCTGGACACTCGTGGTTCAAGTGTTTCAGCCGGCCTGAGGGATGGGCACCCCCAGGCATGAAGCCGCCAAGTGGTGAACGTGCATAAGGTGGTGCTGTGCAATGTTCAGGTGCACAAGGTGATGGTGCACACGGTAAAGCCGACCCTGGGATGTTCCTCATGGTTGAGGATGTGAAAGGGAGTGAGGGTAATGTGGGCTTGGTTGGGAAGGTTGTGATACACCCCCTCACTCACTGGGTGATAGATTCAGGTTGCACAAGTCACATGACCCCACGGGCAGATTTGCTTGACGAGGTAAAGCCCCCTGGAAAGATTAAGTTTGTGGCTGCCGCTTCAGGCGCTTTGCTCCCTGTGATTGGTGTTGGGAATGCCAAGGTAATGGGAGCCAATGGGGGGCTTGTGGGGCTGGGGAATGTGCTGTTGGTTGAAGGTTTGTCCGCTAACCTTCTTTCTGTGCGCCGGCTGCAGAAGAGCAAGGCCAAAGTGACCTTCGGCCCAACCAGCTGTCGTGCAAAGCTTGGGAAGCTGTTGTTGTGGGATCTGGAGGAGAAGAACAGCTGCGTCAAGGATCTGTAGCAACTGCCCATCATCCCTTGGAATGGGAAACCACCAGCAACGGCAGCGACTGCAGCAACGGCTAAAGCAACTACGGGAGGAGAGGAGACTGCGCCAACTGATGGGGCCCTGGATGCAGTCAAGAAGGTGCAGCAGACATAGCAGCCACATGGTGAGGTTCTTGTTGGTGTGGATGCGACAGCTGCATGGGCAAAGGCTTCATCTGGGAGTGGTGAGGCTGATTGGGAGACGTGGCACGAGAGGCTATGTCATGTGAATTTTCCTATGCTGCAGAAGTTAGTGAAGGTTGGGAGCTTGAAGGGGTTGGAGGTGAAGGGGGCAGCAAAGGAGATTGGGAGCTGCCCTACATGCCTTGAAACTAAATTCTCCAAGTTTTCCTTCAGCAGCAGTACAGGACCAGCCAAGGCCCCGCTCGCGCTTGTGCACATGGATGTGGTGGGCCCTACGAGGGCCCCTTCTCTCTCGGGCAGCCGCTACTTCTTAACCATTGTGGATGACCACACACGTGCGGTGTGGGTGTACCCTTGCAAGACTAAGGGGGAAGTGGCAGCGGCTGTTCTTAAGGAGTGGATGTCGAGATCTCAAAGGGAGAGCGGACACAAGGTGAAAGTGATCCGCACTGACAACTGGGGAGAATTCATTGGCGCTGATTTTGAGGCAGTGCTGAAGAAGAAGGGGATCCAACATCAGCTCATGGTGCCCTACAACCCTCAGCAGAACGGCGTGGCTGAGCGCCTCAACCGGACCCTGCAGGAAGGTGTTCGCACTCTCCTTGGGCGTGCTGGGCTGCCGGATCCGTTTTGGGTGACTGCACTGCGGCAGGTCGCCCTTGTGAAGAACAGGGTGTTGGCAACTTTGGGGAACAAGCAGTGGGTCCCCTACACCAAGTGGTATAGGAGTGCACCAGCAGTCAACATGTTGAGAGCCTACGGCTGCATGGTGGTGTTTCATGTGCCTAAGGAGAAGAGGGGAAAGTTGGAGGCTTCTGTGAGATGGAGAGTACAATTGGGGCTTGCTAAGGATCACAAGGGCTGGTTGATATGGGACTTGACCAGCCAGCAGCTGACTGTGTCAAGGGATGTGAAGTTCCTTGAGCTATTGCTCTGCTTGCTTATTGTGCTGATTACACCCCACTTTGGCTATGGGGGTGTGTCAGAATATTATATTTGTCTAGCCTGCAGTGGGGTACTCAATAGTGAGTACAGCCCAATTTAGGGTTTGCTATATGTACTCAACTGCCTGCTAGTGAAACCCCTTCTTCTCTGTTTCATTCATTCTGTCAATATTCTAACAGTATCTTACTTTGACATTCCTAATTGCGTAGCCCAATTAGCAGTGGTCGCCGAATGGCGAAAAATGCGGGGCGCGTGGAATGTACATTGGCACGGGAATCCCAAATGTGCGGTCCGTCGAAAACGTGCGACACATTGCATGAAATGTGCGGTGCGAGCATCCAAAGGCCGAAAAGTGTATAAGGGGAAAACCCAAAATATGACATTTGCGTCACATGTGGTTTGGGGTCTTTTGTGTACTGTATGGGACTTTTTGTATGATTTTTCGTAGAAAAACCTACGGACCCCTAAAATGTGCTTCTTCCTTTTCCGCGATGTTTGCCAATGGTGATGTCAACTTGACTTCGTTTCAGTGTGGTGCTGGGGCTGTCGTCGTCCTGGAACAGAAGTGAGTTGTAGAACGCATTGAACAGAAATTAAGACTCCGACGAGGAGGGTTTTTTGTTCATGTTACGTTTTGTTGCCAACAAAAAAAAGGCCGGTCCCACAGTGTGTGTAGGGAAGGACTTACCATTAAGCTGAGCGAACCGGAAAGGACGAGGGAAGGTATGAATAATATCCCAAGTAGTATCACTAGCAGGCACCTAGGGTCCATGCTTCTGCTTCTCATGGCGAAAATGAGCTAGCTTGCTGGTTCCTGGGTATAGCTGGAGGAGAGTTTGAAGGTAGTGCTTGAAATGATAAAAGTCGGAGAAACATTTCTGGTGAAATGTGGTGAAAAGTAGTTGTGGGAAGTTGCTCGTGAGTTCGGATTGGATGTGCATTGCAAAGCACTGTGCCATGAAAATCGATGTTCACCGTGTGGAAGCCGACTGGATCGCACTGGATTAGCCACTGGACCAACGTAGGCGAGACCTGTCTGGATATTTGAGAAAGGGAAATTATACGCGCAGTCACAATTATGGCCGTATTATCACGTTTGGTCACGGGGTCATCACGGACAGTCACAGTACAGTACTTCGCTATCACGCATGATCACAGCGCTATCACGCTTGATCACTCCTCGCCCCGCAGGGTTATCACGTTTGGTCACTCGTTGAAACGCTCGCCAAAAAATCGAAACTCTCAAATCTACTGTACAGATTCGGGTACTTTTATCTCGCGCGCGTTTTGTCTGTAGCGAAAAACGTGATGTGACTGTCGAAATATACTCGGTCCTTGTTAGGGACCGATGCAACCAACAACCAGTATATTTCGACAGTCACATCACGTTTTTCACTACAGACAAAACGCGCGCGAGATAAAAGTACCCGAATCTGTACAGTTGATTTGAGAGTTTCGACTTTTTGGCGGGCGTTTCAACGAGAGACCAAACGTGATAACCCTGCGGGGCGAGGAGTGATCAAGCGTGATAGCGCTGTGATCATGCGTGATAGCGAAGTACTGTACTGTGACTGTCCGTGATAACCCCGTGACCAAACGTGATAATACGGCCATAATTGTGACTGCGCGTATAATTTCCCTTTGAGAAATGGGTTGAGACGCACGAAACCAGCCTCCGATTCTTTGCGTACAACTTCGCTGACCCCCGAATCAAGAGAAGCGTCGGAATCCACTGCACACAGGTTTCCACTGGCCCATGTCCGCTCCGCGTACGGGGTGTTGCCCAACGAAACACCTGAGCCACGTTCACTCACACCATACGCGAGTGTAGGTTTGTTCACGAAAAAACTAAACCAAGGGCATGACAGTGTTCGTCAAATACAATACATCTCAGACACTGTCATGTCTGGAATTCCTTGAGTACACTCGCGCAGTGGCAGGTTGAAGTTCGGTTGCAACTCGTTTTGGCAGGGTGTCCCAAAACAATTTGAGAGCCGTGCCAGAGACAAACTTTGCAGCAGCGTGGACCAAACAGAAGTCTGGGGCTAACTGTACAGAACCCCATTGCTGTCGCGGATTCCGACGGCAGGTGAATGCTGCTGACGTGCTCCTGATATCGAGGAACAACACCTAGGAAATAATCATGACGTCTGTCCAGGAAGTTGGACTGTAGCGGTCCTTCACAAGTCGTGAAAGTCGTAGCTCTGGAAAAGACCGCTGGCTTGAGCTCGCCTCGCCTCCCATATAAGCATAAAATAGGTGTAACTCTAAACACAAATTATACTCACAAACAATTGCGGAAATATGTTTCTTGAAGCTTTGGAAATTTTGAACGTGCAACTTCGGAAACCAAAAAGATTCGGCTAAACACATTGGCACAGTAAATACTCTACAGATTTTTCCCACTGCCAAACAGCCGTGAATACACAAAATCTTGAAGCCATAAAGGCATGGCCCCCGCAACCACGGCAGGAAGCGCGCTCGTTCCGAACAAAATCCTGATAGGAGGGTTTGGGCTGAGTGCTGCATCAGCGATGCGCTTTGCCAGCTCAGATGCGGGTGGAAATGATTGGTTCTCGGCCCGCTTGGCATACGATTCGCGGACATTAATCTCCATGGGCTTAAACGGGCTTGATGGCGGGAGGACGGGAATGTGAGAGACATTCTTGCTGCATAAGGGATCGGCGTGGTAACGGAAGGAGGGAGAAGACAATTGAGAGGACATTCATAAATGGAATGACTGTTTTTTATTGTGTGAGGACAGGGATGTGGAGGGGGTAATCTTGCTGCATGAGAGGCGGAGGTGTTAGGTTGAATGACTGGAGGAACATTGATGGCCGATGGTGTGGGAATACGAGGACAGGAATGTGGGATACTTGATGCCATCAAAGCATCAATGGGATGGGGGGACGGATGGGGAGACGGATGGGGGGACGGATGGGGAGAAAGATTGGGAGGCGGATGGTGAGACAGATGGGGAAACATAATGTTTAGGCAAGGAGTCAATGATTGTGAGATGCCTCAAGTCTTGAGCACAGAAATGCAGGTGACATTCTCCTACAGAGAAGAAATTAACTGGGGGGAGAGAGCGGGGGAGGGAGAGTGGGGGAAGGGGGGAGAATGTGTTGATTTTGCGGATGTGACTGAGTGTTGCAAACACAATGTCAATCCCCAGCTGTTTCAACCTTTGCAGCGGCACAAACAAAGCACCTGAAAATGTTGGTGCGGATGTAACCGGGTGTTACAAGCACAACGCGGATCCCCAGCGGTTTCATTTCCACGCGCATGCAGTTGGTAACCGCGTTAAACGCCGCCTTGCTGCTGCCATACGTCCCCACAAAGGGCCTGCTCAAGACATGTAGCACGGGAGGGGGGGAAAGGAGGGGGGGGGGGGAGGAGTAAGGAGGGGGGTGTAAGAGTTTTCTAGGCAGCTCAAATATCATCAGCGGTTTCATTTCCACGCGCATGCAGTTGGTAACCGCGTTGAGCGCCGCCTTACTGCTTCCATACGTCCCCACAAAGGGCCTGCTCAAGACATCAGGAGGAGGGTAGGGAAGATGGAGGGGGAGAATTTGAGGTGCCTAGAAATCCCCAGGGGCTTCATTGTAACCAGCAGCGCTGGATACGTTGATGATTCGCCCACTCTTCTGCTTGTGCATGTAGGGGAACACTGCAATGCCATTGCACCTGTAAGTGTAACCGCCTCACCTGTAAGTGTAACCAGCAACACTGGAAACGTTGATGATTCGGCCGCTCTTCTGCTTGTGCATGTAAGGAAAGACTGCCTGGGACAACGCCAATGCTCCAAACAGGTTCGTGTCATACACCTGGGAGAGGGAGAGGGAGGGAGAAGAGAGACAAAGGTGGGTGAACAGAGGAGAATATGAGCGGAGGGTGATGTTGTTCGAGCCTGTTTTTTAGTCGACTTGTGTTGTTGTAACGCTCATTACATGCGGGGAGGGTGTTGTTCTTCGAGCATATAAACCCCTCCATAAATCCGAGGATGGAGAAAACCCTCTGAAAATCATCGAGCTGTTGGAGCCTTCTCTCTTATGAAAGTCTAGAGTAAGCTGTAAGGCTTTTGAGGCGCGTCAAAAGCCCTCTTGTGCTTGTGCATGATTCTAGGGAGATTCCGAAAAACTGCCCACAATTATTCACATGCCCTTGTGCTTGTGCGTGGTTCTTGAGTTGAGAGTGAAGAGATGCAAGTGCAATGGGCCATGCGGGGCAGTAACACTCATCTTAAGCCTCACTTCCGCATCTTAAGCCTCACGCATTAAGGTAGCCGCCTTAGTGCGTGAGGCTTAAGATGCGGAAATGGAACATCGTACGCACAAGAGTGTCGCTGCCCCGCATGGCCCTTCGCACTTGCCTAAACTATCCCACAGAACCGCACGTGTGCGTCTGCAGGCATGAGTGTGCATAAGCTATCTCTCCACCCTTCTGGCAATACGCCCCGCTCCCCCTTGTTGCCCGCAGGTCCTCCCGCATGACCGAGTGAGTGCGTTGGCGGGCATGTTGCCAGTGCAGCTGCTGGAGGAGACGCAGAGGGCAGTGGGCGAACTGCACCTTTTGAGGCGCCTCAAAACCCACACCTCTCCCACCACCACGACTTATGAGGCGCCTCAAAAGGGGACGCAGAGGGCAGTGGGCGACCCGCACCTGTTGAGGCGCCTCAAAACCCGCACCTCTCCCACCAACCACCATGAAGCCCTCAACGCCCAGCAGCACGCCCTCACCACGTTGCATGCCGTAACACGGGGGTCGGCTGGGGTGGGGTGGGAGGGCAGTGGCCCCAGCAGCTCACATCCTCTCCATCCATACACACACAACAACCTTGTCCCATCGTCACCTCGTCATCCCACCTCACCCATGGGTACCGCATAGCACCTCTTTGATCCGCCCACAGGTAATTCTGCTAACGGCCCCGGCAGCCCACACCCGGCGTTGTTTACCAGCACGTCCACCCGCCCTGCTGTTCGTGCCACCTCCTTCACTGCCGCCTGGTGTGGGGATAGAGGTTAGGGGGAGAGGGGAAAGACAGCCTGTCAACCCCGGCAGCCCACACCCCGTGATTCTCACCAGCACGTCCACGCGCCCTGCTGCACGTGTCACTTGCTTCACTGCTGCCTGTAGGGTGGGGAGGAAGCGTGGAGAAGGGGAGAGGAGCTTGGGAAAATGTGATTTCGAGGCAGTCCGCACCCTGCGTTGTTTGCTTGCCTGACCAGCATGTTTTGAGACGTCTCAAAACCAGCATGTCAACGCACTCCGCTGCAGGCGTCACTTGCTTCGCTGCTGCCTGAATGGGGAAAGAGGAGAGGGAGCGAGGGGGAGAGGGTGCACAGGGACTGTACGGCAATCCCGGCAGCCCACACCCGGCGTTGCGTTGCTCACCAGCACGTCCACCCGGCCTGCTCCACGCGTGACCTCCTTCACTGTCACCTGTAGGGGAGGGAAGAAGGGAGGAAGAGGAGAGACAGTACGGCAATCTCACCAGCCCACACCCCGTGTTGCTCACCAGCACGTCCACCCGGCCTGCTTCATGCGTGACCTCCTTCACTTCAGCTGTGGGGGAAGTAAGAGGACAAGGGGAGAAGTGGGACGGGAGGGTGGGGAGGAAAGGGGGAGAGAAGGAGGTGAGAGAGGGGGGGCCGGGGGAGAAATTGGAGGAGAGGAAGGAGAGGGGGGGGAGAGAGGAGAGGAGTGAGAGGAGAGGAGGGAGAGGGGGGCGGATTGTCGGTTTTGACAGCCCGCAGCTCAATTTGCTCACCTGGCCTGGAAAAAAATACGAGGTAACCAAACTCCAGAAAACTTAAAGGAGGGCGGTAGAGGGCGGTGGAGAACGGTGAGAGGGAACCAAAGGGGAGGGGAGGAAGGTGGGGGGTGGGCGGACCTCTCGCAAGTTTGGCTAATCAACGACCACGATTTTTACAACCTAGCACATGAGACTCGCGGGCTACTAAATATCATCGCAGCCGTCGGATCACCTGGATGGACGGCTCAGATGTGACGTCGAGCGGCAGCGTGTGCACCCCTTTCTCCTTGAGCCCCTTCATCGTGTCCACTCGGCGTGACGTGGCGAACACGTTCGCTCCGCGGCGCTGAAACTCCCTGGAGAGTGAAGTGACAGAAGAAAGCATGACAATAAGCGCGTTAGTATCCAGCTTCAAATCCAAGGAATCCAAGAGCATGACGTGGAAATCGAGCGTGACTGTAATGAGGTCGAGAATTGAAGACGTAAGCGGCTTACTCGGCGATAGCGTAGCCAATTCCTCCATTGGAGCACCCCGTTATAAGAACAACCTTCCCCTTGGCGTCTCGCTCCTTTGGCTTGGCCAACGCGCCGCCCATAGCGGGAAGGAACACACGAATAGTAGGCTCTTACTACTACCGAGGCTTCGGAAGTGCGACCACTACCAGTCGGGAATGCTGAATGTAAAATGCACGAATTGAGACTTCATGACTTTCCTAGGTCGACCAACGGCAACATGTGGATCCTCGAGCTGGAAACACAAATAGCTCGGTATATAGAAAGCGTTGAAGACTATTTTTCTCTCGGTGGGTAGGCTGGTGTCCAAAAAGTCATCTATCCAGGACGGACGGACACCATTGATTCGGAAGCCGCGTCGCGTATGGCGCGGACGGTTGCGATGGGACTCGGAGGAATCCAAAGCGCGGGAGACGTCGATTGACGGATAGATGACAGGTGACAGTTCTGCTGACAGCTCCGTTGGCGAGGTTTCAGTCAAGGCGATTTCGTGAGCTTCGTGAAGGTGTTACAAGTAACTCGTCGATTGTAAAACTTGTGTTTGCTTGGAGGCGGTTCTGGTCGGTGCAGGTTGCATTTGCAAGTTTGCAAGAGCACACAGCTAAGTGACGGTTTCTAAAAACCGTGTTCAAAAACCTGGAAACAGGCTTCGTTACAGCGGCTGTGTCGCTTACAGTAGAGATTTCACCATAACATTGTAGCTCCTATCTGTACATGGATCGAGTCGAGTTCCATTCGGCGTGTAAACACGCATTGGGCCATCCTCCAGCCCTTGGTAACCTCCGTGCAGCAGATTGCCCATCCTTGCTTCGTTGTCTTCCGTTCAGCCAATAGGAACCTCCCAGTGCCACAAGAATCCTCGCCTGACACAATCCATACTGTAAAATCGACATCCATCGAACCGCACTCAAACGCACTCATTCCCCGCGGACTGACTGAATTTGGCGGCGCCGTTCCAGCCCACAGAGACTGCCACAACAAATTCTGAAGCAGTGCATGTAGCTATAAATCTCAACAAATTCTGAGCACATTCCAGGACTCCCAACTGATTAGCTCGAGTGCTGTTCAACTCTTCAGCAGCAATGGCTTCCTTCTTCCAAGTCCTTTCAGCCTTTCTTCTCCTCTCGTCTGCTCTCACCAGCTCGTTTGCTTCTCCCCATCACTCTAGTCTTGCCGAATCTTCGTCCACTGATCATGCTGCAGCTACCACCACAGCAGCAGCAGGCGAACCTGCTACAAACAAGATTCTCTCAAACGAGGATTCTGCAGCACCAAGGCGGGAGATCTTTGGGAAGTTCCCCGACCCCATCTGCAAGCGCTTTGGCGGATGCAGCGAACCCATTGACCCCATTGACCCCGTTGACCCCGTTGACCCCGTCCTCCTTCCATGCAAGCCGCCACGTCATCCAT
This sequence comes from Closterium sp. Naga37s-1, assembly GCA_947471745.1. Classification (NCBI taxonomy): domain Eukaryota; kingdom Viridiplantae; phylum Streptophyta; class Zygnematophyceae; order Desmidiales; family Closteriaceae; genus Closterium; species Closterium sp. Naga37s-1. The sequence goes on along the minus strand of CANJKZ010000934.1, from coordinate 922,110 downwards.
GCCCTTGGGTGCTCGAGGACAGCTCAGCAGACACTGCGAAGCGCCAATTTGGGTGCTGGGGGCCGCAGATTTACTGCAACGGGAGCTGCTGCCTCGTAAGTCTTCATCATCTTGTTTTCCAAAAACTCACTGCCAAGGTTTCGCCAATATGGATGCTGGGGACCACAGATTTTCTGCAACGGGAGCTGTTGCCTCGTGAGTCACCTCTGAGAAACCTCCAATCAGTGGAGTCGTTTCTAAGAAAATCTAAAAATTGACCCTGCCTGCCAGTGAGCCAGTGGCTCACTGCACGGGACTCGCTGTTGCCTTGCAAGTCCACGTCAGCCTGACTTTCAGCAACAGGCGAATCTTGAGGCATTACCTGCTGCCTGCCGTCTCCCACCAGCAACTCTAAACTCGACCCAAACCGACTTGCTAACCTACATGTTCAAACCCTCCTGTTTTCTCCCTCTATTTCATACCTCTCCTTCTTGTGCCTCAGGGCAACTCCCCGCGTTGCTGTGGCGGAAAGTGTTGCCTGGGAGGTGAATCCATCGGCCTTACCTGCTGCCTGCCGTCTCCCACCAGCGATCCCACCATTGCCGGCACCTGCTGCAGCACCCGCACCAGCTACTGCTGCGGCAGCAACTGCTGCAAGCACGGCACCACCTGCTGCAACGGCAAATGCTGCGAGCCCGGCTCGACCTGCTGCAACGGCAAGTGCTGCCCGGGCAACGTGAAATTCTGCGGCGGGCGGTGCGGGGGCTGCCCGGAAAAATCCTCCTGCTGCGGCGGAAGCGTGTGCTGCAACGATGAGTTAAAGCCTCAGTGCTGCAGCATCCCGGGCGTGAGAGGCGGGGAGTGCTGTCCTGGGATTGACTATAACGGGGAGGCGACTGGTAGTTACTGCTGCGGCCAGCAGTGCTGTCAGGGGTCGGATATGGAGCGCCCCCGCTGCTGCTACTCGGCTAAGACTGGCCCACGCTGCTGCAAGCGTCCCATCGGGATTCCCATTGATATTCCCATTGGTCTGCCAATTGACCCGTAGACTAGCCGCTGAGAGGGTAGGGGATGACTTTTGAGCCGAGACTTTCAAGTCACCCCATGAGAATCACAATTCGGGAAGGCTGTGAGTGAGGAGGGTTGAGGGGGTGCACAGAAAAGGGAGTTGGACCTGCGAGAATCTGAGGAAGGGAAGAGGCAGTAAGAACCAAGTCACTCAATAAGGTTGAGGATACACCCATGATGCGTCGAGGACGCATGAAAGGGTGTGTGGAAGGATGAATGGCTGAGTTTCGCGATGGCTTCGTGATGGCTGGGGCTGGTGTGATCTGTAGCATAGCATGCGATGATGTATGTACATAATCGAATAAGGGAGGGAGGATGTAAGACGACATAACAGTATTTTGAGAACCTTCTGTGAAACTGCTTTGAATTATCCTCCATATGATCCAGGCGGATGTCTCATCTCTGTAAATTTACCATGACCAGACTCTCACGAACAACCCCTGCATCTCACACAACGAAAAAAATAAAGGACCTTATTCACTAAGTGATTTTAGAAAATAGCATGTCAGTAAATAGCATGACCAACGAACCTGCTCGCATGAACCTACTCTGCACCTCACACGACCAAGTACCAAGGTTCTCCATAATTCCAAACTCTCACAACAACGACTGAATGTGATAATTCAATCCCTCACGCGAAATTCCTTGCACTCAACCCTCGACATGCAAGCCCTAACTCGCGATATGTGCCTCAACCTACCTTTAAAAGACTGCAGATTCCTCTGAGCCATGCCCTTGCCTTGCTCAGACCGCCTAGCACCCACCTGTAACAAGTGGGGTCTGCTCTGGAGGCAGCGTGAAGCGCACGGGAGGTGAAAGCATGCAGCAGCAGCGTGCAGCTGCGGACGTGGGCAGCAAGGGGGCGGAAGTGAGCAGGACGTGGGGGACCCACGTGAGAAGGGCGAAACTGAGGATTCGTGCCTTGACTGACTTGGGAAGACTTCCGCGTGGGACAGGTGGCAAGGGAACAATATCGAAGAGTTAGAAAAGGACACGTGTATGTGAGAATAATTGACGAAAGAGTGATTGAACTAGAAAACAGAAGGGTACAAGTAGAAAACACACAAGTGTTGTACCCTCTAAGGACTACCCCACTACAGCCTAAGCAGACTATAGTAGATATAAGTTTGACACACCCCCATAGGCAAAGTGGGGGAGAACAAGGGGTCACAATGTGGAGAGTCACTCTACAACGGTGGTGAGCTAGACTACAAGGTTGGCACGAACTACTAGGAGTGATCTTAGCTTTCCTAGTTCCTTAGTGCTTGCACAATCACGGGAGAAATCGCCAAGATTTTCCACTAGCAAAGTTGGAATTACAGAATGATCGGACAAGCAATGACAAGAATGGCTACATCAGGCACCTAGCAACTCTGCAGCTAGCCTGGTCGACAGACAGCACAGCATGGTCGACCGCGTGCCAGCGTTGCGTAGAGGAGCCGCGCCAGCACTGCAGAAAGGCGACCTGCCAACACAGCAAGTCGACGGTGTGCCAACGCTGCGGCAGAGCGGCTGTCCAGCGTTGCCCCATAGAAGACAGCAGTGCGCACGCTCGCAGGTGCGCGCAAACGATTGGCCCGACTTGCACCGTTGTACATTCGTTGGCCGTTGTCTGTGCCTGACGAGCCACATCGACTTCGGGATACCAACCCGAAGTCGCCTTCGCCATCGCGACCTTGACGACGTTTGCGTGCCTCCGCAAAAGCCGCCGAGCAGGTTACCCGGTCGGCCTGGATAACCCCAAGTGCCTCTGGTCGACCACCGGGTCCCGTCGAGCTACCCCCTGGTCGACGAACCCCTTCCGTCGACCAGAACTGTCAGCTGTTGTCGTCGAGCTCCCCTCGTCAACCATTGCTCATTTGTCAGGTCGACGGATTGCTTCGTCGAACTGCTCCTCCTGGTCGACGGCCCACCCGTCGCCCAGACCAGTCAGTTACAGCCGTCGAGCTCCCTGGTCGACAGCAACACCACAGCGGTCCCCTGCAGCTCGACGAAACCTGTCGAGCAGCTCTCCCACTGTGGATGGTCGGCCGCTACTCCCGTACATCCGACCAAGTCGTCGGCGCTGCCCAAGCGAGGGCGGGGCCAACAATTCATTCCCGTTAACACTCCCCTGCCGCGCTCACGCTTGGGCCTCCAGCCCTCATGGCAGTATTCCACGGAGAAGACTCGTTTTCGGCGTGCACCCCACACACAACACACTGCCACCGCACCAGCCGTGCAGAAGTTCACGGCACCTACTGCTGCACGTCATCGTCGACATCACCGACGTCAGCCAGACGAACTTGGCCGATGGCGACAGAGCACCGGTTGAAAGCCGGAAAGTGCAGCGGCTTCGTCAGGAAGTCTGTCGGCTGCTCGGTGGTCGGGATGTACTTCAGTACGAACTTCCCGCGCCTCACCATGTGCTGCAGCCAGGCATAGCGTCGTTCCATGTGCTTGAGGTTGCCTGTCAGCCCCAAGCCTTCAGCGACCGTGATTGCCGACTTGTTGTCGACACGGAGGATGGTCGGCTTCCCGGCGTCGAGCAGCTTGAATTCCGCAAGAAGGAAACGAAGTCGATGTCCCTCCTTGCCTGCATTCGTGGCCGCCACGTACTCTGACTCGGTCGACGACAATGTTGCGCACTTGATGCGCGAGCTCGACCAAGAGACGGCAGCCCCTCCGTAGACGAACGCGTAGCCTCCCGTGCTCGTACGGTCCTGCTTGTCGCCCGCGTCGTCGGCATCCACGTAGCCGATCAGCTCCAGCGACTCTGGTCCACCGCCAAACTCCAGGGCGGTGTCGCTGGTGTCAGCGAGATAAGCGAGGTAGCGGTCGACCTCGCGCCAATGCTGGTCGCTCCTCACCGTAAGACCGCTTCCCAGCTTGCTGCAGGCGAACGCGATGTCCGGCCTTGTTGTCGTCGGCGCGAACTGCAGCGAGCCAACCTTCTGCCGGTACTCCTCCTCCTCGCGCCCCTGCGCCTCCTCATCATCGAATGTCAGCTCGGCGTAGGCATCGACCGAGACAGGTGTCTTCGGGAGTCGACCGCCCTGCTCTTCGTCGATGAAGCGCCTGCGCAGCTTGTCGGCGTAGCCCTGCTGGTGAAGCCACAGCTTCCTCGCTGGCTTGTCGCGCACAATCTCCAGTCCGAGGTACTTGACGACCGGCGAAATCTCGCGCAGCTCAAAGGCAGCCTCCAGCAGCTTCTTTAGCTCTTTGAGCATCGCGGGGCTGCTGCTGGCGGCGAGCAGGTCGTCAACGTAGACCAGCACCCAGCAGGTCACTCCGTCGTCGCCGGCCTTGAAATAGAGTGCCTCGTCGACCTGGCTCTTCTTCCAGCCAGCTCCCAGCAACACTCCATCGAGTGCCCTGTACCACAGCAGTGGCGACTGCTTCAGCCCGTAGAGGCTCTTCAGCAGCTTACACACCCGGCCGGTCCCATCGTCGAAGTAGTCCGGCTGGTGCATGTAGAGCACCCTGTCGAGCTTGCTCTGCAAGAAGGCGTTCTTCATGTCGAGCTGCATCAGATTGAAGTCGAAGACGGCGACGATGCTGAGGAAGATCCTCAGCGTGACGTAGCTGCTCACCGGCGAGTACGTCTCGTCGTAGTCGGCACCGCACATCTGCGTGAAGCCCTTCACGACCAGCCTCGCCTTCTCGCGCTCGACGGTGTCGTCAAGGCCGTACTTGGTCGTCAGCACCCACCGGTTCTTCATGATGTTCACCCCGCGTGGGCGTTTGACCAACTCCCAAGTGCCCATGGCGATGAGGCTGCGGATCTCTTCCTCCATGGCGGCCTTCACCGCCTCGCCCTTCCAGCTCGTCAGCGCCTCCTTTACCGTCATCGTGGCGATGTCCCAGCGATGTTCGGGGTCTGCGTGCATGTCGGGGTCGAGCTCCGGCAGTTCGTCATCCTCTTCGGCGTCGTCGTACAACAGGTCATCACCGACCTCGTCGTACACAGTAGTGAAGGCAGCTGACGGTGGGCAGGCGTGGAAGCTCAGCCGCTCCGGCGTCCGTCGGGCTCGACCTGTGCGTCGCAGCTCAGGCTTCATGATCGGCACCTCTACCACGTCGCTGTCGGTGGACTCTTCTCCTGCCGACAGCTCCCCTTCTTCGTCGACGTCCAAGTCGTCGACCAGCTGCTTCGAACCTTCTGCTGACGTCGACAGCTCCCCTGTCGAATGCACCCCTGCTGATGTCTCCTGTTCTACCGGCTCCCCTGTCTGCTGCTCCCCTGTCGTCGACGGGTTCCCATCCTGGTTGACAGGCTTGGCGCCTTGTCGACCGCCGGCGATGCCACTGGCCGGCGCCACAGCCGATGCCTCAAGGCTCCCCTCATCGCAGGTGGTCGACACAGGTGCCGAAGCAGGCCGATCTGCGACGGGGAGGGGAGGAGCAAGATCAGGGGGAGGTGGAAGAACCTCCACGACATCCTCATCAGCAGGCTCATCGACTTCGACGAGCAAAGGAACCGTCGTTGTCGAGGTGTCCGTCGGCGGGTGTGCCTGTGTTCGCCCCGACGCCGGCCCATACTTTGCCTTCCACACCTCCAGCGACAGCGTTTCATAGAAGATCACCTCGACCGACGTGACCACCTTGTTGTCGGTCAGATCGAGTACCTCCCAGCCCTTACTTTCCGCTGACACGCCCAGGTGAAGCCCCAGCGAGCTTTCGGCGCCAGCTTCCCACCGCGCTGCTGGTCAGGGACCATGAACTGCACCATGCAGCCCCACACCCGCGCCAGCGTGAGGTCGGGCTTCTTCCCGGTCAGCAGTTGGTACGGAGTCGTCCCCGGCGGCGTCGTCGACCGCTCCAAGCAGTTGCGCACCCAGACAGCTTGTCGTAGGGCGAGGTGCCACCAGTGGTGCTGCACGCCCATGTGCAGCAGCATCGTCCTCACGGACTCGACGGTCGTGCGCATCTCCCGCTCAGCCATGCCGTTCTGCTGCGGAGTGTAAGGGCACGTCAGGTCGTGGACGATGCCCTTGCCGTCGACGAATTCGGTGAACTCCTTCCCGAGGAACTCCCCTCCCCGGTCTGAGCGGAGCATCAGCACCGACTTCTTCGTCTGCCGTTCCACTAGCACCAGCCATTTCTTGAACTCCCGCAGCACGTCGCTTTTCCTAGTGATCGGCATCACCCACACAAAACGAGTGTGGCGATCCTTCAGCAGCAGGAAGTACAGGCTGCCATCCTTAGCAGCGACTCGAAATGGCCCGCACAAGTCAATGTGCACGACAGCCAACGCCTCCACGGCGTCCGAGCCTGTGGCGGGGAAGGTGTGCCGCGCCAGCTTTCCTCCGACACACGAGATACATGGCGGGTCTGTTCTGGTCGACGGGGTGATGTCAAGGCCAGTAGCAACGTCATGTTTTGCCGAACTCTTTATCGTGTCGATGCTGACGTGCGCGAGCCTTGCATGCAACCGATCAGGGGTCGACTTCGTCGCCGGGACGATCGTCCTCAGAGCCACTACCTCAGTCGACTGCGACTGCATTGGGCAGGGGCGAAGGTCGGTGCAGAGGACTCGTCCGGTGTAGCGTGCTCGACCGAGCACCTTCCCGGTCGCGGTGACGAGCAACATCTTGTCGCCGTCGCCCTTCAGCTGTACTCCGCTCTCCTTCAGCTGGCCCGCAGATAGCAGGTTCGCCTGCACGCCCGGAACATAGAGTACGTCGGGAATGAGAACCCGCTTCCCGGCCTCCCCTTGCAGGGTGATGGTTCCGCGACCCTCGACAGGCTGCAGCGCCCCGTTGAATCCACGTACGTGCTTCACGCTACCGCTCGGCGTCATATCGACGAAGACCGCCTTCGTCCCCATCAATTGGTGGGAGCAGCCGCTGTCGAGCAACACTGCCATTGGGTTGGCTTGCACGGCTGCCGCCACTGCCTGAAAGTCCTCACCAGCCTCCGGCGCCAGCGAGACCGTCGGCTCCACCAAGCCGACCATCGAGCACGACGCCTCCCCGTCGCCTCGGCTCTTGCCGCTGGAGTGGTCGACGTCCTTTGTCGACGACGTTGTCTTTGACGTCTGCTTCTCCCTGCGCGGCATCTCATTTCGACGGGGGCGACTGCTGGTCGACCGGCCATGGCCTCCCTTTGTGTCGTCCTCGTCACTTTCGTCGCGGTCAGGACATTCGTAGGAAAGATGGTCGGGATCATGGCAGATCCAGCACTCTCGCCGTCGTGTCAAACATATATTTACTATAGTCGGTCTAGGCTGTAGTGGGGTAGTCCTTAGAGGGTACAACACTTATGTGTTTCCTACTTGTACCCTTCTCATTTCCTAATTCAATCATTCTTTCGTCTATCATTCTCACATGGTATAGAGCTAGTTTCGAGATTATTTTTAAGGGCCCACCACTGAAATTTCTCCCCTGCCTACTTGCCGCGCGCTTCGCACCTTCCCTTCGAGGCCCGTCACGGCCCCTGCGCCCGCCCTTAGAGCCTGCGCCCGCCCCGTAAGGCCCCTTAAGGCCTCGTTAAGGCCCCTTTAGGCCCCGTTTGGGGCGCGGATTAAGGCCCCGTAAGGCCCCGTTATGCCCCGTAAGGCCCCGTAAGGCCCCGTCAGGCCCCGTTCGGCCCCGTTTAAGGCCCCGTTAGGCCCCGACAGGCCCCGTTAGAGGCCCCGTACGGCCCCGTCAGGCCCCGTTAGAGGCCCCGTACGGCCCCGCCAGGCCCCATTTGGCCCCGTTTAGGGCGCAGATTAAGGCCCCGTAAGGCCCCGTTAGCCCCGTAAGGCCCCGTAAGGCCCCGTCAGGCCCCGTTCGGCCCCGTTTAAGGCCCCGTTAGGCCTCGACAGGCCCCGTTAGAGGCCCCGTACGGCCCCGTCAGGCCCCGTTAGAGGCCCAGTACGGCCCCGTCAGGCCCCATTTGGCCCCGTTTAAGGCCCCGTAAGGCCCGTCAGGCCCCGTTATAGGCCCCGCAAGGCCCCGTTATCGGCCCCGTACGGCCCCGTCAATCCCCATCTGGCCCCGTTTCAGGCCCCGTAAGGCCCGTCAGGCCCCGTTATAGGCCCCGTACGGCCCCGTACGGCCCCGTTATAGGCCCCGTCAGGCCCCGTTATAGGCCCCGCACGGCCCCGTTATAGGCCCCGTACGGCCCCGTTATAGGCCCCGTCAGGCCCCATTATAGGCCCCGTTTGGCCCCGTTATAGGCCTCGTCAGGCCCCGTTATAGGCCCCGTTCGGCCCAGTCATGCCCCGTTAGAGGCCCCTTCAGGCCCGGCCGGCCCTGCTGCGGCCCTGTCGCAGCTCTTCCCCGACGCTGCCCCGGCCCTGCTCCTGCACTGCCCCGGCCCTGTTTCTGCACTGCCCCGGCCCTGCTCCTGACCTGCCCCTGAACTGCCCCGGCCCTGGCCCGGCTCTGCCCAGGCCCTGCCCCGGCTCTGCCCCGGCCCTGCCCCTGAACTACCCCGGCCCTGCTTCTACACTGCCCCGGCCCTGCTCCTGAACTGCCCCGGCTCTGCCCCGGCCCTGCCCCGGCCCTGCTTCTGCACTGCCCCGGCCCTGCTCCTGAACTGCCCCGGCTCTGCCCCGGCCCTGCCCCGGCCCTGCCCCTGAACTGCCCCGGCCCTGGCCCGGCTCTGCCCTGGCCCTGCCCCGGCCCTGCTCCTGAACTGCCCCGGCCCTGCCCCGGCCCTGCTCCTGAACTGCCCCGGCCCTGCCCCGGCCCTGCTCCTGGACTGCCCCGGCCCTACCCCGGCCCTGCCCCAGCCTCTCCCCTGGTAAGAGCGCCGCGCTGCCGAGCCACACCGCCCTGCCGAGCTGCGCCGCCCTACCTAGCCTGCTTAGCCGAGTTCCACTGCTGCTACTGCTAGCCTGCTGCTTCTCCTGTCATGGCTAGTCTCAATGTTCTTACCTTTGATGCTGAGGGTCGGGCTGTTGACTTTGAGGTCTGGCTAGATGATCTGCAGCTTTTCCTACAGTGCGATAGCAAGGATGGTCTCTCACTGTTCGATCTCACTTCTGGCGCCTCTACTGCCCCTACTGCTGATGCTGACAGTACTGTTCGCTCGCAGTGGCTCACGCGCGATGCTGCTGCTCGTCTTGCTGTGCGCAACCACCTGCCGTCTACTGAGCGCGCGCACTTTAGTCAGTACAAGAGTGCTAGGGCTCTGTACGACGCTGTAGTTGCACGCTACTCCTCCCTTGCCACTGCTGCCCTCAGCCGCCTCATGCTACCGTACCTTTTCCCTGACCTTGCTGCCTTTGCCACTGTCGCTGACCTAGTTGCTCACCTTCGCACTAGTGACGCCCGCTACCGCGCTGCCCTTCCCACTGAGTTCTGTGCCAAGAACCCCCCCCCCATGTACATCACCCTTTACTACCTAGTCACCCGCCTCCCTGACTCTCTTTCTTCAGTCAGGGACCACTTTCTCTCCCTTTGCCCCACCGAGCTGACTGTCGACTTGCTAGAGGAGCGCCTTGCTGCAGCTGAGAAGAGTATCTTAGCTGTTGGTGCTTCTCGCGGTGACCGTCGCACCCCCTTCTTTGAGGGGTGTTCCCCTGTCCCCCTTCTCCCCTCTGTTGCCTCTGCTGCTGCTGTCGACCTCGTTGGCACTGAGGAGGTCGGCGCTGCGTCTGCCCCTAGTGGGCGACGCCGCACTGGCAAGGGCAAGGGAAGCAGGGGTGGTGGTGGGGGCGGTGGAGTCAGCGGTGGAGGAGGTGGAGGAGGTGGAGGTGGTGGTGGGGGTGGTTCCGGGAGTGGGGGCGTAGGTGGCGGCAGTGGCGGCCGTGGCGGCGGTGGTGGAGGAGGTGGCGGCGGCGGCGGCGGTGGTGGAGGTAGCGGAGGAGGTGGTGCTGGTCGCGGTGCGGCCACGCAGCGTGGAGGCCTTGGTGGCAGCCAGCGTCCGCAGCAGCTGCGCACCCGTGAGACCCCGTCTGTTCAGCAGCTTCGTGAGTGGTACGCTGGACGTGGGAGGTCTGGGGGTGCAGGTCCCTGCGCGTACGTTCTTCGCACCGCCACTCGTAGTGGGGAGGTGTGTGGTCTCCCACACACCACGCAGCGCTGCTTTAGCCGCTTGACTGACGCTTGGCGTACCCAGTTTCCTGACGCTGTTGATCTTCCTCGTTGGCATGATCTGCTTCTGCAGAATGTGCCTTTCTTTGATCTAGATTTTGATGCTATCCTTGCTGCCATGTATGCTCTTGCTGATATTACTGAGGGTGACTGTTACCTGCGTGTCCCGCCCGACCCGGGCACTGTGGCTGCTGCTCTAGGTGCTAGTGCGGCTGCTGCTCTAGGTCCTAGTGCGTCTGCTGCTCCAGGTGCTGGTACGTCTCCTCCCTCTGGTACTGCACCTACTGAGTCCTTTCACACCTTCACACTTGACTCTGGTGCTTCGCGCTCTTTCTTTAGAGACAGCACCACGCTCACACCGCTCCGTCGGCCTGTTGCGGTCTCCCTTGCTGACCCCTCCGGGGGACCAGTCCTTGCACACTCCTCCACGGCCCCGTCGGGCTTGCTGTCGGGACTCCACCTCCCCTCGTTCTCTACGAACTTGGTGAGTGGATCTGACCTCCAGGACTCGTGGGTTGACCAGTTCACCCCTGGAGGTCAGCGTGTGACCCACTGCACTTGCTCTCGGACGGGCCGCCATCTGGCCACGTTCACCCGTTGGCCAGGGTCGAGTCTGTACACACTGACTACTGCGCCTCCTCCGGTCCCTGCGTTTGGTCAGGTAGCTGCGTCCAGTCAGGTGTTTGCTGCTGCGTCCAGGTCTAGTCCTACGTCTGCCCCCTGCTCGTGTCGTCCTCTGGCGCACGAGACTCTCCTCTGGCACCACCGCCTTGGTCACCCCTCCCTGCCTCGTCTTCGAGGTATGGCCTCCCGTGCTCTTGTCTCTGGACTCCCCAGGTCCCTCCCTCCCCTTCCTCCGGGGCCTGCCCCCACCTGTGTTCCTTGTGTCGAGGGCCGGCAGCGCGCCGCTCCTCACTCCTCCTCGTTTCCTCCGACTGAGGCCCCTCTGCAGACTCTTCACATGGACGTGTGGGGCCCAGCCCGCGTTCGTGGACAGGGTCACGAGCGTTACTTCCTGCTGGTCGTTGACGACTACTCGCGTTACACCACAGTCTTCCCCTTGCGCAGCAAGGGTGAGGTCCCTGAGGTGTTGATCGACTGGATCCGCGGTGCTCGTCGCCAGCTTAGTGAGAGTTTCGGCTCCGACCTTCCTGTTTTGCGTCTGCACTCAGACAGAGGCGGGGAGTTTTCCTCCGACCTTCTGAGAGCCTTCTGTCGTTTGGAGGGCATCCGCCAGACGTTCACGCTTCCGGCCTCCCCGCAACAAAATGGGATTGCTGAGCGCCGCATTGGCATGGTCATGGATGTCGCTCGTACGTCCATGATCCATGCGGCTGCTCCCCACTTTCTGTGGCCGTTCGCGGTTCAGTACGCTGCGCATCAGATCAACCTTCAGCCTCGTGTCTCCTTGTCGGAGACCACACCTACTCTGCGGTGGACGGGGAAGGTTGGCGATGCGTCCGCGTTCCGTGTCTGGGGATCTCGAGCTTTTGTCCGCGATACTACAGCGGACAAGCTGTCCTCCCGTGCCGTTCCCTGTGTCTTCCTTGGCTTCCCTCCTGACGCACCCGGGTGGCAGTTCTACCACCCCAGCTCGCGTCGTGTTCTGTCCTCTCAGGACGTCACGTTTGACGAGTCGGTGTCGTACTACCGTCTCTTTCCCTACCGCACTGCCTCCCCCCCTCCCCCGCCGCTCTTCCTTGCCCCAGGTACTCCTCCGGTACACCCCCTCCCCCCCCAGGGTCCTGCCCCCTCAGGTGTGTCCCAGGTAGACCCTGCCGAGCCGGTCGAGGTAGCTGTCGACTCAGGTGCTGCTGGGGGTGCTGACCATGCGGGTGCGGGGACTGGGGGTGCTGAGACTGGGGGTGCTGAGTCTGGGGGTGCTGAGACTGGGCGTGCTGAGCCGGGGGTTGTGGCGCCTGAGGGTACTGTGTCTGGAGGTGCTGAGCCTGCGCGTGTTGAGTCTGGAGGTGCTCTGGGTGTCCCGTCGCGGCGGGAGCCCCTCTCTCCACAGCGGCTTCGTGAGTGGTACTCTCGGCGCTCTCGGGTTGCTGCTGGAGGTGCTGCTGGTGCGGGTGCTGCTGGAGGTGCTGGCGCTGCTGGAGGTGGTGCTGGTGCTGGAGCTGCTGGAGGTGCTGCTGGTGCTGGAGCTGCTGGAGGTGCTGCTGGTGCTGGAGGTGCTACTGGAGCTACTGGAGGTGCTGGCACTGCTGGAGGTGGTGCTGGTGCTGGAGCTGCTGGAGCTGCTAGAGGTGCTGGTGCTGCTGGAGGTGGTGCTGGTGCTAGAGCTACAGGAGGTGCTGCTAGGACTGGAGACCCTGAGGCTGTGGGTACCGGATCTGTCTCTATTGTTTCTCGAGGCGCTGCGCGGCCGCGGCCGTACTACGTTCCGCTTCTTCAGCATGTTCTTGGCTCCCCACCTTCTCTTGGTCCTCCTCCTCCTTCCCTGAGTCCACCGCCTGTCCCATCTCAGTCGCAGTTACAGCCGGCCTCTCCGCTGCCTGGTCCTTCTCCTTACTCTGGTCCGACTAGAGGTCTTACGGAGCGTCGTGAGCCTGAGTCGCGTCCTGTGTCGCCTGCGTCTCGTTCTACGTCGCCTGTCCGTTCTGTTCGCGCTGGTCGTGCTTCCTCCTGTCCCTGGCACTCACTCTATGACTCTGCGTCCTTCCACTGCTCCACAGCGTGTCCCTCTGCCCTCTCCTCCTGCGTCCTCTCTTCCTGACGGTCCAGACCCGGAGTCTGACTCCCTTCGTGCTGCTAGTCCTACGGTCACGCGCTTTCTGGCCACTGCTGTCACTGACCCTCTGTTTGAGTCCTCTGCTGCGTCTGCTCTTGTTGCTGAGCTTGTTGACTTTGCTGCAGCCTGTCGCCTAGACTACGCCGCTAGTCTTGTTGCTGAGTCTGCGTCTGTGTCTGTCTGTCCTCCGTCCGTCAAGGGTGAGTGTGCTCTTGGCACGGACGTCCTTGAGGACAGGCAGGAGGACCTTGAGTGCTTTGCTGCTGCTTCACCTCATCTCGTGTCCATGCTGCTTGCCCCTGAGGGAGACCCGGATGCACTAGACATCCCGACCCCGCGCTCTTACGCAGAGGCGATAGAGGGTCCCTACTCCTCCCAGTGGCAGGCAGCCATGGACGCAGAGATGGCTTCCTGGAAGTCCACAGGCACCTACGTAGACGAGGTTCCCCCGCCTGGGGCGAACATCGTCAGTGGCATGTGGATCTTCAGGGTGAAGCGGCCGCCGGGTTCTCCGCCTGCCTTCAAGGCGCGTTACGTTGCACGTGGCTTCAGTCAGCGACAGGGAGTTGACTTCTTTCAGACCTTCTCCCCTACCCCGAAGATGACCACTCTTCGGGTACTGCTGCACGTTGCTGCTCAGCGTGACTACTAGCTCCACTCGCTTGACTTCAGCACAACCTTCCTACAGGGCAGCCTGCACGAGGAGATCTGGCTGCGCCGCCCACCTGGCTTCACTGGGTCGTTTCCTGCTGGTACCCAGTGTAGCCTCCGGCGGCCAGTCTACGGTCTCCGCCAGGCGCCCCGTGAGTGGCACGACACGCTCAGGACGACTCTTGCTGCTCTTGGTTTTGCTCCTTCCACTGCTGACCCTTCTCTGTTTCTACGCACTGACGCTAATCTGCCGCCGTTCTACGTTCTTGTGTACGTAGACGACCTTGTCTTTGCTACTGCTGACATGGAGGCACTCGCCCACGTGAAGTCCGAGCTGCAGAAGAGACACACGTGCACAGACCTGGGTGAGCTCACAAGCTATCTTGGCTTGCGGATCACCCGGGACAGAGCACAGCGCACCATTACCTTGACTCAGTCACACATGGTGCAGCAGGTCCTTCAGCGCTTCGGCTTCACCTACTCCTCGCCACAGTCCACTCCTCTGCCTACCGGTCACTCGCTCTCAGCTCCACCTTCGGACGAGTCCGTAGAGCCGAGTGGCCCGTATCCAGAGATTGTGGGCTGCCTCATGTACCTGATGACTTGCACACGACCTGACCTCGCATACCCTCTCAGCCTTCTGGCTCGCTACGTGGCTCCCGGCAGGCACCGAAAGGTGCACTGGGATGCTGCGAAGAGGGTGTTGCGATACTTGTGCAGTACATCGGGCATGGGGCTCGTGCTTGGAGGACGGGCTCGAGTTGTCCTCACTGGTCACGTTGACGCCTCCTGGGTTGACGACTTGGCTACGCAGCGGTCGTCACAGGGTTACACCTTCAGCCTTGGCTTCGGTTCTGTCTCTTGGCGGTCTACCCGCTCTTCTTCTGTTCTCAGCTCCAGTTGTGAGGCTGAGATCTACGCTGGGGCCATGGCTGCACAGGAGCTTCGCTGGCTCACCTACCTGCTGACCGACTTGGGAGAGGCGCCTCGTTCTCCTCCAGTTCTGTACGTCGACAACAAGGCCATGCTGGCCTTGTGTCAGGAGCACAGACTGGAGCACAGAACGAAGCACATTGCTCTGCGCTACTTCCTTGCTCGAGAGTTGCAGCAGCGTGGCCAGCTTCGTCTTGCTTACGTGGCCTCTCAGGCCAACACTGCTGATGTCTTCACCAAGGCACTTCAGCCTTGTGATCATCAGCGTTTCTGTACTGTGTTAGGCCTTGTACCTACTGTGCCTCACTTGTTGACTTCTTGACTCTGCTTGTACTGTACTCTATATACTTATACCTGCATGCTTACACTTGCTAGGTTGTGTTCACTGTATTGTTTGTTTTCCTTTATATAACTCTGCATGTGAACTGACCTTCTGGCCCTTTGCTTGTGCTCAGACTGTGTGGTGACTTTGTGATCCACCCTGAGTTTGCTTTGTCTTTCTTGACTGGTCTTCTGACCCCTTGTTCTCCCCCACTTTGCCTATGGGGGTGTGTCAAACATATATTTACTATAGTCGGTCTAGGCTGTAGTGGGGTAGTCCTTAGAGGGTACAACACTTATGTGTTTCCTACTTGTACCCTTCTCATTTCCTAATTCAATCATTCTTTCGTCTATCATTCTCACACGTCGACCATCACCTCCACGGCTCTTGCCCCGCGTTGACCTTTTCTCGTCGACGTCCTTCGTCGACCGCCCACCTCCGCTACCACCGCCGCTATGCATCATGCGCTGCCCTTGCTGCTGATTCAGCTTCGTCGGTGCAGCGTAGTTAGCCTGGGGAAGGAGCTCCGTGGGCTGTTCGGCCTCCTGCATCGCCTCATCTTGGAGGATGTAGCTGGTGATGGAGTCCTCGTCGAGGGACTCACGCGTGCCAGGTACCATCATCATCCTCTTCATGAGGTTGTATCCGCGCGGCAGGCCCTTGACGATGTGGGAGATGTAGGACGCCGTCGAGTATTCGGCACCCGCCATCCGCATCTCAGCGAGAATCCGTCGAGCACGGTTGCAGTAGTCCGTCGCCGACTCCTGCTCGCCCATTCGAATATGGGTCATCTTCTCCTCCAGTTGTGCGATGTACAGGTCGTCCCTGACCTGGTACGTCGACAGGATGAAGTGCCATGCCTGGTGGCCCGCATCCAGTCGCTCTCGACAGCTCCTGAGCGCCAGCTGCACCACCGGTGAGCAGCACCTCGAGATGACCATGAAGGTGAGCAAGTGAGCCGCACGAAACTCCCCGCGTAGCCCGACATTGTCCACGGGCGGAATTGGGACAGTGCCGTCGGCGAATCCCTTGAGCCCGGCGACCTCCAGCTGGGGTTCTATCGACTCCCTCCAGGTGATGAGGTCCCGTCGACCTTGCAGAGGTGCGACGGTAATCCGGTCCGGCGAGAATTTGAAGTAGCCATACGTCGGTGCAATCCCGCCCGACGTCACATGCGTCGTCGCTGAGAGCCCTCCACTGCTTCGTAGGGGTGAGCGAGCTCGACCATCGACATCGGCACGCGAACTGCCTGCAGTCGCCGTTGACTTCTGCACTCGCGCTTGACTCCTGTCGACGCCACCGTCGACCTTGAGCACTCCTCTCTGTTTCGTGCCATCGTTGCCGCTGACTCGTGCACCGCCGTCGACCTCGTCGTCGACGCCACCTTCGTTTCGCACCAGTCGAGGAGAATCTGGACGGGAAGGGTGTTCCGTCGCCCACTGCGACCGGATGCCCAACTCGACGATCAGCAAGGGGATCGTCCCGTACTTGCCATCCGCATGGCGATTCCTCGCATCAGCCAAGCGTGCCTCCAAAGTGTCCGCTACGCCCGCATTAGCTACGGGGTCGACCATGGTGACTATCGCTGCTGCCGGACTACGAACGACTTGGTAGGTGCAAAAGTCGGCTCCTATCTGAAGGTCGCGTGTTTGCTCCACGCTCACCGCACCATGTGGAGAGTCACTCTACAACGGTGGTGAGCTAGACTACAAGGTTGGCACGAACTACTAGGAGTGATCTTAGCTTTCCTAGTTCCTTAGTGCTTGCACAGTCACGGGAGAAATCGCCAAGAGTTTCCACTAGCAAAGTTGGAATTACAGAATGATCGGACAAGCAATGACAAGAATGGCTACATCAGGCACCTAGCAACTCTGCAGCTAGCCTGGTCGACAGACAGCACAGCATGGTCGACCGCGTGCCAGCGTTGCGTAGAGGAGCCGCGCCAGCACTGCAGAAAGGCGACCTGCCAACACAGCAAGTCGACGGTGTGCCAACGCTGCGGCAGAGCGGCTGTCCAGCGTTGCCCCATAGAAGACAGCAGTGCGCACGCTCGCAGGTGCGCGCAAACGATTGGCCCGACTTGCACCGTTGTACATTCGTTGCCCGTTGTCTGCGCCTGACGAGCCACATCGACTTCGGGATACCAACCCGAAGTCGCCTTCGCCATCGCGACCTTGACGACGTTTGCGTGCCTCCGCAAAAGCCGCCGAGCAGGTTACCCGGTCGGCCTGGATAACCCCAAGTGCCTCTGGTCGACCACCGGGTCCCGTCAAGCTACCCCCTGGTCGACGAACCCCTTCCGTCGACCAGAACTGTCAGCTGTTGTCGTCGAGCTCCCCTCGTCGACCATTGCTCATTTGTCAGGTCGACGGATTGCTTCGTCGAACTACTCCTCCTGGTCGACGGCCCACCTGTCGCCCAGACCAGTCAGTTACAGCTGTCGAGCTCCCTGGTCGACAGCAACACCACAGCGGTCCCCTGCAGCTCGACAAAACCTGTCGAGCAGCTCTCCCACTGTGGATGGTCGGCCGCTACTCCCGTACATCCGACCAAGTCGTCGGTGCTGCCCAAGCGAGGGCGGGGCCAACAATTCATTCCCGTTAACACACAAGACCAGTCAAGAAGGACAAAGCAAGCTCAGGGTGGATCACAAAGTCACCACACAGTCTGAGCACAAGCAAAAGGCCATAAGGCCAATTCACATGCAGAGTTATATATAAAGGAAAGCAAACAATACAGTGAACACAACCTAGCAAGTGTAAGCATGCAGGTATAAGTATATAGAGTACAGTACAAGCAGAGTCAAGAAGTCAACAAGTGAGGCACAGTAGGTACAAGGCCTAACACAGTACAGAAACGCTGATGATCACAAGGCTGAAGTGCCTTGGTGAAAACATCAGCAGTGTTGGCCTGAGAGGCCACGTAAGCAAGACGAAGCTGGCCACGCTGCTGTAACTCTCGAGCAAGGAAGTAGCGCAGAGCAATGTGCTTCGTTCTGTGCTCCAGTCTGTGCTCCTGACACAAGGCCAGCATGGCCTTGTTGTCGACGTACAGAACTGGAGGAGAACGAGGCGCCTCTCCCAAGTCGGTCAGCAGGTAGGTGAGCCAGCGAAGCTCCTGTGCAGCCATGGCCCCAGCGTAGATCTCAGCCTCACAACTGGAGCTGAGAACAGAAGAAGAGCGGGTAGACCGCCAAGAGACAGAGCCGGAGCCAAGACTGAAGGTGTAACCCTGTGACGACCGTTGCGTAGCCAAGTCGTCAACCCAGGAGGCGTCAGCGTGACCAGTGAGGACAACTCGAGCCCGTCCTCCAAGCACGAGCCCCATGCCCGATGTACTGCACAAGTATCGCAACACCCTCTTCGCGGCATCCCAGTGCACCTTTCGGTGCCTGCCGGGAGCCACGTAGCGAGCCAGAAGGCTGAGAGGGTATGCGAGGTCAGGTCGTGTGCAAGTCATCAGGTACATGAGGCAGCCCACAAGCTCTGGATACGGGCCACTCGGCTCTACGGACTCGTCCGAAGGTGGAGCTGAGAGCGAGTGACCGGTAGGCAGAGGAGTGGACTGTGGCGAGGAGTAGGTGAAGCCGAAGCGCTGAAGGACCTGCTGCACCATGTGTGACTGAGTCAAGGTAATGGTGCGCTGTGCTCTGTCCCGGGTGATCCGCAAGCCAAGATAGCTTGTGAGCTCACCCAAGTCTGTGCACGTGTGTCTCTTCTGCAGCTCGGACTTCACGTGGGCGAGTGCCTCCGTGTCAGCAGTAGCAAAGACAAGGTCGTCTACGTACACAAGAACGTAGAACGGCGGCAGAGTAGCGTCAGTGCGAAGAAACAGAGAAGGGTCAGCAGTGGAAAGAGCAAAACCAAGAGCAGCAAGAGTCGTCCTGAGCGTGTCGTGCCACTCACGGGGCGCCTGGCGGAGACCGTAGACTGGCCGCCGGAGGCTCCACTGGGTACCAGCAGGAAACGACCCAGTGAAGCCAGGTGGGCGGCGCAGCCAGATCTCCTCGTGCAGGCTGCCCTGTAGGAAGGCTGTGCTGAAGTCAAGCGAGTGGAGCTCGTAGTCACGCTGAGCAGCAACGTGCAGCAGTACCCGAAGAGTGGTCATCTTCGGGGTAGGGGAGAAGGTCTGAAAGAAGTCAACTCCCTGTCGCTGACTGAAACCACGTGCAACGTAACGCGCCTTGAAGGCAGGCGGAGAACCCGGCGGCCGCTTCACCCTAAAGATCCACATGCCATTGACGATGTTCGCCCCAGGTGGGGGAACCTCGTCTACGTAGGTGCCTGTGGACTTCCAGAAGCCATCTCTGCGTCCATGGCTGCCTGCCACTGAGAGGAGTAGGGACCCTCTATCGCCTCTGCGTAAGAGCGTGGGGTCGGGATGTCTGGTGCATCCGGGTCTCCCTCAGGGGCAAGCAGCATGGACACGAGATGAGGTGAAGCAGCGGCAAAGAACTCAAGGTCCTCCTGCCTGTCCTCAAGGACGTCCGTGCCAAGAGCACACTCACCCCCGACGGACGGAGGACAGACAGACACAAACGCAGACTCAGCAACAAGACTAGTGGCGTAGTCTAGGCGACAGGCTGCAGCAAAGTCAACAAGCTCAGCAACAAGAGCAGACGCAACAGAGGACTCAAACAGAGGGTCAGTGACAGCAGTGGCCAGAAAGCGTGTGACAGTAGGACTAGCAGCACGAAGGGAGTCAGACTCCGGGTCCGGACCGTCAGGAAGAGAGGACGCAGGAGGAGAGGGCAGAGGGACACGCTGTGGAGCAGTAGAAGGACGCAGTGTCATAGAGTGAGTGCCTAGGACAGGAGGAAGACGCGGACGCGAAACACGACCAGCGCGAACAGTACGGACAGGCGACGCAGAACGAGACGAAGGCGAAACAGGACGAGACTCAGGCTCACGACGCTCCGTAAGACCTCTAGTCGGACCAGAGTAAGGAGAAGGACCAGGCAGCGGAGAGGCCGGCTGCAACTGCGACAGGGACTGGACAGGCGGTGGACTCAGGAAAGGAGGAGGAGGACCAGGAGAAGGCGGGGAGCCAAGAACCTGCTGAAGGAGCGGAACGTAGTACGGCCGCGGCCGCGCAGCGCCTCCAGAAACAGCAGAGACAGAACCGGTACCCTCAGCCCCAGGGTCTCCAGTCCCAGCAGCACCTCCAGCAGCTCCAGTCCCAGCAGCACCTCCAGCAGCTCCAGCACCAGCACCACCTCCAGCAGCGCCAGCACCTCCAGTAGCTCCAGCAGCACCTCCAGCAGCACCACTACCTCCAGCAGCACCAGCACCTCCAGCAGCTCCAGCAGCTCCAGCACCAGCAGCACCTCCAGCAGCTCCAGCACCAGCACCACCTCCAGCAGCACCAGCAGCTCCAGCAGCACCTCCAGCAGCTACCCGACAGCGCCGAGAGTACCACTCACGAAGCCGCTGTGGAGAGAGGGGCTCCCGCCGCGACGGGACACCTAGAGCACCTCCAGACTCAGCACGCGCAGGCTCAGCACCTCCAGACACAGTACCCTCAGGCGCCACACTCCCAGGCTCAGCACGCCCAGTCTCAGCACCCCCAGACTCAGCACCCCCAGACTCAGCACCCCCAGTCTCAGCACCCCCAGTCTCAGCACCCCCAGTCCCCGCACCCGCAGGGTCAGCACCCCTAGCAGCACCTGAGTCGACAGCTACCTCGACCGGCTCGGCAGGGTCTACCTGGGACACACCTGAGGGGGCAGGACCCTGGGGGGGAAGGGGGTGTACCAGGGGAGTACCTGGTGTCAGGAAGAGCGGCGGGGGAGGGGGAAAGGCAGCGCGGTAGGGAAAGAGACGGTAGTACGACACCGACTCATCGAACGTGACGTCCTGAGAGGACAGAACACGACGCGAGGTGGGGTGGTAGAACTGCCACCCGGGTGCGTCAGTAGGGAAGCCAAGGAAGGCACAGGGAACGGCACGGGAGGACAGCTTGTCCGCTGTAGTATCGCGGACAAAAGCTCGAGATCCCCAGACACGGAATGCGGACGCATCACCAACCTTCCCCGTCCACCGCAGAGTAGGTGTGGTCTCCGGCAAGGAGACACGAGGCTGAAGGTTGATCTGATGCACAGCGTACTGAACCGCGAACGGCCACAGAAAATGGCCGAGCGACGTCCATGACCATGCCAATGCGGCGCTCAGCAATCCCATTTTGCTGCGGGGAGGCCGGAAGCGTGAACGTCTGGCGGATGCCCTCCGAACGACAGAAGGCTCTCAGGAGGTCGGAGGAAAACTCCCCGCCTTTGTCCGAGTGCAGACGCAGAACAGGAAGGTCTGAGCCGAAACTCTCACTGAGCTGGCGACGAGAACCGCGGATCCAGTCGATCAACACCTCAGTGACCTCACCCTTGCTGCGCAAGGGGAAGACTGTGGTGTAACGCGAGTAGTCGTCAACGACCAGGAGGAAGTAACGCTCGTGACCCTGTCCACGGACGCGGGCTGGGCCCCACACGTCCATGTGAAGAGTCTGCAGAGGAGCCTCAGTCGGAGGAAACGAGGAGGAGTGAGGGGCGGCGCGCTGTCGGCCCTCGACACAAGGAACACAGGTGGGGGCAGGCCCCGGAGGAAGGAGAGGGAGGGACCTGGGTAGACCCGAGACAAGGGCACGGGAGGCCATACCTCGAAGACGAGGCAAGGAGGGGTGACCAAGGCGGTGGTGCCAAAGGAGAGTCTCGTGTGCCAGAGGACGACACGAGCAGGGGGCAGACGCAGGACTAGACCTGGACGCGGCAGCAAGCACCTGACTAGACGCAGCCACCTGACCAGACACAGGGACCGGAGGAGGCGCAGTAGTCAGTGTGTACAGACTCGACCCTGGCCGACGGGTGAACGTGGCCAGGTGGCGGCCCGTCCGAGAGCAAGTGCAGTGGGTCACACGCTGACCTCCAGGGGTGAACTGGTCAACCCACGCGTCCTGGAGGCCAGCTCCACTCACCAGGTTCGTAGAGAACGAGGGGAGGTGGAGTCCCGACAGCAAGCCCGACGGGGCCGCAGGACACGGTAGGACAGTGGAGGAGTGTGCAAGTACTGGGCCCCCTGAGGGGTCAGCAAGGGAGACCGCAACAGGCCGACTGAGCGGCGTGAGCGTGGTGGTGTCTCTAAAGAAAGAGCGCGAAGCACCAGAGTCAAGTGTGAAAGTGTGAAAGGACTCAGTAGGTGCAGTACCAGAGAGAGGAGACGTACCAGCACCTGGAGCAGCAGACGCACTAGCACCTAGAGCAGCAGCCACAGTGCCCGGGTCGGGCGGGACACGCAGGTAACAGTCACCCTCAGTAATATCAGCAAGAGCATACATGGCAGCAAGGATAGCATCAAAGTCTAGATCAAAGATAGGCACATTCTGCAGAAGCAGATCATGCCAACGAGGAAGCTCAACAGCGTCAGGAAACTGGGTACGCCAAGCGTCAGTCAAGCGGCCGAAGCAGCGCTGCGTGGTGTGTGGGAGACCACACACCTCCCCACTACGAGTGCCGGTGCGAAGAACGTACGTGCAGGGACCAGCACCCCCAGACCTCCCATGCCCAGCGTACCACTCACGAAGCTGCTGAATAGACGGGGTCTCACGGGTGCGCAGCTGCTGCTGACGCTGGCTACCACCAAGGCCTCCACGCTGCGTGGCTGCACCGCGACCAGCACCACCTCCTCCGCCACCTCCACCACCGCTGCCGCCGCCGCCACCTCCTCCGCCACCGCCGCCACGGCCTCCACTGCCGCCACCGACGCCCCCACTCCCGGAACCACCCCCACCACCACCTCCACCTCCTCCACCTCCCCCACCGCTGCCTCCACCGCCCCCTCCACCACCCCTGCTTCCCTTGCCCTTGCCAGTGCGGCATCGCCCACTTGGGGCAGACGCAGCGCCGACCTCCTCAGTGCCAACGAGGTCGACAGCAGCAGCAGAGGCAACAGAGGGGAGAAGGGGGACAGGGGAACACCCCTCAAAGAAGGGGGTGCGACGGTCGCCGCGAGAAGCCCCAACAGCTAAGATACTCTTCTCAGCTGCAGCAAGGCGCTCCTCTAGCAAGTCGACAGTCAGCTCGGTGGGGCAGAGGGAGAGAAAGTGATCCCTGACTGAGGAGAGAGAGTCAGGGAGGCGGGTGACTAGGTAGTAAAGGGTGATGTACATGGGGGGGGAGTTCGTGGGAAGGAACTCAGTGGGAAGGGCAGCGCGGTAGCGAGCGTCACTAGTGCGGAGGTGAGCAACTAGGTCAGCAACTGTGGCAAAGGCGGCAAGGTCAGGAAAAAGGTACGGCAGCATGAGGCGGCTGAGGGCAGCAGTGGTAGGGGAGGAGTAGCGTGCAACTACAGCGTCGTACAGAGCCCTAGCACTCTTGTACTGACTAAAGTGCGCGCGCTCAGTAGACGGCAGGTGATTACGCACAGCAAGGCGAGCAGCAGCATCGCGCGTGAGCCACTGCGAGCGAACAGAACTGTCAGCATCAGCAGCAAGGGCAGTAGAGGCGCCAGACGTGAGATCGAACAGTGAGAGACCATCCTTGCTATCGCACTGTAGGAAAAGCTGCAGATCATCTAGCCAGACCTCAAAGTCAACAGCTCGACCCTCAGCATCAAAGGTAAGAACATAGAGACTAGCCATGACAGGAGCAGCAGCAGGCTAGCAGCAGCAGCAGTGCAACTCGGCTAAGCAGGCTAGGCCGGGCGGCGCGGCTCGGCAGGGCGGCTCGGCAGGGCGGCGCGGCTCGGCAGCGTGGCGCTCTTACCAGGGGCGAGGCCGGGGCAGGGCCGGGGCCGGGCCGCAAAAGATCCGGGGCCGGGTTGGGGCAGGGCCGCGACAGTGCAGGAGCAGGGCAGGGGCAGGGCCGGGGCAGGGCCGGGGCAGGGCCGGGGAAGAGCCGGGGCAGGGCCGGGGCAGGGCCGGAGCAGGGCCGGGACAGGGCCGGGGCAGGGTCGGAGCAGAGCCGGGGCAGGGCCGGGGCAGGGTCGGAGCAGGGCCGGGACAGGGCCGGGGCGAGGCCGCGACAGGTCCGGGGCAGGGCCGGGGCCGGGCCGCGGCAGTGCAGGAGCAGGGCCGGGGCAGGGCCGAGACAGGGCCGGGGCAGGGCGGCGACAGGGCCGCAGCAGGGCCGCGACAGGTTGGGGTAGGGCCGGGGCAGGGCCGGAACAGGGCCGCGACAGGGCCGAAGTAGGGCCGGGACAGGGTCGCAGTAGGGCCGGGACCTGACGGGGCCGCTAACGGGGCCTGACTGGGCCTTACGGGGCCTGACGGGGCCGCTAACAGGGCCTGACGGGGCCTGACGGGGCCATAAACGGGGCCTGACGGGGCCTTACGGGGCCGTACGGGGCTTGGGCTTGTTCTAGTGTTTCTGGCTGAGAATTTCACTCAAAGGGCTTTTCCTTAGAAGCCAGGAAGAACAAACAGAAAGAGAAAACAGCAACTTCTACTCTAATTCCTACGAATGCATTTTTATATGTACAGCACATACATTTCAGAAATGCGGCTCGGAATGTCGATTCGGGTGGCCAGCCCCGACATCGAGTCGCATTATCCTTTTCCACATTTGTAACTCACTGCTATCATACACGTGTCCTTTTCTAACTCTTCGATATTGTTCCCTCGCCACCTGTCCCACGCGGAAGTCTTCCCAAGTCAGTCAAGGCACGAATCCTCAGTTTCGCCCTTCTCACGTGGGTCCCCCACGTCCTGCTCACTTCCGCCCCCTTGCTGCCCACGTCCGCAGCTGCACGCTGCTGCTGCATGCTTTCACCTCCCGTGCGCTTCACGCTGCCTCCAGAGCAGACCCCACTTGTTACATTACCTCCCCTCCCTGAAGGCACCGTCCTCGGTGCCAATGAGGCAAGATAGACTCCAATGGCACGAGGAGCATGGCTGAGGTTTGAGAACGGCTCCCATGTGTCTTCAGATGCAGATGTGTTGCGCCAGTGAATGAGATATTCACGGCCAACCGGGGTGTCACGGTGTGAAAGGATGGTGTCGACCTCATGCAGGTCCGGATGGGCAGAGAACATGGGTGGGCGGGGCTGGAATGGGTGAGAGGGAGTTCGGTAAGGACGGAGAAGGTGAGCATGGAAAACAGGGTGTATGGTCATGTGAGAAGGGAGTTGAAGTCGGTAGCTGACCGGTGAGAGAACTTTGGTGATGGGAAACGGTCCAACGAATCTGGGAGCGAGTTTGCGAGAAGTTCCAACATTCAGCAGAGGCAGGTTAGCAGTTGAAAGCAGCACCAAATCACCAGCTTTGAAAGTGGTGTGACGCCTATGCTGGTTGGCATAGCGAACTTGGCGCTCTTGTGCAAGCTGAAGCTTCCTTCGGGCAAGTTGAAGAATGCGGTGATGAGAAGAGATGAAATCTGCTGCTGTTGGGTTAGGGGAATGAAGATAGTGAGGAAGGGATGTGACTGAACGTGGCAGCTGTCCAGTAGCTAACAAAAACGGTGGCTCTCCTGTGGCAATGTTGGGGTTGCTGTTGTAGGCAAACTCGACTGCTGCCAAGTGCTGATCCCAGTCAGTTTGCATGGCATTCACACACGAGCGTAGCGCATCCTCCAGGGTTCTGTTCATGCGCTCTGTCTGACCATCAGTTTCAGGGTGGTAGGCTGTAGAGAGTCGAATCTGAGTGCCCAGCAGTTGAAACAGTGCAGTCCAGAAGTTGCTGAGGAATTGTGTATCTCTGTCACTGATTATGGCTGAGGGCAGTCCGTGTAGCCTCACCACGTGTGTGAAAAACAGCTTGGCATTTTCAGCAGCAGTCACCGTGCCAATTGTAGGGATGAAGTGAGCCATCTTGGACAGCTTATCAATCACCACGAGAATGCTATCAAAGCCTGTAGGGGTGCGGGGTAGATCTGTGATAAAATCCAGAGAAACACAAGTCCAGGGGGCTGTGGGTATCTCCAATGGTTGCAGCAAACCAGCCGGTGCAGTGGTGCGAGCCTTGTTGACCTGACAGGTAGGGCATGAAGCGACGTACTCAGCTACACTCCGGGACAGTCCAGGCCAGTAGTAGTCATGAGAAATGGCAGCATACGTCTTGTCACTGCCAAAGTGTGACCGGTTGTCATGGTACTCGTGTAATAGCAGTTGGCGAAGCCTGGAGTCATCAGGTACACAAACAGCACCAGAATCTGCACGGGTCCAAAAAGGGTTGCTGAAAAGGAAGGATGGGTCATGAGAGGCTTTCTGTTGGTACAGCTGATCACGGTTGTAACCACGGCTGAAACGAGTGATGAAGTTGCGGTCCCATGTAACCACTCCCATGACATTCACCTCCTCTGCTGCTGGTCGTGACAGAACATCCGCCGGATTGAAGCGCCCTGGTTTGTACACAATCTGTAGGTTGGAGACATACTGCTCCAGAAACTGAACCCACCGTGCCTGCCGTGGTGTGATCTGTGACTGTGTTTTCAAGTACTCCAGAGTTCGGTGATCAGTGAAGACCGTGACGGGCTGCATCTCTACATAACAGCGCCACTTCTTCAATGCATGCACCACAGCAAGTGCCTCTCTCTCGTGAATGGGGTATGCTTGCTCTGCAGCAGTCAGCTTCCCTGACTCGAAGGCTATTGGCTGCAGCCCAGCTTCCTGCTCCTGACAGAGAATTGCTCCAAGGGCAATTTCTGATGCATCACACCAAATGAAGTACGGAAGTTCTGGATTCGGTACTGCTAGGGCAGGGGGTGAAGTAAGGCAAGTCTTGAGCTGCTCAAAAGCTTGCTGCTGCAAAGGTTCCCAACTGAATGATGAGTCCTTCCGTAAGAGATCAGTCAGAGGTGCTGCCACTGCTGCAAACCCCTTCACAAACCGCCGGTAGTAGTTAGCTAACCCCAAGAATGACTGCACCTCCTTCACTGTACTCGGCTGCTTCCACTGCTTCAGCACTGCTACCTTGCTGTTGTCGACCTCCAGCTTCCCATGAGAAATAAAATGACCCAGAAATGGCAGCTTCGTTTTGGCAAACTCACACTTGGAACGCTTGGCATACAATCTGTGCTCACTCAGTCGTGCAAGGACCAGCTCAAGGTGTTTCAGGTGTTCCTCACGAGTGCGACTGTAAACCAGCAAGTCATCAATGAAAATCACCAGAAACTTGTCAATGAAATCACTGAAAATGCTCTGCATCATGCCTTGGAAGGTGGCTGGAGCGTTGGTGAGACCAAAGGGCAACACTCGAAACTCATAGTGACCGTACCGTATTCGGAAAGCTGTTTTGGGGATGTCCTCACTCTGAATCCGCACCTGATGATACCCCGAACGTAAATCCAGCTTCGAGAAGTACCGTGCCTCACCAACTTGCTCGAACAGTTCATCTATCCGTGGCAGTGGGTACCGGTTCTTCACTGTTATCTTGTTCAGCCCACGGTAATCTACACACATCCGCAGAGAACCATCCTTCTTCCGCACGAACAGCACCGGAGAAGCATATGGAGAGGAGCTAGGCTGAATGAATTCCTTGGCTAACAGGTCCTCTAACTGCTTCTTCAACTCCTTCAGCTCCACTGCACTCATCTTGTAGGTTGGTCGAACAGGTGGGGTAGATCCAGGAATCAGCTCTATCCTATGATCTGCAACTCGCTTAGGAGGAAGGCCAGCTGGTAAGTCCTTCGGAAACACCCCTGAAATTTTTTCCAGCAGCTTCTCCACACCCCATGTCAGTTCCTTATCCTCATGTGATGCTGAAACCGTTGGTATTGCTGCTTCAGGCGATGTAGGCTGAACCTCTGTGATGAGACCTAGAAAAACTGCTTCCTCCCCCCGAATGGCCTTACCAAACTGCTTCGCACTAATCAGCTGCAAGGTCATCTCCTCCTGCTGCTGCACCACTGGTAGGCATACAGATCTTCCCCCAAACAGCACCTTCACCTCCCTAGTTCTCCAATCCACCTGAGGGTTCACTGCTGCCAACCAGTTTCTGCCCAATATGATGTCATGACTGTCAAGCCAAATCTGTTGAAATGAAATCTTCCCATGAAACTCCCCTATGTTACAGCTGACCGGGTACAACTCAGGTCCACAGCTTCTCACCACACCATCCGCCATGCGCACCGTACTCTCCACTGTACCGCTCTGCACAGGTAACTTCAATTCATGCACCAGCCGAGAAGAAATGAAATTGGATGAAGCACCACTATCCAGCAACATCTTTACCTCCTTACCACGAATCTGCCCCCGAAGTATTATTGCTCCCTCCGACTCCTGCTGCAGCGGCGTTGAGGATGGAGTCAGCAAGGTGGGGCACTCCTCACCACCAGCAACTCGCCCCGAGGTTACTGGTGAGGCTTGTTTCCCGGCTGCCTAGGCTTGGTAGGGCAGTTGAGTGCTTTGTGACCGCGTTTCCCACACTTGAAGCAATTTCCAGCAAAGCCCTTTCGCTTCTCCTTGTTCTTATCAATCGTATCCAGCTCCATCGGCATAGGTCCTGCACCACCACGCTGCTCCCCATGGATAGGCTGGAACATGTTCGGACTGAACCGCATCCCACGGTTGAAACGGTTACGACGGTTACCGAAGTGAATCTCATCGTAACGTTCAGCGACACGTGCCATCTCCTCAAACGAACTACAGCCCTGCACCTCTACCTCCATCCTAACATCGTCTTTCAACCCGCGCTTAAACTTGTCCAGCGCCTCAGCCGTTGAAAGGTCTGAAATTTCGGTGGAGATGTCACGAAATTCAGCGACGTAATCTGCTACAGAAGTATGCTGCCGCAGATTTGCAAGACGATCACGCGCCCTTGCCATCGCGTTGATAGGATCGTATGCCGCAACGAGAGCTTCCTTGAATTGCTGCCAGGTTTGGATAGCAGGTCGCACCGATTGCCACCATGCAACCGCAGAGCCTCTGAGTAGGGTCCCGGCGAACGGTGCCCACTCTTCACCAGCCACGTGACTTAAGCGTAGATATTCTTCCACAAGGAAGAGACATCGTCGAACCACCGGTTGTCCTTTCCCTGGAACAAAGGTGTCCGGCATCGATGCTCTCACATGGGAAAGAGATCCCACTATGCTTCCCGGAGTTGTAGCTACTCCTTGCTGTGCAGCTGCGTTCTGCAGGGCAGCCTGCACTTCCTTAGCTACGAGCTCTCGAACCGCGGCATCACGCTCTGAATCGGCCATGGTGCCAAAAATCTCCCGGCAGCAACTCACGAGGGAAAAAACAGGCTCGGATACCAAGTGGAACAAGCTCAACGGCTCTTGGGCTTGTTCTAGTGTTTCTGGCTGAGAATTTCACTCAAAGGGTTTTTCCTTAGAAGCCAGGAAGAACAAACAGAAAGAGAAAACAGCAACTTCTACTCTAATTCCTACGAGTGCATTTTTATATGTACAGCACATACATTTCAGAAATGCGGCTCGGAATGTCGATTCGGGTGGCCAGCCCCGACATCGAGTCGCATTATCCTTTTCCACATTTGTAACTCACTGCTATCATACACGTGTCCTTTTCTAACTCTTCGATATTGTTCCCTCGCCACCTGTCCCACGCGGAAGTCTTCCCAAGTCAGTCAAGGCACGAATCCTCAGTTTCGCACTTCTCACGTGGGTCCCCCACGTCCTGCTCACTTCCGCCCCCTTGCTGCCCACGTCCGCAGCTGCACGCTGCTGCTACATGCTTTCACCTCCCGTGCGCTTCACGCTGCCTCCAGAGCAGACCCCACTTGCACTCAACCCTCGACATGCAAGCCCTAACTCACGATATGTGCCTCAACCTACCTTTAAAAGACTGCAGATTCCTCTGAGCCATGCCCTTGCCTTGCTCAGACCGCCTAGCACCCACCTCGCACTTTGCAACTTCAGCTTCAACCTCCACGTCTACAGATCATCCTGGTGCTAGGATTAACTTCAATATAGATTCAGCGACGACGTGAAAGCCTTCAGTTTAATGCTTGGACTCCAGACGTAACGGCCGGGGCACGTGATGTGGGTGTCGCAAACCAAAGCCCCCGTGGCTCGTGAGAGCGAGCCGTGAAGCTCGAAACAGCTACAGCATCACGATTCGCGAGGAGCAGACATCGAGAAAAAATCTCGTCGAAACGCTCGAATATCGCTGGTACTATGCAGTGAAAGTACCAAGTCTGTTCGACCTCTCCGAATGCTAGTGATCCTAACGCAACTCCTGATCCTTTGATACGCTGGTGACTTTTGGCGCGAAAAAAACAAAGGTCCGCGTCCCAATGGCACACGAAGTGCTAGTGAATGGCACAGCACGAAACATGAGAGTGAGAAAACGAAAGCACAGTTGCAACTGTGAAGTGAAAGCAGTGGATTTAGATGGCGATGGCTTTCCTCCTGGCGTGCCTAGATTGCAAAAGCTAGCCATTCTCGTCTGAACTGAATTGACACGGACCGAACCTCGAAGTGTGCGCGCCTGACATAGATGTGTGATTTCAAAATGGCGGGAAACCTTGGTTTCAGTCTTCAGACTCACACTGCAAGCAGCACATTTGAATTGTGCTGCTGTGCCTTTTTTCTTCACTGATTGTGCTCCAACTGAATCTATTGGCTTATTTACTTGTGGCAGTTAGGGCGAAAACAAGATCAGTGTTTAGTCGGAAGGGTCCATGAAGAAAGTGTGCTGAATGATTTCTTCTACTCTTTCTGGTGTGAAGGCATAGAACTTGCATGATGTCAAGTCATCCCTGCAAGATGTAACACATGCACAGTACAAGGATTCATACGACAGGATAAAAGGTCGATGGAGTAAGTTAGAAATAACACATACAAACACAGCAAGTGCTCAAGATCGCAGGCAGACACATTCACACACAAACCAACAATGACACACTACAGAAAAACTAACATTGACACAAACCCCCCCTCCCCCTCCTCTTTCCCACCAGTAAGGCAGCAGCATCTTCCTGTACCGCACCTTGATGCTCATCGCCCATTTCGCCCATCGTTAGAGATGGCCCAGCGCATCCCTCAAGACACACTGACAAGTCCCAGCACACACATAGACTCACCAGTAAGGCAGCAGCATCTTCCTGTACCGCTCCTTGATGCTCGTCGCCCACTTGGCCCGAATCTTCCGCCTCAGCCCATCGTCAGGGGTCGTCCAGTGCCTCTGCCTCTCTTGCAGCTCCTCAAACGCCGAGTTGAACCGCTTTAAGCTGCACGCACACAGAGCAGGGGAATGATTAGAGGTGCTCAGTTCCCAGTGCCCGCCTCGGCCCATCATCAGGGATGGTCCAGTGCCTCTGCCTCTCCTGGAGCTCCTCAAACGCCGAGTTGAACCGCTTCAAACTGGATGTAGAGGGACAAAGTTCGAGGCATCCATATCAGCCCATCGTGAGGATGACTCGGAGGCACCCACCCACTTCAGCCCCTCACGGAGTGACTCAATCCCTCTGCCTTTTTCAGAGCTCTGCGAATGAGAGCTCCGCAAATGAGAGATCCGCAAATGAGAGCTCCGCAAATGAGAGGTCCGCAAATGAGAACACTGAATCGTTTCAAGAGTGCATAGAGGGGTTTTACCTGTCATGTTACTGATCCATCCATTCCATTGAACATTCATCAACACGTGTTAATCTACCATTACATGTCATCTCAGCGTTTCATGTCCTCTCACCGTTGCATCTCCGCCTTGACATAGTCAGCAGCAGTTCTGTGCGTGGGCTGAACCGCATCCTCATTGGTGCTCAG
This sequence comes from Closterium sp. Naga37s-1, assembly GCA_947471745.1. Classification (NCBI taxonomy): domain Eukaryota; kingdom Viridiplantae; phylum Streptophyta; class Zygnematophyceae; order Desmidiales; family Closteriaceae; genus Closterium; species Closterium sp. Naga37s-1. The sequence goes on along the minus strand of CANJKZ010000934.1, from coordinate 890,770 downwards.
GGCAGTCATGACCTGATGGGGCGAATGAAAGGATAGACATGGTGGTAGTGGGAGAAGGAAGGAGGGATGCAGTGGGAACCAAGCGAAGGGAAGGCTGCACTGCATCCTCATTGGTGCTCAGGGCTGTCATGACCTGATGGGGCAATGCATATAGGGACAGGTAGCACGGATTCAGAGAGGGTTGAAGGGGGAAACGAGCGAGTGGCTGGCTGCAATGAGCCCTCGTCGGTTCTGAGGGCGGTCACGACCTGATGGGTTGACACGATGGTCAGGGAGGTAGTTAAAGGAGGTGCACGTAGGTGGGGAGCGGTGCACGTTGGTGGGGAGAAATGCGCTACCTGTGAAAAGCGCCGGGTTCGAGAGCGATGGAGGCACACTGGGCGGGCATGGGTGCCATCATATCTCACCTTGAGGAGAGCGAGGGACTGGAACGCCCCTGCAGCCTGCTGCACAACCCGGACCTGCTGCACCACCCGGACCTGCAGCAGGCTGCAGGGGCTGGAACAGTCCCTTGCAGGCTGCAGGCTGCTGCAGGTCGTCATGCAGGTCTGCTAACGCTACCCCGTGCCCTGACACGACTCAACTGAACCCCTCTGGAAAAGGCCACCATACCTGAGTGTACCGGACTGTCTCACCTTGAGGAGAGCGAGTGACTGGAATGCCCCTGCGTGTTGCTGCACCACCCGGTCGTCATGCAGGTCTGCTAACGCTACCATTAGATCCTTGGCACCCTCCCTGGTGGGTGATTAGCAGGGGGAAACGAGAGGAACCACATTCGATCACTCTGCGCCGCACTCAACCACCACCCGGTCGTCATGCAGGTCTGCCAAAGCCACCATGAGGTTCTTGGCGCCCTTCCTGGGAATAATGGAGGAAATGGGAACTGGCGGGGGAAACAAACAAAGCTGAACCGCTCTGCACCACATTCTGATCCCATACATCCCCCATACGGTTCAGGGTACCGTAAAAATGAAAAAAAAAAAAAAAAAAAAAAAAAAACGCCCTAAACCCAGCCACCGTACCTCCCAGCCACCGTACCTCCCAGCCACCGTACATACCAGCCACCGTACCTACCAGCCACCATACCTCCCAGAAGCAGCGGCATACCTTCTCACAGCAGAGAGGTTCTTTTCAATGCCCTGTGCGTGCCACCCGTGCCAGTCGTTCCTGCCCAAGCAAAACAAAAAAAAAAGGTAACAGTCAAGTGAAGATGTCCATGAATTTCTTTGTCCGCAGAAGTGGAAAATGTCAAGACAGCTTAACGCCTCGCCCTGGACTCTAGATTCCTCCTTAAAGCCATCACCAGCTGAGCTGTCTCGCTCCCTACGCTCACCCACCTCCTTCCCACACACAAGCAAGATAAATTCACATGGACCAGATAATTATAGTTGTTCACCAGATAATATAATTGTTCACCAGATAATCATGATTGACCAGCTATTTCGCTTGCAGAATAGCTTCTGTAGCTCCTCCTCCGAGTCGAGCCTCGCTCTGGACTCTACGTTCCTCCTTAAAACTATCACTAGCTGACGCTGAATTGCCTCATTGCCTGCGCTCCTCCCTCCACTCTTCCCTCTCACACACAAGCAAGATGGACTCACATAGACTTGACGAGATAATTGAGGTTGTTCATAAGGAATAGTTGCTGTAACTCCTCCTCAGGGTAAAGCCTTGCTCTAATCTCTAGGTTCCTCCTTAAAGCCATCACCAGCTGAGCTGTCTCGCTCTCCAGGCTCCTCCCGCCACCTAGCGCCCTCCCGTTTGCTGACATGGCAGATGCTGACGTGGCGTTCATTGTGGCAGCGGCGGCGGCGGCAGCGATTGGATTGGAGGAGGCGAGAGGGGAGAGGGAGGAGGAGGCGGGGAGGGAGAGGAGGGCGAAATCTGAAGTCAGGGAGCTTGGGTCTTCGTCTGGATGGGCCTCGAGAAGAGAGAAGAGAGATGTGAGGGAATCCACGTAGCTTCGTCTGCCTTGCCTGATAAGGAGGGTGGGGGTTGGGAGGGGAAGGAGGAGGAAGATAAAGAAAAGGAAAGCTGGGGTCTTCGTCTGGGTGAGCCTCAAGGAGAGAGAAGAGGGACGTGAGGGAGTCGACGTAGCTTCGCCTGCCTTGCCTGTCCAGGAAAATGGGGAGGGGGAGGAGCGGAGAGGAGAGATTGAATACACAGTTCAGCTGTGTGCTGTGAGGGAGCTGGGGTCTTCGTCTGGATGGGCCTTGAGAAGAGAGGAGGGACGTGAGGGAGTCGAGGAGGGAGGAAAAGGAGGAAAGCGGACGTAGCCAACAGCCCCCATTTTTCCACTCAACCTTCTCCACAGTTCTTGTCCATGTGTCCCCTACCCTCATTCACTCCTCCTCCCCCTCCCCGCACTACTCCCACGCACCGCTGCATGTAGCTACAGATATAGTTGGCCACATAGCTTGTGAGTCCACAGCGCCCCCTACTCTCTCCCAGACTCCCACTCAACCCTTTCTAACCCCCACAAACCCCCGCGCACCGCTGCATGTAGCTGCAGATATAGTTGGCCACATAGCTCGTGATCAAATCCACAGCGCCCCCTCTTTGAAATCACCTCTCTGTTTCCATCCGATCCCATGCTTCTCTCCAGCCCACCCTCCCCCAACCCACCTCCCCCCCTCCCCCCCCCCCACACACACGCACCCCTACGCACACAAACACACACCCCCACGCACCGCTGCATGTAGCTGCGAATGTAGTTGGCCACATAGCTCGTGATTGAGTCCACAGCGCCTCCTCGCGGCACAATCTCATACACCGACTCGTCTGGTGCCACTGCTGTGCTGCTGTTGCTGGTTGCGCTGCGGGTGAGGAAGCTGAAAAGGAGAACAGGAAGGAAAGTGGGGGAGAAGAGTCAACGTGAGCTCTAATTGAGATCTCATACACCGACTCGTCTGGCGCGACTGCTGTGCTGCTGTTGCTGGTGGCGCTGCGGGTGAGGAAGCTGAATAAGAGGGCAGAGCATAGCAGAAGGGGAAAAGCACAAGGGGAAAGGGATGGTGAGAGGGCTGCACTGCTGCTGCTGCTGCTGCTGCTGCTGCTGCTGCTGCTGCTGCTGCTGCTGCTGATGCTGCTGCTGCTGTTGCAACTGCTCTGTTCGCCATTTAAATAGCACTTATCTCGCTCACCACTCTCCTCTCCCCTACTACTCACCTCAAAGCTGCCTTCTTGGCAGGAACGGGTTTCCTCATGGCATCAGCAAGATTCGAAGCAGCAGAATCCTCCAATAAGAGCTTGAGGCGCTGGAAGCATGCTGCCACTGCTCGGCCCAGCAGAACCAAACCACTCACTGCCACTGTCAGTGCACTTGCCTTGTGCATCACACCCTCTCCTCCTCTCCCTTACCACTCACCTCAAAGCTGCCTTCTTGGCGGGAACGGGTTTCCGCATGGCATCAGCAAGATTAGAAGCAGCAGAGTCTTCCAGTAAGAGCTTGAGTCGCTGGAAGCATGCTGCCACTGCTCGCCCCAGCAGCAGCGGCAGGCCCTCACACGCCCCCCAGACATTGCTGACCTTCAGATCCTGAAAGGTGGCAGCGAGCTGGGGTAGAAGTACAGGGGAAGGCGATTGAGAGAGAGGGAGAGGCAGGGGGAGGAGAAAGAGCTGAAAGGCCAGCAGCAGCGCAAGCCGCTCACATGCAACCCACCTCACAGTTCTGCCCTTCACATCATCTGCAGTCACACATCACCTACAAGCACATAGATTCCTATGTGCTTGTGCACGATGCTACTCCGCCATGCTGCGTCATCTCAACCCCTGCCAGCTACAGTCACAGCACATCACACCATGCCCAACAGACACACCCACCCACCCACCCACCCACCCACCCACCTCGGGCATGATCTCCTGAACCACTTGATAAGCGTCCAGCAGCGAGAACAGCTGCTCTGCCATCTGCCGTGACACGATCGCCCTCAGCACGTCCGCTAGAAACAAAACCCGCCGCCCGACGCCGCCGTCCTCCAGCACGCCCCTTAGGGCGGCACGCCTCTGCGTGTCCATGCCCTTCCAAGCCTCGTTGGCCGTTTGATGCTCCATGGGAATTATCAACGCTCCCTGTGCAAAACGAGGAGACCAACAGGGAAAGGAGTGCAATAGGAAGGTAACTACTCACCCAAAGCACCTCTCCCCTCTGTGTGCCCATCCATGCCCTTCCAAGCCTCGTTGGCCGTCTGATGCTCCATGGGGATTATCAACATTCCCTGTGCAGAAAGGGCATGGTCAGAGGCAACATCAGTGAAAACACACACAAAGAAGCACCACACAAACACCCACACGTGCACACGCACCCTTAACACCTCTCGCGGCTCCCCTCTGTGTGTCCATGCTCCATGGCGATTCTAAGCGCCTCTTGTGCAGAAAGGCACACTCACACACCCTCGGTGCCTAATGGTGGGTGGGTGATGTATGCATGTTCAGAGATAGCAGCATTCCTTGGATATAAGCTGCCAGCACTGCACCCACTTCCTTGACGTCTTTTGAGACGTCTCAAAACACTCCACCACCAATCCCGCGTATGAAGAAGTGTTTTAAGACGTCTCAAAACACTTCTTCATATATAGATAGCAGCATTCCTTGGATATAAGCTGCCTGCAGTGCACCCACTCCCTTGACATCGCCTCTCCAGACACCAGTACTCTCCACAGCACCTTGTGAATTACCCTTGGATGGACTCAACACACCCTCAACAGTGTGTGGGCAATGCATGCGTGTTCTATGATAACAACATTGCACGTTCTAGCATACAGCATAGAGCATCCAGCTTACAATGATATATGCCGCCTGCACCCACTCCTTGGAAGCCTGCTCCAGCACTTGCCAAGGAGCCTCGTGAATCACTCCCTGGCTCAGCACATCTTTTCGGGTGATGGGGCATGCACTGGTACGTAACAGCACAGTATACTCGTGCAGCACAGCAACAGCCTTACAATGATATATGCAGCCTGCACCCACTCCTTGGAAGCCTGCTCCAGCACCCTCCACGGTGCCTCGTGAATCACTCCCGGACTCAACACATCTTCCAGCTTCAGTTCATCCATCAGGGCTTTAACTGCCTCCACGCGCACAGACCTGTAAGCTTCCACGCACTTTCCTCCCGCCCCTCCTTGCACCATCCTCCCAGCCGCCTCATTCAACCACCGCCCCGTGCTCACAGGAAACAACTCAGGAACCTTCCTCCTCTCTTTCCTCCTCCCCTCCTCCTCCTCCCCTTCCCCCCCAGCCTTCTCATCCTCTTCCCGGTCCCCTTCTTTTCTCCCCTCCCTCCTCCCCCCCCTCCCCTCTCCCCTTTCCCCTGGACTCAAAAGTCCCTCATCCTCCCCATCCGCCCCTCCTCTCCCTTCCCTCCCCCCCCTGCCCTCCCGCCCCTCCCCCTTCTCCTCCCCCCCTTCCCCTGCCGCCTCCCCACTCCCCACATGCAGGAACTCCGCCTGGAATAACCTCTTGAGCTCGTCCACTGAAAAACGCGCTGAGGCTTGCTTGCTGGGGTGTTGAGGGTAGGCAGGGAGGGAGGGAAGGAAAAGGAGAAATAGATGGAGGTGGAGTGAGATTGGGGGAGCGGGGATTCTGATGGCCCTGGGAGGGGGAGAGGGAGCGCATGCGGGAAAGGATCTCTGGAATCGTGAGGGAGAGAGAGCATGCGAGGATTCTGATGGCCTGGAACAGCCTCTTCAGCTCGTCCGCACTGAAGCAGGCAGAGGCATGCTTGCTGGGGGGAAGAGTAGGAAAGACTTGGGGGTGTAGGGAGAAGAGTGGGGGGGAATGGGACGGTAAGGGGGAGGGGGAGCACATGGGGGAATTCCGCCTGGAACAGCAGCCTCTTCAGCTCGTCTGCACTGAAGCGGGGGGGAGCATGCTTGCTGAGCGAAATGGGGGGAAGCGGGGAAAGATATGGGCCTGAGCCGAAGGGTGGGGAGAACGCACTTGTACTCACAACCATTCATGCTTTCAGCACTTTCGTACCACCTTCTCACACCCCCTCCTCTCATCTGCGCCTCTTCAGAATGTCTCTGAGTTCGTATTCCAGGTCCTCCATGGCCGTCCGCAGCAGCATGTCCGCCCTGTCTTCATGCACCCTGGTACCAGCATTCACTGACCCTCTTCTCTCACCCCCCTCCTCACCATCTTCCTCACCTGCGCCTCTTCAGAATGTCTCTGAGTTCGTAATCCAGGTCCTCCATAGCAGTCCGCAGCAGCATGTCCGCCCTCCCTGGCACCAGCACAATTCACCTCCTTCTCACACCCCCCTCGCTAAACCAGCAACATCTCACCTGCGCCTCTTAAGAATGTCTCTCAGTTCGTAATCCAAATCCTCCATGGCCATCTGCAGCAGCATGCCGGTACCAGCACTTCGTACCTTAGCCCCTTCTCTCACACACATAGATTAACCTCCACCGTTTCACCTGCGCCTCTTCAGAATGTCTCTCAGTTCGTAATCCAAATCCTCCATGGCCGTCCGCAGCAGCATGTCCGCCCGGCGCCCAGACTCCTTCTCCCCCACCTCCGCCAGCACCTTCCGCACGTTCAGCAGCAGATCAACCACCGGCAGATACTCGTCTAGCTTGCCATGAGGCCCTGCTGCGATCATTGCCTCGATCTACAGGTGGATGGAGGGAGGGTGAGAGGGAGAGAGGGTTGTGGTTGGGTAGAGGGAGAAGAGGGAGGTTTCTTCTCCCCCACCTCCGCCAGCACCTTCCTCACGTTCAGCAGCAGGTCTACCACCGTTAGGTACTCGTCCAGTTTCCCGTGTGGCCCAGCCGCAATCATCACCTCGATCCGAGCAAGATTGGGAGCAGGGGTGGAAAGGGAAAGAGGGAGTTGAGGTTGTGGGTTTGTGTAGGGGTACTCGTGCATCCCTCACCATCCCCCACCTCCGCCAGCACCTTCCTCACGTTCAGCAGCAGGTCTACCACCGGTAGGTACTCGTCCAGTTTCCCATGTGGCCCTGCTGCAATCATTGCCTCGATCCGAGCAAGATACGGAGCAGGGGCGGATGAGGGAAGGGTGGGAAGGAGAGGGGGTTGGGGATTGGGGAGAGAGGGGGAGGGGGGGCGGGAGGTGCCAGTCCCCGACCCCCCACCTCCGCCAGCACCTTCCTCACATTCAGCAGCAGGTCTACCACTGGCAGGTACTCGTCTAGCTTCCCGTGTGGCCCTGCTGCAATCGTTGCCTCAATCTGAGAGAGGAAGGGAGAGGAAGAGCGATAGAAGAGGGTTGTGGGGTTACTCCTTTCCCCCCACCCTTTCACCCCCCACCTCCGCCCACCTTTTCAGCAGCTCCGATACTTGCTTTAAAATGTTATCCTTATCCTCCTCACCGATCCAAACCATGTTCAACCCTCCTCAACCGTTATCTAACTTTGAGAAGTCAACCACCAACTTGCTCACCTGACTCAACAGCTCTGATACTTGCTCTAAAATGTTCTCCTTATCCTCCTCCGCCTCCTCCTCTCCCTCTCCTTCCCCCTCCCCTTCCTCCTCCACTTCCGTTTCCTCCTCCGCTTCCGTTTCCTCCTCCTCTTCCTCCTCCTCCTCGAATTCCGTTTCCGTCTCCTCCACCTCCGTTTCCGCCTCTGTTTCAACCTCCGTTTCAACTTCCGTCTCTGCTTCAGTCTCAACTTCCGTCTCGAATTCCGTTTCCGTTTCAGCCTCCCCCTCCGTTTCAGTTTCCGTCTCGGACTCTGGCTGGGGGACCGGACGCCTGTACGGAACCGAGCCGCCGCCGCTCTGCCGCTGCTGAGCTGGCACCGGCGGGTTTCTTTGCCAGTTGTTCCGATCATACGGTTGTTGCTCCCTGGTATCCCGCGAATCACGCTGGTTCGAATAACGCGGTTCGTACTGTTCATCCGGGTCGTACGCGTCTCTAGAATTTTGCTTTCCGCGGGAGGGAGGAAGTTCTTCTAACGAAGCCTGGGGTCTGCGTGGCTGTAACGGGGGAGCCTGCCGTGTCTGCTGCTGTTTCTGCTGCTGTTGCTGCTGCTGCTGCTGCTGCTGCTGCTGCTGCTGCTGCTGCTGCTGCTGCTGCTGTTCGGGACGGAGAAGCTGACGTGGTTGATGATGTGGAAGAGAGGGAAGCGCACGTGGCATGTCGTCATCTTCGTCCCAGGAATTGTTGCCGGGTCCGCCTCGTGCGGGACCAGGCCGTTGTCGCGTATCCTGATGAACGAAAGGGCGATTTTTCACGAAAGGGAGTTTTATATATTCATTCTATGTCTCAGGCTTGAAATCATCAGAAGGTCGTTGTTTGTCGCGTATCCTGGCGGATGAAGCGAGGAATTTATTTTTCAGTGGGCTCACTTTGACTCAAACTACAGGCTTACAAGTACCCCATTGTTAGTCGGTGTCGAGTATCCTAACAGGCGGGAGGGGGACAACTTTCTCTTCTCAGTTGACGCAAAAGACGAGCGGGAAACAAGCACCCGCCACATCCGGAGAGATAGAGACCTCACGAGGATATTTACAGCCCTAATAGCCCTCATTAGCGCTTTAGAGAAGATGCACAAGGCGGACTTTTCGTAGTGGTCAATATAGTCTAGCGCATTTTCAACGATGGACGGTGCGGTTAGAAACTGAAGCGGAGAAGAGAGAGGCGAGTGGCCAGCCTGGCGGCAGTGAGAATCGTGAGGTCGCATCGAAGCGAGTCGATTTGATATTAGACGACAAAATGGCTTCACGATGTTTGCGTACCTTATGCATGGTTGTAGTTTGTTCGCAAAATCATCCGCTAAGACAGTGGGACCGTAAGCCTGAAAGCCGAAAGCAGCACGGAAAAAACTTCCCTAAGCGCTCCTCGAAGAGAAACTGTTGCAATAGCCGACTTCAGCAACTGTCAGCATTCAAGACTATGAGTGTCAGGTGCGAAAGACATCAAAGCGCGTGCTGCTTCGCATTGCTCCAATCCCGCAGAGCTTCGCAGAGCGCTAATCGCAAGAACGAGCTGGGACCGACATGCCGATTGGTTCCTCTTTGAGCAAACTAAACGTAGCGCGCAGTGGCTTGGCTCCGTCCTCCTAACTTAGCTGATACAACACCGACATGACAGTCACAGTGTGCTATTTTCATTCAGGCTGTTGATATTTCTTCGCCGAAGAAATCCATGGCTGCGGTAACATCGAGGACAGTGCAAAGCGATTGAAAGAGATGGAGAAAGACGGAGAGGAGTATCGGTGCAGCAAGGCAAGACAAGGTGAAGTTTGCTGCCAATTGGTTGGGTACAAAAACGAAGCTGCTTGTGAGGTTTGGATGAGAGGCGGGAGTGATTTTATCGAGAGGTCAAAAAGTGAGGCGAGGAAAACGGTTACTGTTCAGTGCATACCTGGAAGTTGCAATTCAGTTAGAACCGTTACCTGAGTTGTCGGCGTTAGTACACCCGGAACACTCCTTACAGAGTCAACTTAAACATTCCATAAGTGTACATAATATACTGTACACACAATCAAAACCTACAATCAATCTTATGCACTAGCCACCGGCTTGAACCTAAGCTCTGCTGGCAAAACCGCGAGAACGTCGGTGGGGAGTAATAGGAAAGTGTCCAGGAAAGAGTCATTGACAGGAGGCACACGTGCTACTCCAACTAGAGTACACTTCCCGGAGGCGTCAAGCCTTGAGCCTTTGGCCGAACGTATGGGCCCAGCAGAGCTTTCGGTGGTTAAAATGGTTTCTACAGTAAGCGGTGGTGCGGTGTAGATGGGTCCTGCTGTGAAGAAGAATTTAGAGATGAAGGTCAGCTCCACCTGAAATGGGGATGCGTGGGAAATGGATGTAGGGGAAGTGAAAGTGGAACACGGATGAGGGGAGATAATGTAATGTCATGTCTATTATCCATATTATTCTATGCAGACGTATCCTATGCTCATGTGTAAATCCATCTAGCTTCCATAAGCCAAACCCAATGCACCCCTCTGCAACACCCCCACAACACCATTCTCCCCTCCCCTCCTCCAACCCCCCACCCTCCCCTCGTCCCCCCACCTTGCTTGGAGAACCATCTCCCTTCATTACAAGAACCCTCCTCTTCCTTCATTACAAGAACCCTCCTCTTCCTTCATTTCAAGAACCCTCTTCCTTCATTTCAGCCCTAGTCTCTCTCAATCCATCGCCCTGTCACCACATCACAGCCACTTGGGGCCGAGTCGTCTCAGAATACCCGACTATTGAGTCAACTCTCAAAGAAAATATACTCAAACCCTAACTTCTACAGGATTCTCTAAAATCTTTAGGCCGACTCCCAAAGCATACACTTGAAACTCCAAGCCAAATCCTAAGCGAAATCGCTTAAACGCTTTGAGCCATCTCCCCAGGAGATGACCAAAAAGCATTTCCCAAAAGCTGAAAGTGCGACACTCGTTGGGGAAATGGCCAAAACGAGCTTAGAATAATCTCGGGGCTCCCAGGGCCTACCTTTCCACCCAGTCCACCGCTTCAACCAAACCTTAAGCGCCACGGCCATAAAAGACATTCAGAGTTTCCAGGACCTACATTGCCACTCGACCTTTCGAGTTACCACCTTCGCGCTGCGGTCGCTCAAGACATCTTTGGGCTTCCACGGCCTACCTTGCCAGTCGACCTCTCGAGGTAGCCCCTTAGCGCCGCGGGAGCGATGTCAATCTTAAGCGGCGGGGGCAGCGGAAGCCCGAGGAACCGCGTCGTATCGTACCGCAACGGGGGAATGTTTAGAGTCTGCGGGTCGAAAACTATCTCAACGCGATCCGACCCGTCGGTTAAATCCGTCGCGGTTCCCGAGCCGCCTCCCCCGGAAACGCCGCCGGGGCTGTAGCTGAAATCAGGGTAAATCGCGACTCCAAGTCCGCAGTTATCCCCGATTTGAATCTCCACCGTGGATCCCGGAGGGCAAGGGGGAATTACGGCAGGGCCTAGCGAGAGTGACGTGGAATCTGGGGAAGCTGACGTGGAGGGCGGTGCGAGTAAGGAAGTGGTAAGTGCGGCGGATGAGAGCGCCACGAGAGAACGTCGCGAGAGAAGGCCATCCGCGACTAGCTGCTCGGGCGCGGTGAAATCTGAGCCGTCCAAGTTACCCTGTTGCGGAATCAAGTGTGAAGATGGATCGAATGCGGAAGGTTCATCGGCGGTGGGGAGGGACGCTCGAGCTTGCACCGAAACCGCCCGAGTCGGCTTTGCGAAATGCGCATCGAGTTGCACTGGAACGCGCGGCGAGAGTCTAGGGATCTGCTGCTGGCGAATGAGGCCAGGCAAATCCCGCCGCGACCAGCGGCGCGGGATGGTTGCGCTGGCTGCGGTGCTGCCGCCGCTAATTGCAGCAAGCTGGGATTGCGCGATCATGGGGAAGACGGCTGACGTGGCAGGGCTGAAAGGGACGTCCAAGAGGGATCGAGGGAATTGAAGTGGTGCGTGCGAAGAGATTATCCTCGGAATACGGCTGATGGACTTCCACTGGATTTTTGAAGTGTTTGTTGCAGTTACACCTTACTAAGTTTCGCCTAGAGTGAGATCACTCATATTTCAAAAGCAGTAAATGAATTTAAAACACCATACAAACAGTACACCGCTCAATATTAGAAGCACGAGGTATGCTTTTTCGTCCACCATATCAATCTAACGATTCCAAAACCTAGAGAGAACAAAATTGTTTAGTGAAGGTGAGGTCAAATAATGGTCGGATTGGCCCAACCTCTACTCCTCAACCCCTCACCAGTTATCACCACCTCGGTCCTCACCAACTTGTTTGCTCCATACTCTATGACCTTCTTTCCACCGATGATGTGTCGTCAGGTGAACGCGGGACAAGGACAGACAGACACTCATCACTTCTTCATATCCCATGCAGCCTTCTTCACCTTGTTTCCTTTGAAAACAGGGTGACCTTCCTTGTCAGACGTAGGAGAATGTGAGGCGAGGACAGACAACCAGACCGCATCAAATCTCTGTAAACGGTGACCTTCCCTCCAATGATGATGTGTCAGAGGCAGGCGAATGTGAGGCCAGAACAGACGAGGGGCTCCACAGACGGCCAGGATGCGTCGTCTTATCTGTTGCCAATAGTCCAGGTAAAATCAATTGTGGTTGGAACACAAGCGGCGGAAGTGCTTGCACCGAGGTGGCTGACATGGGGGATTGCAGTGGGGCAAGCGGTGACAGCGGCCGCTGGGGCTGCAGGCGCAGAGAAACTGGGATCTCTTCCCACCCTGAAACTTCGCCTCCTCCCTCCGCTTCCTTCACTCTCACATTCTCACATTCCTGCCCTCTTGCCTGCACCAGCAACATATCATTTAGCCCTGTTGACATCGCAGCTGCTCCTGTTGCAGTTGCAGTGGCAGCTGCAGGCACAGCCGTCCCATCTCCCTCCATCCAGCTGTTATCCTTTGAGCTTTGGCTCTCAGAGCTTTCCCCCAACGTGTGCAGCTGCAGAGCGGAGAGGCAGGAGCGGAGAAGCGAGCCAAGGGCTTGCAGGTCGACAGAGCATGCCAGTGGTTCCCTGTGACGCTTATTTGCAGAAGCCGTAGAAGGAGCAGCAGCAGCAGCATGTGGCATTGCTGACGTTCCAGGACTCGATAAGAGACGCTCCTGTACAGGCAGCAGTTAACAAAGGAGGAACGGGCGGAAAAACAATTCCATTAATCCAGCACATACATCAAGGAAACAGAGGCTAAAACTAACTTCGGAGCCATTGCTGGTGCAATCATATAAAGGAAAACCTAGATCTCGGTAATTAGTGAAAAGGAAGAGAAGGAGCAGACGAGGTGGTGCTTGAGGCGCCTTGGAAAGGGCTCATCCCCGATATAAGCCTCGACAAGGGGCGTCTCAAGAACCACCTCGCCCGCGTACAGCAAACGACACGCAAAGAACACCTGTGTCGAAAGAAGTTCGCCAAATATAGCGACACATGTGCAAGCAGCACCGAATAACGGCCAAGCATCAAAGGCAAGTGCTCAAGCAGCATTGACAAGTGCTCAAGCAGCATTGGCAAGTGCCCAAGCAGTCGTGCTTGACCGAGGAGACGAAGTCTGGTCATAGCTTCACAGCGCAAGTTACCAGTGGTAACCAAATCTTGACGCGCTCTGTAACGGATCAGGCTATAGCGATGGCAACTGAACCGACCTGAAGTGACGTGTGAGCCGTGGCGCTTCCCACGTCGGCACAGGACGATCCAGTAGCGGCGGCAGCAGCGCCAGCGGCGGCAGCAGCGCCAAGCGACGATATATCGATGCGAAGCTCCACAGACGGCACATGCGACCCTGTTTCGCAGCAGGCGCCGCTCAGTCGCACAGCTGTTGCCGTCGTCGTATTCTCCTCGTTCCCCAGCCACGCCCTGAACGAAGGTTGGTTCGCAGAGACGGGTAACAGCTTGTGCGATCTCGCCGCCTTGCCGTCCACTGGAACAAACGCGTTTAATGCGACGTTCGATGCGGAGAGTGTCAGCGGCAGTGGCGGTGGCAGTGTGCCGTTGAGTTCCTTAAGTGGCTTCAACGGAGCGGCGCGAACGACAGGCGCGGGAGCTGTATTGATCGCGGTATTAGCAGCGCTCGGCGCGGGCGCGGTACTAGCTGTGACGACCTGAAGTGACTCCGACGGAGTAACGTGAGTGACGGGCGCGGCGGGAGCACACGCGCGTCGGGGAGGGGGTGTCGGGGGGAGGTCAAAGAACATGTCGTCCCAAACCCTCCGCCTGCGCGGGCGCACGGGGGGACCCGCTGGGCGATCGGCCGCTAGCTTTTCCGCCCTCTCCGCGTTCTTCTTCCGGTTGTAGCGCTCAATCTCCCGCATCAGCGCGACTGGAGTGGGGGTGAGCGGAGCGGGAACGACCGGCGGAATGACGAGTAGCGCGGGACGCGCAAGGCGGCCGATGGGGGGACTGGGGTTGGGGATCGGCGGAGGAGGCTCGTAGAGATCGCGCTGCGAGTAGCCGCCATAGCCCCAGAACTGCTGCTGCAGCCGCGTGTCCATGTACATTCCAGTGGCCATTATGTGTACTTCTGTTGCTACTGTACTTGTTCGTCTGACTGACGGTCAATCGTCGAATTGACGGAAAGTGACACAGGAACGGGAGTGATGACGTCGTTTGAAGGTATTATGGTGGGCTTGTGATGAGGAGTCTAGCGATAGGTCACTCAAATGCCACTAAATGCCTGGCTCATCCGTACGCTTACTGGGAAAATAAGAGGAAAACAGTCTTCTCACAAGCAACCCTGCCTGTAGTTGAATTATGACTCGGAACTCAGAGGCTTTTCCTGAAGCTAGGTTGCAGTTTCTCGTCCGTGTATACTAGCCAAGACTTGACAATGGAACTTGAGCTAAGCAAAACTCGATGCTCAAAGATCGATGTGAGTTCCTCGATGTCTGTTCGTCAAACTCCAATGGTTCCTCTCCTGCCAATTCTTCCTAGAGATATACGTGCCCAGGATGCTCTGTCACCCATTCCCAAGATGCAATGAAGAATGTCTTGCCTGCTGGTTTTCACCTCTCAACACCTATATAATATTACAATTTACCATAGTACCATACTACAGCGCTCTGTAACGTAATCATCCAATGTGACCTTTTCGCTCCGCGCTTCCTTCTCGTCATCGTCCATCCTCGAGGGCGAAGCAGGTGGCGCCGCTCTGTCAAGTTCGGTTCTATTGAGGCGGCGAGAGATTGGATGGACTAGCTGACGGCTGGAACCGACGGGCATCAGCGAATAGTCACGTTGTGCGACGATGGATCACTGTACTGTGCTGTACTGAGCTGAAAACGTTGTCGCAACTCGTCGATTGCACCCATCTGTGACTTCCGCTGAAGTCGGTGGTTCGCAAAGGGGCTGGATGGGCGTCGTACAGATGGACAACGCAGCACGTGTGCGAAACGTGCAACGGCACCCAAGTCGCGTTCAGCATGGCGCATCGGGTCACATATGACAGCCTAGACCCTAAACGCGCCTCGATCATCACTGAAACCACCAGTTTTGACGGTGGGTGCCTTGGGCCGCCACCTGTGCCTGCCACCGCTTTGGTTCGACTTGAGCACTTGCGTAACCGAGCCGAGCAAGCATGCACGCGCACTAGCAACCTCGATAGTGCAATAATCGTGCAAACAAAAGACGCTCGGAATGCACAAATCAGCTGTTAAGAAGGGCAATTGAGATACGTAACAAGGACTTCTCTAATTACTAGGCCAACAATGTTACAGGAAATCGGCAAATGAACGAGCTAACTTGAATATATCCGTAATGCAGATGGTAAGGGGAGCATTAGGCTTTCACTTGGCCACACATCGCTGGTGAGGACAGATATGTTGTGCAAAGCGCAATCAGTGTTCTGCTTTTATTAGTCGCAACCCATAACCGGGTTAACTTTCACAAGGGCCCACAACTACCCAATGATCAGCTAAGCTAAAGATGCTGAGGTGGCATCCTTCTAATCCTGGACCTCCATATCTCATGATCACCTACAGAATGGTTAGATAAAGTCCATTGCTCTATTATTTCCGACATACACTCTCTATGCTGTTGCTCCAGCCTACATTGATGGCTGTGCCTGCTACTCCAATGGCTTCCTGCCTACCTACTCTGCACAAATGCTGCATGTGCTTCGGAGCTTGAAGCAGCTAGTTGGGGAACTCCAACGAGATGGTGAGAGTTCTGACCAATAGAAGGGCTTCACACAAAGCTGGTATGCGCATCAGATCAATTTTGATGAGTTTCACGCAACTGCCATGGCCGGCTCGGGGACGAGATACTTGGATACGAACTCACGGGCAAAGAGCGAAGGGTTGATGATGCCCTGCAAATGGATGGAGAGATTAAGGTACATACATGTGGATGTGGAGATAGTAATAACAGACACGCATGGATGCATGAAAGAATTTCGGACACAATCATAATGTGATCAGGCATACATGGATGAAGAATAGCATTATCAGGCCGAGATGTATGCTAGGATGGATGGAAAATCAATATTATATCGACAATGGCTATGGGTAGACAGGGTGAGTGCATGGTTCAAATGAGTCGGACTTAGAAAACAGGAATTGAAGTTACAGCACAAGCTACATGCCTGCACACTTCCATGCTGTAAAAGAGATACCACGTGCATTCAAATGTCACAAGTCACAACTAGCATTACTCTGTTTAGGAGTCTTACATGAGAGCCAGGCATGGTGGTGAAGTGCAGCTTTTTCTTCTCATGCAGGGTGCGCAACCCCAGCCAGTCCTCTGCAAACATCGGCTGCTCTTGTAACGGGAGCAGATTTCCGGAGCGGTCGTGCGACCAGAACCACTGGTGGAGCAGATTTGGGGATGGGGGGGAGTTGGGAGAAGAGGGGGAACGCGGGTGAGGGGGAAGGGGGGGGGGGGGGGGGGGGAGGGGAACGGGTGGTGGGGAGGGAGCGGGGGTGTGGGGGAGAGGGAGGGGTGGGTTGTTGATGTTTGGGAGAGGGGATGTCGGAGTGGGGGAAGGTAGTATACGGGGGACATGTAACGTACCGATGATTGGGGTGGCGAGATCATCGTTTCATCTTGCCATCGCACCAGTACCAGCCGATCCAAGCTCCGCACGTTCGCAGCGTACGTCTCATTCCGTCTCGTCGGGCCGCGCTCGTTGTTGATATCCGCGAGAAACACGCTCCGCTGCAAGTACCGATCCATGTGTCGCCAAAGCCGAAAGTACTGCGCGGGCATGAAAAGCTTTTGTACCCAGGGCTGGTAAATTCGGTGCATATGCGGTTTTAAAAGTGTGCAGAAGTCTACAGCCGCCCCTAGGCCGCTAAGCAACGCCCAAGTCACGCTCCCTGCAATCTCGCTGCTTCCAGCGAAGCTTCCGCCGCTGATTCCGCCGCTAAAGCTTATGAGGCCGCTACTGAAGCGACTTAGGCTATTACCGCTGCTGAGCCCGCTTAACCCGCCGCTAAAGCCGCTAAGGCCGTTGCTGCTAGATGCAAGCACTCTTAACGCAGATTCGCCGATGCCTCCTAGACTACTAAGTCCGCCCGATTCCGCCCCCTCCTCTTCCTGCCACGTGCTTCCCACCTCCCAGTCTGCTGCCACGCTGGCGCTAGACGTGGCGTTCGCCGCCACATCATCATCATCCCCAACCCGCGTGCAACCAGCAGGATTCAGCTCCTCTTTAATCTCCCTGCTCGGGCCGCAGTACGGCAGCGCGGCCATTCCCGCGTGGGGGGAACCGAGAGTGATGAGCGTGCGCACGGGGGGCGAGTTGCAGCGCTGCACGTACGCGCGGAAGAGCAGCCCGCCCTGACTGATGCCGATGGCGTTGAATCCGCGCGCCAGCTGCGGAATGGCCGCCAGCGACGCGCAGACCTCGTCGATCTGCGACGGGGACAGAAAGAGAAGGGGGAAGAGTGGTTGAAGGAGAGGGAGGGAGTGATGAAGGGGTGGGGGGAGAGAGGAGAGGGTGAGAGCACTGCACGAATGACTTTTGGCTCGTATGATTTCACATGTTGCCTAGCACGTTGACTTTGAAATGTTTTTGTTTGTCTCTTTGTTTGTCTGAATAGAACGAGCATTATTGAAGCCAACTACCACTTGCTACCTGTTGGTCGATCGATCCGAAGATGGAGGAGCTTATATCGCGTATGCCGTCCTCCTTGACGCATATCGAGTGGAAAAACACGTCTGGGAGAACGCTCCGCACGGCGGCGCGCAGATAACCCACGCTTTTGTCGTTGCTGCACGAGTCGAAGAACCCGTGCCACACCACCACGGGGAGCGCGGAAGCAGGTGCGGAAGCGGAAGCGGAAGAGGCGGACGCGGAGGCGGAAGCATGCGTGCACGAGCCCTTCCCCGCAAAGGAGCCATTCCCCGCGAAAGAGCTTATGCCCGCGGAAGGGCGGTTGCTGTCGGCGGGAGCATGGGCATGATCGAGGGAGCTACGAGCATCAAGTGGGGTTCGCGCATTAACCGACTCCGTAGCGTCTAGAGGCTCGGCAGCATCGCGCGCGTCGAGAGTGTCGAGCGACTCGTTGGCGCGCGCGAGGCCGAGGAAGGCGGAGGAGGCGAGGTGGAGGTGTAGAAGGAGGAGGAGCGAGGCGGCGCGTCTTAACGGCCGGAGGAGTGCTCTTGCATGCAGTGACGCGGCGTGCTCTTTCATTCTCATGTGGGCGTGGAGGTAAGAGCGCATACGAGGGGGACTGTTTGAAAAGGTCTGCTCTGGCTGGAAACTAAACGAGGATGATCCACGTCAGCGCCTACTATATTTTCTCGACTTTCTCAATCCCATCAGAGCTCCGGCACCCGTTTATTGTAAGGAGAGGTTCGCATCGCTTCAGGCTATCAGGCTACGTTCGAGTCGTTAGGTATCGAAAGCTGGAACAAGGTGTGGAATAGTAAGACTCGCGAAGTGGCATGGCTTCGAGTTATGAGAGGAGTGCAATGACGAGGACTAACAACGCTGACACAAGCTGAATGTGGGAGGTACAGAAGCGAGAAAAGGGCGGCTAGAGTAGAACTCTAAAACAGGGTGCAGATAACGCTTGACAGGCAGCATCGTAATGCTCACACATCGTACCGCGCATGTCATGTGATCGGGCCCAGGCCACACGCGTTCCAGCCCTGGGAATTGACGGCTGCTTGCTGGTCGATGGAATGGAGCTGAGAAATTAGGGATGATTCTAGATCGAGTTGACTCTAACATCTCGTATCGAAGAGACTGGCGACTGGGCGACAGATTGCGCTGCCGAGTCGCCAAAACTACACGTCAGCATAGCGAGGAGGACGCCACGAACAGGGAGCGAGGCTGGAACGAGTGCGCGACAGGGGTCAATCGAACAATGGAATGTAATGCATTGCAACCTGTGTGCAAAGCAAACCGACTGGAAGAAGGCCCGAAGGCATGAATCACATGACATCATGACTCGCTTGGCGTAGCAGATGGGATGCAGCGAAGGGGTGAATGGTTGTCATAGACGGGGTGCAGTTAAAACCCGCAGGCCAAGAATTTCAACCTTAGGAAGGTTGGTTGGGAGTCAAAACGCAAAAGGCCTGCGAACCAATAGGAGTGTCCGAAATGTTGGACGAGGTCTAGAATTCGGGAATGATCACATGCATTTTTGGGACATCCAACCAACGCTAGGAAGGATGAACCAAATTTGGCCTTCTTGGCCTGCGGGTTTTAAGCAAGTAGTTGCGCTCTCGTCGCTTGCTCAGAACAAGCATGATCCAGGGCGTGGCTTGTTAAATACGGTTCCGAGGTTTGTTATACGGTTATATAGTGCTATATCATGATCTTGACACGCCTTGGAAAGTGAGGGGATTTGTGCTTGCTGGACATTGTCACATGCCGGGCAGGCCAACCAAGCCACACCTGCCTCGACTTGCCCAGCCAATTTTCACTGTCCATGTCCTCGAGACTCTTTGAAATATTCTTCTGGCGCCCAAAGTTTTCCCTTCAGCCCTTGTAAAACTTCCCACCAGGCCTATTTCGATACCAAACCAACCAACTTCTCGCCCCTTCTACCAAACGACGAGCCTCGGTTTTTTCTTCGACACGTCGCCATGTGTCCAGTAGTAACGCTGCCGAGCCATCCTTCAGACCGCGCCGAAAGCCAAAGACGAACCATCAAGCGAAACGGTGCCAGCAAAGCCTCGCCTCATTGGGCGATCATCTATGGGACCTGATCGCGACCAGCCGAGATCAGCGATGAGCCGTTCGATGAGGCCAGCTTTCTGAAAGCTGACAGTGTGGAAGCGCACAGAGGGGACAAATTTCAAATGATGTGGAAGCTCGATACAAGAGCCCGTTTCAATTCAATCATATTCGTAGCCGCGGCTTCAATGGATCACAAATTCGGTGGAAGCACAGTGGAGCCGCCAGTGACACAATCGAAGGACAAATTCTGAAACACCATGTTCAACTCACAGCCTCGCCCTTCACATGAATCACTTTAAATCTGATATTCCACAGGGACACAGCTGCCGTACAGCATCACCTCCACTCCACCCTGTGACAACATATATTAGCTTTTATCCATCTTTTCTAATTTACCTGTTGATCCTATCTAAATAGCCTTTGTTCCTGGCTTGCCTTTTCAT
This sequence comes from Closterium sp. Naga37s-1, assembly GCA_947471745.1. Classification (NCBI taxonomy): domain Eukaryota; kingdom Viridiplantae; phylum Streptophyta; class Zygnematophyceae; order Desmidiales; family Closteriaceae; genus Closterium; species Closterium sp. Naga37s-1. The sequence continues at coordinate 870,754 of CANJKZ010000934.1, read as the reverse complement.
GCAAATCATATCATGCGGACATCATAAATCCTAGCATATAAAACTATATCAAATGAGCTACAGATTGAACTCAGCAACTTCCTTCTCAAATGCTCCATACATTTCCCGTTATAAAATCCTAACATCGTGTGTCACTAGATCAAGGGGCGGTTTACACCTTGAACTCAACAATTTCCTTCTCAGGCGCTCCAGGGAATTTCTGCAAAAATCATGACCGGACAAGGTATGAGCAGGGTGCCGGGGTGGGAAGGAACGACTTATAGGCAAAGCGTGCATAATGCGGTGGCAGTGAGAGGGAGTATGTTTGTGGTATGTGTGAGGAGGGGAGATGGGGAATGAAAATACGAAGTACTTACCCACGTTTTGCACCACACCCACCTTTTGCGCATCAATGGCAGAGAAAACCTTCCCCTCCGCCTTCTCCTGAAAGAGAATGCGCAAAATCTGATGGCGGGGTGGTGGGCGCAGGTACAAGGAGGGATGTTGCAGTGACGAGCACATGTACAGAGATGGATATAAGTGAGACTGGTGAACGATGTTTCTCATTGGTATTGAATGAGTTGGGCATGTGTCTCATTGGTATTGAATGAGTTGGGCATGGGTGGGACTACATATAAACCTCATACATCCTCGGGCAGGACATGGTAGAGTTCAGCAACTAGGTAGCGACTCACGGGCTGCGCCACATCAGCAACGGAGGTGAGGTGACAGCAGGGCGGTGAGGTGACTCACCAGTTGTGCCACGTCAGCACGGGAGATGACCCCCACCACGCTGCTGTCCTCTGTGAGAATGCCCGAGCCACTGGCTGCCTGGAGGAGAGGAGTACGAGGGGGGGGGGGTGGGAGGCGGGGTTTGGTGATACTGAGTATTTACCGGGCCCATCCCCTCTGTGAGAATGCCTGAGCCAGTGGCAGCCTGGAGGGATGGTTGTGTGGGGGGGGGAGTGGGTAGGAGGTGGAGGGTGGGAGGTGGGGGTTGGTGAGGTTGTGGTTTGAGATGCACAGTGGGTGGAAATAGGAACATCGAGCTGACAGCTGTCAGCAGGCTTAGATCTGAGAGCACTGCACCTCTCCCCTCTCCCCCTATGCATAACAGCAGGCTTACATCTGACAGCAGTCCCCCTGATCGGACGAGGGTCAACTTGAGCTTCTCGCTCGCCTGGTCGCCTTGAGCCTCTCCTCTCCTCTCCTGCTCTTATTATACCCGCCTCTCCCATAAAGCATCAGACATCTGAGAGAAGGCTCACATCTGAGAGAAGGCTCACATCTGAGAGAAGGCTCACATCTGAGAGAAGGCTCACATCTGAGAGCAGGCTCACATCTGAGAGCAGGCTCACATCTGAGAGCAGGCTCACATCTGAGAGCAGGCTCACATCTGAGAGCAGGCTCACATCTGAGAGCAGGCTCACATCTGAGAGCAGGCTCACATCTGAGAGCAGGCTCACATCTGAGAGCAGGCTCACATCTGAGAGCAGGCTCACATCTGAGAGAAGGCTCATCTGAGAGCAGGCTCACATCTGAGAGCAGGCTCACATCTGAGAGCAGGCTCACATCTGAGAGCAGGCTCACATCTGAGAGCAGGCTCACATCTGAGAGCAGGCTCACATCTGAGAGCAGGCTCACATCTGAGAGCAGGCTCACATGTGAGAGAAGCCCTGCACCCATCTCCTCGCCCCTTACATCTGAGAGAAGCCCTCCTGGGCGAACAATGGTCCACTTGAGCTTATCGCTCGCCTTGAGTCGCTCCTCACTCTTCTCCTTCTCCGCCAGCACCGGCCCCAGCACGTCCATCTCCTTCCCAGGGACCGCTGCCTTGCTATCGCCCGCTCCTATGCTCGACACCTGGGGGAGGCGAGCAGGGGAGACGTGAGCAGGAGAGGAGAGAAAGCAACTTAGGTGAGGATGGGGTTGGGTTGCTCCTCGCTCTTCTCCTTCTCTGCCAGCACTGGCTCCAGCACGTCCATTTCCTTGCCTGGCACTGCTGCCTTGCTGTCGCCCGCTCCTATGCTCGACACCTGGGAGATCGAGCAGGGAGAGGGGAAGAGAGACAGAGAAGAGAAAGATAGCACAAAGGAGGATGAGAACAAGGGGTTGCTCCCGATGCAAGCATAAGCACTGGCCCCAGTACTTCCATCTCATTACCTTGCCACGATAAGCACTGGTCCCAGGCAGTTCCTGGCCCCAGTACTTCCCGAAGCAAGCATAAGCACTGGCCCCAGTACTTCCCGAAGCAAGCATAAGCACTGGCCCAGTACTTCCCGAAGCAAGCATAAGCACTGGCCCCAGTACTTCCCGAAGCAAGCATAAGCACTGGCCCCAGTACTTCCCGAAGCAAGCATAAGCACTGGCCCCAGTACTTCCCGAAGCAAGCATAAGCACTGGCCCCAGTACTTCCCGAAGCAAGCATAAGCACTATGTGGAGAAAGACGCTGGGGCAGCCCTGCGTCCTGCGTCCGGACGCAGCGTCCGGATGCAAAGACGCAGGACGCGCGTCCGGACGCAGGACGCACCCTGGAAATTTTTTCGGGCAGACCGAGATTTTTGTTTTTTCGCGATCGCGAAATCGACATTCGCGATTTCGTCGCGAATGTCAATTTCGCCGAAATTCGACACCCCCCAAGCAAATTCGACCCCCAAAACCAGCCATCTAATTCACCCCTAACCCCCTCCCCTTTTTGCAAAATTGATTTGGAAATCCAACCCCTCTCCACCACTCCACAACTAGGAAACCCAACCTTTGTGGTCCACCACCCCCACAAAGCCCATTTAGTTCATGAAACCTCTCATTTGTGCTCCCTTTTCTCACAACCCAATTCTCTTTCAAAAACCCTAGTGGTTTTAGCTCCTTTCCGCGCACCACCGTTATGGCTAGCTCCTTGTGTTCGCGACCTTGTGTTCGTTGCGCACAACTGGAACGTTGTGCACAACCACCACAAGGGTGCGGCGGGTGCGGGGCCGAGTGGGGAAGTCAGGAAGGCGGGAATAGTGGAGGGGAACATTCCCCCCCGACCCCTTCCCGAGGGGTACAAGCTTGAGGAGGATGGAGAGGTGGAGGTGGATGAGGATGACCTCACCTTCGACGAGTACAAGGAGCAGGAGGATTTGGAGAAGGAGGAGGAGAAGGGGATGGAGAGCGAGGAGGATGAGTGATGCATGTTAGTTAGTGGTAGTATGCATGCATGCTAAACAACCCTTGGACTAATTGTGATTATGGAAATTTGGGGCTCACCTTCATGTTCTATTGTTGTGGCTGAAATTTTGTTGTTGAGGAGAAATTTTGCTATGAAAGTGTGTTCCCCCCCCCCCCCCCCACCCCCCCTCTTACCCCCTCTTCCCTCTGCCCTATAACTTTTTTTTTGGCTGCCCGGGGGGGTTTTTTTGGCTGCCCGGACCTGCGTCTTTTGCTGCGTCTCGGGGGCCCTAAACTAGCGTCCAGCGTCTGGACGCATGCGTCCAGGACGCTGGACGCGTCTTTCTCCACATAGCATAAGCACTGGCCCCAGTACTTTCCGATGCAAGCATGAGCACTGGCCCCAGTACTTCCATCTCATTACCCACCACAACTGCCTGGCTTGCAATCACCTGTCACGATATCAGCCTTCTCCCCTCTCCACTCCTTCTCTCCTTCTCTCCTTCTCTCTCTCCACTCCCCAAAAACCCCCTTCCCTTTACCCTCGCTGTCAAAACAACAACTCACAAGAAAGAACGAAGCACGAAACACCCCCCCACCCCTGATTTCCTCCTCCTCCCTCCCCTCCTCCCACCCATCCTTCTTCTTCACCCCTTCCCTCATTTCCCCTTTCCACTCCAGCAAACCAACTCACAAGGACAAAGCGGGGAACCCCAGCCTTCTCAGCTGCTGCAATGACATTAATGTTGCCGTCCTGTTGGTTGGAGGGTGAAAAAGGGAGGTGGAATAGCGGGAAGGTAATAAAGCCCCCTGAGGCGCCTAAGAAAAACTTAGTTGCCTCTGAAAGGAGGTGGAAGAGACACGGAGGAAGGGAATAAAGCAAGAGAAAAGGAAGGGGGGAGGGGCAAAGGATGGGCAATAACGAAGCTGTAATGAACGCATCCAAAAACGCATCCCAGTAACCCAGCCCATATCACAATGCAGTACCACACTCTTCTGAATGCAGCAACGCATGTCACTTACCGAGTCCACCTTGATGTCTGTAAGACCCCCTCCTGCACAAAGTAACACACAAACAGATTGATATAGTAAGTCACACATGTTGCCACACACACACACACACACACACACACACACACACACACGCACGCACGCACGCGCGCCATGCCCACTCCCCACAACTCACCAACAGTGGACAAGACAGCATCAAAAGGTGCTACCCCTCAGCCCCATCACATCCCCTCAGCCCCATCACATCCCCTCTCCCCAACGTCCCCCCCTGACCCTACATCTCTCAAACAAACATACGCCCACTCCCTGCTGCCTCCCACCAACAGTGGACACGACATCATTCTAGGTGTTATCCCTGAGCGCCTTCAAAATCGTGCCAGCCAGGGGCCTCCCCATGACTCACCAACAGTGGACACGACATCATTCAAGCGGTTTCATTTGAGCTCATTTTCTTTCATGCCAGGTGCTCAAATGAAACAGCCATCAACAACCTTCTCAACAGCCCCTTCAACAGCCCACATCGCCCCCAACCCCTCAATTTTCCCTGCTGCAACAGACACGCAACAACACACTCACACTCATGCACACGTTCACACACTCACTCCGCCCTGAGTAGGCCCATGGCTCACCAACGGTAGACACGACAGCATCAAACGTGTTTCCTCTCAGAGCCTTCTCAAGGCGCCACAGATACATTTTTTAGTCGACTCAAAAATCGACTTATCACACGAGTCGACTCAAAAGCCGACTTATCACACGAGTCGACTCAAAAATCGACTTATCACACGAGCCATCACGTCTCCAACAGCCAGCATCGCCCCCAGCCCCTCAATCTCCCCTGCTTAGCAGCATGACACACACACTCAAGGCCACACACTATTGACCACACTCATCCCCAACCGCCAGCATGCCTCCCAGCCCCTCAATCTCCTTCTAGAACTTCTCCTCCCTCTGCAGCGCTGTCACCCACGCCAAGCACACTCGCTCTTTTGAGACGTCTCAAAAGACTTCTCCCCCTTCTGCAGCGCTGTCACCCACGGGCCCCATGACTCACCAACGGTAGAGACGACAGCATCAAAGGTGTTCCCTCTGAGCGCCTTCTCGATGGTTCCAGGCGCCATCACGTCCCCGATGGCCAGCATGGCCCCCAGCCCCTCAATCTCCTTGCGGAACTTCTCCCCCCTCTGCAGCGCTGTCACCCACGAGCCTGCCTTGGCCAGCTGCCTCACCACCTCCATCCCCACTCCGCCACCACCCACCACGAGCACTGGGAGAAGCAATTAGGGGCGAGATGAGAAGGGGAGAGTGTGTGAGAGGCGTGGGAATGGCAATGAAAGACATTTACCCCCCTCTGCAGCGCTGTCACCCACGAGCCCGCCTTGGCCAGCTGCCTCACCATCTCCATGCCCACGCCCCCTCCGCCCACCACAAGCATTGAAAGGATGGAGTATCAAGAAAGCGAAAATTGTGGGGAATGAGGGGCGAGAGACGGGGGGGAGAGTGTGTGAGAGGCGAGGATACTGCATCAACAACTACTCTTCCCTCTGCACCGCTGTCACCAACAAGCCTGCCTTGGCCAGCTGCCTCACCACCCATTCCCACTCACGCACAGTGAGAGAGGGGCGAGATGGAAGGGGACAGCGCGGGACTTAGGGGTGAGATAGGTGGAGAGGGTGTGTGGGTCTGACACCACCTCTCGCCTGGATATCCCTCACCCTGTCCCGCCCCTCTACCCTAAACCCGCCCTCTGGTTTTCCACTTTGTCAAAACTAGACAAGGCAACTCAAATCTCAACGGTCGAGTTGCCACTGGTCACCAGCTTTTCTGCCCTTCCCTCACCCTCCCTGTTCCGCATCCACCCGATCATACCCTAAACCCGCCCTCTGAGTACCTTCCAAATTGGACACGAGTATCCGGATCTCACCGGTCGAGTTGTCAATGGTAACCGGCTCCTCCTCTTTTCCTTCCTTCTCCCCTTCCCTCGCCCTCCCTCTTCCGCATCCACCCAATCATACCCTAACTCCAGTTTTGAGACGTCTCAATACCCGAACTCCTTCCTCTAGTCATCTCGGAACTAGTTTTGAGACGTCTCAATACCCTAACTCCTTCCTCTGGTCATCTCGGAACTTCACAAGACAAGGCCATCCAAATCTCACCAGTCGAGTTGTCAATGGTCACTGGCTCATCTGCCTTTCCCTCCTTCCCTTCTTCCCTTCGACCTCTTACCCCATCCACCCTAAGAGCGCCCTTTAAGTACCTTCCAAACAAGAACACGAGCACCCGGATCTCACCGGTCTAGTTCTCAATGGTCACCGGCTCCTCTTCTTCCCCTCCTCCCCTTCCATCGTACCAAAATACGCCTCTGGTTACCGCTCAACACAAGACACAGTTACCCGGATCTCACCGTTCGAGTTGTCAATGGTCACGGGCTCTTCTGCCTTCCCCTTCTCCCCTCTCATATCATAGTATCATAAACACGCTCTCTGGTTATCATGTAACAGTAGACCCGATTACCCGGATCTCACCGTTCGAGTTGTCAATGGTCACGGGCTCTTCTGCCTCCGCGGACGCACGTGGCGTCACCGCGTTAGCTCTCCTCACGACCCCGCGCCGTGAAGTGCTCGCGCTGCGGGACACGGGGCTGCTGGCTGTGGTCGGGTCGGGGAAGGAGGCGGAGCAGGCGGAAGAGGCGGAAGCAGAGGAGGCGTACGGAAGGGGAGCATGCGGAAGAGGAGAAGGCGGAGGGAGGTGGAGAGGGAAGCAGGGTGCGGAGAAGGAGAGGCAAGCGGAAACAGGGAGGGGACGGGAGAAAAACGCGTTAAGGCCAAACAATGGCGCGCGTGAGGCATCACGGAACGAGAGGGGTAGATACGATCGCATGGCCACGTAAACGCATAACCACGTGAACACACCGCCACGTAAACGAATGGCCACGTAGACACATGGCCCTTGCAGAGGAATGGCTGGAATGAACGAACTGAAAAGCCACCGGCAACTTCACGGTGATAAGAGACGCCTGGGTAGTTAGGAAAACGGACTCACCGGAGAGACCAGCGACTCTGGAGGGGAAAAGAGCCGCTGCTGAGGAGATCCGTTCGGCACGAACGCTGCCATTGCCTGCGAAGGAGCAGCGGATAGATTGAAGGGAGTCTTATTTTCCAAGAACGACCAAAACATTGGAGGGAGCCTTACTTTCGTGCCCAGTGCGGGTGGAATCCTTATACATCTTTCTAGATATGGAAGATGCATGTGCCAGAGCCGAACGTGTATGAATAAGGTGCGAGGATTCTAGAACGGCGACATCTCCTCATGTTCCTACTTTCAATACAATAATATACTAAACAGACGAGACCGGGAAACGGATACGCGAATCTTGTGCATGGACAGGCTCCATAGACCAGAGCAATCGGACTTGCCATCTAGCATTGCCTTACTTTGAAGCGCAACTGCGGCCTGAGCAACGGAAGCTGAGAGAGTTGAAGCGGCCATTTGACAGAATTTGTCAGAACCTCGAAATGGTCCTGAATGTGTGGAAGATGAAAGGAGTACGTTCAGAAAAGCTAGCCTCTCAAATTAGGTTCTGAAAATGGAAACCAGTGAGGCTATGTCCCTCATGGTAAGGCTGGTCTGAAAACATGGTAGGAAGTGAGCACGCTGAATGCGTATTCAAACATGCCGAGTTGGGGTTCTTCTGGCATACAAATTTGGTGATCTGCATTTGAAACACAAGCGTACTACGAAGCAACCAGGCTCCTTCAGCTACATGTTTTTTCGGCCTAGCCTTGAAACCAGCTCCAACAATCTGTTCACAAAAATGCAACCAGGACACGAAGGCTTCAGAACTGGTGTGTGAATACTTCCCTTAGATTTCGGCTGTTAATTCAGCGGGGAATCCGAGGCATGTTACGAATTGTCTTGGTGGAAAACGAATTGAAGTGATTGCGGGATCCCCCCGAGATCCACACGTCATTCGATGCACACGTCACCTTGCCTTTGATTGGTGGTCAATCCTAAACCACATGTGGCGTCGAGGGATAATGACCCTCCATTGAACGACGCGTTTTACTCCTTCGAAAGCAGTATAGTTTCTTTCATTCCTAACCTTTAAGTCAGTACAGCTAAGATTTCTTGCAATGGTTAGCCAAATCATACCCTAAAAGGGTTTCTCCCCTGCAGCCCATCTAGAGAAATCTACCTTTTTACTCAGGCTGTCTCGGTGAAGCAATATATCTTTCTCAAAGCCCCGACCACCTCCACAAGAAATGGAGCCAGCAAGGAAAACATCTGACCGTGCGCAGATCAGCTTGTCTAAAATGGCCACAATGCCTGCCAAAATATTCAACAAACACAAACGCTGTGAAATGTTGCAGCCACCTAAGGACCGACTGGATATCAACAGATTTGCAAAAAGGTAGTCATCAAAGTGCAAAAAAGGAAGTTTGAGACGCACCTGGGTCAAGGCTATTTGCCGATGGCATAAGCTCGTCAATCATGACAGTCCCTTCGACTTTCTCTCGCAGCCAGGACAGCCAATAGTGAGGCACGTCCGACACATTATTATCTCCAAACGCCCATTTTAGAGCGTCCCATGACTCTGACCGAGGCGTAACGCCGGATTGATTGTACGGAATATCGGCTGCCAGGAAGACGGTCGATGCGTTAAGCCTCTTTTTCACTTTATTTATTTTATGGGCGGCTTCTCGGGTGCACCATTTGGTGCGATCCTTGAGAATCTTCAGCCTCTCTTCGACTTGGATGTCGGTTCTGTTTTCACCTGCCTGGTGATGGCAATAGTGATGGTGATGGTGATGGTGATGGCGATGGCGATGGCGATGGCGATGGCGATGGCGATGGCGATGGCGATGGCGATGGCGATGGCGATGGCGATGGGGATGGGGATGGGGATGGGGATGGGGATGGGGATGGGGATGGTGATGGTGATGGTGATGGTGATGGTGATGGTGATGGTGATGGTGATGGTGATGGGGATGGTGATTGGGATGGGGATGGGGATGGTGATGGTGATGGTGATGGTGATGGTGATGGTGATGGTGATGGTGATGGTGATGGTGATGGTGATGGCGATGGGGATGGCGATGGGGATGGGGATGGGGATGGGGATGGGGATGGAGATGGGGATGGGGATGGGGATGGTGATGGTGATGGTGATGGTGATGGTGATGGGGATGGGGATGGGGATGGTGATGGTGATGGGGATGGTGATGGGGATGGTGATAGTGATGGTGAGTGGATGTTGCAAAGGAAGAAATCCCCACATCGAAAGACAGTGACAGTAAGCCATGCACTGAAAAAAAAAACACACCAACACATACACAAAGAAGGTGGAACCAAGATCATGGAAACTCTCCCTCTCAAGAGGAGACAAAGGAGGGAACAAGCCTCTCTAGCATCCGTATGGCTTTTGAGGCGCCCAAGAAGTGACATATGGGAAGCATACCAGGCGGAAGGCAATGAACTCGGAGCGGTAGTGCACGCCAATGAACGGCTCGGGCAGGCGGGCCACGATACGCTTGGCAGCGAGGTGCCACTCTCGAGCATACGGCAGCAAAACATGCGCCATGTCATCCGTTTCCCGGTCGAAACGCTCGTATGTGTTCTTGGCGTATATCACCACATCCCTGTGCTTCCTGCAAGGCGGAGGAGAGGGAAGGGGGGGGGGAAGGAGGAGCGGGGGGAAGAAACGGGAAAAAGGGGAAGGGAGGGCAATGGGGAGAGCCTGAGAGGGGAGACGAGAGATGGGGCCACTCGTGAGCATACGGCAGCAAAGCATGCGCCTTGTCTATAGCAACTGGCAGCTGCCGATGCTGCCCTGCCCAAGCAGGTGAGACGAGAGACGAGAGACCAGGCCACTCGCGGGCATACAGCAGCACTGCATGCGCCTTGTTGCCCGTCTTGGAATCAGAACGCTCGTATGTGTTCTTGGCGTATACCACCACGTCCCTGTGCTTCCTCAGTGGGATGAATGTAGATGAGAGAAGCGGCTAGATGTGTTCTTGGCATATATCACCACATCCCTGTGCTTCCTGCGAAGGCATTTAGGGAGAGGATGAGGGGGGAGAGGGATGGAGGGAGGGAGGATGAGGGGGGAGAGGGATGGAGGGAGGGAGGATGAGGGGGGAGAGGGAGCAATGGAAGACGAGCGAACGATTGGAGGATGCTGCATGTGTAGCATGAGGAAGACGATCAAAACGCTCGTATGTGTTCTTGGCGTATATCACCATATCCCTGTGCTTTCTGCAGAGGGGGGTGGAGAAGAAGCAAGAGAAGAGAATGGCTCGTGGCAGGCATGCGTGGGAGGACAGGAACAGGTGTGTGTGAGAAATTGACTGTCGGGGTGACTTTTGAGTCAACTCAAAAGTCACCTAGAAGCAAGAAAAGAGAACGGCTCGTGGCAGGCGTGCGTGGGAGGACAGGTGTGTGTGGGAGGACAGGTGTGTGTGTGAGGACAGGTGTGTGTGGGAGGACATGTGTGTGGGAGGACAGGTGTGTGTGGGACGACAGGTGTGTGTGGGACGATAGGAACAGAACAGGTGTGTAAGACATTGACTGTAGAGGTGACTTTTGAGTCGAGAACCTCTCGTGGCAGACATGCGTGGGAGGACAGGCAGGTGTGTGTGTGTGTGAGACATTGACTGTCTCCCGCTCAAGCAGTCATGTGTGTTCTTCTTGGGGAATGAGGTGATGAGACATGAGTATTCCACTCCAGCTCACCCTTTCCCACTACCATCTCACCATGCATTGAGCAGGGACTGTATCTGGTCGAAGCGGGCAGGCATGTGCAGCCAGATGGTGTTGGCCCCGGTGGGCACATGCCCCATGGCCAGCGTGAACACCGCCCCCAGACTTCCCGCAATCTCCGCTGCTCATGGGGAGTCAAGAGAGAAGAAACAGTGGTGGGGAATGGTGTGAGGGGACAAAGGTGGGGGAACGAGAAGCAATGTTGCCCCCAGAGGGTACATGCCCCATGGCCAGTGTGAACACAGATCCGAGACTCCCAGCAATCTCCGCTGCTCATGGGGCAAGGTAACCAAATATAGACGATTGCAAGTTCTGTAAAGGTACTGTCTGTCACGTGACTGACAGCACAACAACGGAACGTAATGTAGTAGTGCATTCATGGTATTGCTCACATTATCGAGCACAGAATTGTTAACACACACACATACGCGTGCGCGCGCGCACACACACACACACAAAGGCAGCTCTTGAAACGCTCGCATCCGTACTATTTTTCCCCCCTCTCCCTACCACGAATGCTCACTTGTGCCAAAGCAGGGCCGACCAAGCTCGGGAGTGTCAACGCAGAGGTAGCTGACGGTGGGCTGGGAAAAGGCAGCTCTTACAACAAGTTCACATCTGTGCTAATTTCCTCTTCCCTTCCACTTCTACAAATTCTCACTTGTGCCAAAGCAGGGCCGACCGAGCTCGGGAGTGTCAACGCAGAGGTAGCTGACGGTGGGTTGGGAAAAGGCAGCTCTTACAACAAGCTCACATCTGTGCTAATTTCCTCTTCCCTTCCACTTCTACAAATTCTCACTTGTGCCAAAGCAGGGCCGACCAAGCTCGGGAGTGTCAACGCAGAGGTAGCTGACGGTGGGTTGGGAAAAGGCAGCTCTTACAACAAGCTCACATCTGTGCTAATTTCCTCTTCCCTTCCACTTCTACAAATGCTTGTGCCAAAGCAGGGCCGACCAAGCTCGGGAGTGTCAACGCAGAGGTAGCTGACGGTGGGTTGGGAAAAGGCAGCTCTTACAACAAGCTCACATCTGTGCTAATTTCCTCTTCCCTTCCACTTCTACAAATGCTCACTTGTGCCAAAGCAGGGCCGACCAAGCTCGGGAGTGTCAACACAGAGGTAGCTGACGGTGGGTTTGACAAAAGCAGCCTTGAACAGACTAGCATCGATCGAGCAACCGTCAAGGCCTTGACTCACTTGTGCCGAAGCAGGGCCGGCCGAGCTCAGGAGTGTCGACACAGAGGTAGCTGACGGTGGGTTGGGAGAAGGCAGGCCTTGAAACGACTACAATTGTGCTCTCTTCCTGGCCTTGACTCACTTGTGCCAAAGCAGGGCCGGCCGAGCTCGGGAGTGTCGACGCAGAGGTAGCTGACGGTGGGCTTGACGAAAGCAGCCCGGGCGAGGAGGAGGAAGAACTCGGGGGAGACCCACTCGGTGGCGTTGAGATGAGCCAAGTCGCAGTAGGCACACATGGGCATGGATCGACCCAGCGACAGATGGCTGCGGGACCCCTGAGAGGACGAATGGGTTGAGTAGGTTAGAAGTACACATATGAGCAGCATATCATGCAAAGCCTGCAAGTCGCAGTAGGCACACATGGGCATGGATCGACCCAGCGACAGATGGCTGTGGGACCCCTGAGAAGGAGCGGGTGGGGGGGGTACGGAGGGAGAAAGGGAGGGAGGGAGGGAGGGAGGGAGGGAGGGAGGGAGGGAGGGAGGGAGGGAGGGAGGGAGGGAGGGAGGGAGGGAGGGAGGGAGGGAGGGAGGGAGGGAGGGAGGGAGGGAGGGAGGGAGCGAGGGAGGGAGGGAGGGAGGGAGGGAGGGAGGGAGGGAGGGAGGGAGGGAGGGAGGGAGGGAGGGAGGGAAGGAGGGAGGGAGGGAGGGTTTGCAACGGCTGCAAGTCGCAGTAGGCACACATGGGCATGGATCAACCTAGCGACAGATGGCTGTGGGACCCCTGAGAGGAAAAAAAGGCAGGGGGTGAAGAGGGGGGGAAGAGCAGGGGGGCGGGCTCAAGGTTTGGAATATAGGGCCTTGCCGAACCTCGGCTCAAGCCAAGCCAAGCTGGCTTGGGGAGAACAGGTCCGGCAGCTCACCTCACCAGCTTTGTTGGCTCGCGAGCGAGCTTTGCTTCTGGGAGAGGGAGGGAGGGACTGAGATGGGAATAAGCAACGGGAGCAACGGCACGTGTCTCTTTGGCCACCCGTGCCGCCTCAATGACATGACATAGATGGACCTTGGCGTTGGTGAGTTGGTCTGCTCCTGGCGACCATGGTCATGGTGGTGAGGAAACAGCAGGCGAGCGATAAAAGAGTCATAGGCGTACTGTACGGTACCTACCTTGGGCAGCACGAGGATGCGGTTGGTCTCTCTGGCGACCCGTGCGGCCTCAATGACATGGATCTTGGCGTTGGTGAGCTGCTCCTCCACCGCTGCAAACACCAGATACCTGCGATTGGCGAAGTCCTGCGTTGCACAAAAAACAAAAACACACACACGCGCGCGCGCACGCAACCACACACGCACGCATGCACGCACGCACGCACGCATGCACGCACGCACGCACACACACGCACACACACACACACACACACGCACGCACGCACGCACACGCGCACACAATAACATTAACAAAAACAAAGACGAAGAGGGGAAGGGAATGGGGGGGTTAGTAGGTTGCTAGGGAGGAGAGGGGGTTGTCAAGAGATGCATGACATGCAGTCACAGCGAGGAAACGCTTTTGAGTCGACTAAAAAGTAGGTTTCTAGGGAGGAGAGGGGGTTGTCAAGAGATGCATGACATGCAGTCACAGCAAGGAAACGGAGGAAGAAGCGTGGGGGAGGGAGGGAGGGAGGGAGGGAGGGAGGGAGGGAGGGTAGCTTTTGTAGACATGGTTCAAGGAAGTGAATGAAATGCACTCACAGAGAGATGGGAAAACGGCATGCCAGGCACAGGCCAGCATGCCTCAGGCCAGTGGTTGCACGGACTGTCTGGGTCACTCGGACTGCTGCCGCTGCTATTGCTATCATTCCCGCTGCTGCCACTGCTGCTGCTGCCGCTACCGCTGCTGCTGCTTCCAGAGTAGTTCTTCCCCATCAGCCGTTCAACGTCCTCCACCTTATTGCAAATCGAGTCCACGCCAGCTGAAATACTCTCCAAAGACACCCGCTCTTTCTTAAACGCGCGAGTCAGGAAGTGGCTGCCAGGCACGCGGTCCAAAAGGCCCTGCTTCCACGCTCGGCTGCACACCAGACCCACGTCCCCCTGCTGCTGCTGCTCCTCCACCTCGTCGCGGCTCAACGGTCGCTTCTGCTGGATTGCAATTGGGTTCAGTGAACCTGAACCTGAATCTGAACCTGAACCTGAACCTGAATCTGAACCTGATTCTGAACCTGAATCTGAACCTGAATCTAAACCTGAACCTGAACCTGGACCCGAAGCGGGTTCTTGAGCTGCGGTAAGTGCTCGCTGCGATGCCTGATAAGCTAGGTTCTGCATGTCTTGGCATAAGGTAACGCTGCACTCCGTGAGCTGAATCGGCGTGAACTTCGTTTTCGCGCCAGGGAGCCTGGCTGCTGATTTCAGGACCTTAATGCATGATTCTGATATATTAAAAGCTGCACCTAGGGAAGTCCGGTTGACATTTGCTACCGTCGGATCGTCGCCACTCGCCGTCAGTAACCGGCGGAGATTCGCTCCAGGAAACCCGCTGAAAATCCCACCGTAGATTAAGCAGCAGACGAAGATTCCGAGCAGGATGACTGGGAGTAAAACGGATCGTATTGAACGCTGAACGGCCATTGATTGCGATCCAGCCAGCCACGGTCGCCGTCGGCAGAATTTGCTTGGCGACTCTCCGAGAGCGGACGACGGGCGAAAGAAGGCGTCTCGTTTATTTGAGAAGCTGATTTCATCCAGGTCGGACGGGTCCGACGGGTGCGACGGGTGCGACGACCGATTGTACGTCGTCGGCTTTTGAGTCGACGCAAAAGCTGGCGGACTTGAGAAGCTGATTTCGTCCAGGTCCGACGGGTGCGATGGCCGATTGTACGTTGTCGACATGGCCCGCAGCCAAGACGCGATCACATGGGTACGACGGTCGAAATGCAACGATTGAACTTTCGCCACGAGGCAACGTTTTCCGACGTGGCAGTCCCTATTCCGTACAAAAACCTACTTTCTGGTGCCGGCTAAAGGTATTGTCGTCGTGTTTTACTCCAGCTGGAAAAAAACAAATCTTGTCATCGTGTTAAACTCCCGCTAAAAAAGGCTTTTCATGGCATCTTGTGTCTACGTTTCACACCATGCGTGCGTCGAGTTTATCTTCTCAACGAAATTGCTTTTGGTGATTTCTAAATCCACCTTACAGTATAGACCTCTGAAGTACAATGCCTTCCTAGCCGCATCCTATCCGACTATAAGTCTACGGGGTCGAGACGTCTTCAACGCGAAGTAGTCGACTGAGCATCAACTTTCTGCAAGGCGCGCGACCGGACACAAAACGAATCGCTACCTCATCTGTCATCCCGTTCCTATGTCAGCAACCTGAGTGAGAACCGGAAAATCTGTCAGCCATTACTGAATGTTGAGCTTCTGGAAGGAAATCCAGTGTCCAGCGAAACGGTAAGTAATGCGATACTGCACGTTTTAAAACGGTACAGCGCGATTGATTTTAAACTGCTGTGATAAGTTGAGTTCAGTACACTAACACTGTAGTCGCGAGTCGTTGAAAGGCTTGCGAACAGACAAGTCACGATGACACGACAATTCACGACACGAGGGTGTAGTTAAACGGCAACAACTCAACCCAACCCAACCCAGGCACGCAGCTGCCGATTTACAGGGTGCTCGAAGCGGGTTGATGAGGCCGTACAGGTACGTCCCTACCTGTCATGGACGCAACATTTATAAACAAAGCAGCTCACGAATAAAAAGGAAAACACATATATAATGTATCTGTTACGAGTGCAATTGGGTGAAGGAACAAAGATTGCATTATCTAAGCAAACAGTCCATTGATCGAAGGCATTAGCGAATGCTTAAATAGCGAACAAGCGTGGTAATGGTTACTAGCGAATTGTGGGGTGCGCGACGCAGGCCCCACGATATCAGGGTAAAACATCCTGATTACCCTGATTTCAGGATAGTGTCAGGTGTTTTCCCTGCAATTTCAGGATGATGGTATATTTTACCCTGTCACTTCAGGATATTTTTTGTGTTGAGCCCTGAAATTTCAGGAAGGCCGTGAGATTTTGCCCTGAAGCATCAGGACGAAGGTAGAGGGCTGCCCTGACGCGTATGCAGAAGGGGAAGGGGTGTGAGGGTTGGGGGGGGGGGGGGATGAGGGAGAGGGGGGAAAGGGGCGGGGGGGGTGTGTGTACTGGTTTTGTCTCCTCCCGAGGATTTCGCCACTTCCTCGTCGTACCGTACCATGCATGCACCGGGCTTCCCAGTCATATCGTGCCTTCCTCTCTGTTGGAAACAAGTGAATTATAACGCTTCTGTCGTATCGAAGCTTCGACACAAAACGGAACTGACTACAGCGAAGAAGCACTCGAGACAACCAAGGCAACCGTCAGAGGTTACGCGAAGGTCAAAGGTCTCCAACCTTTGACCTGACGAAACGTACAGTGCGACAGCAAGGACACATAACTGACTCGTTACAGAGCAGTTACCCGAGCCGACACTGTATCGAACCGCAACAGCAAAAACAGTTAAAATAGATCTTTCAATATTCCTTTGTAATCATAGAAAAGCCTTGTACTTCTCTGCTATTATCAACTTATCTTATTCTCACACACTAGTACAAGGTGGTTCAAGCAACTCTGATATTACAACGCTTCCGCTATTACATTTCTACGTCAACACCCGATCTTAGTCCTGAAAGTTCCTAAGGGCTTTTCTCAGCCCAACATGGTATGAGAGCAAGGCAGGACAAGACCATTTTTTAACCTTTTACAATACAAGATATGGCAACACGGAAGGAGAGAAGCTCCTCCAACGGATCTCTCGGTACTACTTCTTAGAAGCTAGGCATGAGTGATGTCGACTATGGAGAAGGTTGGTGCAAGGAAAAATGAACCTAAGGGGTTGTACCCCACAGTGTGTACCCCACTAAGCCTACCCAAAAATATAACATAGATATGCATATGTTTGACACACCCCCATAGGCAGAGTGGGGGAGAACAGAGGGTCACAAGACCAGTCAGGAAGTGCAAAGCAAGCTCAGGGTGGATCACAACGTCACCACGCAGTCTGAGCACAAGCAAGAAGGCCACAAGGCCAGTTCACATGCAGAGATATATATGTAGCAACAACAGTACAGTGAAATCTACCTACAGGAACAAGCATGCAGGAATACATATAAATAATGGTACAAACAAAGCCTACAGCAAGTGAGGAAGAGTGGGCACAAGGCCTAACAAAGTGCAGAAACGCTGATGATCACCAGGCGGAAGTGCCTTGGTGAATATATCAGCAGTGTTGGCCCGAGTGGCCACGTAGGTAAGACGAAGCTGGCCACGCTGCTGCAACTCTCGAGCAAGAAAGTAACGGAGAGCGATGTGCTTCGTTCTGTGCTCCAGTCTGTGCTCCTGACACAAGGCAATGGCGGCCTTGTTGTCGACGTACAGCACTGGAGGAGAACGAGGCCGCTCTCCCAAGTCAGTCAGCAGGTAGGTGAGCCAGCGAAGCTCCTGTGCAGCCATGGCTGTGGCGTAGATCTCAGCCTCACAACTGGAGCCGAGAACTGAAGACGAGCGTGTAGACAGCCAAGAAACTGAACCAGAGCCAAGGCTGAAGGTGTAACCCTGTGACGACCGCTGCGTAGCCTGGTCGTCAACCCAAGAAGCGTCCGAGTGACCAGTGAGGACAACGTCTCCCCGTCCTCCAAGCACGAGCCCCATGCCCAATGTACTGCACAAGTAGCGTAGTACCCTCTTGGCAGCATCCATGTGCACCTTTCGGTGCCGACCAGGAGCCACGTAGCGAGCCAGAAGGCCAAGAGGGTGTTAGAATGTAGAACTGAACGAGAATGTGTGAAACTAGGCAGCAGGGTGATACAAGTAGGAAACCCTAGCAATGTTGTACCCCCTAAGGCTAAACCCACTATAGCCTACACAATATGAACATGTATAATGTTTGACACACCCCCATAGGCTAAGTGGGAGACAACCAGATGGTCACAAGACCAGTCAAAGCAAAGCAAAGCAAGCTCAGGGTGGATCTCAAGGAAACCACACAAATTCCGAGCACAAGCAAGTGGTCACAAGACCAGTTCACATGCAGTTTGATAATATAACAAGGGGTACAGTGATCACAACCTAACAAGAGTAAACATGCAGGTATATATATATAGAGATCACAGTACAAGCAGAGTCAAGAAGTGAGCAAGTGAGGGAGAGTAGGCACAAGGCCTAGAACAGTACAGAAACGCTGATGGTCACAAGGCTGAAGCGCCTTGGTGAACACATCAGCAGTGTTGGCCCGAGTGGCCACGTAACGCAGACGAAGCTGACCACGCTGCTGCAGCTCTCGAGCAAGGAAGTAGCGCAGAGCGATGTGCTTCGTCCTGTGCTCCAGTCTGTGCTCCTCACACAAGGCAATGGCGGCCTTGTTGTCAACGTACAGCACTGGAGGAGAACGAGGCCGCTCTCCCAGGTCGGTCAGCAGGTAGGTGAGCCAGCGTAACTCCTGTGCAGCCATGGCTGTGGCGTAGATCTCAGCCTCACAACTGGAGCTGAGAACAGAAGAAGAGCGAGTAGAACGCCAAGAAACTGAACCAGAGCCAAGGCTGAAGGTGTAACCCTGAGACGACCGCTGCGTAGCCTGGTCGTCAGCCCAAGAAGCGTCTGAGTGACCCGTGAGGACAACGTCGCTCCGACCTCCAAGCACGAGCCCCATGCCCGACGTACTGCACAAGTAGCGCAACACCCTCTTAGCGGCATCCATGTGCTCCTTCCGGTGACGGCCGGGAGCGACATAGCGTGCTAGGATGCTAAGAGGGTATGCCAGGTCAGGTCGAGTGCAGGTCATCAGGTACATGAGGCAGCCCATAAGCTCTGGATACGGGCCACTCGGCTCTACGGACTCATCCGAAGGCAGAGCTGAGAGCGAGTGACCGGTAGGCAGAGGAGTGGGCTGAGGCGAGGAGTACGTGAAGCGGAAGCGCTGAAGGACCTGCTGCACCATGTGTGACTGAGTCAAGGTGATGGTGCGCTGTGCTCTGTCCCGGGTGATCCGCAAGCCAAGATAGCTTGTCAGCTCACCCAGGTCTGTGCACGTGTGTCTCTTCTGTAGCTCCGACTTCACGTGGGCGAGTGCCTCAGTGTCAGCAGTAGCAAAGACCAAGTCGTCTACGTAAACAAGAACGTAGAACGGCGGCAGAGTGGTGTCGGTGCGTAGAAACAGCGACGGGTCAGCAGTAGAAGGAGCAAACCCAAGAGCAGCAAGAGTAGTCCTCAGAGTGTCGTGCCACTCACGGGGTGCCTGGCGGAGACCGTAGACTGGCCGCCGGAGGCTCCACTGGGTACCAGGAGGGAACGACCCAGTGAAGCCAGGTGGGCGGCGCAGCCAGATCTCCTCGTGCAGGCTGCCCTGTAAGAACGCAGTGCTGAAGTCAAGAGAGTGGAGCTCGTAGTCACGCTGAGCAGCGACGTGCAGTAGAACCCGAAGAGTGGTCATCTTCGGGGTCGGGGAGAAGGTCTGGAAGAAGTCAACTCCCTCTCGCTGACTGAAGCCTCGTGCAACGTAACGCGCCTTGAAGACAGGCGGAGAACCCGGCGGCCGCTTCACCCTGAAAATCCACATGCCACTGACGATGTTCGCCCCAGGTGGGGGAACCTCGTCGACGTAGGTGCCTGTGGACTTCCAGGAAGCCATCTCTGCGTCCATGGCTGTCTGCCACTGAGAGGAGTAGGGACCCTCCATCGCCTCTGCGTAGGAGCGTGGGGTCGGGATGTCTGGTGCATCCGGGTCTCCCTCAGGGGCAACTAGCATGGACACGAGATGAGGCAAAGCAGCGGCAAAGCACTCAAACTCCTCCTGTCTGTCCTCAAGGACGTCCGTGCCAAGAGCACACTCACCCCCAACAGACGGAGGACAGACAGACTCAGACTCAGACTCAGCAACAAGGCTAGCGGCGTAGTCTAGACGACAGGCAGCAGCAAAGTCAACAAGCTCAGCGACTAGAGAAGACGCAGCAGAGGACTCAAAGGAAGGGTCAGTGACAGCAGTGGCAAGGAGACGCGGGACAGTAGGACTGGCAGCACGAAGAGAGTCAGACTCCGGGTCAGCAAGAGCAGGAAGAGAGGACGCTGGTGGAGACGGCAGTGGGACACGCTGTGGAGCAGTAGAGGGACGCATGGTCATATAGTGAGTGCCAAGGACAGGAGGAGGACGCTGACGTGGAACACGACGACCAGCGCGGACAGCGCGGACAGGCGACTCTGGACGCGACTCAGACGACTCTGGACGAGTCTCAGGCGACGGAGGACGAGACTCAGGCTCACGACGCTCCGTAAGACCTCCCGTCGGCGCAGTGTAGGGAGAAGGACCAGGAAGTGGAGAGACTGGCTGTAACTGTGACTGCGACTGGACAAGCGGTGGACTCAGTAGGGGAGGAGTAGGACCAGGAGAGGGCGGAAGGCCAAGAACCTGCTGAAGGAGCGGAACGTAGTACGGCCGTGGCCGCTCAGCACCTCCAGCTCCAACCCCCTCAGCAGGGCCAGTCCCAGCAGCTCCAGCAGCACCGCCAGCAGCAGCAGGGTCCCCAGCAGCTCCAGTACCAGCAGCACCTCTAGCAGTGCCAGCAGCACCACCAGCAGCAGCAGCACCTCCAGCAGCTCCAGCAGCACCAGTACCAGCAGCACCTCCAGCAGCGCCAGCAGCACCGCCAGCAGCAGCAGTACCACCAGCAGCTCCAGTAGCTCCAGCACCAGTAGCACCTCCAGCAGCGCCAGCAGCACCTGCAGCACCTCCAGCAGCGCCAGCCGCACCGCCAGCAGCAGCAGCACCTCCAGCAGCTCCAGCAGCACCAGAACCAGTAGTACCTCCAGCAGCGCCAGCAGCACCTCCAGCAGCAGCAGTACCTCCAGCAGCTCCAGCAGCACCAGCAGCACCTCCAGCAGCGCCAGCCGCACCGCCAGCAGCAGCAGCACCTCCAGTAACTCCAGAAGCTCCAGAGTCCACGACACCGGGAGCGCCACTCCGGAGACTGCAGCGCCTAGCGTACCACTCTCGGAGCTGCTGGGGAGAGGGCAGCTCCCGCCTAGGAGGGGAAGCACTAGCACCAGCTCCGGCACCACTCCGAGCTCCAGAAGCACCTCTCCTGAGGCTGCAGTACTGTAAGTACCACTCACGCAGCTGCTGCGAGGAGAGGCCTCCCCCAGGTGCAGCACGCTCAGGCTCAGTACTCTCAGACGTAGCACTCCCAGGCTCAGCACCCCCAGGCTCAGCACCTCCAGACTCAGCACCCGCAGGCTCCGCACCCCCAGGCTCAGCACCCCCAGACTCAGCACCTGCAGGCTCCGCACCCCCAGACCCCGCACCCCCAGGCTCAGCACCCCCAGACTCCGCAACCCCAGGCTCCGCACGCTCAGGCTCAGCACCCCTGGCAGGACGAGAGTCGACAGCTACCTCGACAGGCTCAACCGGGTCTACCTGGGACACACCTGAGGGAGCGGCACCCTGAGGGGGGAGGGGGGTCTACCACAGCAGCACCTGGCGCGAGGAAGAGAGCCGGGGGGGGGAGCGGGGCAGTGCGGTAGGGGAAGAGGCGGTAGTAGGGCACGGACTCGTCAAAAGTGACGTCCTGAGAGGGCAGGACACGGCGCGAGGTGGGGTGGTAAAACTGCCAACCAGACGCGTCCGGGACAAAGCCAAGGAAGACACAGGGAACAGCGCGGGAGGAGAGCTTGTCCGCGAACGTATCGCGAACAAAAGCTCGGGATCCCCAGACCCGAAAACGCGACGCATCGCCAACCTCTCCCGTCCAACGCAGTGTCGGCGAAGTCTCCGGAACGGAGACACGGGGCCAGAGGTTGAGCTGATGCGCAGCGTATCGGACCGCAAACGGCCACAGAAAGTGGGGGGCAGCCGCATGGATCAAGGAGGTACGAGCGACCTCCATGACCAAACCAATGCGGCGCTCAGCAACCCCATTCTGCTGTGGAGAGGCCGGAAGCGTGAACGACTGGCGGATGCCGTGCTCCGCACAGTAGGCTGCCAAGAGGTCAGAGGAGAACTCAACACCTCTGTCAGAGTGCAGACGCAGGACAGGAAAGTCCGAGTGGAACCGCTCACTGAGCTGGAGACGAGAAGCGCGGATCCAAGGGATCAAAACATCAGGGACCTCACCCTTGGTGCGCAAGGGGAAGACCGTGGTGTAGCGCGAGTAGTCGTCAACAACGATCAGGAAGTACCTCTCCTGACCCTGTCCACGGACGCGGGCTGGGCCCCACACGTCCATGTGGAGCGTCTGCAAGGGAGCAGTCGTCGGGGGAAACGAGGAGGAGTGAGGAGCGGCGCGCTGCCGCCCCTCGACACAGGGAAGGCAGGGAGGAGCAGGCGAGGGTGGGAGTGGAGGGAGAACCCTGGGAAGACCAGAGACAAGGTACCGGTTGTGCATGGCACGAAGGCGCTGCACTGACGGGTGACCAAGACGGTGGTGCCAGAGGACAGTCTCGTGTGCCAGAGAGCGACACGAGCAGGGGGCAGACAGCTGACCTGACGCAGACGCAGACGCAGCTACCTGTGGGGACTCAGTGGTCAGTGTGTACAGGTCCGACCCCGGCTGCCGAGTGAAGGTAGCCAGGTGGCGGCCCGTCCGAGCGCACGTGCAGTGTGTCACACGCTCGTAGGCAGGGGTAAACTGGTGGACACCCCCGTCCTGGAGCGCACTACCCGCCACCAAGTTCGTAGAGAACGAGGGGAGGTAGAGACCCGACAGAGTGCCCGACGGGACCGCAGGACAAGGGAGAACAGTAGAGGAGGTCGCAATGACCGGACCCCCAGAGGGGTCAGCGAGGGAGACTGCAACCGGCCGAGCAAGCTGCTCAAAGGCAGTGCGGTCACGAAAGAAACAGCGGGAAGCGCCTGAGTCCAGTGTGAAGGTGTGCAGTGCCTCAGTAGACGCAGTACCAGAGGGCGCAGACTCACGAGTACCTAGAGCAGCAGCCTCACCAGCACCTGGGGCAACAGACACACGAGCACCTAGTGCAGCAGCCTCACCAGTACCTAGAGCAGCAGACTGGATACCGGGGTCAGGCGGCACACACAGGTGACAGGCACTCTCAGCACTAGTAGGAAATGCATACATGGCAGTGAGGATAGCATCATAGTCAAGAGCATAGATATCTACCCTCTGCCTAAGCAGCTCCACCCAGTCGGGGAGCTCAGCCGCGTCGCCAAACTCTGTACGCCAGGCGTCGCTCAGACGGGCAAAGCAGCGGGACTCTGTGTGACCAAACGTCCCGCAAGGCTGACCAGTCCGAGCACCAGTGCGAATGACGTACGGGCAGCGAGCAGTACCCCGTGACCCTCCACGCTGAGCGTACCACTCACGAAGCTGCTGGGGCGTGAGGGACTCACTCGGACGTCGCGGGAGCTGCATCTGGCCACCGCCAGGAGCAGCAGTAGTAGTAGTAGCAGCAGTAGTAGTAGCAGCAACGCGGCCACCCCTACAACCCCAACCAGCATACCACTCACGAAGCTGTTGGGGCGTGAGGGACTCACGCGGACGGCGCTGGAGCTGCATCTGGCCACGCCAGGAGCAGCAGTAGAAGTAGAAAGAGTAGTAGCAGCAGGAGCAGCAGTAACAGCAATACGGGCAGGGCAGTGCTCACCAGTGGCGAGAAGGGCAGGCGTACGACGGTGGTAACGGCGAGGCCGCTACCACTGCAGGGCGAGGGCTCCGCGGCAGCTGCAGGGGCGGCTGCTCCAGGGGCCAGGGGCGGCTGCAGAGGTCCAGGGGCGGCTGCTGCAGGGGCAGCTGCTGCAGGGGCGGCTGCTGCAGGGGCAGCTGCTCCAGGGGCGGCTGCTCCAGGGGCCAGGGGCAGCTGCTCCCCTTTTTTTTTTTTATTAATTATTTATTTTAGGGTTTGGCAGAGCGCGACGGGGCAGCGGGGGGGGGGGGGGGGGGGGGGGGGCCGCGCGCGGCTCCCCAGGGCGTCGCGACGGGGCAGCGGGGGGTCGCGCGCGGCTCCCTAGGGCGTCGCGACGGGTCAGCGGGGGCCGAGCGCGGCTCCCCAGGACGTCGCGACAGGGCAGCGGGGGGCCGAGCGCGGCTCCCCAGGGCGTCGCGACGGGGTAGCGGGGGCCGAGCGCGGCTCCCCAGGGCGACGCGACGGGACAGCGGGGGTCGCGCGCGGCTCCCCAAGGCAGCGCGACGGGGCAGAGGCAGCGCCCACGGGCGACACGCGGCTCGGCAGGGCAGCGCGCTGGCTGCAGGGGCGGCTCTCGGGCCTGACGGGCCTGCAGAGGCGGCTCGGGGGGGCCTGACGGGTCTGCAGAGGCGGCTCGGGGGCCTGACGGACCTGCAGGGGCGGCTCGAGGGCCGTACTAGCTTGCAGGAGGCAGCGCGAGGGCTGCAGGACGGCACGCGGGCAGACCGAAGGGCGGGTCGCACGGGGGCGCACGAGGGCGCACGTAAGGTAGGGCGCACGAGGGCGCACGAGGGCGCACGAGTATAGAAAGGCGCACGAGGGCGCACGTAAGGTAGGGCGCACGAGGGCGCTTCTAGCGGAATAGTGGGCCCTTAGGAGAAAGCGGTCCTAGGTAGCAACCTAGGCTTGTGATACCATGTTAGAATGTAGAACTGAACGAGAATGTGTGAAACTAGGCAGTAGGGTGATACAAGTAGGAAACCCTAGCAATGTTGTACCCCCTAAGGCTAAACCCACTATAGCCTACACAATATGAACATGTATAATGTTTGACAGAGGGTACGCAAGGTCAGGACGAGTACAAGTCATCAGGTACATGAGGCAGCCCACTAACTCTGGGTAAGGACCACTCGACTCTACGGACTCGTCCGAAGGTGGAGCTGAGAGCGAGTGACCTGTAGCCAGAGGAGTGGCCTGTGCTGAGGACCAGGTGAAGCCGAAGCGCTGAAGGACCTGCTGCACCATGTGTGACTGAGTCAGTGTGATGGTGCGGCGTGCTCTGTCCCGGGTGATCTGCAAGCCAAGGTAGCTGCGCAGTTCACCCAGGTCTGTGCACGTGTGTCTCTTCTGCAGCTCCGACTTCACCAGGGCGAGAGCCTCAGTGTCAGCAGTAGCAAAGACCAAGTCGTCGACGTACACGAGAACGTAGAACGGCGGCAGCGAAGTGTCGGTGCGCAAAAACAGCGACGGGTCAGCAGTCGACGGAGCAAACCCAAGAGCCGCAAGTGTCGTCCTCAGTGTGTCGTGCCACTCACGTGGCGCCTGGCGGAGACCGTAGACCGGCCGCCGGAGGCTCCACTGGGTACCAGGAGGGAACGACCCAGTGAAGCCAGGAGGGCGGCGCAGCCAAATCTCCTCGTGCAGGCTGCCCTGTAAGAAGGCTGTGCTGAAGTCAAGAGAGTGAAGCTCGTAGTCACGCTGAGCGGCAACGTGCAGCAGCACCCGAAGAGTGGTCATCTTCGGGGTGGGGGAGAAGGTCTGGAAGAAGTCAACTCCCTCTCGCTGACTGAAGCCTCGATCCACGTAACGAGCCTTGAAGACAGGCGAAGAACCTGGCGGCCGCTTCACCCTGAAAATCCACATGCCACTGACAATGTTCGCCCCAGGAGGGGGAACCTCGTCGACGTAGGTGCCTGTGGACTTCCAGGATGCCATCTCTGCGTCCATGGCTGTCTGCCACTGAGAGGAGTACTCACCCGCGATCGCCTCAGCGTAAGAGCGCGGGGTAGGGATGTCTGGTGCATCCGGGTCTCCCTCAGGGGCAAGCAGCATGGATACGAGATGAGGCGCAGCGGCTGCAAGACACTCAAGGTCCTCCTGCCTGTCCTCAAGGACGTCCGTGCCAAGAGCACACTCACCCCCGACGGACGGAGGACAGACAGACGTAGACTCAGCAACAAGACTGGCGGCGTAGTCTAGACGACAGTGAGCAGCAAAGGCAACAAGCTCAGTGACTAAGGCAGACGCAGCAGCAGACTCAAACGACGGGTCAGTGACAACAGTGGCAAGCAGACGCGTGACAGTAGAGTGATCAGCACGAAACCGGTCAGACGCAGGGTCAGCAACGACAGGCAGCGAGGACGCAGGGGGAGGCGGCAGAGGAACACGCGGAGAAGGAGAGGAAGGACGACGAACTACAAGGGGAGGGCCGGAGACAGCCGGCTGGCTCTGACGAGGAACACGACGACCGGTACAGACAGGGGAGACAGGACGCGACGCAGGCTCACGACGCTCTGCAAGGCCACCAGGCTGCTCTGTGTACGGAGAAGGAGCAGGCAGCGGTGAGCCAGGCTGTAACGAAAGACCAGTAGACGAGGGAAGACTGAGAACCTGGACAAGTGCAGAGTCAGGTGGTGGCTGAGACGACGGAGACGGCGGAGCAAAGAACAGGCGCGGCTGAGCAGTGCCACCAGCAGCTCCAGCACCTCCAGCAGCTCCAGCACCCCCAGCAGCTCCAGCACCTCCAGCGGCTCCAGCACCTCCAGCAGCTCCAGCACCTCCAGCAGCTCCAGCACCTCCAGCACCTCCAGCACCTCCAGCAGCACCACCACCAGCCCCAGCAGCTCCAGTACTCCCAGCAGCTCCAGTACTCCCAGTACGAGCACCTCCGGGACCAGCGACACCAGGAGAAGAACCACCAGTAGGAGAGCCCTGAGGTGCAGAAGTGGGAAGCCGACGGCGACCGTACCAGTCGTGCAGCTGCTGGGAGGTGAGGGGCACACGCGGACGAAGACGGCTACTCCAAGGAGACCGCGTAACAGCAGTCTCAGAACCCTCAGGCAACTCACCCCTAGACGCAGCACCCCCAGGCTCAGCACACACGGGCTCAGCACCCCCAGACGCAGCACCTCCAGACGCAGTACCCCGAGACGAGGCACCTCCAGGCTCCACACGCTCAGCGCCCCCAGACTCAGCACCCCCAAGCTCCGCACCCCCAGGGACAGCACCACTCCCAGCAGGACCGGAGTCACCAGTGACCTCAACAGGCGCAGGCGCGGGGGGGTCTACCTGAGAGACACCTGAAGGAGCAGGACCTGGCGCGGGAAGGGGGTCTACCTGGGGAGGACCTGGGGCAAGAAAGAGCGGCGGGGGGGGGCGAGGAGCAGTGCGGTAGGGGAAGAGGCGGTAAAAGGGGACCGACTCGTCAAAGGTGACGTCTTGAGACGCAAAGACACGGCGCGAGGCGGGGTCGTAAAACTGCCAGCCAGGCGCGTCAGGGACAAAGCCAAGGAAGACGCAAGGAATGGCGCGAGGGGAGAGCTTGTCCGCGGTGGTATCGCGGACAAAGGCACGAGCACCCCAGACCCGGAAACGCGACGCGTCGCCAACCTTCCCCGTCCACAGCAGTGTGGGCGAGGTCTCCGGCAAGGAGACACGGGGCCAAAGGTTGAGCTGATGCGCGGCGTACCGGACCGCAAACGGCCACAGAAAATGGGGGGCAGCCGCATGGATCATGGAGGTACGAGCGACCTCCATGACTAAGCCAATGCGGCGCTCAACAACCCCATTTTGCTGCGGAGAGGCCGGAAGCGTGAAATTCTGGCGGATGCCGTGCTCCGCACAGAAGGCTGCCAAGAGGTCTGAGGAGAACTCACCACCTCTGTCAGAGTGCAGACGTAGGACAGGAAAGTCCGACTGGAACCGCTCGCGGAGCTGGAGACGAGTAGCGCGGATCCAGGGGATCAAAACATCAGGGACATCCCCTTTGCGCTGCAAGGGGAAGATTGTGGTGTAGCGCGTGTAGTCGTCGACAACCAGCAGAAAGTACCGCTCGTGGCCCTGTCCACGGACGCGGGCTGGGCCCCACACGTCAAGGTGGAGAGTCTGCAGTGGAGCCTCTGTGGGAGGGAATGAGGAGGAGTGAGGAGCGGCGCGCTGCCGTCCCTCGACGCAGGGAATGCAGGGCGGCGCAGGCGAGGGAGGGAGGGGAGGCAGAGACCTGGGGAGACCAAAAACCAGGACGCGGGAGTGCATGCTGCGTAGGCGAGGCAGGGAGGGGTGACCAAGGCGGTGGTGCCACAGGAGAGTGTCGTGCGACAGCCGGCGACACTCACACTGTGTAACTACCTGAGCAGACGCGTGCAACTGGGGAGACAAAGGGGTGGAGCGTGACGCAGTGGTGAGGGTGTAGAGACTGGACCCTGGCGCACGAGCAAACGTGGCCAGGTGGCGACCAGTCTGGGAGCACGTGCAAATCGCCACACGCTGCCGGCCAGGGGTGAAGGTGTCAACCCCCGCATCCTGGAGGACAGCGTTACTCACCAAGTTCGTAGAGAACGAGGGGAGGTGGAGACCAGACAGCTCACCAGACAGGACCGCCGGACACGGAGGCACAGTGGAAGACCGTGCAAGCACCGGGCCCCCAGAGGGGTCAGCCAGTGAGACAAGAACAGGTGGAGGGAGGGGAGTGACTGTGGTACTGTCGCGAAAGAAACAGCAGGAAGCACCAGAGTCAAGTGTAAAGGTGTGCAAAGCCTGTGCAGGCGCAGTACCAAGGGGAGCAGACTCACAAGCACCTAGTGCTGCAGGGGCTATACCAGGGGCTATACCAGGATCCGGCGGCACACACAAGTAGCAGTCACTCTCAGCACTAACAGACAAGGCATACATAGCAGCAAGAATTGCCTCATAGTCAAGATCAAAGATAGGTACATCACGCCTAAGTAATTCTGCCCAGTTGGGGAACTCAGGAGCATCAGGAAACTTGGCGCGCCAGGCGTCGCTAAGCCGAGCGAAGCAGCGCTGCTCAGTGTGAAAACCTGTGCACTGGCGACCAGCGCGGGGACCTGTGCGGATGATATAGGGGCAGCGACCAGGACCCCCAGAAGCCCCACGCCCGGCATACCAGTTAAGAAGCTGTTGGGAAGTGGGGGTCTGGCGCTGACGCTGATGCTGCTGCTGCTGCTGCTGCTGCTGCTGCTGCTGCTGCTGCTGCGGCTGCTGCTGGCCCTGACCACCAATGCCACTACCGCTCCCTCCTCCCCCACCGCCGCTGCTGCCCCCTCCACCGCTCCCAGTGCCTCCGCCGCCCCCACCACCACCTCCACCGCCTCCACCCCCACGACCACCCCCACCACCTCCACCTCCCCCGCCGCCTGCACCACCGCCACCTCCACCGCCACCCCCACCGCCCCTGCCACCCCTGCCGCCCCTGCCGCTGCGACGCTTCCCACTAGGAGCGGAAGCAGCTCCGACCCCCTCAGCACCAAGGTAGTCGTGAGCAGCAGCTGCGGAGGCGTAGGAGGGGGTGAGAGGGGAGGGGGAGCACCCCTCATAGAGGGGAGAGCGAGGAGTGCCACGAGCAGCACCTACAGCGAGGATGTTCTTCTCTGCTGCGAGGAGGTGCCTCTCGAAGTCGTCGACAGTGAGAGTGGTGGGGTCTAGCGCTAGGAAGTGGTCCCTGACTGAGCTAAGAGTGTCAGGGAGGCGGGTGACGAGGAAATAGAGAGTGAAGTACATCGGGGGGGGGGGGGGGGGTTTGCGGCGCAGAACTCGGCTGAAAGGGCGGCACGAAAGCGAGAGTCAGTAGCGCGTAGGTGAGAAACTAGGTCCTCAGCAGTGGTGAACGAGGAAAGATCGGGGAACAGTTACGGTAGCATGAGTCGACCTATGGCTGCAGTGGCCGGGGAGGAGTAGCGCGCAACTACAGCGTCGTACAGTGTCTTAGCAGTTCTGTGCTGGCTGAAATGTGCTCGCTCAGTAATCGGCAGGTGGTTCCTAATAGCTAGGCGTGCTGCAGCATCACGAGTCTGCCAGTGGGAGCGTTCTAGAGCAGGAGCATCAGCAGCAAGAGTAACGACAGTGCCAGAGACGTAATCGAACAGTGAGACACCCTCTTTGGCATCAGTCAGAAGGAACAGCTGGAGATCGTCTAACCACACAGTGAACTCGATGGGACGACCGTCAGGCTCGAACGCTAGAACGTTAGGCATCGCCATATTGGCTTAAGGCAGGTGGCAGCAGGCAGCAGGCAGCAGGCAGAGGCAGCAGGCACCAGGTAGGAGGCAGGAGGCAGAGGCAGGAGGCAGGGGCAGCAAGCAGCAGGCAGGCAGCAGGCAAGCTGCAGGCAGGCGGCAGGAGGCAGCAAGCAGGCAGGCGGCAGCAGGCAGCAAGGAGCAGGCAGGCAGCAGGCAGGCAGCAGGCAGGCTGCAGCAGGCAGCAAGCAGGCAGGCAGGAAGGCTGCAGGCAGCAAGCAGGCAGGCGGCAGCAGGCAGGCAGCAGGCAGGCTGCAGGCAGGCGGTAGGCAGGCGGCAGCAGGCAAGCTGCAGGCAGGCTGCAGCAGGCAGCAAGCAGGCAGGCAGGCAGGCTGCAGGCAGCAAGCAGGCAGGCGGCAGCAGGCAGGCAGCAGGCAGGCTGCAGGCAGGTAGCAAGCAGGCAGGCAGGCAGGCTGCAGGCAGCAAGCAGGCAGGCGGCAGCAGGCAGGCAGCAGGCAGGCTGCAGGCAGGCGGCAGGCAGGCGGCAGCAGGCAGTAAGCAGGCTGGCAGGCAGGCAGCAGGCAGGCGGCAGGCAGTAAGCAGGCAGGCGGCAGCAGGCAGACAGTAGGCAGGCTGCAGGCAGGCGGCAGTAGGCAGCAAGCAGGCAGGCAGGCAGGCGACAGGCAGGTGGCAGCAGACAGCTAGCAGGCAGCAAGCAGGCAGGCAGGCAGGCGACAGGCAGGCGGCAGCAGGCACGAGGCTACGGGCAGCGCGCGCAGCTGCGGGCTGCTCGTGGCGACGCGCGGGCTGGCGGCAGGCTGCGTGGGCGGCTGGCGCAGCGCGTGGGCGGCTGGCGCAGCGCGTGGGGCCTAAAACGGGCTACACGGCGCGTGGGGCCTAAAACGGGCTACACGGCGCGTGGGGCCTAAAACGGGCTACACAGAAGCGGCGCGCAGGGCCTAAGCGGGTTGCGCACGGGCGGCTTACACGGTGCGCGGGCTGGCGGCAGGCTGCGCGGGTGACTGACGTGGCACGCGGGGCCGAAAACGGGCTGCGCGCGGGCTGCTTTAAGTGGCGCGCACGGAAAAAAAAAGGGCCGCGCGCGTGCAGCCGAGGCGCGCGCGGGCAGCAGGTAATGCAGTAATCGGTAGGCCCTAATCTTAGGTTCTAAAGACCTATGCTCTAGATACCATCTTAGAAGCTAGGCATGAGTGATGTCGACTATGGAGAAGGTTGGTGCAAGGAAAAATGAACCCAAGGGGTTGTACCCCACAGTGTGTACCCCACTAAGCCTACCCAAAAATATAACATAGATATGCATATGTTTGACACTACTCCTACTCCACCTCCAGCCTCTGGCCTACAGACAGAAGAAGGCACAGCTGTCAAACTTATATACTATAGTCTGTTTAGGCTGTAGTGGGGTAGATACTATGGGGTACAGTTTCCTAGGGTTTCATATTTGTACCCAACTCATTTCCTAGTCATTCATTCCTGTTTCTTCACATGGTATAGAGCTAGTTCCCTACTGGGACCGATCCTACCCAAGGGCCCACCACTTTTTTTTTTTTTTTTTTTTCCTAACCTGCCCGAAGCGCCCTTGGCGCTCGGCCTGCCCTAACCTTTTGCGGCCCCTTAGCGGCCTGCCCTGCCCTTCGCGGCCCCTTCGCGGCCCCTTCGCGGCCCCTTCACGGCCCCTTAGCGGCCCCTTCGTGGCCCCACCCCGTCGCGACCCCGTCGCGGCCCCGTCGCGACCCCGTCGCGGCCCCTTCACGGCCCCGTCGCAGCCCCGTCGCGACCCTGTCGCGGCCCCGTCGCGGCCCCTTCACGGCCCCGTCGCGGCCCCGTCGCGGCCCCTTCACGGCCCCGTCACGGCCCCGTCGCGGCCCCTTCACGGCCCTGTCGCGGCCCCCCGTCGCGGCCCCCCCCGTCGCGGCCCCCCGCTCCGGCCCTGCCCCGACCCTGCCCCGGCCCTGCCCCGGCCCTGCCCCGGCCCTGCCCCTGCCTTGCCCCGGCCCCGTCGCGGCCCCGTCGTTGCCCCGGCCCTGTCGCGGCCCTGCCCCGGCCCTGTCGCGGACCTGCACCGGCCCTGCCCCGACCCTGCCCCGGCCCTGCCCCGGCCCTGTCGCGGCCCTGCCCCGGCCCTGCCCCGGCCCTGCCCCGGACCTGCCCCGGACCTGCCCCGGCCCTGCCCCGACCCTGCTCCGGCCCTGCCCTGGACCTGTCCCGGCCCTGCCCCGGCTTTGCTCCGGCCCTGCCCCGGTCCTGCCCCGGCCCTGTTTCGGCCCTGCCCCGACCCTGCCCCGGACCTGCCCCAGCCCTGCCCCGACCCTGCCTCGACCCTGCCTCACCAGTCGCGGTAGCCTACCCAGCCGC
The DNA here is from genome assembly GCA_947471745.1 of Closterium sp. Naga37s-1. Lineage (NCBI taxonomy): Eukaryota > Viridiplantae > Streptophyta > Zygnematophyceae > Desmidiales > Closteriaceae > Closterium > Closterium sp. Naga37s-1. Next base: position 838,403 of record CANJKZ010000934.1, on the reverse strand, counting down.
CCCTGGTAAGAGCACTGCCGCGCTGCGCTGCCCTGCCTAGCCGCGCCGCTTCGCCGAGTCGCACTGCTGCTGCTGCTGCTAGCCTACTGCTTCTGCTATCATGGCTAGCCCCACTGTTCTTTCCTTCGATGCTGAGGGTCGAGCGGTCGATTTTGAGGTCTGGATAGATGATCTGCAGCTTTTCCTACAGTGCGATAGCAAGGATGGTCTCTCGCTGTTCGATCTCACGTCTGGCGTCTCTACTGCCCCTGCTGCTGATGCTGACAGTACTGTTCGCTCACAGTGGACCACGCGCGATGCTGCTGCCCGCCTTGCTGTGCGTAGTCACCTACCACCTACTGAGCACGCGCACTTTAGTCAGTACAAGAGTGCTAAGACTCTGTACGACGCTGTAGTTGCACGCTACTCTTCCCCTGCTACTGCTGCCCTTAGCCGTCTCATGCTGCCGTACCTGTTCCCTGACCTCGCTGCTTTTGCCACAGTCGCTGACCTCATTACGCACCTCCGCACTAGTGACACCCGCTACCGCGCTGCGCTTCCTGCTGAGTTCTGCGCCAAGAACCCCCCCCCCATGTACATCACCCTCTACTACCTAGTCACTCGACTCCCTGACACCCTTCGCTCGGTCAGGGACCACTTCTTCTCTCTTTGCCCCACCACTCTCACCGTTGACCTCCTCGAGGAGTGCCTCCTTGCAGCGGAGACTAGTATTACCGCTGTAGGAGCCTCTCGTGGTGACCCCCGTACCCCTTTCTTTGAGGGGTGCTCCCCCGTTCCCCTTTTGCCCTCCGTTGCCTCTGCTGCTGCTGTCGACCTTGTTGTCACCGAGTCGGTCAGCGCTGCGTCTGCTCCTAGCGGGAGGCGCCGCAACAGCACGGGCAAGGGGAGCAAGGGTGCTGGAGGAGGTGGCGGGGGAGGCGGTAGTGGCGGTGGAGGCGGAGGAGGGGGTGGGGGTGGGGGTGGTGGCAGAGGTGGGGGCTTCGGTGGCAGCGGTGGAGGTCGAGGCGGCGGCGGCGGTGGCGGTGGCGGAGGTGGTTGGGGTGGTGGCGGAGGAGGCGGCGGCGGCGGAGGTGGAGCTGGTCGAGGCGGAGCTGCGCAGCGGGGACCCTAGCACCAGCCACGCTCTCGTGAGACCCCGTCGCCCCAGCAGCTTCGTGAGTGGTACGCGGGACGCCAGGGGTCTGGGGGTGTTGGTCCCTGTGCCTACGTCCTGCGCACTGGCGACCGCACTGGAGAGCAGTGTGGCGGCTTGCACGCCACCCAGCGCTGCTTCGGCCGCCTGACAGACGCCTGGCGTACCCAGTTCCCTGACGCCACTGAGATCCCTCGCTGGGGTGATCTGCTCAGGTCGGGTGTAGCTATCTTTGATCTTGATTTTGATGCTATCCTTGCTGCCATGTATGCTGTGTCTATTAGTGATGAGGGTGACTGTTACGTGTGTGTTCCGCATGACCCGGGCATTGAGGCTGCTGCTCTAGATGCCAGTGAGTCTGCTGCTCCAGGTGCTGGTGAGTCTGCTCTCTCAGGTACCGCGTCGGCTCAGGTTTTGCACACCTTCACCCTCGACTCGGGTGCTTCCCGCTCCTTCTTTCGAGACCGCACCACACTCACGCCGCTCAGTCGGCCGGTTGCAGTCTCCCTGGCAGACCCCTCTGGGGGTCTTGTCCTTGCCCACTACTCCACTGTCCTACCGTGTCCGGCGGCCCCGTCAGGCTCCCTATCCGGTCTCTACCTCCCCTCGTTCTCTACGAACTTGGTGAGTGGTGCTGACCTTCAGGATGGAGGGGTTGACCAGTTCACTCCTGCGGGTCAGCGAGTGACACACTGCACGTGTGCTCGGACGGGCCGCCACTTGGCCACGTTTACCCGTCGGCCGGGGTCGCGCCTGTACACACTGACCATAGAGTCTCCTCCGGTTGCTGCGTCTGGTCAGGTAGCTGCGTCGAGTCAGGTGTTTGCTGCAGCGTCTCGGTCAGGTCCTGAGTCTGCCCCCTGCTCTTGTCGCCTCCTGTCCCACCAGACCCTCCTCTGGCACCACCGCCTTGGTCACCCCTCCTTGCCTCGTCTCCGGGGCATGGCCTCTCGTGTCCTTGTCTCTGGTCTCCCTCGGTCCCTCCCTCCCCTTCCCCCGGGGCCTGCCCCTACTTGCCTTCCCTGCATTGAGGGGCGACAGCGCGCCACTCCTCACTCCTCCGAGTTTCCTCCGACAGAGGCTCCGCTGCAGACTCTCCACATGGACGTGTGGGGCCCAGCCCGCGTCCGTGGATAGGGTCACGAGCGTTACTTCCTGCTGGTGGTTGACGACTTCTCGCGTTACACCTCAGTCTTCCCCTTGCGCCGCAAGGATGAGGTCACTGAGGTGTTGATCGACTTGATCCACGTTGCTCGTCTCCAGCTCAGAGAGCGTTTCGGCTCGGACTTTCCTGTTCTGCGTCTGCACTCCGACAGAGGTGAAGAGTTTTCCTCCGACCTTCTGCGAGCCTTCTGTCGTGCGGAGGGCATCCACCAGACGTTCACGCTTCCGGCCTCTCCACAGCAAAATGGGATTGCTGAGCGCCGCATTGGCATGGTCATGGACGTCGCTCATACGTCCATGATCCATGCGGCTGCTCCCCATTTTCTGTGGCCGTTCGCGGTTCAGTACGCGGCGCATCAGATCAACCTCCAGCCCCGGGTCTCCGTGCCGGAGACCACACCTACTCTGCGGTGGACGGGGAAGGTTGGCGATGCGTCTGCGTTCCGTGTCTGGGGATCTCGGGCTTTCGTCCACGACTTGTCTGCGGACAAGCTGTTCTCCCGCGCTGTTCCCTGCGTCTTCCTTGGCTTCCCCCCTGACGCGCCTGGTTGGCAGTTTTACCACCCCACCTCGCGCCGTGTTCTGTCCTCTCAGGACGTCACGTTTGACGAGTCGGTTCCTTACTACCGACTCTTCCCCTACCGCACTGCCCCCCTCCCCCCCCCGCCGCTCTTTCTCGCGCCAGGTCCTCCCCCGGTAGACCCCCTCCCCCCTCAGGGTCCTGCCCCCTCAGGTGTGTCCCAGGTAGACGCAGTCGAGCCTGTCGAGGTAGCTGTTGACTCTGGTGCTGCTAGAGGTGCTGAGCCTGCGGGTGCCGGGGCTGGGGGTGCTGAGCCTGAGCGTGCGGAGCCTGGGGATGCTGAGTTTGGGGGTGCGGAGACTGGGGTTGCTGAGTCTGGGGGTGCTGAGCCTGGGGTTGCTGAGTCTGGGGGTGCGGAGCCTGAGGGTGCTGAGCCTGCGCGTGTGGAGTCTGGAGGTGCTGCGCCTGGAGGTCCTTCGGGTGCTTTGTCCCGGAGGGAGTCACTCTCTCCACAGCAGCTGCACGAGTGGTTTGCTCGCCGCTGGAGCCGTGCTGCTGGAGCTAGTGGTGCTACGGGCGCTGGAGGTCCTGCTGCTGCTGGAGCTGCTAGGGGTTCTGGAGCCATTGGTCCCGGAGGTGCTCGTACTGGAGGTACTGGAGCTGCTGGGCCTGGTGGTGCTACTGGTGCTGAGGCTACTGACGGAGCGGGAGCTGGTGGTGCTGCTGGAGTAGGTGCTACTGGAGGTACTGGAGCCGGAGCTGCTGAGTCTTCCGGTGGTCCTGCTGGAGCTAGAGCTGCTGGAGGTACTGGAGCTGGAGGTGCTGCTGACGCCGGTGCTTCTGTGGGTGCTGGAGTTGGAGCTACTGGAGCTGCTGGAGGTGCTGCTGGTGCTGGTGGTGCTGCTGGAGTTGGTGCTGACACTGGAGGTGCTGGTGCTGTCCCTGCTGGTTCTGGAGGCGCTGCGCGGCCGCGGCCGTACTTCGTTCCGCTCCTTGAGCAGGTTCTTGGTCTTCCACCTTCTTCTGGTCCTACTCCCTCCTTAGAGTGTCCACCGCCTGTCCAGTCCGAGTCACAGTTACAGCTGGCCTGCTCCTTCTCCCTACACTGGTCCTACTGGAGGTCTTGCTGAGCGTCGTGAGCCTGAGTCGCGTCCTGCGTCACCTGTTCGTGCTGCTCGCACTAGTCGTCGTGTTCCACGTCAGCGTCCTCCTACAGTCCCGGGCACGCATCAGATGGCACTGCGTCCTTCCACTGCGCCGCAGCGTGTCCCTTTGCCGTCTCCTCCAGAGTCCTCTCTTCCTGCTCTTGCTGACCCGGAGTCTGACTCTCTTCGTGCTGCCAGTCCTACTGTCACGCGTCTCCTGGCCACTGTTGTCACTGACCCTTCCTTTGAGTCCACTGCTGCGTCTGCGTTAGTTGCTGAGCTTGTCGACTTCGCTGCTCACTGTCGTCTAGACTACGCCGCTAGTCTTGTTGCTGAGTCTGGGTCTGTCTGTCCTCCGTCCGTCGGGGGTGAGTGTGCTCTTAGCACGGACGTCCTTGAGGACAGGCAGGAGGAGTTCCAGTGTTTTGCTGCTGCTTTACCTCATCTCGTGTCCGTGCTGCTTGCCCCTGAGGGAGACCCGGATGCACCAGACATCCCGACCCCGCGCTCTTACGCAGAGGCGATAGAGGGTCCCTACTCCTCTCAGTGGCAGTCAGCCATGGACGCAGAGATGGCTTCTTGGAAGTCCACAGGCACCTACGTCGACGAGGTTCCCCCACCTGGGGCGAACATCGTCAGTGGCATGTGGATTTTCAGGGTGAAGCGGCCGCCGGGTTCTCCGCCTGTCTTCAAGGCGCGTTACGTGGCTCGAGGCTTCAGTCAGCGGCAGGGAGTTGACTACTTTCAGACCTTCTCCCCGACTCCGAAGATGACCACTCTTCGGGTTCTGCTGCATGTCGCTGCTCAGCGTGACTACGAGCTTCACTCTCTTGACTTCAGCACTGCTTTCCTACAGGGCAGCCTGCACGAGGAGATCTGGCTGCGCCGCCCACCTGGCTTCACTGGGTCGTTTCCTCCTGGTACCCAGTGGAGCCTCTGGCGGCCAGTCTACGGTCTCCGCCAGGCGCCCCGTGAGTGGCACGACATACTGAGGACTACGCTTGCGGCTCTTGGGTTTGCTCCTTCTACTGCTGACCCGTCGCTGTTTCTTCGCACCGACACTTTGCTGCCGCTGTTCTACATCCTCGTGTACGTCGACGACTTGGTCTTTGCTACGGCTGACACTGCTGGACTCGCCCATGTGAAGTCCGAGCTGCAGAAGAGACACACGTGCACAGACCTGGGTGAATTGCACAACTATCTTGGCTTGCAGATCACCCGGGACAGAGCACGGCGCACCATTACCCTGACTCAGTCACACATGGTGCAGCAGGTCCTTCAGCGCTTCGACTTCACGTACTCCTCGCCTCAGGCCACTCCTCTGTCTACTCGCCACTCGCTCTCAGCTCTGCCTTCGGATGAGTCCGTAGAGCCGAGTGGCCCGTACCCAGAGCTTGTTGGCTGCCTCATGTACCTGATGACCTGCACTCGTCCTGACCTGGCATACCCTCTTAGCATCTTGGCACGCTATGTTGCTCCTGGGAGACACCGACCAGAGCACATGGCTACCGCGAAGAGGGTGTTGCGCTACTTGTGCAGTACGTCGGGCATGGGGCTCGTGCTTGGAGGGCGGAGTCCAGTGGTCCTCACTGGTCACGCAGACGCGTCTTGGGTTGACGACCTGGCTACTCAGCGGTCGTCACAGGGTTACACCTTCAGCCTTGGTTCCGGCTCTGTTTCATGGCGGTCTACCCCGCTCGTCTTCTGTTCTCAGCTCCAGCTGTGAGGCTGAGATCTACGCAGGGGCCATGGCTGCACAGGAGTTACGCTGGCTCACCTACCTGCTGACTGACCTGGGAGAGCCGCCTCGTTCTCCTCCAGTTCTGTACGTAGACAACAAGGCCATGCTGGCCTTGTGTCGGGAGCACAGACTGGAGCACAGAACAAAGCACATTGCTCTTCGCTACTTCCTTGCTCGTGAGCTGCAGCAGCGTGGTCAGCTGCGCCTTGCTTACGTGGCCTCTCAGGCCAACACTGCTGATATCTTCACCAAGGCACTTCAGCCTTGTGATCATCAGCGCTTCTGTACTATGCTAGGTCTTGTGCCTACTTTGCCTCACTTGCTTACCTCTTGACTTTACTTGTACTGTGATCTATATATATACCTGCACTTGCTTGTTTACCTCTTATATATAATCATGCATGTGAACTGGCCTTGTGGCCTTTGAACCTGTGCTCGGAATGTGTGGTGACGTTGTGATCCACCCTGAGCTTGCTTTGCTTTGCTTTGCTTGACTGGTCTTGTGACCCCTTGTTCTCCCCCACTTTGCCTATGGGGGTGTGTCAAACTTATATACTATAGTCTGTTTAGGCTGTAGTGGGGTAGACACTATGGGGTACAGTTTCCTAGGGTTTCATATTTGTACCCAACTCATTTCCTAGTCATTCATTCCTGTTTCTTCACAACAGCTACAAGACCAGCTGCGGAGTCAATGGAAACTCCCGGAAACCAAGCAGCAAGCTTCGACCCAAGTATGATGGAGAAATTCTTCTCCTTTATGTCCTTCTACGAGCAACACCAGCAAGCAGCTCCTGCGCAATCAAACAACAGCAGCAACAACAACAGAGCAACACCAATGAGTCTTGATGGTTCATCGTACGCGCGCGGAAATCAACAACAACCTACCTTTGCTCCGTATGAGCCTCAACGCGGCTCTGTCCGTTTCGCGCCACAGCCGCAGTCTTCACCTGGACAATAGAAGACACTGGACGCGCTTCAGGTGCAATCGCAATTCGCACACGTTCTCAAATTACAAACATCAACGCTTTTCGACGGGAAGGAATTTTATACCTGGTCCTTCGAGTTTGAACTGATGATGGAGGGCGCGCAAATTCTCGGATTCTTCGACGGGTCCCTACCATATCCAGTACACGGGACACAGTACGACAAGCAGCAATACACGTATCAGTCGCTGATGGCGTATACGATACTTCTTCGAAACTTGACACCAAACGAGCAACAGAACATCCGGTCTTATCGAGGATACGGCAACTCCGCCGAGCTGGCATACGACCACATGAAGAGCCTGTATCAAGCAACAGACAGCGTTAACCAGAGTCGTCTCATGGCACAGTTGACAACAGTGGAAATGAAACCCGGAGAAAAGGGAATGGCTTATATTAGCCATTGTCGCGGACTGCGCGACAGACTCCTTCGATGCGGAGGGTCAATTTCGGAAGAAGCATTTGTAACAGTCATCATCGCCGGCCTTGGTCCTCATTGGCACTCCACTCGAGCACTTCTTCGAGCTCACGGGAAAATCTCCGAAGCAGCACTCTGCGCCGAAATCCAAGCTGAACAGCAAGACATGGACCTGCACGAAGAACGACACAAGAAGAAAGCATTAGCACCGGAGTTCGCCTTCCATACTCAACGACGCTACAACAACAACAACAACCGACACGATAACCGACAAGTACAACAGTACGTCCCACCGTTTTGTCACCTTTGCAAGACTTCCGGTCATCCGCGCACACATTGCCCGAATCAGCAGCAGTCGACAACACCGCAACGTCAACTTCGGCCTTCAAGCAGCCAAGTAACTTCCACGGAGACGCATCCCGCCAGTCAAGTGCAAACTTCAACATCTTCAACATCGCAATCTGCACAAGGAACAAGAAATATCGTTAGCTGCATGACAAGAACGACGGACTCCTGCATCACCGGATCACCACCCCACTACTCACCAGAAGACCAACTCGATGAAAGGACTCCCCGCCGCGAATCACTGGAGCCCAATCCGACGTATGCAGCTATCGCCCAAAGCGAGCCGTCCGGGCAAGACACCTGGTTCTTGGACAGTTGTTGCGGACAACATATGTGTTCTTCAAGTCGCTTCGTTCAACAAGAACACCAACTTCAACGCGAAGTCGTCATCACCGTGGCCAACAACCAAAATCTGCACACACGACGACAAGGCGTAGTACAACTTCAATCCCGAGAGACTAACGTCATCTTGCAAATGTCTAAAGTGTTGATTGCAGAAGGACTTGGCTACAACTTACTGAGCGTCAGCCAACTGATGGCGAAGGGGATCCATCTTGAAGCAGACAGCACCACACAAGAGTTCAAACTTTTCCACGGTAGAGGAGGGCTCTACATCGGCAGAGCAGTCTTGAAAAATAACGTCTTCGTCCTCGACTTTGTACCAGATCAAGGAACGGCCGATAGCGACGCCATCGTCAACTTCGCCTCCTGGACGCACCCACCGGACCTCGATCCTGACTTCAGCCCCGGAGGATTTTGGTATTCACATACCATACCTGAAGCAGAAAGAACACGGGCATTGGCAACAATCCGACAAGAAGCGACAACATTGACAGCAGCAGAAACAACATCGACAGCAGTAGAGACAGCACCACTTACAACACCAATCCCGAGTTCTTCGACGGCACCACCACTCATCGACGACACTCCACCGACTCCTGCGCAGCAGCTAGCTCCCACTCCACGAGAAGTTCACAGAAGCGCCAACTTCACCGCCGCCTTTTACTCCAACTCCAACCTGTATAGGCGCTCACCCGGACATCGTGCAAGTGAGTCCCTGTGGCACGAACGACTAGGACATCCAAGCAACACCACGTTAAACAACACAATCAAGGCAGCAGTGCTCGACAAGGACTCACTCCTTCTACCCGACGGCAGAGAACTCCAACGAGTCCGCGGAACATGCTTTACCTGTCCCGAAGCCGACTTACCGCATCAACCGTTCGCCTCTCACCACAATCCAAGTGCGCCAACTTATGCACCACTCGAGAAAGTATACAGCGACATTCTGTATACTCGCGAACAAGGACAAGGCGCATATAATTACGTAATCACTTTCATCGATGCCGCCACCCGTTACGTATGGCACCTTAATCTTCCAAGTCGCGACATGGCCTTCGAAGCCTTCGTCGCCTGGCTACCTGTGGCAGAACGAGAATCGGGCTGACGGAGGAGGGGAATATCAGTCCCAGAGGTTCAGGTAGTACCTCGCAACACGAGGCATCAAGCGACTCATTTCGCTTCCCTACGCCCATCAACAGCAAGGCGTGGCAGAACGGATGAACAGAACTCTCAAGAACACCATGCGCAAATTGCTGCGTGGCATGCGACTGCCCAATCACCAGTGGCCTGAGGCGATGGACCACGCTGTCATGCTGCACAACTTGCTTTCGTCATCGTCACTTCCGAACAATGCATCACCGCACCTGCTATGGACAGGAAAGTTGGGCAACACAAAAATGTTACGAGTCTTCGGTTGCATGGTACAGTATCGTCCGCACACTGCAAGAGCCGGAAGATTTTCTCAACGCGCACAATGGGGACTACACTTGGGCATCGAAAAGCATTACAACGCATGAAGATTTTTGACGTCCACTCGAAGGAAACAGTGGCAGCACGTGATGTCATCTTCTACGAACGACTCACACTTCAAACTGTTAGAATAGTAGGCAGAATGAGGAGCCATGGCTAGGGTTTAGCTAGCCAGGCAAGAGAGAACAAGCAAAAGAAGAAGGGGGTTGGACTAGGAAGCAGGTGGATACATATAGGCAACCCTAGATAGGGCTGTACTCACTATTGAGTACCCCACTGCAGGCTAGACAAATATAACATATTATGACACACCCCCATAGCCAAAGTGGGGTGTAATCAGCACAAGAAGCAAAGCAAAGCAAGCTCAGGGTGGATCACAATGTCACCACACATTCTGAGCACAAGTACAAGAAGCAACCGTTTAAAGTTCACAAATGTAAGCAAAGCTAGAGACTATCGCAGAGGGCAAGTGTGGAGGAGGAGGGACTATGAGAGGAGAGGAGGTAGTGGGCGGCAGCTGAAGCTGCTGGCACACGGCGCAACTGGAGCAACTGGCACACGGGCAACTGGAGCAACTGGCACACTAGCAACTGGAGCAACTGGCACACAGGCTACTGGAGTAACTGGCTCCGCGGCTAACTCTGAGCGGCAGGAGCAACGGACCCACGGGCGACTGGAGCAACGGGCTCACGGGCGACTGGCGCAACGGGCTCACGGGCGACTGGCGCAACGGTCTCACGGGCGACTGGAGCTGCGGGCTTCACGGCGGCCACCCCCCTTCAACCTCCCCAAACTGTCCCACCCCCCTTTCACACACCCCCTGCTGCACCCCTAGGTTCACTCACACGACACCCCCCTAGCACCACTCCTTCGGCTCCCACACACCCACCCCCCTAGCACCACTCCTTCTGCTCCCACACACCCACCCCCGCGCAGCGGCAGCTGCAGCAGTGGGAGACAGAGGAGGAGGAGGAGCAGGGGACGGCGCACACACCCGCCACCCCCTACTTGCCACCCCCAAACCCTAACACAGGGCAGGGCAGAATGGCGGGTAGGGAGGGTACGGGGGGGGGGGGGGGGGGGGGGGGGGGGTACGGCGACGAAGAAAGGGAGGGGCCGACGCGCGGCCCCCCCCAGGTCGCCTGGCCCCCCAGGGCGTCGCGACTGGCGACGGGAAAAGGGTCGGGGCGGGGGCCGCGACAGGTCCGGGACAGGGCCGCGACAGGGCCGAGGCAGGGCCGGGGCAGGGCCTGGGCAGGGCCGCGACAGGACCGCGACGGGGCGGCGACAGGGCCGGAGAGGGGCCGCGACGGGGCCGTAACGGACGACGGGGCAGGGCCGGGGCAGCGCCGCGACAGGGCCGCGACGGGGCGGCGTCGGGCGACCGGGCAGGGCCGCGACAGGGGGCCGCGATGGGGGGCCGCGACGGGGGGCCGCGACGGGGGGCCGCGACGGGGGGCCGCGACGGGGGGCCGCGACGGGGGGCCGCGACGGGGGGCCGCGACGGGGGGCCGCGACGGGGGGCCGCGACGGGGGGCCGCGACGGGGGGCCGCGACGGGGGGCCGCGACGGGGGGCCGCGACGGGGGGCCGCGACGGGGCCGCGACGGGCAACGGGGCAGGGCCGGGGCGAGGTCGGGGCAGGGCACCGCTGCGCGCCACGGGGTGCCCGACGGGCAGAAAACCGCCGCGCGCCCCGAGCGCGTGGCGGGAAGAAAAAACAGCGTCACGCGCCACGGGGCGCGCGACAGACAGGAAAGCAGCGGAAGCAGGTGGGCCCACAGGCCAAGAGCGTAGCAGCTCTGACACCATGTTAGAATAGTAGGCAGAATGAGGAGCCATGGCTAGGGTTTAGCTAGCCAGGCAAGAGAGAACAAGCAAAAGAAGAAGGGGGTTGGACTAGGAAGCAGGTGGATACATATAGGCAACCCTAGATAGGGCTGTACTCACTATTGAGTACCCCACTGCAGGCTAGACAAATATAACATATTCTGACACAAACGTACCTGGACAACCTGGCAGCAAATCGAGACCTCACGGGCGGCTTCCATGGCAACCGAGCCTTTGCTTCAGCAGCAGACGAAGCTGACTGGGACGAGCAAAACGTGGACAACGCATCTGAAGAAGCAGGACCACTCCCATACTGCTCCGTGCCTATCCCAATGGACGACGAAAATCCTCGCGAAAGCGTCAACGCCGAAACTTATTTCGACTTCGCCGACACCGGTTACGTTACACCTCAACCGGTGGACACCAACATCTCCGAACGCATAGGACCAAATTTCTTACCAGACCCCGAAGCAGGAGACGAAGCAGCTTATCCAGTGGACACAAATCTCCCCCGCTACACATAGAGTGGTCTGCAGATACTGGGACTTGTCACCGCCGTCCACGGAGCGGAACCACCTAAGGAGCCTGCGACAATTCAACAGGCTCTGGGGGGGGGACACAGGGAAAAATGGCGTGAAGCCATGGACAAGGAATTGAAGGCGCTGCAGGAACGCAACACCTGGAAAGTCGTGCATATTGAATTGGCACGCAACAAAACTATCCTCACGGGAAAATGGGTCTTCCGCGTGAAAACGAAAGCCGACGGAACAATCGACAAGTTCAAAGCACGATGGGTCGTGCGGGGCTTCGACCAAGAGCAAGGGCGAGGCTTCACGGAAACATTCGCCCCAGTAAGCCGACATACCTCACTGCGGATTCTCCTCACAATCGCCGCTATGAACCGAAAGAAGCTTCGACAAATTGATGTCGCCAACGCCTTCCTCTACGCCCCCGTCGACGCTGAGATTTTCGTCGAACTCCCACACGGATCCAACGCAGGCCCCAACCAAATCTGTCAACTGGTGAAGTCACTGTACGGGATTAAGCAAGCCCCGAGACTATGGCAGCAGCACCTTCACGCCCGCCTAATTCGCATCGGATTTCTTCAGCTACCACACGACCAAGGAATGTATCGACTGACGAAAGGCACCGACTACATCCTACTTATCGTCTACGTCGATTATCTTCTCTACATAGGCTCCACCGACACTGTGACGACATGGTTTGAAGGGGAGCTGCAGGGAGATCTGACTCTCACCGTCGCAACCACCGTGACACAGTACCTAGGACTGAACATCGAAGACGGCGACGATGCCATCTACCTCGGCGCTGCTAAATATAAGGATACTATTGCTAAACGCTTCGGACTCATCCCAACGGCTATCTCCACACCATACCGCTACACCGACGAAAATCGAAAAGGCTCAGCCCTACTCAAACCTGCTGGCGTCCGCGACTACCAAAGGAAACTAGGCTGCCTACTCTTCGCAGCTGTCACCTGTCGACCGGATCTATCCTACTCAGCTAGCCAACTTGCTACCTACCTCAAAAAACCTGAAGCAGAACACATGCTCGAAATCGACCGAGCGCTTCACTATCTCGTCAGCACTCCGACGATCGGCCTCAAGTACCACAAGACCAGCACCGCAACACCTAAACTAATCGGTTATGTCGACGCAGATCACGCTGGAGACTTTGACAACAGACGGTCTCGAACCGGCTACGTCTACAGACTCGAACCTATCGGGCCTATCTCATGGCAGTCGAACAAGCAAGAGCTAATCGCTCTCTCGTCAGCAGAAGCAGAATACATCCCACTCTGCTCAGCAACCAAGGAAGGACTATATCTTCGCGAACTACTGGAGGAAGCAAAATTGGCCCAGTTACCCAATTTCTCTCTCTTCTGCGACAATCAATCGGCCATCCGCATAGCGAACAAAAACGGGTTCGCGAATCGAACGAAGCACATCGCTCTTCGGTACTTCTTCGTGAAAGACGAGATCGAAAAGGGAAGACTCGAACTATCATACTGTCCCACATCCGAGATGGCAGCTGACTACTTGACCAAGAAACTCGGAAAACAGAAATTCGAGTACTGCATGCTGCTAACTGGACAAGGACACGTCATTAGCAACGATCCTCCAGAAGCGAAGGGGAGTGTTGGAAACAAGTGAATTATAACGAATATGTCGTATCGAAGCTTCGACACAAAACGGAACTGACTACAGCGAAGAAGCACTCGAGACAACCAAGGCAACCGTCAGAGGTTACGCGAAGGTCAAAGGTCTCCAACCTTTGACCTGACGAAACGTACAGTGCGACAGCAAGGACACATAACTGACTCGTTACAGAGCAGTTACCCGAGTCGGCACTGTATCGAACCGCAACAGCAAAAACAGTTAAAATAGAACTTTCAATATTCCTTTGTAATCATACAAAAGTCTTGTACTTCTCTGCTATTATCAACTTATCTTGTTCTCACACACTAGTACCGTACAAGGTTTTTCCAAGCAACTCTGATATTACAACGCTTCCGCTATTACATTTCTACGTCAACACCCGATCTTAGTCCTGAAAGTTCCTAAGGGCTTTTCTCAGCCCAACACCCTCCACCTTGTGAAAGTTCAAGAGAGAAGAGGGAATGCACTAGCAAGAATGAGGATACAAATAGCAAACCCTAGAAGGGTTGTACTCGCTATAGAGCACCCCACTACAGGCTAGAGCATAATATTCTGACACACCCCCATAGCCAAAGTGGGGTGTAATCAGCAAAGCAGTACAAGCTCAGGGTGGATCACAATGTCACCACACATTCTGAGCACAAGTTCAAGAAGCAATAGTTTAAAGTTCACAATTATGAGCAAAGCTAGAGGCTATCGCAGAGGGCAAGTGAGGAGGAGGAGAGACTGTGGGGGAGAGAAGATGGGAGGCGACTGCTGACGCTGCAGACACACAGACGAGCTGCTGGCTCAGTGGCTACCGGAACAACGCTCCGGACTACTGGGGTAACTGGCCCCGCGGCTAAAAGTAGCGGCAGACGAGCAACGGACCCACGGGCGACTGGCGACTACCGGAGATTGTAGCCTCCGGACTGCTGCTGCTGCTGACGACAAGACTGCTGCTGCTGCTGACGACAAGACTGCTGCCTCCACTCGACCTCCCCCAAACAGTACCACCCCTCCTGACACACACCCGCTGCTACACCGCTAGCTCCACTCCCCCTTCACCCCCCCTTAGCACCACTCCAACGGCTCCAACAAGTCCACCCCCCCTCAGCGGCAGCTGCAGCACAGGGAGACGGAGGAGGAGGAGGAGCAGGGAACGGCACACAGTAGTTTCACCCCCATACCCCTCACCCCCAAACCCTAATTCAGGAGAACGGGCTGTAGGAGGGGTGGGGCGCCAGCAGAAGCACGGGGGACAGCGGGGAGGGCAGGGGCAGCGAGGAAAGGGCCGCCCACGGGCCTGGCACAGCCTCCCGAACCGCGCGCAGGCGGCCCGAGCCGCGCGCGGGCCTGGCGCAGCCCGTACGGGCCGCGCGCGGGTCTGGCGCAGCCCGTACGGGCCGCGCGCGGGTCTGGCGCAGCCCGTACGGGCCGCGCGCAGGCCTGGCGCAGCCCGTACGGGCCGCGCGCCGGCTGTACGGGCCGCGCGCAGGCCACGACGGGCGACGGGGGGCGACGCGCGGGTCCCCGTCGCCCGTCGCAGCGCCTCCCGAGGGCGACGCGGCGAGTGACGGGGTAGAAGCCCGCCGCGCGCCTCGGGGCGCACAGCGGGCAGAGAACCGCCGCGCGCCACGGGGCGCACGGCGGGCAGAAAACCGCCGCGCGCCTCGGGGCGCACGGCGGGAAGAAAAACTGCCGCACGCCACGGGGCGTGCGGCACAGAAGGTAGTAGTGGAAGTTGCAGCGGAAGCAACGAGGTGGTGAGCCCACCCACAGGATCGATCCAAGGGGATCGACCTGCTCTGATAGCATGTGAAAGTTCAAGAGAGAAGAGGGAATGCACTAGCAAGAATGAGGATACAAATAGCAAACCCTAGAAGGGTTGTACTCGCTATAGAGCACCCCACTACAGGCTAGAGCATAATATTCTGACACACCTCTCTCATGTCTTGTGATTTTGTTGCCCTGAAAGATCAGGATAAACTCATGTAGGTGCCCTGAAAGTTCAGGATAGCCATAAAAAATTGCCCTGAAAAATCAGAGCATTCTTGAGAATTTTCAAAAGTTGCCCTGAGGGCTCAGGATGCCCGAAATCCTAGCACAGGCCCTGGCGCGACGGGCCTGGCGCCAAGGTTGGGAATTGTCGCAGCAAAGGGCCGGAGCGAGGGTTACCAACCAAGCCATGAGGTTGGGTCGCGATGTGAACAGTGATCGAGGCGAGTGTCGCGAGGTGGTAATGGTTTACTGTTGGGGTGGGGTACTGTGGCGGGAACAGTCGTGTACGCAATAAGCAAGGACAGGCAGGGACGCCAAGGAAAGGAATCTTCCTTACAGTATTCCACAAAAGCATAACCACGTACACAAGAGCCACCCTGTTTGAGCCAATAAATCTAGGGAGGGTTATCTTCTTTAGGCCACCGAGGAATGGCAATCCATTTGCCCAATATGTTCCTACGATGGAGAAGAATGTCTTTCTCAAAATTCCGACGACCACCACACGATGCAAGGCCTGCCATGAAGACTGGAGCCTGTGCACAAATTAGCTTGTCCACAATGGCAACAATTCCTGCAGGACCACAATCAAACACATCAACCATAACACTTAGGTCCAATTTTATAACACAATCAACTTCAAACGACAACGCCACCAGAGTGAGGCGCGCTCCTAAAAATACATAACACAAACAATTCTTACCTGGATCTTGGTCATTTAACGATGGCATCAGCTCGTCAATCATAACAGTCCCTTTGACATGCTCCCGCAGCCAGGACAGCCAATAGTGAGACACCTCAGTCAGCGAGCCATTCCCGTAGGCCCAAGCCATTCCCCCCCAAGACTCAGAACGGGGTGTTGCATCCGACTTGTTGTATGGAATGTCAGCGGCAATAAAAACAGTTCTGGCATCACGCCTCGCCTTCACACGGTTTATCAACCATGCAGCTTCTCTCGTGCATCGCTCCATGCGCTTTCCCAGAATCTTCAGCTTATCTTCAGCTGACAGACCAGCCTTCTTCTCCTCTGCCTACAGCAACGAGCATGAAGAATCAACTGTATAAATTAGTCCAAAAACTGGACTACCCAATGATTCTATGATTTCTGCAACAAACCAGAAAAGTCAGCAGGGTAGTATGAATGTGCACGCAATGAATTCCAAGTTTAACTTACCAGGTTATACGCGATGAATTCGGAGCGGAAATGTATGGCAATGAAAGGCTTTGGGAGCCTGGCAACGATTCTGTCAGCCACAGCGTGCCACTGCTTCGCATAGGGCATGACTTCATGTGCAATGTCATCTGTTGCCCTGTCAAAGCGGTCAAACGTGTTCTTGGAGTAGATCACCACGTCCTTATCAGCCCTGCCAGCAAGACAACGGGCAGCAGACATAGGAAAGGGCATCACTTCATGTGCAATGTCATCTGTTGCCCTGTCAAAGCGGTCAAACGTGTTCTTGGAGTAGATCACCACGTCCTTGTCAGCCCTGTCAGAAATGAGAAATTCAGAGATGAGAAATGACAAGTGTTGTGTGTGAGGTCATCTATGGTGTGTGTGATTGCCCTGTCAAAGCGGCCACAAGTGTTCTTGGAGAATCACCACGTCCTTCTCAGCCCGGCCAGCAAGCCAGCGGGCACGTGAAAGTCAGACCAAGGAAAGGAGGATCATTGTGTGCAAAGAACAGGATGGGAAAGGTTGCGGATGAGAAAGGAGCATGACCCATGGCCATGGCCCATGGGGTGAGCACTGCCAACCCATAGGTGAGCACCCATGGCGTGGGTGGCCCATGGCGTGTTTAAGCGTGGGGCATTGTCCTAAGACGTAACCAAGTAAGGCACTGGCTGCTCACGCTCTACGCAAGGAGCAGCGCACACAACGGAAGGGAACATAGCCCCTGGCTTTAAAAAACGCCCCAATATTGTGGGTAGAGAGACGACTTTTGAGGTGCCTCAAAAGTCATCGCACACAATGCAACCCATGGACGAGGGAGCGGACGTGGTCGGTACGTGCTGGAATGGCTATTTAGGCGCTGCAAAACTCGCCACTGCACGTGAAATGGCTCTGAAGTCAACTCACTGGGAGGCTCACCACGCGTGGACGAGCGAGCGGATGTGGTCGGGGCGAGCAGGTATGTGTAGCCTGACAGTGGTGGTGCGCGAGGGAAGCTGGCCCATGGCCAGGTTGAGCCCTGCTTTTTTAAACAGTTCTTCAAGTCTCACCACGCATGGACGAGGGAGCGGATGTGGTCGGGGCGAGCAGGCATGTGTAGCCTGGCAGTGGTGGCACGCCTGGGAAGCTGACCCATGCGGTGAGCCCTGCTTTTTTAAACAGTCATTCAAGACTCACCACGCATGGACGAGGGAGCGGATGTGGTCGGGGCGAGCAGGCATGTGTAGCCTGGCAGTGGTGGCACGCCTGGGAAGCTGACCCATGCGGTGAGCCCTGCTTTTTTAAACAGTCATTCAAGACTCACCACGCATGGACGAGGGAGCGGATGTGGTCGGGGCGAGCAGGCATATGTAGCCTGACAGTGGTGGTACGTGAGGGAAGCTGACCCATGGCCAGGGTCAGCAGTCCCCCAAGGCTCCAAATGATCTCCTCTGCATGTGGGATGAGCACATGGGGGGTGTTTACGAGGTTAATAATGCTCCTATAGACTGCAGCACTGCTCAGTCCGCACAGGGCCATGAGCCAAGATACTAAGCACGGCTAATGATAGCTTCACTCTGTCATGAGCTCACTTGTGCCGAAGCAGGGTCGGCCGAGATCAGGCGTGTCGACACAGAGGTAGCTGACGGTGGGTTGGATAAAGGCAGCCCGGGCAAGGAGAATGAAGAACTCGGGGGAGACCCATTCAGTGTCGTTGAGGTGAGCCAAGTCGCAATAGGCACACATGGGCATGGATCGACCCAGCGACAGATGGCTGTGCCCGCCCTGGGAAGCACAGGCACCATAATACAAAAACACACACAAAACAGACAAACAAACCAATCAAAAAGAGGGGGGGGGGGGGGGGGGGGGGGGGGGGGGGGGGGGGGGAAGGTCAAGGAACAAACATTGAATTTCCAAATCTGGATGACCAGGTCTTTTTTAATAATGTCCTGGTGCAAAAGCATTGTGTGCATGCAGGTGGTTCATGTGGTAGCTCAGCAAGCATTGAACTTGGTTCAGATCAATCAAACTTGGAACATTGAGAGGTTTTTTCTTCTACTTTGATAAACATGTCAAATCATGGAATGGGCTGAATGGCGTGAAAACTCGGGAGTGTGCAAAAAAAAAAGGAGTTCAAATCACAAATTTACCTTGGGGAGGACGAGGATGCGGTTGGTCTCTCTGGCGACCCGTGCCGCCTCAATGACATGAATCTTGGCGTTGGTGAGCTGCTCCTCCACCGCTGCAAACACCAGATACTTGCGATTGGCGAAGTCCTGCATCGAAACAACAATAATAAGGAGGATTTTGACAAACAATAACACACACGCGTGCGTGCACGCACACACACACACACACACACACGAGGGACAAGAGAGGTGCACAATATTCTGATGTCCTAGAGTCCTTTTCACACAGCAATAACGTAACAGAAATTGGAATCAAATAGAACAGCTAACACATGACCCGGAAATGCACCCAACACCAGTAGGTGCAGCTCATATGCTTACCCAATTAGAATAGCTAACACATGA
This sequence comes from Closterium sp. Naga37s-1, assembly GCA_947471745.1. Classification (NCBI taxonomy): domain Eukaryota; kingdom Viridiplantae; phylum Streptophyta; class Zygnematophyceae; order Desmidiales; family Closteriaceae; genus Closterium; species Closterium sp. Naga37s-1. The sequence continues at coordinate 819,470 of CANJKZ010000934.1, read as the reverse complement.
CCCGGAAATGCACCCAACACCAGTAGGTGCAGCTCATATGCTTACCCAATTAGAATAGCTAACACATGACCCGGAAATGCACCCAAGACCAGCAGGTGCAGCTCATGTGCTTACCGTGAGTTTGGAAAACGGCATGCCAGGCACAGGCCAGCACGACTCAGGCCAGTGGTTGCACGGACTGTCCTGATCACTTGGATTGCTGCTGCTGCTGCTGCTGCTGTTGCTGCTGGTGGTGATGTCGATACTACCCTCGTCTCGTTCTGTGGGGTCCTGTAAGTTTTTTTTCGTATAGTTCCTCTCTATCTCTTGCACTTTCCCGCAAAGGGAATCGATCTGAGCAGAAACGTTGGACACCAATATCTTCTGGGCTTTAACGCCTCGCTTGAAGAAATGGTTGTCAGGGAAGCGACTCAGGAGATTGTGCTTCCATTCTTTGCTGCACACGATTCCTAAGTACTCATTTTGAACGTTCGCCACGTCAGGAGGGGTTAATGGATCGATCTGGTTGACTAACGCTGGAGAGAAACTCCGGTCTTCGTTCTGGATCTCGCCAGCAGGGGTTAATGGACCGATCTCTATAGCCGCTCGCTTTGAAGCTTGGATCGCGAGTTGCTGCATCGCCGAGCATAAACTGGCTTTGCACTTAGCTAAGCGCGACGGATTAGATTCAGTCCTCCTGGCACCAGGGAGGTTAGCGGCTGCTTGGAGAATATCCACGCAATTGAATGTAATGTTCAAGCGAACGTCTTTTAGACTATCGTCTTCAATCCGCGATACAACGTGGATCTTCTCGGGTAATAGTCTCCAAGTCCCATTGGTGTCGCCGCTTAAATCCCGCGTTGCGAATGTGGCGCTCGTTGTAGTCACAGCAGAAAATCGAAGCACGCTGGATTGAAACGAGTAACCCAAGATTAAGACAATGAGAAGGCTTAGAAAGAGAAGCAGCCTGGAAACACGTGACGTAGCCAGTTTGCGAGGTCTGTCCAGCCATGGTCGTCGCCGAACGGATTTGCTTGGGGTGTCAACGGTCGAATCACGCTCAGTTCGGTCGCCGCTGCCCGACTCCTTGAAGATTCTATCGCCTCCGCCGGTTGCGTTAGTACTAGCGGACGCTATCCGACCTAGTGATCCTGTCATAACTTTACGGCTGAACGAAGATCGACGACTTAGTCAGGAAAAGATGGAATGGCAGTACGGGTGAAGGGCCATCGCGACGCGACTACTATCAATTCGCTGGCACGGTTTTATTGGTTGCGAATCCCTCAGTTGGAAAGTTACAATCCGTGTGGAGGGAGATTGGAATCGCAGGCTGTGTGAGACCGAATGCGACGACGAGCTGTCACGAGCCGTCAACCGCAAGGCGATCGACGATCGAGCGACGCAATCGCAATCGCATGTATCAATCGCGGGCGACAAGCACAGGCCAGTGCATCGAACCCAAGAACCGCCTACCAGCACGAATGAAGAAATCAACGAAGCGAGAATAGCGGTCTAAAGAAAACGATTAGTAGTCAGCGGCGGTCACTGATCAGGACAAGAAAGTGTGTAATGGCAGGGCATGACGAGCAGAGAATGGCACACGAGTCAGCTCAGCATTGATCTAATTCTGAATGGATATGGGAGGATATCGCTCAATTCAAGACGCGCTGAGGAGAACAGGAATATGAGGAGGTCGCGTTGCAAATCGTGATAAGTGGTAGGTGGTCAGTGGTTAGCCGGCACCAGAACGAGAATTCACCAACCTATCCTCCATAAACGGTGTTGGGAATGAATGTTAGTGTCTTACGTCTGAGAACGTTTGTTCTAGCCGTTCCGTAACTCCTTTAAAAAAGACTGCATAGAAGCCTATGTTGCTTCAATTGAGATGGGGTAACAATCTTCAATACAGTATCACAGGCACAATACATCAGCAAATTAGAATGTTTTTGTTAATATTTCGTAGTCACGCTGCTCTACCTGCACATAGCAAGATCAGCAGCAGTAAGCAGCAGCCATGTTTTTTTGCTGGGTGAGGTATGCGAGTGAGAAAGGGTGGCAAATTGGCAATGCTGTACCTTAGCAGGTGAGTGATCTGCAGTTTGAAACCTGCAAAGAGGGGACAAAGACATTGAATCGGTTGAATATATAAGACTTATGGGAGACCTGGAAAGCCAACATTAGAAGTGCATGTGCATCAGCAGCAGTGAGGTGGTATGATGACGAACGACCAAAAACAAAGCAGGGACATGGCAGGAGTCAGGGTGATCATGGACTGCGCAACATTCTATCAGTGAGCAAAAACCTTGCAGTAGCCCCTTAGGATGCAGCCTGATTCTGATGTTTCTCACCCTAGCTTCTCCATGTAGAGTGCTCTGGCAGATTTATTTTCCTTCTGGACTGTAAGAAAGATGGCTTCGAGCTCACACTGATAAAATAAAAAAAAGCAAGGGCAAAATGGATACAAGACGGTGAAAAGAACACCGAAGGTGAGAAATGGAGAAGCTTGGAGAAGAACAAGACATAAGATAAAGTAACATTGAAACACTTGTCAATGCCACAACATTGATAGCTGAGAGCAAAAATATGGAACCCGAAAGTCACATATCTGAAATTGGTTCAACTGTCATACCTTCTTTGCCATGAGTTCAGCAATCCTCATTAGCTTGCTGCCAATTCCCATCCCTTGATATTCAGCCTCCACTTGTAACTCATACATGTACAGAGAGGCCATCTCATTCTCCTCAACAATGCGGAAGTGCATAAAGCCCACATGCTTGCATTCCGCGGTGCCGTCAATTCCCATGCATCCCCCATTCATCGCTTGATACAAGGAATTATCGTTCTGCCGTTGGCTTTTGACACTGCGTGCTGGTCTTGGGTTGGGCGGTTTTTGGTGCTGAACGTGTTGTTGAAAACATCTGTCCTCCTGCATCTGAAGTCTGGAAGACTGGCAACCTTGAAACTGTGAAGGGTTAGCAGGAGTCATGCTCCCTGAAGCCTCTGTGCTTCTGGCCTCAAGCATGCATTGAACCATGCTCTCTGCAGCTACAATTTGCACACCTGTTGTTGCTTTGTTGGCCTTCGGCTGCTTGAGAAAGAGATAAACGGCGTCAGGCTCCACTGCTTCTGTCAGCTTGCCAGAAAGCACTTGGGGCCAGGTGGACGGTGCAAAGTGCTGCTCCATGTTTCTCTGTGACGATTATTGGAAGAGGCATCATAAAATGTATGGCAAATGTCGTAAGAACCTCCCTCAGCTTTGCGACTCTTTGCGCCTGAAATAGCAATTCGCAAGTCAAGCAAGAACGGGGGAAGCTAGATGCGACGGTCGTACCTTGAGCAAATCTTTCACCCAAATCTCCTCGTCATGACTCAAAGCTCTGGTCGGCTTTTTCTCCAGCTGGAAAGCCATCCCTGCAGCGGAGAACGGACAGCTGAAAGCGTGCAGATGTCATCTGAAGACAGTGCTAGGAACAGACTTATTCTCTGCTGAGCTGATATCAGCGCATTTCCCTTTTCCGTCGATCCGTAGCTCACCATTTCTGGTTATCATCTCTCGTGGTAGTTCCATAAGTTCCACGTTCTTGACAGCGATTTTGATTCGTTGACGCAAGCTCTTGCGAGCCATCTAGAATGTCCTAAAATTGCCAGCGCATCGGCCTTCACGGTAGGTGCAGAAGCTAGCCCAGCCGTGTCTAGCGGTAATACAACGCCCGAGGAGCTCCGACAACCCTAGTGCGAAGAGTCACAGCTGAACTTTTTGCTGTCGCCACAATTTTTTCGAAACCAGGAGGGAAACCCCAATGTTTTCGCGTACTGACTTTCATGCCACCTGAGCGTTGGGTTTTTTTTTCTGACCCATCCTTAGCGAACTTGCTCCCAAGGTAGTGTTCGCCAATCCCAGGGGCTCCCTGCGACGCGAGGTATTGCGAGCATGCATCTCCTTACTGAAATCTAGGTTCCTGGAAATCTAGACTACAAAGTAGCCTAGACTTCATTTCAACCACGAAGTTGCTCAAATTTCTTCCTTCATTTCACTTTTACGAAGGAACGGTCCATTCAGCCTGATCCGTTTGGCTTCAGCCAACCTGACCTCTCCTCCGTTTGATTTATGGTCCTCGCCATGACTAGAAACACAGATCAAGAAAGCTGACATGTCTGAGGAGATGCAGAAAGACGCCATTACAGTAGCGACCGAGGTTAGCCTTGTGTGCAGTTCGAGCTTTCGATTCGTTTTGCACCCTTCACTAACATCCTGTGCATCATATCCAGGCAATGGAGTCAAAAACAGCTTTGCAAGACATTGCTCTCCACATAAAGACGGCGTTCGATGATAAGCACTCGCCCGTGTGGCACTGCATAGTTGGGAAGAACTTCGGTGAGGAATTTTAAGAGTCTCTCGGATGTGTCTTCGGACCGCGGATGTGGAACACGGCCATAAAGACTCCATTGTTGTCACTGCAGGGTCGTACGTGACGCATGAGGAAAAGCATTTCATATACTTCTTTCTCAAGGGCCATGCGATCCTGCTCTTCAAGGCTGGTTTCGCCAACACGTGACTTCACTGAAACGAATATGGCATGCCGCTGTAAACGGGAAAAGATTGCAAGAGATGCATCTCTTTGGCGAAGGCTGTGCCATTTCAGACAGAGTCTGCAAGAAGTGTCCAAGATTTTGCTTACACTCCTGTGTACATTATGAATCACTTTGTAACATGCAGAGGGTTAGGGAACAAGACGTGAAACCATCCATACAGCCTTCAGGAGAGTGACACAGACCCTGGAGATGAACCTGAGACCCTATTGGCTGACAGAAGAGGGCAGTGTCACACTATGCCATGCCACCATAGTGACCTACGGAATCATTAACAATTTATAGAGCTTCATGCCACCACTCCGCTTTGTCACCGAGTGTTTTGGCACCGAGGCTTTCGTCATGAACCTTCAGAGACTAACTAGCTCGTCAGTTAGATTCAGGGACCTTCATGCCGCCACCCCGCTTCCTTGTTTCCAGCCTGAGACACGAAACACATAACATGGCGCCAAAATGACATAACATTACACAAGTTTTAATGGCTCTTATCCATCACCCACTCTATCTTGTGACACACCCATTCAGCACCACCTCACTGCCCCTTTTCCACCCCACATGCTCCTGGGAAGCCCCCACTCTCTCTCCCATCTCTACCCAAGATTCTACAACCACCCATGTGTAAATCAAGGAAAAACAAACAGACAAAAAAAGGTACTCACGAGGGTGCGAGCTTCCCCAGGCTGAGGAGGTAGTCGCCCGTCTCCTCATCATACACGCTCCCATTGATCTCCACTCGGTACGACATGTTGGGCTTGGAGGGCAGCCCTCTCTTCATGAGCCGGTCCAGGTCCTTCTTGTGGAGCTCCCTCCCGTTCACATACACCCGCGTCGCGCCTCCCGCACAGTCCACGGGAATCGGCGTCCCGAACTCAATCCCCGGCTGCAGGAAAGGCAAGGCAGAAGGTTCCAGGAAGATGAGGTTGTAAGAGGCCAAGGAGAGGGTTTGACAAGAAGGGGGTGCAGACAAGAAAGTGGATCAAAGAAGCTCTGTGTGGAAAGGGTGTGGACTTGGCAGCAATGCATTGGTGGTTCAGACTTGGGAGGAAGAGGCAAGCAGGAACGGCTGGAACATTGTTCTGGTGAGATGGGAGGTCCATGGGGCGTGCATGGGTAGCATGGGTGGGGTATGCATGGGTAGCATGGGGGGGCGGTTCATTAATAGCATGCGTGGGGCATGCATGGGGTATACATGAGGAGCACGCATGGGGTATGTATGTGGAGGATGCATGGGTTATGCATGGTGTATGCATGGAGAATGCATGGGGTATGCATGGGGAGCAGCATGCATGGGATCTGCATGAGCAGCACTCCTGGCACTCACTGGGATGATGCCGAGGCATGGGCCGCCCATCTCGCCCCAGAACCCTGCAACCTGGTCGTACCTGCAGCAGCATCATTCCCACGCCCAGGAGAAGAAGAATCAAAGCAGACTTATGTCACTTTCCTTGGAGGATGTAAAGCAAAACGGAAGGAAGACATAACACAGACATGCAGAGGCAAGCAATTATGCTTCATAATAAGATAAAGTGGAGAACGAAAAAAGGAGGAAAGGGGGGAGTTGGCGGAGGGGGAATGGGAGGGGCGGGACGGCGGGAGGGCGGGACGGGGAGGGGAGAAAAGGCGAGATTTAAAAGCATGCAAGAAAAGAACTGATTTTCTTAATTCCAGCACTCACCAGTAATTGCCAGGGTGAATGTTCCCTGCTCGTTGCTCCACCACAGAAACATAATCATCCCGAATTGGCTCCCCATTCACAATCACTCTCCGCGCATACGTCGCCCGCTCCTCCCCCCCACTTCCCCCTCCTCCCCCCATGCCACCCCCCTCCCTTGGACCTCGGGGGGAAGGACTCGGCATGCCTCCACTGGAAGACATATCTCCGGATTCAAAGCTGCTCTGTCGCTGATAGATCATCCTTCTTGGCCCGCTCACCCCTCCCCCTCTCCCTCCGCCTCCCCCTCTTCCGCCTCCCCTTCCGCCCCCATACCCCTCTGCTCCGCTCACAGGGGAGCTAAGATCCGATTCTGATTCTGGCCGCATGTGGTGGTAGAAACTGCCGGCCGCGTGCCGCCCGGCCGACTCCTGGCGAATCACAACAGTGCTCTCCGAATCCGCGTTGGACGGCGTGCGCCCGTGCTGACCTGGATTGTGCATCTGCTGACCGCCAAACCCCCCACCGGGACGCTGCATGCGAGGAGAAAGCGGGGGCGCTCCCCCTCCGCCTCCCCCTCCCCCCATGCCTCTCCCAAACCCTCCCCCGCTAGGCAACCCTTGCAGCAGCCTAGGGGACCTGGGAGGCTGCTGCTGCTGCTGCATATAATCATTCTGCTGATACTCATTCCCGCTATCCGCCACGTCAGGGTTATCTGAAAACCCCTCCCCGCCGCTAACCCCGCCGGCCGCAGCAGCAGCGGCAGCAGTGCGGGGGTCTGCTGGGTTGACTCGGAAGCGTGAGACGCGCATGCATTTGCCGCAGCGGAGCTTCTGAATGCCCTTCTTGGCCGGCGGGAGCGCTGCTGGGACCTCCAATAGTTGAGAGCACCGCTGACACTGGTGGGGGGTGAGAGAGGGGAGGAGAGGGGAGGGGAGGAGAGAGGGGAGAAGAGGACGGGAGAAGAGGAGAAGAGGAGAGGAGAAGCGAAGGAGAGAGGTGGAAGGGGGGTGAGGAGAGTGGTGGGGGATTGGGGAGGGAGAGAGGGAGTGAGACGTGCATGCACTTGCCGCAGAACAGATTCTGAATGCCCTTTTAGCGCCGAGGAAGGGCCGCTGGGGTTTTCAGAACGTAAGAGCAGCGTGGATGGGTGGGTGTGTTGGGGGCGGAAGAGGAGGGGCTGAATCGGCAGAGTCGAATAATTTTGTATGAGCAACTCGCGGCGCAAGGGCGAGCAAGCAACGTTCGCTTTGGGGTGTCAACGAGGGCGACGGAAAACGGTGCGTGGAACGAGGCTGTGACTGATGAGGTTGTGCGAAGTGGAAAGGCCCGACCTCACGAAACTCGCAACGGTCTGCAACCAGCCAGGGTTCTTCTTTCCGTCTGCGAATCTTCAGCTTGCTTCGCGAAAGCAGCTTCGTTCGCAACAGCAGTTCGTTGTAGCTTCCCGAAAGTATTTGTTTCGCAGCAACCTTTTTCCGCCGCATTACATTTTGTTTGTTGCCTTGGGCTGTTGGTACGATGCGATTATCATGCATCCGTTCTGCTAACACGCTTTTTTTATTCCCGAAGGACAACGAATTGCCCGCTAATTTTTTTCTTAGTCGTTCGTGCGAAAGCGCTCCCCTGCGGCGTTTTGGGCAACGAACCAGGGGTACCGAACCCTTAACTGATAAAGTCAGATCGAGATTGAAGGTCATAAAGCGAGTTGACTTTTGAGTCGACTCAAAAGTCAACTCGACTCAAGAGTCGACTCAAAAGTCAATTAACTGATAAAGTCAGATCGAGATTGAAGGTCATAAAGCGCGAGAACGAGAAGCAGGCGATCAGAACGACAACTACCGAAAAGAGGACAGAGGACAGTCGGGGGAATACGATAAAACAGTGGAAAGGACAGTAGAGAGGAAAGGAGAGGGTATGAGAGGATAGAAGCAAGAGCTCTTACCTGGACGACTTGCAGGCTGCCGGGAGGAAAGAGACGAGGAAGGGTCGCTTCTATAGGTAATGACAAGGGAAGAGTAAGTGCGCGAGAGCTCTTACCTGCACAACTTGCGGACTGCCGGGAGGGGGCAGCATGGGCAGTTCCGACGGGTCCACCTCCGCCTTTCCCGCCTTCCCCTGCGGCGCCATCCCCCCCGCGTCCCCCGCGCCTTCTAAGCGCGGATTCACCGACCGGCTGCGCGGATACGCTCCCCCGCCGGCCCCCCCTTCCGACGCGTCCGACGTGTAGTAGTGCTCTTCCCCCATGCTCATGCGCCCGCTTCCGCCCATTCCCCTCCCCCCAGGCGCATGCGGGGGCATTCCGCCGCCCATCCCCCCCATGGCCATTCCCCCGCCCGCCATGCGCCCGCCTGCACCCATCATCCCCATGCCGGTGGATCGCGACCGTTGCATGTTCTGGTGGTAACCGTCTTCGCCGTACATCCCGTCGCTTTCGTCGTTGTACTCTCCGCCGCCCTCCATGTACCCGCCTTGCGAAAACCCGCTCCCCGCGCGTTGGCGGTACGGACTGCCCGGACCCGCCCCCATCCCCCCCATTCCGCCCATTCCGCCGCGCCCTCCGCCCGCCACCATCTGCTGCGCCTGGGTCCTCCGCGGGGTGATCATCCCTCCAACGCCCATTCCCCCCGTCGCGTGTGGGTTCTGTCTTAACGGCGACCGGTGCCGGCCGTCAGTGGCCGTTAACGACCGTCCGATCTCCGGCTCTCCGCCGCCAAACTGCCCGCCTCCGCCAGCGCCTCTCCCCGCACCAGGTCCGCGCGGAGTGGGCGCTTTAGTTCCGACCGTCATGCTCCGCCCAAATTGGTCCGCCAAAGGGTCTTCCACCCCCGCGCCGACCGCGCCCACCCCCCTGCGCATTCCGCCTTCCGGTCCGCCCACAGACGAGGAGTGCGGAAGCTTCCCCCGCCCGCCCCTCCCCGCGCCCATGCCTGGCCCTCCGGCATGCGCCCCCCCCGCGCCTGCTGCTCTAACTCCGCGCGGAGGGGTTTTGTTGTTCGGCGCGGGGGCGACCATAGACATAGTGCGCTTATAACGGGGCTCTGCCGGTTGTTCTTCTTGCTGTGGAGACGGCTGGTAGATCATCGAGTTAATCCGCGTGAATTGCGCCTGAGGTGCGCCACCGCCGCCGCCGCCGCCGGCTACGCGGCGTCCGCGGCCAGGGTTGCGCGCGGGGGGACCGTCCCCTCCTCCTCCCCCTCCGCCGGGGGCCATCCGGCGGGGCTGCGCGTAGGGGGACATGGGCCCGCCTTGCTCTTCCCCGCCCGACAATGGTTGAACGTAACCACGTTGCCGACTGGTGGCCATCTGGTTACCACAATCCAACAAATATCTGTTCTATTTAATAATGGAACGTTCAATGATCTGAGTGTATTTTTTAGGCAGAGCGCTGATACTATCGTTAGTGGGAAGCTGCCTCTTGAAATAATTATCGGAACGGATACTAGACGGTGGGAAAGAGGGGACGTAAGCTACTGGAATGACTCTAGACACTTGCCAACCCGTGGCTGACTAGATGAGACGACTCAAAACGGTCCTGCTACGAGCCGTAACTGTGAGAACTAGGAAAGCTTAGGAGGGCCGAAAGCGCCATTGCGCGGTACGCTTCTATTGTAATGAAAGAGGGAACAGAAATGGAAGGCCGATCGTAAAGCGGGCAATAAGTGACCCCGCTAACAGTTCTGCAACGAAGCACGACAAGATCGTCAAGTGCTTGACAGCTAGTAGTTCGATATTCTCAGGGACCGGTTTGGAGTGAAGCGTTTGCGGATTGTCTGCTATCAGCCAGTTTTAGATGCACGTGAACTCTAAGAGTAGCTTCATAAATACAGCTCGATCACGACCGCAGACGACGCGACTCCGGCTAGTCTCTTTTGTACCGGCACAGCAAATTAGGTCTACGGTTTCACGAGAAAGTTAGCAAATTGCTCACTGTCTACGCACAGGCGAACACTAAGGAGGAGCCAAGGAAGGAAACTACAGCGGAGAGTGACCTAACAAATGTGCTGAAATCGCATTGGTTTAGTGACCTAGTGGTTAGGTTGGAGACTCTGTTTATAATGAACTGAACTTCAGTCCACGCCTCGAGTTGCGGCAACTATTGGCATGGCATCCAGCTCATAGCCCTGCTGGCTTCCGCAACGAGACAACACTCTCCACCTACTTTCACTGGACCTGCCCAAAGGAGCAGAACCTATCAGGCTGCCAGTGATTGGGTCCGTGCGTGTATGCGTGCTGCTCGAACTCCTCTCTGCTCTCCTTCTCGCTCCTCATTTTCTTGTTTTCTCATTTTGTGGAATGGCGGTGGTTGTTTGTGGTGTGGTGGAGAAAAGAGGGGCAGAAGGGGGTGCTTTCAAGGCAAGGTGAGATGCGTGGCGGAGAGTGAAGAGGTTGTTCCAGGTGAGATGCTTACATTTGTCGGTTCTGTGCCTGTCATTCTCCTCGGCTTGTTGTGGCGGCTTCTGTTCCGTACCACCCACCATCCTACTGGTGATGATGCTTAGTTATCCCACCCGAACGTTTTCTTTTAGCTTCTCTCGTCCATTCTCCGTAAATCGGAGAGTATAATGTGTTACTCCATATTTCGCATATGACAGGGAGGGGTTCCCAAGATCTAGAATGTGTTCGTGGGTATCGAAAACAGTAATTTCGAGAAATTGCTCATTTTGGAACCCTCCATCCTCGTCAACCCGAATTGTCGTCTCCCGTTCCTCCATCCTCCCACACTTCCGCCACACTGATCTGCACCAACCATCGGCTTCGCTTCGCGTTCCCCTTATTTCCCCCAAACCGCGTTGGTTGGGGGCCAACCCCTCTCTCTTTGGTGGGGATCCCCGACGCGCGCGCATTGCGTATATGTATTTGCGCTGCGCACATCCTTCCACTCCAGCGGCTGAGGAAAAGACGGATCGCCCTGTTTTCAAGTTTCTGATTCCTTTGGGAAGTGGCTTTGACACCGCCTTGCTTCTCCGCTTGCGTCCGATTCCTTGGGGCGCTGATTTCGACATTTCCAATTTCCTGTGACCAGGAAAAATCTGAAGATTACCTGGTTTTAGTTTAGTGGCCAGTGGAAAAATTAAACCTCTCTCGGACGGCTGGCCATTTGGGAGGCATCAACCCTAAACACCTTGCCTCATGGTGTTTAGGGTTGATGCCTCCCAAATGGCATGCCCTCCATGAGGGGTATATATTTTTTGTCCCGAGCTTCTCGTAATTGACGCGACAATTCAATTTATGATATCTCGATAAATAAACATAATATTAGTCTCTGGACTCGAAAAGGGGCAATAGCGTAAATAACTGACTGAAGGTATCGGACTCGAGCGCAAAGTAAGGCGGTATAAAAACCAGTGTCGAATAGAAACGGAAACCCGAAACCAGGGCGGTCCGTCATTCCCTCCCAGTGGCTACTATCCTCCTGACATCCACGACGTGCGCAGAATGGGTTCACAGCACGGGAGTAGCCAACCACAGCTGCTGCTTTCAGCGAAAGGACAGCCACAATTGGTTCTGACAAGTGATGTTTCGGGAAAGCACAATGTTCCTTTCACAGAGTGCCACGTCGTACTGAGATCTGGAGCAGGACGGTTGAGGCTGCATCATGTATCGCGTTATGGGCTAGTTTGTGCTAACGATGGTTTAGCTAATGTGAGTTTACATATTCTAATCTATGGGTGAACTGTCAATTACATTCACCACATACTTTAGACATATTGATATATCGCGGAACAATATCTTCCATATTGGGTACAAAATACAGACTAGAGAAATATATAGCAAAATCTGCCAACTTACACCAATCCTACAAAATTGATGCTGAGATTGATCCATCCATGCTAGAGTGATACCAGCCCTATGGGTCACTTCCTTCCAACTCATCACCAAGTCTCCCTCTCCAGCACAAAGTGTGCTTGGTCCTCTGATACCGTATACAAGAGCCGTTCCAAGCAACCTGGTGACGAGGTTGCATCCCTGCATCACTGCACTCCTGCCATCCGCGCCCAGTCCACAAACTGGCTGCTGCCATAAATGTTATTAGCAAACCTCACCGCCACCGTAAACGAGCCTGATAGCCATGGCAGGCTCCGAGCCACCGCCAAGCCATCAACCAGCCTCTCCAAACCTGTGACGACCTGATACCTAGGGTTTGAGGAAATTGCCATGAAAGCTCCCCAAAGGAGGGCAGTTTTGATGAGCGGTGGTGGTTTGATGTGGCTGTCCTCTGTATGAGCAAGCTCTCCCTTCTGACGCACGCTTCTGAAATGATTGGCAGAGCGGGAGAAACAAAGAGGAGGATATTGGAATATGTGAATTCGTATGGAATGCTCAGGTGGGATGTGCTGGGAGCGAAAGGGAATGAAACACAAGCCTTTCAGCGCTCCCGAGCAAGCAGTGCCGATGCTGTAACATTGTAACACAGATATAAGGGTACTCCTCCAATGACAAGGCTACTCTTGAAAAGCGAAACTACAGCACGTACCTCTTCAGATTCATCACGCCATTAGCGATCCCCTGACCCAGAAGGCCCGATGAGAAGCCAAACCCTCCATACTCAACGCCCTGGCATTGTGAAGAGAGGGAGGAAGCAGGGAAGGGGATGGAGGTGGATGAGGAGAGGACAGCTTTCGAAAAGCAATCTCGGGACGATTGGAGGTGTTGTGGAAAGAAGAAACTTCGGTGGTAAGCTTGATGGCTATGTCAACGTGTCCCTGCACTGTCACATGAAATCGGTTTTATTTCACAAACAGGGCAGCGAGGGAATTGATGCACGATGGAGATAATGGAGGGGTTTTGGGCGAGAAAATTTTGGGTTGGGTGAAGAAGGGTTGGGATACGCGAGCAGATTTATCACCTTGACGAAGAGAGTGACAGTTCGTTGGGCAGCCGAAAACTTTTGACCCGGAAGGGATGCCTCAAACACACTGTTATCAAAAAGAGGGGGGCAGGAGTGGGGACACAGGAGCAACGGGACAGTAAGAATCAGCCATACGTGACAAGAGACCGTTTTTGAAATGCCCCAGAAATCGTTAACAGGGGAAAATAAGAGTCACGGCAAGAGCACACAGTGGATCACGGCTCCAATGGAATAGGGTTTTTATTATTTAAACGATTCACTGTACCGACCTGCTTGGGAGCGCCGAGAGCGCAGCAGAAACCCCTCGCGGCAAGATGCGCGGCAACCGTCCACCGGCTGCTGACGTGGCGAATCTGGCGGCTGGCGCGAGCGATCCCACGACGGCGCCCCCCATAATGATTCCGACGAGCATATCCGAGAGGTAGAGGTCGAACTCCTTCCAGAAATCGTCGCCGCGCTTTTGCACCTCTGCGAACGTCGCGCACGCGCAGTCGATGGCGATCTGAGGAAAACGAAACATTTGCGAAAGCGTCAGTAGGATGTAGTAGTAACTCGAGTGGAACAGCGAAGGACGAGAGCGAGTTCGCAAACGGACTCCATCAGGCACCTCCGTTAACCACGCGACTCCAACTCGATCGATTTACTCACCTCCGTGAAAACCTTGAACAGGAACGACGGATCCATCAGCAGCCGGTTGCGAAGCGCCGCGCAGTTGCTTATAGCGGGGCCCAGAGACGAGTTCTGCAGGTCCATGAACCTCTGTAGAATCACTTCCGATATACCATGCTCCCGTGCGTGTAGCAGCATATCTTCTGGAAGCGTTACGCCCTTCCGCAGCAAAACCGCCTCGACGCGCGGCCATCCTAAGAGCGCGCCGAAATCCCCCCCTCTCCCGCTCTCGTCTCCGCCAGCATCCCCCCCGCCGCCTCCGCCGCCTCCGCTTCCCCCAGACCGCCCGTCCCCGTTGTTTCCGCCGTCGTCGCCGTTTCCGCCCCGAAATGATCCGCAGCCTCCCCCGCCTCTGCCCGTGTCCGTCATTGCGTCCGGCTCTTCCGCGACAGGTGGCGGCGGCGCAAGGATGGCGGCTTGCGCGCGGAGAGTGTTCGCGCGGTGCCCCCCGTCCTTCCGCCAGCTTTTACCAGAATTTCCCGCGGGACTTGCGCCGGAACTGCCGGCGATGTCGCGATCCAGATTTGAGACGACGACGAAACTGACGGCGGCCGGCGAGGCTGTAACGGTTAGCCGACTGGAGAAGGTAGCGTAGAATGAGCAAGCGTCAATTCCGGGCATCCGGAGGGGGCTACCGAGCGCGGAAACACAGGCGGAACCTTGAGCCGCGGGAGGCGTGGAACGACAGGCGGCGACGGGCGCGGGGAGTGCTGCGGGGAGTGTTCCGCGCATGTGCGCGACTGAGGAAACGTTGATCCGAACAGCCATGGCTATAACGAGGATAATCTCGATGATCGGTGTCGTAAGAAAACCTAAATGTCTCACCAGTGGTTAGCGATAATGTATGTTGCTGCCCCTCTTGACTGATGGCTCAACGCTTCGGTTTAGGCAGAATGCGAGCTTACGAGGAATTAAATACGGCCACGAAGTGTAAGTACAGAGGCGGTTCTCTAAGTTTTTTCACTCGCTTGCAAGCGCTGCGGCGTTCAGTGCCGTCGCAGCGTACGCGGATTCACTGCCGGATCGACGTGACGTGTAACTTGTAATCCATTGCGCGATTCGCTTTCGGAATCCCGGAAAGATTCGATCCCACGTTTTGACTTCGTCCCGTTTCCGTTTCGAAAGGCCGTCCGTTCGGTTTCGTTCGAGGTACGAGAAGCAGGCTCCTTCCAGCTACAGATGTTCACTCTTCGCGGCGGCTACTACGTGTGTCGACGGTAGTAGAAAAATGAGGAGTCACTTGGACCAGAATGGTCGAAGGCTACCAAACGATGCGTAATTGGCTCGATTGAAGAGACGAATCGAGCCTTGCGGAAGGTGCGTGCACTATCTAGGTTGAGAGGAAGAAAAAGGATCAGATGGTCTGGCCTACTGAAATCGTGAAAGCGATTTTGCTCTGTGATCAGCTGAAGCTGACAGGTAAACCCAACAAGACATGTGATCAGAATCGGACCACGAGTAGAATGAGCAAATGAAAAAGCAGCAGCGAGAATCGAGAGCGAGACTGGGAGAGGGACGAGGATGAGGGAGAGCCGCCAACCGAGACAAGCCATCCGCTGACATGCCATTTCTTGTGGCGGCGGCTGGCGCTACTGCCATGTGGGAATTTGCGAACAAATCTGAACCAGCAGTGCGCCAGGCGCCGCTAATTCGCCGACCTGGAGGGAACCAACCGGCCTGCAGAACCACCAATCGCGCTGTTTGCGAAAATGTTTAGCGAATTAGCGCCGCATGATGGCCAAGCACATCTGTCGACCTGGAAACTGGAGGCTGTGATACGAAATTGTCATGCGACGCGGAATTCGCGGCCCGATGCAGGGATGTGGCGTGGTGGGGTGAGGTTATGCTGACGCATTGCCACCGCTGCGCAGCTGGAAACTGGGACCACGTGCAAGGTGATCAAGGGAGCAGCGGGCCCAGTTCCCAGCTTTGCTGGAGTAGGCCCGAGTGCCAAAATGTTGACGTGGCTTCGCGAGGTGGGCTCGAAGGTGAATGTGGATGACAGTTCGATATCGGAATTACAATTAAGTATACTAGATAGCATTCCAACATACAACTGTGGATATGATGCATGTTATAGCGTATTCTGTCCTCTCTCCCCCCCAGGGCTGACTTTATCAGACTAAAATAGTCTGATTGTCTGAAATCTCAGGGTATTTTCCTACGGATCCTGATTTTTCAGACTTGTAAGATTTTCAAACATGAGTACCTCAGACTTACCTGGTTTTGGATCCTGAGATTTTCAGACTACTGACTTAACCGATAATGGGTCTTCATACTACAGGGAGTACGGATCCTGAAATGTGGATCTGTAATTTCTACGTACATTCCGCTACCGTACGTCATATGTTGCCAGTGTACGAACACACTTCATGGCGCTGTCACGCGCAGAATCTGTCCTTGGCTACTTTTGCCACCATTTTCCTTTAGAAATCTGCCAACTTGGCTCGCTCTTTCACTCACGAGGGACCATCACTGCAGCTACCCGGTGTCAGCGAGGGGAACTCTGTGCTGGCGCAGCAAAGTCGGTTAGCGCTGCGCCCCACGTGCTACATTCGTGGCAGTACTGTACTGCAGTGGTTGTAGTGTGTTCTGAGTACTTCAGACTTGTGTTTTTGCGGAACCTGAAAAATCAGAGTAGCCATTCTCTGGGAAATATGCCTCAGACTAAAAAATTTCAGAGCCCCCAGAACATCAGACTGGATTTTTTTGAATAGTCAGCCCTGCTCCCCCCCCTCCCCCTCTCCAGAAAAATATTGCATTCCCAAGTTTGAACACCAGAGGCTGTTCACAGGTTTGCCGATTATCCACAACCAGTAATCTACACACCGGTATGCTGCATGATGTTCAACAATGTCACATATATGGGCACAGCATGGATGCGATTGGGATGGAAACGCGCAGTCAGTAACTATTCAGTAACCATTAAGTTGCCGATGTGCTGTCAACCTATCTTTGCAGCGACCCAATTCCATCCATACCATTCTACACCTAGCTGATCATTTGCTACCGGCATTGTGATAAGTGGGCGAGCATAACCCACACAAGCCTCCCACAACCAAACTTAACATGCAAACACGCAGGCACCTCAGGAACTACCGTATTTAAGTTATACCCAGAATTCTCACAAAAGCTTTTCACCAATCCTGCCAAGCACTTTAGGGCGTCTGCACTCCTGACCACCAGGCCTCTTGTATGGTACTGTGCCCTTGAATTGACTCGTTGGCACGCTCTTGGCACGTCGGTGTCCCAGTGATTCGAATCTCGCCATCATGGCGTGCCATCCCACCTCGTCCACATGACATCTCCACATGTCTCTCTGCTCCCTCCCCCTCCTCTCTACCCCCCACATGCCCACATGGCTGTCACTCACGCTTCATCATGCTTCCCCTATCATCTTTAGCCCCCCCCCCCCCCCCCCCCCCCCCCCCACATAATGCAACCCTGATCTCACTTTTGTGTCCCCATGGGCCCGCTACTAAACGAACCTGCCAGCATCGCCCCACCACCTCACACAACAGCAGCACAGGTGCTCGCTAACCCCCATCTCCTCCACTGCACCACCTCGCCACCACTCCTCCTTTCCGCTCATTCCACGCACCAACCCCACGTGCGGTTTCCCACAGAGCTGCCCTCACTTGTGTTTCCCTAAACCCTAAACCCCACGGGCCTGCTGCTGAAGGAATCTGCGAGCATCGTATCCTCCTCACACGCCAGCACCCCACTAACCCAAATCTCCTCGCCAACCCCGCCGATCACACTGATAGCCCTCACTTGTGTTTTCCCACAGGCCCGCTGCTGAAGGAATCTGCAAGCATCGTCTCCACCTCCTCACACGCCAGCACCCGCACGTCCAGCGAGCGCTGGTTGCGTAGAATGTTGCTGAGAATAGGGAGGAAGGGGAGGAGGGAGAGGGAGGGGAGGTGGGCAAGAAGGAAAACGTGGAACAGGCCCACCCCTCACATGCCAGCTCTCACACGTCCAGCGACCACTGGTTGCACAATATGTTGCTGAGAGGGAAGGAATGAGCAGGGGATGAGAGAGGATGGAAAGGGACGACATGGTCTGGTGTGAGTATCCCCACCTCCTCACACGCCAGCACTCGCACGTCCAGTGAGCGCTGGTTGCATAGAATGTTGCTGGAGTAGGTAAGGAGTGAGGGGGGGTGGGAGTGGGAGGGGAGAGCGGAGGGAAGCATAGCTTGGAACCAACCCATCTCCTCACATGCCAGCACTCGCACATCCAGGAGCAGAGCAGCACTGAGATGATCACGGGGTATTTGGAGCAAGAGATCTTGTCGAAAACCCCCTCCCTCACCTGCACGATGACCATGGGGTATTTGTCAAGCGAGGCAGAGAGTTCCTTGGCCTTGACATGCCCACCCTCATAACCCCGACACTGACACTCCTCACCCTGACAGGACAGCCCACCTGCGCTGACAACCCACCCACCCTCACAGCCCACCCACCAATGCCGGACTTGACAAGCAGACCCAAGAGAGTCTTGGCCTTGACATGCCATGCATGACACAAGACTAGCGAAGAGACCCATCGCAATGTACGGAAAATGACAACCCCAAGGCTCACATGCCAACCAACCCCTTGCTCACCCGTGTCGGATAACAAACTCGCGGTATTTGTCAAGCAGGCCTGAGAGGGTCTTGGCCTTGACGTGCCATATGATGCCAGAAGAGTAGATACTCACAGCGGTACAAGAACAGCAGAAACCCACACCCTGACAACCCACCCACCCACCCTCACAGTCCACCCACCCGTGTCGGATGATGAACTCGCGGTATTTGTCCAGCAGGCCTGAGAGGGTCTTGGCCTTGACGTGTGCGCGCAGTTCGCGATTGGTGATGGTCCATGCCATGTGGCGCTGCCTCATTTGCTCCAGGATGATGTTGAATGTCTTGAGGCTGGCAGGGAGGGAGACAGCGGTGGAGATGGGTGCAGAGGGATAAGGAAGGGCAAGACGTGATTGGTGATGGTCCATGCCATGTGGCGCTGCCTCATTTGCTCGAGAACTATGTTGAACGTCTTGAGGCTGGCAGGGAAGGAGAGAGCAGTGGGGATGGGTGCAGAGGGATAAGGCAGGGCAAGGCATGGTTGAGGGTGGTCCATGCCATGTGGCACTGCCTCATTTGCTCGAGAATGATGTTGAACGTCTTGAGGCTGGCAGGAGGAGATGCGAGCATGAGACGAGGAGTATAATTCTGAGGTGCCTAAAGGCATGTCCCGTGCATGCATGCCATGCCATGTGCATCCCATCCCATGTTCATCCCATGTGCATCCCATATGCATCCAATGTGCACACCAAGTGCATCCCATGTGTATCTCATGTGCACACCAAGTGCACGCCATCTGCATGACAGGCGCACGCCAAAAGGAAGGTACATTTGAGAAGAGCATCAAGGCATCATACAACAGGTCAAACAGGAACCTCTTGAACACGCCTACGGACTGATCTCATCAGAATGATGTCAAGCACGCAACTCTTAAACACGAGCACTCACCGCTTGACGAGGGTCCAGACGGTCATGTGAGTTTTTAGAAGTCTCAAAGCTGTGCAAATAAGAAGAGCGTCATGCATGCGACTCTTGAACAACAGCACTCACCGCTTAATGAGGGAGGCGGAATCCAGACGGTCATGTGAGCCTTGAGACATCTCAAAGCTGTGCAAATAAGAAGAGCGTCATGCATGCGACTCTTGAACAACAGCACTCACCGCTTAACGAGGGAGGCGGGATCCAGACGGTCATGTGAGCCTTGAGACATCTCAAAGCTGTGCAAATAAGAAGAGCGTCATGCATGCGACTCTTGAGCAACAACACTCACCGCTTAACGAGGGAGGCGGGATCCAGACGGTCATGTGAGCCTTGAGACATCTCAAAGCTGTGCAAATAAGAAGAGCGTCATGCATGCGACTCTTGAACAACAGCACTCACCGCTTAACGAGGGAGGCGGGATCCAGACGGTCATGTGAGCCTTGAGACATCTCAAAGCTGTGCAAATAAGAAGAGCGTCATGCATGCGACTCTTGAACAACAGCACTCACCGCTTAATGAGGGAGGCGGGATCCAGACGGTCATGTGAGCCTTGAGACATCTCAAAGCTGTGCAAATAAGAAGAGCGTCATGCATGCGACTCTTGAACAACAGCACTCACCGCTTAACGAGGGAGGCGGGATCCAGACGGTCATGTGAGCCTTGAGACATCTCAAAGCTGTGCAAATAAGAAGAGCGTCATGCATGCGACTCTTGAGCAACAACACTCACCGCTTGACGAGGGAGGCGGAGTCCAGACGGTCATCTGAGGAGAACACCACATCGAACTGCGATGGCGGGAGGGAGCAGGGGAGAGAGGGAGGGAGGGGGAGGCCATCGGGGGAGCAGGAGAGGGGGAAGATGGAACAAGGGGCAGTGAAGGGCGGGGAGGCGGAGTCCAGACGGTCATCTGAGGAGAACACCACATCGAACTGCGATGGGAGGAGAGTGGAGCGGAGGGGAAATGGAGGGGAGGGGGAGGGGGAGGGGGAAGGGGAGGTAGAGCAAGACAGGGTCAGATGGAACATGGAGCAGTGAAGGGCCGAGACAGAAGAGTCGAGACTCTCATTTGAGAGGAGTGCCACATCGAACTGAAGAGACAAGGGGGGAGAGCGGAGGGGAGGAGAGGGAATGGCGGTGCAGGAGAATGAGCAGACACAAGGGAGCAGTGAAGGAAGACCACGTCAAAGTGAGGAGACGAAGAGGGAAAGCGGAGGGGAGGGGAGGGGATGGAGGAACGGGAAGGAAGGGTAACAGGAGCGAGAGCAGGAGAGGGGAAAGGAGGTAACACAGGGAACAGTGAAGGGAGGAGAGAGAAAGGTTCGAGAGGGCAATTGAAGGGAAGGTACCATGTTGAAGTGGGATGGAGGGAGAAAGAGCGCGGGAGGGTGGGGGGAGGAGGAGAAGGAGGGAGAACAGAAGCAGGGGCAGAGGGAACAGGTGAGCTACAAGGATCGGAAACATTGAGCAAAGGAGAGTAGGGGGTCATCTCATAAAACAAGTGCAGATTCGAGAGACCCTATTCTGATTGGTGCGTACCTTAGCGAGTGTGTGCATGATGAATTTGTCCCTGTGATTGTCCACCATCGCTCCATATGTGCCGATCCATGCCGTACCAAGCAGCCGCCCGGCATCAGACCTGGAGGATTGACAGCAAGGGCAAAGCAGTTGGGGAAGGTAGTCAGTGCATTTAACAATTGGTAAGAACGGGTAGAAGGGGCAAAATAACAGCACACGCGCACACAGACAAGCTCTCACGCACACACGCAGACAAGCTCTCACGCACATACGCAGACAAGCTCTCACGCACACACGCAGACAAGCTCTCACGCACACACACAGACAAGCTCTCACGCACACACGCACACCCGCGCGCGCGCGCACACACACACACACACTCACGCATCAATCTCAGTGAGCACGTATGCCAGGTTGTTCATTCAACGTGAAGAGCTCTGCCAGTGTCTCGTCTCGACTCATGCTCATGTCTAGCAGCACTCGCACACACACATACACACTAACACTCGACTCACACACACTCTCTCACACCCACACACTCACGCATCAATCTTAGTGAGAACGTAGGCCAGGTTGTTCATCATGAAAAGCTCCGCCAGCGTTTCGTCTCGTAGCACCACCGCCCGCTGCCCGAGGTTCGTCTTTAGTGCATCCACGATGCGGGCGGCGGCGAAGGCCAGCCGGCCCTGCACACGTGGCGTCACGATACTGGCTGCTGAGTCGCTGGCGTTGCTGACCATATCCTCAAACACACACTCGAGTATTTGGAAATAGGGCAACTCGCTGTGGCGGTTGTGGGGGGGGGGGGGTGTCAGACATGTGGAGAGTGGGAGGATGGGAGAGAGGGAGAGAGGGGAGGGGTTGCTGACCATGTCATCAACGGCGCACTCGAGTCTTTGAAAGTAGGGCAGCTTGTTGTGGGGGTGAGGGGAGTGAAGGGGGTTAAATAGAAAACAAAAACAGTGGGTTAAGAGTGCGGCGCGCGGAGCATGAGAGTGGGAGAGGAGAGCGAGAGGGGTGTGGTGTGAGAGTGGGAGAGCGAGAGGGGTGTGGTGTGAGAGTGGGAGAGCGAGAGGGACAGGGAGAGGAAGAGGGAGAAGCGGAACCCACCCACACAAAACTGTTGCAGAGCAAAAGCATGTAACTGACGACGTAGCTCGTGATTGGGTGGATGTCCCCTGTGGAGTGAATTGAACCACTTAGTACCACCACCCCACCCCACTCCACCTCTATGCACTCATCCCCACCCCACTCCACCTCTCTCCACCCATCCCCACCCCACTCTGCCTCAATGGACCCATCCCCACCTGTTGCAGAGCAGCAGCAGGTAGTTGACCACGTAGCTCGTGATTGGGTGGATGTCCCCTGTGGAGTGGGCGGCAGCTGCTGACGTGGACGTCATCGACGCCACCTCACTCGCTGAGTCATCGCCCTTGTGCATCATCCTGTCAGAAGATGTGGGGGCGGGGCGGGCGGGCGTGGCAGTGAGTGTCAGTAGTGTGGTGGGCATCATTCACGTCATTCACATGACACCACCTCACTTACTGAGTCATCACCCTTGTGCAACATCCTGTCAGAAGAAGTGTGTGTGGGGTGGGGGGGACGGAGGAGGGGAGTGGGTGGGCGTGGCAGTGAGTGTCAGTAGTGTGGTGAGCGTCATTCACATGACGCCACCTCACTTGCTGAGTCATCGCCCTTGTGTGTCATCCTGGCAGAATTGGAGGGAAAAGGGTGCGGGATGAAAAGGTGGGGCATGGAAGAAAGAGGTGAAGGGCGAGGAGGAGGGAGAGTGGACGAGCGAGGAAGGTGAGAGATTCATTGATGCCACCTCTCTCGCTGAGTTGTCGCCCTTGTGCGTGCATCATCCTGGCAGGGTGGAGGTGGAGGGGAAGGGCGAGGGAGGAAGAGGAGGGGAACGGAAGAATGAGAAGAAGGGCGAGGAGGAGGGAGAATGGACGAGGGAGGAAGGGAAAAAGAGAGTCACCAATGCCACCTTGCTCCCTGAGACCCTACGCAGTCCCTGCAGTGCCCAAAGCAACTCAAACCACCCTTTCCCCCAACCCACCCCTCCACGCAGCTCACTCCGTCCGAACCCTCCTCCCCTCCCACTCTCGCTAACAGTGAGGCTGGCAAGAGCTGGGTACCAAAACCCCTGCCCCCCTCCCTCCCGCCCCCACGGGCCCCACCCACTCCCCACTCACTTCTTCAGCCGGCCCAGCAGCCCCCCTCCGCGCAGCTCACTCCGCCCGAACCCTCCGCCTCTCCCACTCTCGCTGGCAGTAGGGCTGGCAAGAGCGGGATACCCCCCTCCTCCTCCCGGCCCACCCTCCTCTGGCGTCGGCGGTGCCTTCACCGCCTCTTCAAACTTTTCAAACGTCGCTCTGGCGGCCTGCCCGAGGGTCTTAAGCAGGTGCTGGTACTCCCTTCTCATCATCTCCCCCTCAGGCCCCTTGAATAGCTCATCCACCTGCGAGTGTGGACGTTAGTGGGTGGGAGACAGATGGGCAGGGAAGGGAGAAGCGAGGTAGCAGAGAGAGGGGTAGAGGGGCAGGGATGAGCATGGAGGGAGCATAGGTGCCTTCACCGCCTCTTCAAACTTCTCAAACATCGCCCTCGCTGGCTGCCCGAGGGTCGTGAACAGGTGCTGATACTCCCTCCGCATCATCTCGCCCTCGGGCCCCTTGAATAGCTCGTCCACCTGCAAGTGCCAGTGGTGAACGGGAATGGGGGCAAAGAGGGGAAAGTGGTGGCGGAAGGGGGAGAGGCGGCAGAGAGTAGGAAAAAGGGGCAAAGAGGGGGGTTTTCGTTCCTGCTTCCAAAAAAATGATATTTAGACTACGACTCGATATTTCGTTCATCTCAAAGGATTTGTTTCTTCCTTGTTTTTTTTATTAAATTTCGATTCGATGAAACACTTCACAGACAGATGATACTACAATTATTACTGCTAAAAGTTGTAGAGTATTTACTCATCACTCAGCACGTACCGTACACTTGAGGTCGAGCGTCGTCTTGTACATGTCGAGGAAAGAAAAGAGGCGTTCGGGCATCTACTTGATCTCGCTGACAGCCTTGCCAAAGCCAGCGAGCAGCAGCATGGAGGAGCAGAAGCAACATTGACTGGCGTTGACTTGAGTCAGCACATACCGTGCACTTGAGGTCGAGAGTCGTCTCGTACATGTCGAGGAAGGAGAAGAGGCGTTCGGGCGTCTTCTTGATCTCGCTCACGG
The DNA here is from genome assembly GCA_947471745.1 of Closterium sp. Naga37s-1. Taxonomy (NCBI): domain Eukaryota; kingdom Viridiplantae; phylum Streptophyta; class Zygnematophyceae; order Desmidiales; family Closteriaceae; genus Closterium; species Closterium sp. Naga37s-1. Next base: position 795,435 of record CANJKZ010000934.1, on the reverse strand, counting down.
CCTCGCCAAAGCCGGCGAGCAGCAGCATGGAGGAGCGCGAGAGGTCCACAAAGCACTGCTCTCCGCACGGGTCCAGCCCGTCAAACACCTCGTCACACGCCTCCCTCTCCCCCGCCACCAGAATCATCTGGCGCGTGTGGGGGAAGGGGGGGGCGGAAGGGGGAGGGGGTGGAGGGAAAAGAGAGGGGAGAAAGGGGAGGGGCCTGGAAATTGAGAGAAGGGAGAGGGCAGTTACAGCATTGTTGCTGTCAGAGTGTGCTGTGGATCTCCCTCTCTCGCTCTCTCACCCCAGTGCGCCTGTGCTCACTCAACTGTCTCATCCGCTCCTCTCCTCCTCTGCTCCTCTGCTCCTTTTATAGCACCAGCCTCACTCACCCCGATGTGCATGTGCTCGCTCCACCGTCTCATCCGCTCCTCCAGCTGGGGCCAGGGCGTGCTGTGGATCTCTGCCTTGGTCATCGTCTGCACGCCCAGCCGCTGGAAATTCCTCCTTAGTGCGGCCTCCCGCTTCTCCCTGTTTGTTTGCAGGGTCAAAGGCACCAAAGGACAGAAAGAGAGGGAGCCCAAGGGATGATGTGAATCTCCGACTTGGTCATTGTCTGCACGCCCAGCCTCTGCAAGTTCCTCCACAGTGCCGCCTCCTGCTTCTCCCTGTTTGGTTAAGGGCACAGGAACCCAGGGGAAAGCATTGGGAGGTGCATGGGACGGGGTGCTGTGGATCTCCGACTTGGTCATTGTCTGCACGCCCAGCCTCTGCAAGTTCCTCCTTAGTGCGGCCTCCCGTTTCTCCCTGTTGGTTCGCAGGTCATGGGAACCAAGGGGGAGGGCATGGGGGACCATTGGGGTGCTGTGCTGTGGACTCCCCCCTTGGACAATGTCCGCCATTAGGAAGCCAACCACCACCAGGCCTACAATTATTGAGTCGACTCAAGAAGCGAGGGGGGGCATGGGGTGCTGTGATGAGGATCCCCGCCTTGGACAATGTCCGCCATTAGGAAGCCAGCCATTACCACCCACACAACCACTTCTATAGCTCTCGATTCTGCTTACCTCTAACCCCGAGAGATTTGATTAACCTATTTATGGCCAAAGTCGACCTTGCACCATGACAACTCCCCCTCTTACCTTCCCCTCCCCCTCCTCTCGCTCTCCTCTCTCCCCTCCCCCTCCTCTCGCTCTCCTCTCTCCCCTCCCCCTCCTCTCGCTCTCCTCTCTCCCCTCCCCCTCCTCTCGCTCTCCTCTCTCCCCTACCCCTCCTCTCGCTCTCCTCTCTCCCCTCCCCCTCCTCTCGCTCTCCTCTCTCCCCTCCCCCTCCTCTCGCTCTCCTCTCTCCCCTCCCCTTCCTCTCGCTCTCCTCTCTCCCCTCCCCCTCCTCTCGCTCTCCTCTCTCCCCTCCCCCTCCTCTCGCTCTCCTCTCTCCCCTCCCCCTCCTCTCGCTCTCCTCTCTCCCCTCCCCCTCCTCTCGCTCTCCTCTCTCCCCTCCCCCCTCTCCTGCGTCCCAACACACACACAAAGAACCTACTTGTAAGCACGGGTGCAGTCGGTCACACATCCGTTCTCCACCAGCCGCCGAGCCATGGAGTGCTGATCCTTCGTTTCCCTCCCCTCCCCTGCCAACACCCACCTGCTACCTCCGCCACCCCACCCTTTCCACCCTTCCCACAACCCCCACCCCCCGTCCGATTCCCCTCCAGCACACACACCCAGGAGCCTACTTGTAAGCACGAGTGCAGTCTGTCGCACCGCACATCCAATCCTTCTCCCATGTGCATCTCCTGCTTACCCCACCCTCTTCTCCACCATTCCCCACCTTCCATCCCCCCCAGCACACACACCCAGGAGCCTACTTGTAAGCACGAGTGCAGTCGGTCGCACAATTGTTCTCCACCAGCCGCCGAGCCATGGCGTGCAGCTTCGGCAGCGCAGCCTCGGCGATCATCTCAGGGGGCGTGATCTGGTCCGGCGACTCCTCTGACAGCATCGCCTCCCGAAGCTCGTCCAGGTCCGGAAAGAGGCTGGGGGAAAGGGAGGGAGGGGGGGAGGGGGGGTGAGGGGAGTGGGTGGGTTGGGTTAGAGGATCAGAGAGGAAGTGGCAGCGGCAGATAGAACATAACCAGGCAGCAGAGGCTCATGAGGCACCACTGTTGACACTGACAGCATCGCCTTCCCCAGGCTCGTCTCGTCCAGGTCTGGAAAGAGGCTGGGGACGTGCGGCCCAGACGGGTATGGCGGGCGTGGGATTGAGGGAGAAAGGAGGGGAGTTGGGTGGGTGAGTTGGGTGGGTGGGTGGGATTGAGACACCCCCCCTCGGCGATGGTGTCAGAGTGAGGTGGAGGTGGAGGGATTGGGACATCCCCCCCTCTGCACAGCCCAGGCGATGGTGTCAGAGGGTGGTAGAGGGGGTGGGTGGGAAACCTGCGCTGACAGCATCGCTTTCCCCAGCTCAGCTCGTTCCAGTCCGCATCGAGGCAGGCCCAGACGGGTGTGATGGGAGAGGGGGGGCGGGGGGGTTAAACGCGTCAAGAGTCTTGAGACGTCTCAAAACCAGACGGGTGTGATGGGATAGGCGGGGGGTTAAACGCGTCAAGAGTCAAGGGATTGGTGGGGGATTGGCGGCAAGGGAGGCAAAGAGATGCAGAGGCACATGGGATGTGCAGCCTCCCGACCTATATGCCAGCACCGATCAGAAGGTCCTCAAACTGTGAACGATGGAAAGCTGGCCCTAACCTAGGTGACTTTTGAATCGACTCAACAGTCACCTTGATACGTAGCCTCCCGTCCTATATGCCAGCATCTATGGGAAGCTCTGAAAGGTGCCAAGCGCACAAATCTAGCCCTAACCTGCTGTTCCCCTCCCCCCACCTGCTGTTCCCCTCCCCCCACCTGCTGATCCCCTCCCCACACCTGCTGTTTCCCGCCCCCATCTGCTGTCCCCTTTCCCCCACCTGCTGTCCCCTTTCCCCCCCTGCTGTCCGCCTCCCCCACCTGCTGTTCACTTCGCCCCCTGCTGTCCGCCTCCCCCACCTGCTGTTCACTTCCCCCCCTGCTGTCCGCCTCCCCCTTCTGCTGTCCGTCTCCCCCCCCTGCTGTCCGCCATTATTCGCCCCGCACCCCCCACCCCTCCAGTCCGCCTTTCCCCACCTGCCCTATGCCACACCCGAACCCCACACACCATACCTGCTATCCGCGAGCAGCCCGTGGAAGCCCACCTTGACATTCCCCATGGCCCTCACGATCAGGTACCGCCCGTCTGTGAAGGTCCCCATACCAACCACCCTCCACCGCTGACCACCGTTCCTCACCCCTCATCCGCACCCCCAACCACTCCGCACACCTGCTATCCGCGAGCAGCCCGTGGAAGTCCGCCTTGACATTTCCCCCTCCCACCCCGCCCCCCCATCCCCCACCCTCCTCCCCCCAACCCCCTCCCCCACCTGCTATCCGCGAGCAGCCCGTGGAAGTCCGCTTTGACATTCCCCATGGCCCTCACGATCAGGTACCGCCCGTCTGTGCAGGCCAATACTCACCACCCCCCACCGCTGACCACCGTTCCTCACCCCTCATCCGCACCCCCCACGCCTCTGCACACCTGCTGTCCGCCAGCAGCCCGTGGAAGTCCGCCTTCACGTTCTCCATGGCCCTCGCGATCAGGTACCGCCCATTGCGCAGCTCCTCCTCAATGAACCGCACTGCACCGTTCAGTCGATCCACGGCGTCCAAATACGTGTAGTACGCGTCGCTGTTGCGATCCGGACCGTTCATTATGACATCCCTGACCTGGAGGGACCGTACGGGGCGTATTGGTGAAGGGGAGAAAGATGACGGCCGGGAAAACCGGGAAAGGAAGAACTGACGGACAGAGGTAAGAAACGGCCGGCCAAAACATGGGGAAAATAATACAGAAAACGGCATGAATGGCATTCAAGAGAAAAATGGGCTTTGAGTGTGCTGGAAGGACATTGATAAGATAGACATTCGCATCAACGACGGTGACACGAGGGCAACACGTATGGCTCTTCAGTGCCGTTTCAACCAAAGATCGAGGGAATGTACGACTCTCGACATGGTACCTGGTCAGAGACCTCGATACGCGATAAAAGAACGGTAGCATCTCCCATCCGTGTGACGTCTGAGCGTTTTCGAGTTCCCCGTGTTACGTTTTTGTATGAGATTCCTTATAAATAAAGTGAGAAATCCGCGAGTTTTATTATCATCACCTGGTTGGGGACCTCGATATGCGTTAAAAGAGCGGCAGGGTCTGATAGCCGAATGCCGGGACTCGGTAGTCCCTGGTCTGTCGCCATGTCGAAAACTGCGGCGTACTATAGCGCGTATGAGGGATCGGATTGCGAACTTGTAACGCGTACTTAGTCAAAATAGCCCTATCCTCGCTAAAAGGTCCATTGACGGGCCGAGAGTAAATGTTACCCTAACGTCTTCAGGAGACGGCGGTTACCACAATGTAACCACTGCAGACCCGGGAGCTCTTGTGGGTTACGCGCGGTAGGAAAAGAAAAAGGGATAGAGAGCTGTCGTGGTATGAGCGTCTAAACTCCGATGAGTGAGACAGTTAGGTGAAACCGCCTGGAAAATGCGCACCTTGAATAGCACGCCTATGTTATGAACATACAATGGTTAGCAGCGCCTAGCACGACCAATAACTACGACTAGGTTGTATCACGGCTTCATCGCTCTACGAGCAATCTCAGTACCTTCAGAACCTGACGACTTCGTGACGGCATTGCGAAACCCTGGATATAACTAGGTTAAATAGTGCCTGGACGAATTACTAACACAAGGCTACGCGAAAAAACGACGCCGAGTGAAGGCGCGCCCGAAGAATGCTAATCAAGCTTGCGATGAGCACAATATGGAAGGAAGGAGGGCAAAGCAGCAGAAGACTGAAAAGCTGGTTGGTACAGGCCAGCGCTGACGGCGAGGCTACGAACACTTGAAACCGACGAAGTCTGTTTTGGCGGGAAGTACCAGAATGCCTTGGGTTGGGTTGGGATTTCCTCTAGCCGAGAGAGACCTGTGGAGCACGTGTCAAATGTTGTAGTCTTAGTGATGTGTGTTATAGGGGGTACAACCGTTAGGGTTAGGTTTATGTACCCCAACCAACCTTAGTCAAACCTTATTCTTGACATGGTATCAGCTAGGTTAGGATCCTGTAGGATCCCGTTCCTCTCGTTCACGTCTGTAGCGCCCAAGCCTGTCTCGTATCCTAGTGCCCGTTACGCCCGTACTGTCCCTTAGCGCCTCTCGCGCTCGTCTCTCTCGTGCCCTAGCGCCCGCTGCGCCTGCGTCGCGTCGTCCCTGCTGTCCCGTCTCGTCCCATCGCCCCTGCTGTCCCGTCGCCCCTGCTGTCCCGTCCCGTCGCCCCTGCTGTCCCGTCCCGTCGTCCCTGCCGCCGCGTCGCCCCTGCTGTCCCGTCCCGTCCCGTCGCCCCTGCTGTCCCGTCCCGTCGCCCCTGCCGTCGCGTCGCCCCTGCTGTCCCGTCCCGTCCCGTCGCCCCTGCTGTCCCGTCCTGTCGCCCCTGCCGTCGCGTCGCCCCTGCTGTCCCGTCCCATCCCGTCGCCCCTGCTGTCCCGTCGCGTCACCCCCTGCTGTCCCGTCCCGTCCCGTCCCGTCGTCCCTGCTGTCCCGTCGCGTCGCCCCCCTTCTATCCCGCCGCATCGCGCCGTCCGTCCCGTCCTGTCCCGTCCGCGTCGCGCTTCCCGTCCCGTCCCGTCGCACGCGCCCCGTGCGCCCTGCCCGTCCGTCGCACCCCCGCTGCGCCCTGCCCATCCGTTGCGCCCCGTGCGCCCTGCCCGTCCGCCGCGCCCCGTGCGCCCTGCCCGTCCGTCGCGCCCCGTGCGCCCTGCTCGTCTGCGCCTGTCGCGCCCGTCCCTGCCGGTCGCGTCCGTCCCGTCGTGTCGCACTGTCTGTCACGCCCTACGCAGGCCCTTTAGGCGTTTAGGGTTTCGGCAGCAGCAGTATCCACCTCTACGCTTCCGCTATGGCGAACCCTAGGGTCCTGCGCTTTGACGCTGAGGGTAGGCCGCTCGAGTTCTCGGTCTGGCTCCTGCGTGTGCGGTGCCTCCTAGAGAGCCAGGTTCAGGCACATGAGACTCTGTGGGCGCACGCTTCCGGTGACCTACCTGAGCCACCTGACCCTGCACCCTTAGCAGCTGACCCCACACCTGCAGACAGTGACCGTTATGCACGCGAGCGTGCTGACATGACAGCGTGGAAATCGCGTGACGCTGCGGCCTGCATTGCCCTCAGTAGCCTCCTCCCTGAGTCTGAGGAGACCCACTTCACTCAGGTTCGCACGGCTAGTGAGTTCCTGACTACGATCAAGGCCCGCTACGCTACTCCCACCACTGTCTCTCTTGGTCGCCTGTTCCTTCCGTTCCTGTTTACTGATCTCGCCTCGTTTGAGCGCACTGCTGACTTGATAACTCATCTGCGCTCGCTCGATTCTAGCTACCGCGCTGCTTGTACTGACGCACAGCTTGCACTGCTCCCTCCCTCCATGGCGATTACTATCTATTTCATCGCCACTAGCCTCCCTAGCGAGCTCACTATCGAGGTCCTTGAGTCGGCCCTCAAGGACGTCGAGAGCAACCTCCGCTCGGTAGCCTCTGCCTCTGGTGTTGTGCCCCCTCCACTGTTCCACGAGTGCACTGTCCCTCAGCTGCCCACCTTTACTGCCTCCCTCACCACTGCCGCTACTGACGTGACCGCAGCTGCTGTTACGAATTCTTCGTGGTCTCGGGGTAGGAGTGGCAGGAGGGGCGGTCAGGGTGCGGGCGGAGGCGGCGGAGGCGGTGGGGGTGACGTGGCGAGCGGCGGCGGCGGGAGTGCAGGCGCTGGAGGAGCGCCTCGTGCAGCGGCCGGTGACTCCTCTACTGCAGCTGGTGGAGGTGACGCCCAGGTTCGTTAGCCACCCACAGGTCTGCCAGCCGCAGGGGGTGGAGCAGCGGCGTGGTACCTGACTCGACGACAGCAGCAGCAGCTGCAGCCCCTCCCCTCGCAGCAGCCACAGCAGCAGCAGCGGCAGCAGCAGGTTTCGGGGCAGGGGTCAGGACAGCGTCAGCTGCAGCGCGGTCTCGCCCACCCTCCCTGCACCTATCACGTTCTGACAGGTGCTCGCCGCAGCCAGCCTTGTGGCCGCAGCCACCCACCGGGTCAGTTCTTTGCTCAGCTTACTGACACGGTTCGATTGGCCTACGGCGTTGACGGCCCTGCCCCTGACTGGCTTCCCCTTGTTCAGACGTACGGCCCCGCTCTGTGGGGCATGTCGGCTTCTCAGTTGGTTGATCTCTTAGGAACTCCTCATGCTATGTATGCTGTTGTTGACTCTAGTGCTTCTGACTCTGTTTACTCGAGTGTTGTTAGCTTAGGTACTAGTCTTGGTGAGGTGCCTGTTGCTAGTGTAGGTACTTGTGTAGACACTAGTCCAGGAGCTGCTCCGGAGGACGCTTCGCTGTCTTTCACTCTGGACTCCGGAGCTTCCCACCGTTTCTTCCGCGACCGCACGACACTTACCCCGCTTCCTACGCCGGTCTCTGTAGCACAGGCTGATCCCACTTCGGGACCAGTCACTGCTCGCTACACTACTAAGCTTCCGTGCCCGGCTGTTCCCTCCGGTTCTCTGACCGGCTTCCACGTCCCCTCGTTCTTGAGGAACTTGGTGGGCGTGAGGCCGCTCGTGAGTCAGCACATGGGTGTGTGGATTGAGCCTTCTGGCGAGACTGCGGTTTGTGTCGACGGGGACACGTACGCGCCTCTCGCCACCTTTACCGCTGAGCCGGGCTTTGGTGTCTACAAACTTCACACTGGCCCCCGAAGGTAGCAGCAGCAGCAGCAGCGGCAGCATCAGCTACTGCCCCCGACCCCTGTCACTGTCCCCCGTCAGGTTCCCGCGTCTCACCAAGTTGTCGCGTCTCCCCAGGTAGCTGTGTCTGGTCAGGTTCCAGTGTCTAGTCCAGTTGCTGCGTCATGCTCCTACCGGTCGCTTGCCCACCCCACTGTTTTGTGGCACCACTGGATGGGGCACCCGTCCACTTCTCGCCTGCGCGCTATGTCTAGTCAGCGTCTTGCCTTAGGCCTCCCGCGTGTCTTGCCGTCGTTCCCGCCTTCGCTTGCGCCACCCTGCAGTCCCTGCGTCGAGGGTCGGCTGCGCGCCACCCCTCACTCCTCCTCCCTTCGTCCGGCCACCGAGCCCTTCGAGACTCTCCACTTAGACGTCTGGGGCCCCGCCTCGCGCCCTGGCCCTGAGCGAGAGAGTTTCTTTCTCGTGGTCGTTGACGACTACTCCCGCTACACCATAGTGTTCCCCCTGGCGAAGAAGTCCGACGTAACTTCTACGCTGATCCGGTAGTTGCTTACCACTGCGGACACTTGTGGTCGTCATGTCAGCTGTCTTCACTCCGACCGCGGGGGTGAGTTTCGCTCTGGCATCTCGCTGGATTCTGTCGCGAGCAGGGCATCCGTCAGTCCTGGACACTTCCAGAGTCCCCACAGCAGAATGGGGTTGCTGAGCGCCGCTTAGGCTTGGTCATGGAGATCGCCCGCACCTCCATGACTCACGCCCGTGCCCCCCATTTTCTGTGGCCTTACGCGGTTCGGTACGCCGCTCACCAGCTGAACCTCTGGCCACGTGTCTCTCGGCCAAAGGTTTCACCGACCAGTCTTTGGACTGGGTCCCCTGGTGCTGCGTCGCGTTTTCGTGTCTGGGGTTGCTTGGCACTTGTTTGCGACACCTCCGCGGACAAGATCTCGCCTCGCGCTGTTCCCTGCGTGTTCCTTGGTTTCCCTGAGGACTCGTCTGACTACACCTTTTACCACCCTCCCCTTCACCAGTTCTTTGACTCTCGTGACGTCCGTTTCGACGAGTCCGTCCCCTACTACGTCAGGTACCCCTGACGAGGTCTCCCGGTTCCTCCTGCCCCTCTCTTCCTGACTTCAGCTCCCCCTCCTGCTCCCCCGGTACAGCCTCCCCCCCCCCTGGTCCTGCCCCGTCAGGTGTGTCCCACGCTACCCTTCCCCCCTCGGTAGCCCCTCAGGTGCAGCCTCCTTCCCCGCAGTCCTCCTCCCAGCCTATAGCAGACCCTGCGGGAGCCGATTTTTGTGGCGAGGACCCTGGAGGTGCTAGCTCTAGAGGTGCTGGAGTTGGAGCAGAGAGCGTACCTGTGCGAGGTCCTGGTTCTGGGGGTGCTGGAGTTGGAGCTGAGCACGTGACTGCAGGAGACTCTAGTCTTCGGGGAGCTGGTGTTAGTGGAGCTGGTGTTAGTGGAGCTGTCCCTGGGAGTGCTACGACTGGGGGTGCGCCCTCTGCTGGACCTGGAGAGCCTGGGACGGACCCTGTTACTTCTGGTGGTGCTGGCTCTGGGGGTGGTGCGACTGGTTCTTTGGAGAGCGGTCCTGGGGCTACCACCGCTCCGGACACTACTCCTCCCCCCCACCCCTACCCGACCCGGCACCAGGCCCGTGTTCGCAGTGCCCGTGCGGAGCAGCTGGAGTTGGAGCGAGAGGAGAGAGAGTTGGAGCGGCAACAGCTGGAGGTACAGCGGCTGGAGGAGCAGTAGCAGCAGCAGCAGCCGGAGCAGGAGCAGCTGCAGCAGCAGCCGCAGCAATAGCAGCAGCCACCTCATCCTCCTGTCTCTGGTCTTCAGACCCTTGGTCTCCCCTCTCCTTCTCCTCCCTCCCCCCCCTCTCCTCCCGTCTCTGGTCCTCCGCTTCCTGCTCCTGACCCCTCCCCAACTGTTTCCCCTCCTCCTCTGCCCCCGTTGTCCCCTCCTCTTTCTCACACTTGGTCTTTGCGTCGCTCTCCTCGTGCTCGTCCCTCGTCCCCTGTTCCCTTCACTGACCTTCGTTTTGCCCTGTTTCGTTCTACTCCGCCTCGTTTGTCTCCTTCTGTACTTCCTTCTCCTCCTGAGTCGTCTCTCACTGCTTCCCTCTCTACTCCTGTCACAGACTACTACCGCACATACCGTCCTGTTCTCTCTCGTGCTCTCAACTCTCTTGTTACCGACCCACGTACTTCTCTGTCCTCTGTCTCCGCTCTTACTGCCGCAGTCACTAAGTTTGCCTCTACTCGCTGTCTAGACTACGCCACCAGTCTTGTGGCTGCTCCTCCTACCAGTCCTCTGGCCGTCAGGGGTGAGTCTTCCCTAGGCTGTGACGCCCTAGAGGACAGGCAGTTTGAGCTGGAGTTCCTGGCAGCCGCTTCCCCTCATCTCTGTGCCATGCTGCTCGCCCCTGAGGGAGACCCCGACGCCCTTGACATACCGACTCCTCGCACTTACGCTGAGGCAGTGTCAGGGCCTTGGGCCTCTCAGTGGAGAGCTGCCATGGACTCAGAGATGGCCTCCTACAGATCCACAGGCACCTACATTGACGAGGTTCCCCCTTTGGGGCGAACGTAGTCGATGGCATGTGGATCTTCAGGGTGAAGTGGCCACCGGGATCTCCTCCGGTCTTCAAGGCGCGCTATGTGGCCAGAGGTTTCAGTCAGCGCGAGGGATTTGACTTCTTTCAGACCTTCGCGCCTACCCCGAAGATGGCCACTCTTCGGGTGTTACTACGCGTAGCAGCACAGAGAGACAATGAGTTACACTCTCTTGACTTCTCCACTGCTTTCCTTTAGGGTAGCCTACACGAGGAGGTCTGGTTACGTCGTCCATCTGCCTTCACTGGCACTTTCCCTCCTGGGACCCAGTGCAGGCTTACGCGACCGGTCTACGGTCTCCGTCAGGCTCCTCGTGAGTGGCACGACACCCTTCGCTCTACCCTTTCTGACCTTGGTTTCCAGCCTTCTTCTGCCGACCCGTCGCTGTTCGTTCGTCATGGCTCCACACCGTTCTTTGTACTGGTCTACGTCGACGACCTGGTTTTCGCCACTGCTGACAGGGTTGCTTTGGCTGACGTGAAGCTCGAACTACAGAAGAGACATAGTTGCACTGACCTTGGTGAGCTGCGCCACTACCTTGGCCTGCAGATCACCAGGGACAGAGCTGCTTGCACCATTACACTCTCACAGTCACACATGGTGCAGCAGGTCCTTCAGCGCTTCGAGCTTCAGCACTCTACTGTACAGCGCACACCTCTTGCCGTTGACCACAGAATCACCGGACCCTTTCCTGATGAGCCGTTCGAGCCTAGTGGTCCTTACGCAGAGCTTGTGGGCCGCCTCATGTACCTGATGACTTGTACTTGCCCGGACCTCGCCTTCCCTCTCAGCATCTTTGCTCGCTTTGTTGCGCCAGGGAGACACCGTCCAGTTCACTAGACAGCTGCTGTGAGGGTGGCGAAGTACCTAGCGACGACATCAGGCATGGGGCTGGTTCTTGGAGGGAGACAGGACGTCGTGCTTACTGGTCACCGTGACTCTTCTTACGGTGACGACGCCGAGACGCACAGGTCTACTCAGGGGTACTGTTTCAGCCTGGGCTTTGGAGCTGTTTCGTGGAGGTCCACACGTTACTCCTCGGTCTCGAGCTATGGCTGCACAGGAGCTGCGCTAGCTGACGTTCTTGCTCACTGACCTTAGTGAGCGGCCGAGCTCTGTGCCGACCTTGTTCACTAATAACAAGGCGACGATTCTCCTCTGTCGAGAGCCGCGTCTGGAGAGCAGAGTGAAGCACATTAACGTCAGGTACTTTCTTCTGCGAGAGTTGTAGAGGCGTGGACAGGCTCGTTTCGACTTTGTTGAGTCCGAGGTCAACACTGTAGACATCTTCACCAAGGCCCTGACGCCTTGTGACCACCAGAGGTGTTGTGTGCAGTTAGGTCTCGTTGACACAGGTTCTCGCCTTGCAGAGTCTTGAGTTCTCTCCTTGCTTTGTTTATACACTTTACATATACCTCTGTGAACTCTTGAACTAGCCCTGTGGCTCCTTTGCTTGTGCTCGGAGTGTGTGGTGACGTTGTGATCCACCCTGAGCTTTGTTTCTTTGTGACTGGTCTTGTGAATGTACACTTTTGGTTTTGCTTGACACCCCTCACTTAGACTATGGGGGTGTGTCAAATGTTGTAGTCTTAGTGATGTGTGTTATAGGGGGTACAACTGTTAGGGTTAGGTTTATGTACCCCAACCAACCTTAGTCAAACCAACACTTTCATTCTTGATAGCACGCAGCGAAAGGTCAACAGTCAGGAAAGTCAACTGTCACAACTGTTGTCTACCCTGGACGGGAGTCGCAACTGTCATCGCAATAGTCACTGCAACTGAAGTGATGCCTGTAATACAGTCAATAAGCGACCAGAGTTCATGGCTAGCTAGGATGGGACTAAATAAACTCAATGTAATGCCCTGCTTTATCATCTTGTTATTTTCATTCACTACAGCAAGGTCACTTAAGACTTCCGCTGTCTTTTTTTTTTTTTGGCAACTTATCATGTCCAATAAATGATCATTTTGAGCTATATCAACACGGTATGAGAGCAAGAGTGGATGATAAGCTATGCCAACTCGTTTTTCATATAACTACCGTTTATTAAAATCTTCATCATAGACTCTGCACTATGCCTCCTGAAGGCAAAAACACCGCAGACTCTCCAGCACCACCTGTCAGACGTCCACTGGTGATCCCCGATTGATCCTAGGGAAGGGTTACAACCTCGTTGTCCTGGGGGGTTATGGGCGCACTGACCCGCTACACAAACAAGCCCTTTTATCCCAATGGTCCAGTGGTTGGGATTCTGACATGAAATCAGAGCGAAGCTCTCGGGGTCGAATCCCACGTTGAAATGTATTTGTATACATTAATATACATGCCTACAGTAGACCCTAGTGTAGCTATATGCTTCTTGTTTTGGTGGTGCACCCTCCTCCTTCCCATATATGTTCTTGCTTTGCTATAGTGAAACCCTCCCTCTCTCGATTTCCCTTTGCCTCAATTCTCTCGACACTCATGTCTAGCTCACACCCTAGCCATGGCTCCTAGCTACTATTCCAACATGCTATCCGAGCGAGGTTCTACCTAGGACCTACTTTAATGGGCCCACCAGTCGCGCTGCCCGTCACGCAGCACCCCTGCCCGTCACGTGCCCCGAGTGCGTGGCGGTTTCTGCCCGTCGCACGCCCCGGGCGTGCGTCGGTTTCTGCCCGTCGCACGCCCCGCGCGTGCGTCGGTTTCTGCCCGTCGCACACCCCGGGCGTGTGGCGGTTACTGCTCGTCGCACGCCCTGGGCGTGTGGCGGTTTCTGCCAGTCGCACGCCCCGGGCGTGCGTCGGTTTCTGCCCGTCGCGCGCCCCCAGCACGCGACGGTGTTCTGCCCGTCGCTCGCCCCCAGCGTGCGACGGTTTTCTGCCCGTCGCGCGGGGGGCCTCGCTGCCCTGCTTCCCGTCGTCCCCGCCGCCCACTTCCTTCTCCCTCTCCTACTTTGCGTGCAACAGTTTGGGCGGGGGAGGGGGGGGGGGGGGGAAAGGGTTTTGGGGGGACGCAGGAGTGGTGTTGGGTGGGGGGTTTGCACCTCCAGCGCCCCGCTGCTCTGCTTCGTCACCAAGCCAGCAGCCCCACCCCCCCCCCCCCCCCCCCCCCCTTCTCCTCCACCCCCTGCTGCGGGTGCAGTAGTGGGGCGAGGGGATCTGCAGCATCAGCCCCCCCCCACCCCCCCCCTTCTCCTCCATCCCCCTGCTGCGGGTGCAGCAGTGGGGGGGAGGGGATCTGCAGCACCAGCCCCCCCGCCCTCCCCCCCCTCCCCCCCCTTTCTCCTCCATCCCCCTGCTGTGGGTGCAGCAGTGTGGGGTAGGGTATGGGGGTGGCGGGTTTGAGTGAACTGCTGCTGCCTCTCCTCCTCTCTCTCCCACTACTGCACATGCCGCTGTGGGGGGGGGGGGAGGGTGTTGGGGAGATGAGGGAGTGGCGGTAGGGATGCTGAGGGGTGTGATAGGGAGGTTTGGGGGAATGGGGGAAGTTGTAGGGGGGTGGACGCCGTGAAGCCAGCAGCTCCAGTCGCCCGTGAGACCGATGCGTCAGTTGCCCGTGAGCCCGTTGCTCCTGTCGCCCGTGAGTCAGTTGCTCCAGCCGCTCACTTAGCCGCGGAGCCAGTTACTCCAGTTGCCCGTGTGCCAGTTGCTCCATTTGCCAGTGTGCCAGTTGCTCGTGTGCCAGCAGCTTCAGCCGCCACCCACCACCTCCTCTACTCTCATGCTCCCTCCTCTTCAATTTCCCTCTCCTTCCTCCGCTGCGCTTGGTGTACCCCTTCAGGGGGTGTTGTTGCACATGTTTCTAACTGTAGGCAGCTAGGGGGTGTGTTGAAATGTATTTGTATACATTAATATACCTGCCTACAGTAGACCCTAGTGTAGCTATATGCTTCTTGTTTTGGTGGTGCACCCTCCTCCTTCCCATATATGTTCTTGCTTTGCTATAGTGAAACCCTCCTTCTCTCGATTTCCCTTTGCCTCAATTCTCTCGACACTCATGTCTAGCTCATACCCTAGCCATGGCTCCTAGCTACTATTCTAACATCCCAGTGTGTGCACTTCGGGCATCCCAGTGCGGGGGGGTGTCAGAGGTCCACTGGTGATCCCCGATTGATCCTAGGGAAGGGTTACATGCTCGTTGTCCTGGGGGGTTATGGGCGCACTGACCCGCTACTTAACAAGCCCTTTTATCCCAATGGTCTAGTGGTTGGGATTCTGACACCACCAACTACGAATGTGCCTTCAACGGCCACATATGCTGACGCCAATGTCGTTGAGCAACTTATCACGGGAATCAGCGCCCTTGAGAGCCATCATACCATGAGCATCGACAGCTCAAGCTACGCCAGAGGAGTCGAAGGTCTTCCCCTCCCTGGAGAAAATCGTAAAGTCAACACCGAGAGGTCTTTTACCTTTGACAATCGTCAAGCTTCAGCACCTGCTCACGAACAATAACGAGCATATTCCGAAGTATAAGTGTCTCTGCAGAACAACTTCCTCACGCCATCAAAACTAGAGGCATCAACACTCTTCGACGGCAGAGACTTCTACACGTGGAGTTTTGAATTTGAGCTACTTGCTCAAACTGCGCAATCTGGATGTACTACGACGGAACTCTTACCTTCCCAATCGAAGGCACTGACCAGGAGAAGGCAATCTTCTACAACGAATCTCTCCTCGCTTACACCGTCCTCATCCGGAACTTGTCAACCATCGAGCAACTCGTTGTTCGCTCCTTCAAGACTCCGGGGGCTCCCGCGCAGTCTTCTTGGGAATACATGCAAAGCAATGGCAAGAAGACAGAAAGTGGGACATACAATGGCCGCAAAAAAAAAAAAAAAAAAAAAACGTCATGAAGACTCACCCGTCTTCCTGCATCAACAGTCATGCCTCTCTCGCCCTTCGGCACCACCTACAAACGCGCCTCAAGTTGTCACGACAAACTCGCCTCCCGCTGTCGTAAGCACATCTCGCACCCCTCCGTGCATCTCTGTCAAGGACAAGGGGAAAAGCACGATCATGAATTGCATGACTCGGCGCAGACAATTCCACTACTACGACAACATTCATTTTTCCCCATTCAGACCCATTGAGCCAATCACGCCAAATCCAAACAACGATCCCACCGTCGGACTTTGGAGCAGCAAGCCTACAATTTCTCCTGACTACGAATTACCTCCAAAGAGAGATTGACATCTCCCAATATTGCGTTGACCTTGAGAAGATTTGAACAAGAATGAATGAACTATGAAATGAAGTGAGTACAAATATGAAACCCTAATTGGTTGTACCCCCTATGGAATACCCCACTATAGCCTACACAACAGCATAAGCTATAATGTTCTGACACACCCCCATAGGCAAAGTGGGGGAGAACAAGGGGTCACAAGACCAGTCAAGCAAAGTAAAGCAAAGCAAGCTCAGGGTGGATCACAAAGTCACCACACAGTCCGAGCACAGGGTCAAGGCCACACGGCCAGTTCACATGCAAGAGTACACACATATATATATAAAGCTAGACAAGCAAGAGCAGGTATATATATATGTGAGAGTACAGGCAAGGTCAAGAGGAGAGCAAGTGAGGCAAGACGGGCACAAGACCCAGCTGAGTGCAGAAGCGCTGATGATCACAAGGCGGAAGTGCCTTGGTGAAGACATCAGCAGTGTTGGCCTCAGAGGCCACGTACGCTAGCCGCAACTGACCACGTTGCTGTAGCTCACGAGCAAGGAAGTAGCGGAGAGCAATGTGCTTTGTTCTGTGCTCCAGTCGCTGCTCTCGACACAAGGCGGCCTTGTTGTCTACGTACAGGACTGGAGGAGAACGAGGCGGCTCTCCAAGGTCGGTCAGCAGGTAGGTGAGCCAGCGAAGCTCCTGTGCAGCCATGGCCCCGGCGTAGATCTCAGCCTCACAACTCGAGCCAAGAACAGAAGACGAGCGAGTAGCCCGCCACGAAACAGAGCCGGAACCAAGGCTGAAGGTGTAACCCTGTGACGACCGCTGCGTAGCCTGGTCGTCAGCCCAAGAAGCGTCCGCGTGCCCAGTGAGGACCACTGGACTCCGCCCTCCAAGCACTAGCCCCATGCCCGACGTACTGCACAAGTAGCGCAACACCCTCTTCGCTGCAGCCATGTGCTCTGGTCTGTGTCTCCCAGGAGCAACATAGCGTGCAAGAATGCTAAGAGGGTATGCAAGGTCAGGTCGTGTGCAGGTCATCAGGTACATGAGGCAGCCAACAAGCTCTGGGTACGGGCCACTCGACTCTACGGACTCATCCGAAGGCAGAGCTGAGAGCGAGTGGCGAGTAGACAGAGGAGTGGCCTGAGGCGAGGAGTACGTGAAGCCGAAGCGCTGAAGGACCTGCTGCACCATGTGTGACTGAGTCAGGGTAATGGTGCGGCGTGCTCTGTCCCGGGTGATCTGCAAGCCAAGGTAGCTGCGCAGTTCACCCAGGTCTGTGCACGTGTGTCTCTTCTGCAGCTCGGACTTCACGTAGGCGAGTCCAGCAGTGTCAGCTGTGGCAAAGACCAAGTCGTCGACGTACACGAGGATGTAGAACGGCGGCAGAGAGGTGTCGGTGCGTAGAAACAGCGACGGGTCGGCAGTAGAAGGAGCAAACCCAAGAGCCGCAAGTGTAGTCCTCAGTGTGTCGTGCCACTCACGTGGCGCCTGGCGGAGACCGTAGACTGGACGCCGGAGACTCCACTGGGTACCAGAAGGGAAAGACCCAGTGAAGCCAGGTGGGCGACGCAGCCAGATCTCCTCGTGCAGGCTGCCCTGCAAGAAAGCTGTGCTGAAGTCAAGAGAGTGCAGCTCGTAGTCACGGTGAGCAGCAACGTGCAGCAGTACCCGAAGAGTTGTCATCTTCGGGGTGGGGGAGAAGGTCTGAAAGTAGTCAACTCCCTGCCGCTGACTGAAGCCACGAGCCACGTAACGCGCCTTGAAGACAGGCGGAGAACCCGGCGGCCGCTTCACCCTGAAGATCCACATGCCACTGACGATGTTCGCCCCAGGAGGGGGGACAGCGTCAACGTAGGTGCTTGTGGACTTCCAGGAAGCCATCTCTGCATCCATAGCTGCCTGCCACTGAGAGGAGTAGGGACCCTCTATCGCCTCCGCGTAAGAGCGCGGAGTCGGGATGTCAAGTGCATCCGGGTCTCCCTCAGGGGTAAGCAGTACGGACACGAGATGGGGTGAGGCAGCTGCCAGACACTGGAACTCCTCCTGCCTGTCCTCAAGGACGTCCGTGCCAAGGGCACACTCACCCCCGACGGACGGAGGACAGACAGACTCAGACTCAGCGACAAGACTAGCAGCGTAGTCTAAGCGACAGCGAGCAGCAAAGTCGACGAGCTCAGTAACGAGAGCAGACGCAGCAGTAGACTCGAAAGAAGGGTCAGTGACAACAGTAGCAAGGAGACGCGTGACAGTAGGACTGGCAGCACGAAGAGAGTCCGACTCCGGGTCGGCAAGAGCAGGAAGAGAGGACTCAAGAGGAGAAGGCAAAGGGGCACGCAGAGGAGCAGTGGACGGACGCAGAGACATCCGGTGCGTGCCAGGGACAGGAGGAGGACGCTGACGCGAACCGCGACCACTAGTGCGAGCAGCACGGACAGGCGACGCAGGGCGAGACGCAGGCTCACGACGCTCAGCCAGACCTCCAGTAGGACCAGTGTAGGGAGAAGGAGCAGGCAAAGGGGAGGTAGGCTGCAACTGTAGCTGGGACGAGACAGGCTCTGGACACTCTAAGGGAGGAGGAGGACCAGTAGAAGGTGGAAGACCAAGAACCTGCTGCAGGAGTGGAACGAAGTACGGTCGAGGCCGCGCGGCGACGCTAGAAGCAGCAGGGACAGCACCAGAACCCTCAGTAGGAGCACCCGCTCCAGCAGCACCACCAGTAGCTCCAGAACCTCCAGCAGCACCAGGAGCACCCCCAGTAGGACTGCCAGCGGTAGTCTCAGCGCCAGCACCCTCAGCAGCACCAGCTCCAGTGCACCCAGGACGAGCACCTCCGGGACCCGCGACCGCAGCACCCTCAGCAGCCGAAGGACCTCCAGCACCAGCAGCACGCCTCCAGCGCCGGGCAAACCACTCACGCAGCTCCTGTGGAGAAAGTGGCTCCCGGCGAGACGAAGCACTCGGAGAACCTCCAGGCGGAGCACCTCCAGGCTCAGCACCCCCAGGCGTAGCACCCCTAGGCTCAGCACCCCCAGACGTAGCACCCCTAGGCTCAGCACCCCCAGGCTCAGCACCCCTAGGCTCAGCACCCCCAGGCTCAGCACCCCCAGGCTCAGCACCCCTAGGCTCAGCACCCCCAGGCTCAGCACCCCTAGGCTCAGTACCCCCAGACGTAGCACCCCCAGGCCCAGCACCCCTAGGCTCCGCACCCCCAGGTACAGCACCCCCAGCCTCAGCACCCTCAGCAGCACCAGAGTCACCAGTGACCTCGACAGGCTCGACTGCGTCTACCTGGGACACACCTGAAGGGGCAGGACCCTGAGGGGGGAGGGGGTCTACCTGGGGGGGACCTGGTACCAGGAAGAGTGGGGGTGGGGGGAGGGACGGAGTGCGGTAGGGGAAGAGGCGGTAGTAGGGGACCGACTCGTCAAACGTGACGTCCTGGGAGGACAGAACACGGCGAGAGGTGGGGTGGTAAAACTGCCACCCAGGCGCGTCAGGGGGGAACCCCAGGAAGACGCAAGGAGCAGCACGAGGGGATAGTTTGTCCGCAGACAGGTCGCGGACAAACGCCCGAGATCCCCAGACCCGGAACGCCGACGCATCGCCAACCTTCCCCGTCCACAGCAAGGCTGGGGAGGTCTCCGGCCTGGAGACCCTGGGGTGGAGGTTGATCTGATGCGCCGCGTACCTCACTGCAAACGGCCACAGAAAATGGGGGGCAGCCGCATGCATCATAGACGTACGAGCGACGTCCATGACCATGCCAATGCGGCGCTCAGCAATCCCATTTTGCTGCGGTGAGTCCGGAAGCGTGAAGGTCTGACGGATGCCCCGTGCACGACAGTAGGCACGCAGAAGGCCAGAGGAGAACTCTCCGCCTCTGTCCGAGTGCAGACGCAGAACAGGAAAGTCCGAGCCGAAGCTCTGCCTGAGCTGGAGACGAGCTGCGCGGATCCAGTCGATCAGCACCTCAGTGACATCACCCTTGCTGCGCAAGGGGAAGACTGTGGTGTAACGCGAGTAGTCGTCAACAACGAGCAGGAAGTAGCGCTCGTGACCCTGTCCACGGACGCGGGCTGGGCCCCACACGTCCATGTGAAGTGTCTGCAACGGGGCCTCTGTCGGAGGAAACTGGGAGGAGTGAGGGGCAGCACGCAGGCGCCCCTCGACACAGGGGACACAGGCAGGGCCAGGGCCCTGAGGAAGGGGAGGGAGGGACCGGGGGAGACCGGACACAAGAAGACGGGAGGCCATACCTCTGAGCCGAAGCAGAGAGGGGTGGCCAAGGCGGTGGTGCCAGAGGAGAGTCTCGTGAGACAGGAGACGACACGAACAGGGGGCAGACTCAGGACCAGACCTGGACGCCGCAGCAAACACCTGACCCGACGTAACTACCCTACCAGACTCAGCAACTGGAGGAGACGCAGTGGTCAGAGTGTACAGGCTCGACCCCGGCTGACGGGTGAACGTAGCCAGGTGTCGGCCTGTGCCAGCCTCTGTACAGTGGGTCACTCTCTGACGTGCAGGAGTGAACTGGTGGACCCCCGCATCCTGTAGGTCAGCACCACTCACCAGGTTCGTAGAGAACGAGGGGAGGTAGAGACCAGACAGGGTGCCAGAGGGAGCCGCCGGACACGGGAGGACTGTGGAGAAGCGAGACAGGACAGGACCCCCAGAGGGGTCAGCCAGAGACACTGCAACCGGTCGACTCAGCGGTGTGAGTGTGGTGCGGTCCCGAAAGAAGGAGCGAGACGCCCCAGAGTCAAGGGTGAAGGTGAGGGAGGCCGAAGCCGACGCAGTACCTGAGAGCGCAGACTCACCAGTACCTGAGGACGCAGACACACGAGCACCTAGAGCAGCAGCGTCGCAAGCACCTAGGGCAGCAGCCTCACCAGGACCTAGAGCAGCAGTCTCAATGCCCGGATCGGGCGGGAAACACCGGTAACAGTCACCCTCATCACTAATAGACACAGCATACATGGCAGAGAGAATAGCATCAAAGTCAAGATCATAGATGGCAACACCCGCCCTAGACAGCTCGCCCCAGCGAGGGATCTCGGAGGCCTCCGGGAACTGGTGACGCCACGCGTCCGTCAGGCGGCCAAAGCAGCGCTGGGTGGGGTGGGCACCCCCACACTGCTCACCCGCACGGTCGCCAGTGCGCAAAACGTAGGAGCACGGACCAAAACCCCCACCCCGCTGACGCGCAGTGTACCACTCACGAAGCTGCTGAGGGGACAGGGTGTCACGACCACGCTGCTGCTGCTGGCGCGAGCCACCACCGGAGCCACTCCTCTGCGAAGACCCGCGACCAGCACCACCGCCACCCCCGCCGCCTCCGACGCCTCCGCCGCCTCCGCTACTGCCGCCGCCTCCGCCTCCGCCGCCGCCTCCACCTCCGCCACCTCCGCCACCTCCGCTCCCACCGCCACCGCCGCCGCCACCTCCACCTCCACTGCCGCCACCGACCCCTCCACCCCCACCTCCACTCCCACCGCCACCCCCACTCCCCCAACTGCCGCCACCTCCACCTCCACCGCCCCCGCTCGCTCCTCCAGCGCCCTTGCCCCCCTTGCCCTTGCCAGAGCGGCGTCTCCCGCTAGGGGCAGACGCCGCACCGACCGACTCAAGAACAAGGAGGTCGGCCGCAGCAGCAGAGGCAACAGAGGGCAGAAGGGGGGAGGGGGAACACCCCTCAAAGATGGGGGTGCGCGGGTCACCACGAGAGGCCCCTACAGCGACTATGCTCTTCTCGGCCGCTAGGAGGGACTTCTCGAGGAGGTCAACAGTGAGAGTGGTGGGACAGACAGAGAGAAAGTGGTCCCTGACTACGCGAAGGGAGTCAGGAAGGCGAGTGACTATGTAGTAAAGAGTGATGTACATGGGGGGGGGGTTCCTGGCGCAGAAGTCAGGAGGGAGTGCAGCGCGGTAGCGAGTGTCACTAGTGCGGAGGTGCGTAATGAGGTCAGTGACTGTGGGAAAGGCAGCAAGATCAGGAAAGAGGTACGGTAGCATGAGACGGCTCAGTGCAGCAGTGGCAGGGGAGGAGTAGCGCGCAACTACAGCGTCGTACAAGGTCTGAGCACTCTTGTACTGACTAAAGTGCGCACGCTCGGAGGTAGGGAGGTGGCGACGCACAGCAAGACGTGCAGCAGCGTCGCGCGTGGCCCACTGGGAGCGAGCAGTGGCGTCAGCATCAGCAGCAGGGGCAGTGGAGGTGCCAGAGGTGAGGTCAAAGAGAGAGAGGCCGTCTGCCCTATCGCACTGTAAGAACAGCTGCAGGTCATCTACCCAGACCTCAAAGTCAATGGCCCTACCCTCAGCGTCAAAGGCGAGAACACTAGGGGTAGCCATGACCCTAGACGACTAGCAGCGCAAACAGTAGGGTGAGGACAGTGCAGTGAAAAGGCGCTGTGCTCACCAGACTGGGCAGGTCGGGCGGCCCTGAAGGAGGGCGGCGCGGCGGCTCGGCGGCTCAGCTGCTGGGCGGCTCGGCGGCTCCGCTGCTGGGCGGCTCGGCTGCTGGGCGGCTCGGCTGCTGGGCGGCGCGGCCGCTGGGCGGCTCGGCTGCTGGGCAGCTCGGCTGCTGGGCGGCTCGGCGGCTCGGCTGCTGGGCGGCTCGGCTGCTGGGCGGCTCGGCGGCTCGGCTGCTGGGCGGCTCGGCTGTGCTGCTGCAGGGCGGCACGGCTGGGCAGCAGGTGACGGGGCCGCAGGTAAGGGCGGCGGGGCCGCTGGTAAGGGCGGCGAGGCCGCGGGTAGGGTGGCGGGGTCGCAGATAAGGTGGCGGGGCCGCAGTAGAGGGCGGCGGGGCCGCAGGTAAGGGCGGGGCCGCAGGTAAGGTGGCGGGGCCGCAGGTAAGGTGGCGGGGCCGCGAGGAAGGGCGGCGGGGCCGCTAGGTAGGGCGGCGGGGCCGCGCGATGGGGCGGCGGGGCCGCGAGGAAGGGCGGCGGGGCCGCGCGATGGGGCGGCGGGGCCGCGCTATGGGGCGGCGGGGCCGCGCGATGGGGCGGCGGGGCCGCTAGGTAGGGCGGCGGGGCCGCTAGGTAAGGCGGCGGGGCCGCGCGATGGGGCGGCGGGGCCGCGATGGGGCGGCGGGGCCGCGATGGGGCGGCGGGGCCGCTAGGTAGGGCGGCGGGGCCGCGCAATGGGGCGGCGAGGCCGCGAGGTAGGGCGGCGGGGCCGCTAGGAGAGAGGCGGCGGGGCCGCTAGGTAGGGCGGCGGGGCCGCTAGGAGAGAGGCGGCGGGGCCGCGAAGACGGGCGGCGGGGCCGCGGAGACGGGTGGCGGGGCCGCAGTGCAGGGCCGCTAGGGCGGCTCGACGAAGTGAGGGCCCGGAGCGCGACTCGGGCTGAGCGCGCTTCGGGCAGGAAAAAAAAAATCGATGTGGTGGGCCCTAAGCACAGTTCCCAAGGGGGAACCTGCTCGATACCATGAGAAGATTTGAACAAGAATGAATGAACTATGAAATGAAGTGAGTACAAATATGAAACCCTAATTGGTTGTACCCCCTATGGAATACCCCACTATAGCCTACACAACAGCATAAGCTATAATGTTCTGACAGACCTCAATCGATTCATTGCACTGTGAATCGCCAGTATCGCGCGACGCAACCGAGACAACTTCTACAAGTGATACATGGACAGTTGCTGCGGACAATGCATGGTCGGGTCAACAACATTTATCGTTAATAAAAGGCGACTAAATCACCCATGTGAAATCACAGTCGTTAACAACAACAAACTCAATGCAAACCAGATTGGAGAAATCCTCTTGCAGTCCGACGACACGAACTTCACGATCCACACTGGTGACGTCCTGGTTGTCAGCGACCTGCAATTCAATCTTCTCTCTGCAGCACAACCCATGAAGTGTGGTGTCGAGAGACGAGTAAACTGCGAAGCAATGAAATCAATTGTTTTACAAGAAAACTTACATCGGCAAGGTGGTCGACGAGGACGATGTCTTCGTCTTGACTTTACCTTACTGTCAACGGATGGCGACACAAACCGAGTACTTCTCCTACATCTTCATCACCTTTGAAATGGACTCATCCCCAAGAAACCGACCTCGATCGACCTGGCCAAGACGGCCTCTGCCAAACATTCGCCGTTCCGACTGCCTCGACTTCCATCCCTGGCGACACCAAGCCTGCAACAATGGAAGAACAAAAAGCAGACAGTGGTGTGCCAGAAGAAGCCGCAGCCACCAAACGAACCAAAGCAGGAGGATGGGGAACTCCCTGGGGCGACGAAAGAACAGCCAGTAGCACAGGATGGGGAACCAACATTGCCGGAGGCCGATGGGGCACACCTGCACTACCTCCCGAGGTTCTAGGAGCTCCCAACCCTTAATGGGCAACACACGACACTGGTTGGGGTGGGCCACCTCTTCCCCAGCCTCCCAACCATCCAAAAAACATAAGAGGAGGAGTAAGAAGGAATGACGATTCTCTTTGAAGAAACAAAAGCTGTAGACCTACCTAAACCAACTGAAGAACCTCCACCTCCTGTGGAAGGTCCCCAGCTCCTGTCGATAACCGGAGATGACTTCCAGTGTCATCGCATTCCAATGGAAGGTCTCCCAGCTTCCGAGTGGCCCGACGCACCACCACAGCCACTGCCAGTTGTTTACAACTCAATCCACGTCGCCAACACAGACGCCATCGCCGGCTTCACTCACGACGACCTTCGCATCGCCTCCACCCGAGCCCTCGCAGCAGATGTCTGCGTCGTGGTCGAAGAAATACTTGCTGTCAGAATGTTATATTGCTTACATTGTGTGGGCTATAGTGGGGTAGCCCATAAGGGGTACAACCTAATTAGGGTTAGTACTTGTACCCAACTGTTTCATAGTTCATTCATCCTCGTTCATTCCTTTGACATGGTTTCAGAGCAGGTCCTTCGTTAGGACCAATTTTTTTTTAGGGCCCACCACAGCGCTGCCCCACTGGCCGCCCTGCTGACTCACACATCGCCCTCTGCAGCCCTCGTGCTGCACCTACTGCCCCGCGCGCCGCCCTCTTACGGCCCGCCCGTCGACCCTAGGCCCCGCGCGCTCGTCGCCCCTAGGCCCCGGCCCGCCCGTCGCCCCTGCTGCCCCGCGCGCCCGGCCGTCGACCCTAGGCCCGGCCCGCCCGTCGACCCTAGCCCGGCCCGCCCGTCAACCCTAGGCCCCGGCCCGCCCGTCGACCCTGCTGCCCCGCGCGCCCGCTCGTCGACCCTAGGCCCGGCCCGCCCGTCGACCCTAGCACGGCCCGCCCGTCGACCCTAGGCCCCGGCCCGCGCGTCGCCCCTAGGCCCCGGCCCACCCGTTGACCCTGCTGCCCTGCGCGCCCGGCCGTCGACCCTAGGCCCGGCCCGCCCGTCGACCCTAGGCCACGGCCCGCCCGTTGCCCCTGCTGCCCCGCGCGCCCATCGACCCTAGGCCTAGGCCCGCCCGTCGCCCCTGCTGCCCCGCGCGCCCGCCCGTCGACCCTAGGCCAGGCCCGCCCGTCGACCCTAGCCCGGCCCGCCCGTCGACTTTAGCCCCCCCCCCCGCCCGTCGACCCTAGGCCCCGGCCCGCCCGTCGCCCCTAGGCCCAGGCCCGCCCGTCGACCCTAGGCCCGGCCCGCTCGTCGACCCCAGGCCCCGTGCGCCACCCCTTGCGGCTCGCCCGTCGCCCCTGCAGCCCACGAGCCGCCCTTGCAGCCCCGCGCGCCGCCCCTGGTGGCCCTCTAGCCGCCCCTGCTGCCCTACTAGCCGCCCCTTGCGGCCCTCTCGCAGCCCCTGCAACCCCGCGCGCCGCCCCTTGCGACCCGCCCGCCGCCCCTAGGCCCGCCGGCCGCCCCTAGGCCCCCGAGCCGCCCCTCTTGCATCCTGCACACCGCCTCTTGCAGCCTGCTTGCCGCCCCTTGCTACTGCCTGCCCTGCTCCCTGCGCTGCCCGGCTTCTGCCCGCCCTGCGTGCTGCGCCGCTATGGCTTCTCTCCGCGTTCTCGCGTTCGATCATGAGGGCCGCCCGATCCAGTTCGACACGTGGCTCGACGACCTGCAGCTGTACCTACTGAGCGACTCTGGAGACAGCGTTTCGTTGTTTGACCACACGTCTGGCGCCTCTCCCGTCCCTCCTGCCACAGCTGACAGTGCGACTCGCTCACAGTGGCTTACTCGTGACGCTGCTGCTCGCTTAGCCATTCGCAACCACCTGCCGTTAGTCGAATGCGCTCACTTCAGACAGCACAGGACTACACAGGCACTGTAGGACACTGTAGTCGCCCGTTACTCCTCGCCTGCCACTGCTGCTCTAGGCTGTCTCATACTGCCCTACCTGTTTCCCAAGCTGTCCGCCTTTGCCACGGTAGAGGACCTGGTTATCCCACCTCCACACTAGCGACGCTTGCTACCGTGCTCCCGTCCCAGCAGAGTTCCTCGACAGGAACCAGCCCCCGATGTTCATCACTCTCTACTTTATTGTCACCCGCCTCCCTGACTCTCTTCGCTCTGTCAGGGACCACTTTCTGGCACTTGACCCCACAGTCCTCACTGTTGACCAACTCGAGCAGCACCTCCTTGCAGCTGAGACTAGTGTAGTCGCTGTAGGTGCTGCTCGTGGCACTCCTCGCACGCCCTTCTTTGAGGGGTGTTCCCCCTCCCCCCTTGCCCCCTCCTACGCCTCTGCTACTGCTGTTGACGTCCTTGGTGCTGAGGACGTCGGGGCTGCTTCTGCTAGTGGGAAGCGCCGCAGCAGCAAGGGGAAGGGTGGCAGGGGTGGGGGCGGTGGCAGCGGGGGTGGTGGTGGGGGCAGCAGTGGAGGTGGTGGAGGCAGTGGAGGTGGTAGCGGTGGTGGGAGTGGTGGCGGGAGTGGGGGCTTTGGCAGCGGCGGTAGTGGCAGTGGTGGGGGTGGCGGTAGTGGCGGCAGTGGGAGTGGTGGCGGTCGGGCTGGAGCTACTCAGCGTGGAGGTTTTGGCGGTGGCCAGAGGCAGCAGCAGCAGCGTCGGAGCGAGACCCCGTCACCCCAGCAGCTTGGTGAGTGGGTTTTCTCAGCGTGGGGTGTCTGGGGGTAGTGGTAGCTGCTTGTATGTCATTCGCACGGGTGACTGTGCTGGTCAGACATACGGGAAGCCTCACACTCAGCACCACTGCTTCTCCCGCCTCGACGACGCTTGGTGCGCAGAGTTTGGTGACGAGCCTGAGCGCCCCCGCTGGGCAGAGCTGCTTAGGTCTGGAGTTGCTATCTTTGACCTAGACTATGATGCTATCCTTGCTACTATGTATGCTTTGTTTGTTAGTGCTGAGGGTGACTGTTACCTGTGTGTGCCGCCTGACCCAGGTATAGAGGCCGCTGCTCTAGGTGCTAGTGAGTCTGATCTCCCTGGTACTGCGCCTGCTGAGGCCTTGCACACCTTTACACTTGAGTCAGGTGCTTCACGCTGTTTCTTTCGCGACAGCACCACCCTCACTCCTCTCTCTGCACCTGTACCGGTCAGACTGGCTGACCCCTCAGGGGGCCCAGTCCTTGCCCATTCCTCCACTGTTCTCCCGTGTCCGGCGGTTCCGTCCGGCTCACTGTCAAGCCTTCACCTCCCCTCGTTCTCTACGAACTTGGTGAGTACCGCTGCCCTCCAGGACGCGATGGTCACTACCACCACTCCTGGGGGTCATCGTGTGTCGATCTGCACGTGTACACGGACGGGCCGCCACCTGGCCATGTTCATTCGTCGGCCTGGGTCGAGTCTGTACACACTGGCTACTGAGCCTCCTCGGGTAGCTGTGTCTGCCCAAGTGTCCGCGTCAGGTCCGGTAGCACCCCCTAGCTCGTGTCGCCTCCTATCGCACCAGACTCTCCTGTGGCACCACCACCTTGGTCACCCCTCCTTGCCACGCCTTTGTGGCATGCACTCCCGCCTCCTTGTCTCTGGTCTTCCCAGGTCTCTGCCTCCCCTCCCGCCATCGCCTGCCCCGCCCTGCCTTCCTTGCGTCGAGGGGCGGCAGCACGCCGCTCCTCACTCCTCCTCGTTTCCCTCGACGACTGCTCCCCTGCAGACTCTCCACATGGACGTGTGGGGCCCGGCCCGCGTCAGTGGACATGAAAATCCACATGCCATCGACTATGTGCGCCCGAGACGGGGGAAATGCGTCTACGTAGGTGCCTGTGGGCTTCCAGGATGCCATCTCAGCATCCATGGCTGCCTGCCACTGAGAGGAGTCAGGACCCGTAATTGCCTCTGCGTAAGAGCGCGGGGTCGGGATGTCTGGTGCATCCGGGTCTCCCTTAGTGGCAAGCAGCATGGAAGCGAAACGAGGTACAGCAGCTGCAAGACACTCAAAGTCCTCCTGCGTGTCCTCAAGGACGTCCGTGCCAAGAGCACACTCACCCCCGACGGACGGAGGACTGGCACACTCAGACTCAGTAACAAGAGCAGTGGCGCAGTTTAGACGACAGGTAGCAGCAAAGTCAACCAGCTCAGCAACGAGGGCAGACGCAGCAGTGGACTCAAAAGAAGGGTCAGTGACAATAGTGGCAAGGAGACGAGAGACAGTGGGACTGGCAGCACGAGCGCGGTCAGACTCAGGGTTAGGGACGGCAGGAAGAGAGGACTCAGGAGGAGGCGACAGAGGAACACACAGTGGAACAGAGGAAGGACGAAGTGCCATAGCGTGTGTGCCAGGGACAGGAGGAGGACGCGGACGAGAACCGCGAAGACCAGTGCGAACAGGCGAGGCAGGACAAGACGCAGGCTCACGACGCTCTGTAAGACCGCCGGACTGCTCAGTGTAAGGAGAAGGAGCAGGCAGTGGGGAGGCTGGCTGTGACGGCAGCTGCGACTGGTCAGGCGGTGGACACAGTAAGGGAGGAGTAAGGCAAGTAGAAGATGGGACACCAAGAACCTGCTGAAGCAAGGAAACGAAGTACGGTCGCGGCCGCACAGTGCCTCCAGCACCAGTACCACCAGACACAGCACCCCCAGCTCCAGCACCTCCAGCTCCAGGGTCAACAGCTCTAGCTCCTCTAGCTCCAGCCCGTGCCAGTGCCTCCAGCTCCAGCGCCAACAGCTCTTGCTCCTCCAGCTCTAGCGCCACCAGCGCCAGTGCCTCCAGACCCAGTAACTCCAGGCTCCGTAGGGTCTCCAGCTCCAGCGCCCCCAACACTACCAGTCCCGGCAGCTCCAGTACCCCTGGTACGAGCACCTCCAGGACCTGCAGCTGCAGCACCTCCGGTACCACCAGCTCCAGCAGTAACTCCAGCACCTCCAGCTCCAGTGTCTCCAGCGGCAGAGTCTCCAGCTCCGGCAGCTCCACTCCGAAGGCTTGTGCGCTGAGTAAACCACTCGCGCAGGTGCTGGGGGGAGAGAGGCTCCGGTCGGGGAGACAGTCGTGGCGAAGCACCCACAGGACCTCCAGAAGAAGCAGTACCCCGAGGCTCAGCACCCCCAGACTCCGCACCCCCAGACTCAGCACCCCCAGGCTCCAAAACCTCGGGCTCAGCACCCCCAGACTCCACACCCGCAAGCTCAGCACCCCCAGGCTCCGCACCCCCAGGCTCGGCACCCCCAGACCCGGCACCCTCAGACCCAGCACCCCCAGGCTCCGCACCCCCAGGCTCCGCACCCCCAGACGCAGCACCCCCAGACGCAGCACCTCGAGAAGTACCTGAGTCCACAGCTACCTCAACAGGCACAGTACCAGGGAGAGGGTCTACCAGAGACACACCTGAGGGAGCAGGACCCTGGGGGGGGAGGGGGTCTACCGGAGGGGGACCTGGAGCAAGGAAGAGCGGCAGAGCGGTGGGGGAAGAAACGGTAAAAGGGAACCGATTCGTCAAACGTGACGTCCTGAGAGGGGAAGACACGGCGCGAGGTGGGGTGGTAAAACTGCCAGCCAGGCACGTCAGGGGGAAAGCCAAGGAAGACGCAGGGAATAGCACGGGCGGAGAGCTTGTCCGCGGACGTATCGCGAACAAACGCACGAGAACCCCAGACCCGGAACACCGACGCATCGCCAACCTCCCTCGTCCAACTCCAGAGGTTGAGCTGATGCGCAGCGCACCGGACCGCAAACGGCCACAGAAAATGGGGAGCAGTCGCATGGATCATGGAGGTACGAGCGACCTCCATGACTAAGGCAATGCGGCGCTCAGCAATCCCATTTTGCTGAGGGGAGTCCGGAAGCGTGAACGACTAGAGAATGCCCTCCCCACGAAAAAATTCCCGCAAGAGGTCGGAGGAGAACTCACCACCTCTGTCAGAGTGTAGACGCAGGACAGGAAGGTCCTGGCGGAACCGCTTGCGGAGCTGGAGACGGACTGCGCGGATCCAAGGGATCAATACATCAGGGACCTCACCCTTGCTGCGCAAGGGAAGACCGTGGTGAACCGCGTGTAGTCGTCAACAACCAGCAGAAAGTAGCGCTCGCAGCCCTGTCCACTGACGCGGGCTGGGCCCCCCACGTCCATGTGGAGAGTCTGCAGGGGAGCAGTCGTCGGGGGAAACGAGGAGGAGTGAGGAGCGGCGCGCTGCCGCCCCTCGACGCAAGGAAGGCAGGGCGGGGCAGGCGAGGGCGGGAGGGGAGGCAGAGACCTGGGAAGACCAGAAACAAGGAGGCGGGAGTGCATGCCACGAAGGCATGGCAGGGAGGGGTGACCAAGGCGATGGTGCCACAGGAGAGTCTGGTGCGACACGAGGCGACACGAGCAAGGGGGTGCTACCGGACCTGACACAGACACCTGGGCAGACGCAGCTAACTGAGGAGGCTCAGTAGCCAGTGTGTACAGACTCGACCCAGGCCGACGAGTGAACGTGGCCAGGTGGCGGCCCGTCCGTGTACACGTGCAGATCGACACACGCTGACCCCCAGGAGTGGTGGTAGTGACCATCGCATCCTGGAGGGCAGCGGTACCACCAATTTTGTAGAGAACAAGGGGAGGTGAAGGCCTGACAGTGAGCCGGACGGAACCGCCGGACACGGGAGAACACTGGAGGAACGGGCAAGGACTGGGCCCCCGGAGGGGTCAGCCAGTCTGACCGGTACAGGTGCAGAGAGAGGAGTGAGGGTGGTGTTGTCGTGAAAGAAACAGCGTGAAGCACGTGAGTCAAGTGTAAAGGTGTACAAGGCCTCAGCAGGCGCAGTACCAAGGAGAGCAGACTCACTAGCACCTAGAGCAACAGCCTCTATACCTGGGTCAGGAGGCACACACAGGTAACAGTCACCCTCAGCACTAATAGACAAAGCATACATAGTCTAGGATAGCATCATAGTCTAGGTCAAAGATAGCAACTCCAGACCTAAGCAGCTCTGCCCAGAGGGGGCGCTCGGCCTCGTCACCAAACTCTGCGCGGCAAGCGTCGTCGAGGCGGGAGAAGCAGCGGTGCTGAGTGTGAGGCTTCCCGCATGTCTGACCAGCACGGTCACCCGTGCAAATGACATACGGGCAGCTACCACTAACCTCAGACGCCCCACGCTGAGAAAACCACTCAAGAAGCTGCTGGGGCGGCGGGGTCTTGCTCCGACGCTGCTGCTGCTGCCTCTGGCCAGCGTCAGAACCTCCACACTGAGTAGCTCCAGCCCGACCGCCACCACTCCCACTGCCGCCACTACCGCCACCCCCACCGCTCCCACCATCGCCACCACCTCCACTGCCTCCACCACCTCCACTGCTGCCCCCACCACCACCGCTGCTGCCACCGCCACCACCCCTGCCACCCTTGCCTTTGTTGCTGCGGCGCTTCCCACTAGCAGAAGCAGCCCCGACGTCCTCAGCACCAAGGATGTCAACAGCAGCAGCAGAGGCGTAGGAGGGGGCAAGGGGGGAGGGGGAACACCCCTCAAAGAAGGGCGTGCGAGGAGTGCCACGAGCAGCACCTACAGCGACTATACTAGTCTCAGCTGCAAGGAGGTGTTTCTCGAGTAGGTCAACAATGAGGACTGTGGGGTCAAGTGCGAGAAAGTGGTCCCTGACAGAGCGAAGAGAGTTAGGGAGGCAGGTGACTATAAAGTAGAGAGTGATGAACATCGGGGGCTGGTTCCTGTCAAGGAACTGTGCTGGGACGGCAGCGCGGTAGCGAGCGTCGCTAGTGCAAAGGTGGGAAACCAGGTCCTCTACTGTGGCAAAGGTGGACAGCTCGGGAAACAGGTAGGGCAGTAGAAGACGGCCTAGAGCAGTAGTGGCAGGCGAGGAGTAACGGGCGACTACAGCGTCGTACAGTGCCTGTGCAGTCCTGTGCTGTCCGAAGTGAGCGTATTCGGCTAACGGTAGGTGGTTGCGAATGGCTAAGCGAGCAGCAGCGTCACGAGTAAGCCACTGTGAGCGAGTCGCACTGTCAGCTGTGGTGGGAGGGGCGGGAGCGGCGCCAGACGTGCGGTCAAACAACGAAACGCTGTCCCTAGAGTCGCTCAATAGGTACAGCTGCAGGTCGTCGAGCCACGTGTCAAACTGGATCGGGCGGCCCTCATGATCAAACGCGAGAACGCGGAGAGAAGCCATAGCGGCGCAGCATGCAGGGTTGGCAGGAGCCTGGCAGTGCAGGGAACAGGGCAGGCCGCAGCAAGGGGCGGCAAGCTGGCTGCAAGTGGCGGCGCGCAGGCTGCAAGAGGGGCGGCTCGGGGGCCTAGGGGCGGTGGGCGGGTCGCAAGGGGCGGCGTGCGGGGCTGCAGGGGCTGCGAGAGGGCCGCAAGGGGTGGCTAGCAGGACAGCAGGGGCGGCTAGAGGGCCACTAGGGGCGGTGCGCGGGGCTGCAAGGGCGCCTCGCGAGCTGCAGGGGCGAGGGGCGGGCCGCAAGGGGCGGCGCGCGGGGCAGCAGAGGCGTCGTGCGGGCTGGGGCCTAGGGTCGACGGGTGCACGGGGTAGTAGGGGCGACGGGCGGGCCGGGGTCTAGGGTCGACGGGCGCGCAGGGCAGTAGGGGCGATGAGCGGGCCGGGGCCTAGGGTCGACGGGCGCGCGGGGCAGCAGGGGCGACGGGCGGGCCGGGGCCTAGGGTCGACAGGGCGCGTGGGGCCTAGGGTCGTCGGGCGCTCGGGGCCTAGGGTCGACGGGCGGGCCGGGCCTAGGGTCGACGGGCGGGCCGAGGCCTAGGGTCGACGGGCGCGCGGGGCAGCAGGGGCGACGGGCGGGCCGGGACCTAGGGTCGACGGGCGCGCGGGGCAGCAGGGGCGACGGGCGGGCCGGGGCCTAGGGTCGACGGGCGGGCCGGGGCCTAGGGTCCACGGGGTGCGCGGGGCCTAGGGTCGATGGGCGCTCGGAGCTTAGGGTCGACGGGCGGGCCGCAAAGGGTGGGCGCGCGGGGCCTAGGGTCGACGGGCGGGCCGCAAGAGGGCGACGCGCGGGGCAGTAGGTGCGGCACGAGGGCTGCAGAGGGCGGCGCGTGAGCTAACAGGGCGGCTAGTGGGGCAGCGCTGTGGTGGGCCCTAAAAAAATTGGTCCTAACGAAGGTCCTGCTCTGAAACCATGTCAAAGGAATGAACGAGAATGAATGAACTATGAAAGGGTTGGGTACAAGTACTAACCCTAGTTGGGTTGTACCCCCTATGGGCTACCCCACTATAGCCTACACAAATGTAAGCACTATAACATTCTGACACATCTCACATTCAACGACTCAATTTCTCTGCCTCAACATCATCCAGTCCGCTGACACTATTCATCTCTCCGCCGTGAAGTACGCCAAGACCCTCGCGAAGAAATTCGCAATCGCACCTATCAGCCGTTCCACCCCGCTCCATACTCCTCGTCTCTGACACACTCCAGACACCACGCCACTCTCTGTCGCTGATCACGAGCTCGAGCTCTATCCATACTCTTTGCCGCCGTCATGTGCCGACCAAACTTGTCGCATATCGCAAGCCAGCTCACACAGTACCTACGTTGACCTGAAGGGGAGAACCTACTAGACCTAAGTCCGCCGACACAGGAGACGCACGGCAAGTTGGCTCTGGACGTCGACTTGATATTCAAGCTAGCGGCGACCCCATGCAACGCCGAAATCTTGATCCTTTTGACGCCGACGTGCGCTAGCCGAGCGTGCCACATGTGCGGTGACGACTTCGTCGCCGAGGCAATCGTTCGCAGTGCAACCGTCTCCATCAAAGTCGATGTCGACTTCGTCGAGCAGGGGCAGAGGTCAGTGCAGAGGACTCGGTCGGTGTACCGTGCGCGGCCGAGCACATCTCCCGCAACCAAAACCAGGAGCATCTCGTCGCCGTAGTCCTGCTGCTTCACGTCGCTATCCTTCAGATGGCCAACCGAAAAGAGGTTTGCCTGCACATCCGGGACGTACAGCACGTCGGGGACATGGATCTGCTTCCCACCCTGCCCTTGCGATGGTGCCACGGCCTTGGACAACTGAAATCGCCCCATTGAATCCGCGCACATGGTTGACGTCGCCTCCCTACTCCATGTCGACGAAGGCCTCCCGAGTTCCCCGCAGGTGATGGGAACAGCCGCTATCAAGGAGCACCACGTTCGGGTTTACTTGCACGGCGGCAACAACCTCCTGGAATTCTTCGCCGGCCTCCGGCGCCAGCAAAGTGGTCAGCTTCACAAGGCCGACCATCGAGCTCGAGGCCGCACCGTCGCCACGTGTGTTGCCGCTTGAGGATTCAGTGTCCTTCGTCAACGACGTCTTCGACACCTGCTTCTCCTTGCACGGCTGGTTGTCCCGACGCAGACGACTGCTGTCGGACTTTTCGCGGCCTCCTTTCTGGTCGTCGTTGGAACCCCCCCGGTCGGGGCACTTGTAGGAGAGGTGGTCGAGGTCGCCACAGATGTAGCACTGATGCCATCCGCCACCACCACGCTCAGTATCCCGAGCCGACTTCGTTCGGTCCGCGTCATTCGCCGACTTGGTTTTCGTCGACTTCCATCCTTCGACGCCTCTGCCTGGCTTCCCACGTTGCCCCTACTGGCGTCCTTGCTTGGTCGAGGCGACGTAGTTGGCCTGCGGAAGGAACTCCGTGGGCCGCTTGGACTCCTGCATGAACGCGTCCTGGATGATGTGACTCACCAGAAATTCCTCGTTGAGCTGCGAGCGCACGCCAGGAAAGGCCAGCATACGGTGCATCAGGTTGTAGCCCATGGGAAGCCCTCTGACAACATGGGTGACGTTGGACGCCACCAAGTAGTCGACGCTTGCCATCCACATGTCGGCCAAGATCCGCTGAGCACGGTTGCAGTACTCCGTCGCCGACTCCTGCTCGCCCATCCGAATGTTGGTCAGCCGCTGCTCCAGTTGGCCGATGTAGAGAACGTCGGTCACCTTGTAGGTCCACATGATGAACTATCAGGCCTGAAAGCCAGCGTCCACCCGAAGTCAGCAAGGCTTCAGGGCAGCCTGCACCATCGTCGTAGCACCGCGAGACGACCATGAAGGTAAGCAGGTGAGTGGCGCGGAATTCTGTCCAGAGGTCGACGTCGTCTTCATCCGGTGCCGCCACGTCGCTGTCGACGAACTTCTTCAGTCCCGGAATCTCCAGCCCAACTCAATCGTCTCCCTCCACGTTAGGAGGTCATGTTGACCTTCCACCATCCCGTGCATGGCGACCTTGTCCGGCTAGAACTTGAAGTAGCTGTAGGACGGCGCAATACCGCCATCTCGACCAACCGACCTATGGGTCGCCAATGACGTCCTGACTCCACTTCGCTGAGGGGAGTGACGTCGAGCCTCAACGTCAATGTGTGAGCTGCCTGCTATCGCCGACCGCAGCACTTGCGCCTGCATCCCGCCGACGTCGACATCGGCGGCCCGAATCACTCCACGGATCACCCTCATGCCTAAGCTGTTGACTTGGCCGTCGCCACCTTCGTTGTGTACAGATCGGAAGAGGCAGATGCACCGTCAGGTTGGGGAGGATGCTCGCCCCACTGCGCACGAGTGCCTAGGAGGAGCACCTTCAAGCTCGCCTCGCCAAACTCGCCAGCCTCATGGCGTGCCCAAATACCAGCCTTTCGCGCCTGCAGGGTATCCTCTACTCCTGCAGCGACACCTTGGTCGCCTATGGCGGTCTAAGACGGTTGCCGGCCTAACAACGACTTAGGTAAGGCGCAAAGCCGGCTACTACCTGAAGGTATCTTGCGGGGCCGTCCATGCTCACCGCACCATGCAAAGAGTCACTCAACAACGTTAGTAGCTGGACTATATGGGAGGCTACGGGGCTGTACGTGTGATCGATGCGTTCCTTGCGTTCTCTATACTTGCGCGTTCACAGGGAACATCGGCAAGAGTGTCATCAAGAATTAAGAACAACAACAATGAACATTTGCAATGGCAAAGTGGATACATAAAAAAGCAACAATCATAGCATCCCAGTAAGTCGACCGCCTGCACAACACAAGGGCGGCTTGCCAGTGCTGCAAGTCGGCGGCCTGCTAACGCAGTTGGGAGGCGGCTTGCCAGCACACCAAGATGGAGGTTTGCCAGCATTGCACCAAGGCGGCTTGCCAACGTTGCAGCAAGGCAGCTTGCCAACGTTGCAACCACAGGTGCCCGTGTGCGCACATTTGCGCACCTACCAAGCAGATGCTGGTAGACAGTTGTGCACGTCGTGCACTGTCACGCATATTGGGCAGCTGTCAGGTCAGCCACATGCCAAAGGTTTCGCAAGATGCACCACATTGACCACGTGATGCCGTCACGCACACCGACTTCCCCAAAACCACATGGAGCGAAGTTCGCGCACCCCCGCAGAACTTCGTCGACGAGGTTACCGGGTCAACCAGAAAGGCCGCTAAGTCGGTGCCCGTAGGTCGGCGGCATGTCTGCAACCTCCTTCGTTGACTGCCGAGGCAGGGCGTCGTCCACCGGCATCACTTCGTCGGCCAGCTTCGTGGCCGGCTTCGCTATGGTCGACTTCGACGAAGTCGGCTACACAAGCCGACTTGTTCCACCAGGTCGGCGTCGACCACGAAGTCGGCTTCGCCGTTTGTTGAAGTTGGCTACGCAGTGGTCGGCTTCACCGAAGTCGGCTAACCCCCGATGTCGGCTCCGCCGAAATCAGCTCCAATGAGGTCGCCCAACCAAGCCGCCTTGCTCCTCCAAGTCGACGCCGACCACGAAGCCTAGCTGGCTGCACACCTTGCAAGCCGGACAACGAAATCGACTTCGCCCTAGCGAGGGCGTGGCCTTTTCTCGTCAACATAATTTGTTTGTAGCTTTGGTCTGTTACAGTATGCCGAGAAAGTGCCATTGAGTCACTGGTGGTGATCGGTATGTCCCACTCCAATTAAGCCCATTCGGAGTGGCTAGGCTCGGAGGGGAGCGCCGACATCCACCGACACTAACGAGTTTCCGTGACCTTCTGGGGATGATCGGTACACCCTCGCCACTATGAGCCGGGAATTTGTGAGAAGGTACACAAATCCCCAAAAGGACTCAGAGTGGAGTGAGTAGTTGAAATGTTAAGCCTGGACTTCGTGGTGGGCCCACTCGGAGTGGGATTTGCCAGTAGTTGGAAATCCATGTTCGGTTCCTAGGTGGTATATTCGGAGTGCGAGAATTTGCGTATTTTGACCCATTTTGGCCCACTCGGAGTGGGCAGGCTCGGTGTTATTATATTGGCAACGTAGGCTTTAACTACCAGTTGCGCCACAAGAGTTTGTGAAACCCGTCGCAACTTCCGCAGTCGGAGTGGAGGGCGTACCGATCACCGCTACTGACAGAATACTATGCATGTATCGGAGGACACCGAAACCCATTTAAGAAGACGAGACCTTACTCTCAATACACCTTGTTTCCCGCTACACTGAAGCGCGTAAACATGCTACTTTTCCTTGACAGAATTCAGAATTTGCTTTTAACCGTCCATATCGGGTGGGTGTTGTGAGGGGAACTTCCAAAAGTTCATTTTCCCTGAATACCCTGCTTAGCCATTCTAAAATGTTAAGTGACCGTTCTAGAACGAAGGGCACCACTTTGGATCTCATTTGTGCGAAATCCACTATGACGTGGGTGATAGCGCGCTCCTGGACGCGGTGAATTTCCACAAACGGAGATTCCAGTATAACGAAATCCACTATGGCGAGAAACAGTGTATTTGTGTCAAACCTATGGTCTGTCGTCCGAGCTCCCGTGCACACTTCGTGTCTTCTAAATTGAACCGCTTTTCACCACTCGGAAACATTGCCTTACTGCTCAGAAATTCCAGCTGGGGCAATCCACACACAAACGGTGTACAGCTCGAACCTATGTGGAAAAGACGGTTGATTTGATACAGGTGGACTGTTGCTGAAGCCCGTAGAAAACCAAGAGTCTTGTGAAGTCAGGTGAACTGTAACAAAAGCCCCGAAATTCCATATTATTTTGAAGACCTGAGCATAGATTCATTTTTGCTACTGGTGCTCTGCGCAGGTTTCCCAGGGGCCGTGTCACACCCCGACCAAATTTCGGGGCTCTGCGTAAGCAGAGACCCCATAGGCGTGCGGTGCACTGCGTCGGCTCGGCTCGGGGCACGGGTTTCGGAAGGCTCCAGGAAAGCAGTGTGTCGTAAAACGCGCAAAAACATTCTATGTCCTAATATAATATTAGCAAATAACTCTTTGAATTTTTATCTTGAAACATTTCTTTCCCGAATCAGTGCCCAGGTTTGGCCTCCCGCCTGCTTGGAGCCTTCCTGATGTACCGAGCCGATGCAGTGCACCGGCAATTGCAACACGCCGTAAACCCTGACCTTATGGTATTTTCCTCCTGGTGTACGCTTGCTTCCCAATTCCCATTTTTTGGGCTTATGAGCGCTACACCACCTTTTTGTAGATCGTTTGAGATTTCATTTCATTACGCATTAATGGCGCGGATGACCGAGAAAGCTGCCCAACCAGCAGAGAATGTTTAGGTCTGGGTTCTAGGGAAGCTTCGACTCATGTGTTTTGTTTCCTCGTAGTGTACTTGCAATTGTTGATGTGCACCCCCCTGCGGTGTGATTGACCAGGGGTGGCTGAGTTGAATGCTGCTGTCAACGTCGTTGCTCTGCCCGCGTGCAGCCACGCCGTGCAAGCAACCGGCGTGTGGCGCGAAAATGGGTCCAGTGGAGTGACGTGTGAAACAAAAAACCCTGGCCTCACCGCGCCGTATATTACTACTTGCGGTGGCGATGGCTGTAGTTGGCCTTGCTTGTTTCTTCCTTGCCAGCTCGGACGTTAAAAGATATGCTCGATCATATCCCTCCTAGGTACAAATGTGAGAGCTGAAAGAAAACTTCAGGCTAGACAATAGCTTTCCTCGTTCACAAGGACCACGCTCCTCGTGTACAGTACCTATGAGTTCCGACTCATGGCACAGTATAACCTTGCACTTCCGCGGCTGGAACAGCTGACCCTGCTCCAAATCAGAAGCAAATCCGTCTGATGACTACTGTTTTCCGCTAAATACTGTACTCGCTTCAGAAGCTTTCTAGGCTTGAGTGGGTCATTTGAACAGCTGTAACGGCATGTGAATCCGGGCTGGGAAGAGAAACGCTAGGCTCTAACTTGCTGGGATATTGGCTGGCATCTCAAGAATTGGGATTGCGATTGCTGGAGTTGTTATCGTGGTGTGGTGCGCACTCAGTTGGTTCAACCAGGCTGAGGATGGTCCTCCCCGAAGCAGAAACCCCAGTCTGACCTGACCTGACATTGGAGATTTGACCTTTGAATAGTAGTGACATTGAATTTCCATGGACTGCACATGTAACGCCTGTGGGCTGTGTTAAGGGCACTCCGCTGCGCCAAATACACCCAGTGGGTAGCGAGGTGTTATACTGGTTTCAGAGCCTAGGGTTCGAGTCCCGGCTGGTCCACATTTTCCACCTATGGTGAGAACTGAAGTGTGGTTACCAGCTCGAACCCAGTGAACGATCCTGAAATCTAGGTCCCAGCGGCAGGGGGCCGACTCCCTGAAGTCCGAGGCCAACGGGGACGTTGGCACCAGGGGGGGACGAGTGTAACGCCTGTGGGCTGTGTTAAGGGCACTCCGCTGCGCCAAATAACACCCTCGTTTTGACCCAGTGGGTAGCGAGGTGTTATAGCACACCTAGCACACTCATCTCCAAAATGCACTCTTGTCTATAGACACTCTTGTCTCCAGAATAGCACACTTTCTGACACTTACTAGACTTGACATGCACCACCGAGTCATAATCTGATCCGCTGCTAGTAGTCGCGCCGCGAGCGCCGCTCCCCGCCAAGCGGCGCTGGCGATCACCCGCCGGCGAAAAGACAGCGGCGGATCTGGTAGTACGCTATACTACTAGCTGTCTCTACCGTAGCTGCTGCTGAGTAGCTGCCGATGACACCGCCGAAAGCCGCTCGAGGCAGCGGTTGGAGCAAGCACGTCACCCCAAGTTGCTTGAAGGAGAAGCAGGCAGCGGGGGAAGGCGGGGAGGATGACACGACAGGGGGGGTTCCAGTCGGTTGCTCCTCGGTGCTATTCCAGGGTACTTTACAATGAATAATGGGTGCTTTCAACTAGGATTTTGAGGATCAATGGATCGATCTCCCTCGTCCACATCGTCCGTCCCTCGCACCGCCTCCCCTCTTCTGCCGCTCTCACCGGCTACCAGGATCGCAACTAGGGCGTGCTTAGGGATCTCATGGCTTCGTCACGTTGCTAGGGTCAAATCGCCGTGAAGCTGCTCTGCTACACTCTCTGAAAACGCTATTCCCACTTGCAAAGAAAGACGTTTGATCTCACAACCACTCTCTCCCTTCACCACTCTTCTCTCCCTGCATTTCTCTTCATCCTGCGCCTTCCATACCCTGGTTTGACCCAGTGTTAGGCGGGGCGTTATAGCAGGGTAGCACGCAGACAGCGATAGCAGCAGCCCCTCCTCTCACCCCTTGCTTCCCCCATTCTTCTCCCGCTCCTCCCTCCGCATTCCCTCCCTCCCCTCCCAGCTCCCTTGTTCACGGTGCTGGTGGTCGTGTGGGTTCTATGCGGCGCAGTGATAGCGGCATGGCTGCTGTGTGATCGGCACAAGCAGTACGAGAGGCGCAGGGGGGAGGCGCTGGGCGTGTGGTGCAAGGAGCGCGCCCTCATGCTGCAGCAGCTCGTGCTGGCCCACGCGGTGCAGATGCAGGTAGTAAAGCTGGGCTGGAGCAGACGCGGTTAATGCTGGATTGCTCACCCATGCGGGGCAGATGCAGGTTCAGTGAACTCTTAAATGCTTATGTGAGAAAGTTCCTTAAGCACTCACAGTTCTGGTGCTGGCACAGCACAGCACCGCACAGCACCGCACAGCACAGCACAGCACAGCACCGCACAGCACAGCCGCACAGCACAGCACAGCACAGCGCTCACTGCTGCGGCATGAGCACAGAGGCTCCAACAGGCATCGTCCATCCATGCGTAAGCAATCCTGGGCAAACGCACGTAAAGGAGCAATGCGTTTTTCTGTTCATCCAACTTTTGGATCCCAATCCCCTCCCGTTCTCCAGACTCTGGCGGGGCTGATTTCTGTGATGGGAACGCCAGGGCGGACGAGCAAGTGGGACATGGGCGGGTGTTTGAACGGCAGCATGTGGGTGTCTTATCTCACTCGCACCGCTCAAACTCGCCCGGGGAACACTGGCGCGGTCGCGTGTGCGGTGGTGCACGACGCAGAGAGGTGAGGGGGGTGGGGCAAGTAACTTGGGTTGCAAAAGCAGCAAACCTGGCAGCAAGGGTGTTTGAACGGCAGCATGTGAGTGTCGTATCGTATCATATCTCACTCGCTCGACACAATCTCGCCCGGGGAACACTGTTAATGTGCGGGGGTGCGCGATGCAGAGCGGTGGGATGGGAGGGAGGGAGGGATGATGGAGTAGAGTGAGGAAAGGTTGAAGGGAGGTGAGAATCGAGGCAGATGAGAAGTTTGACTGAGGTTAGAAGGAACAGCATCAAACCTGGTGACAAGTGTGGTTGAGTGCCGTAAACCAGACCAGCATATCCGAACGAACTCCCCTTTCCCCCACCCCACCCCTCTCCTTCCCGCCGACCCCCTCTTCCC
The DNA here is from genome assembly GCA_947471745.1 of Closterium sp. Naga37s-1. Taxonomy (NCBI): domain Eukaryota; kingdom Viridiplantae; phylum Streptophyta; class Zygnematophyceae; order Desmidiales; family Closteriaceae; genus Closterium; species Closterium sp. Naga37s-1. Next base: position 753,911 of record CANJKZ010000934.1, on the reverse strand, counting down.
ACACACATTGCTGCAGGGCGGCCTTTGAGAAGCAGTACAGCAACATCAGAGACAACACTTTGATCGTCAGTGCCTGCCCGCCGCCCCATCTACTGCCCCAAGGTCCTTGAGCTCACAACGCTCTTTGCCACGAACGGCCCCTCCCTCCCTCTCCTCCCCTCCCCCTATTTCCACACACCTGCAGGGCGACCTTTGAGAAGCAATATGAGAGCATCAGAGACAACACGCTGATCGTCAGTGCCCGTCGCCCCATCTACTGCGCCAAGGTCCTCGAGCTCACAACGCTATGGGCCACCAACGGCCCCAGCAACATCGACATGTTTCAGCGATTCTCCTGGGCCATCCCGCTCGTGGAGCAGGGAAAGCACTTCTACACCTGGCCGTACCCCCTTGCCAACCCACTCACTCATGCCGGATTCGGTGAGTGGGAGAGTGAGGGTGTGAGCGAGTAAGTCCATGCGTGAATGAGCAAGCGAGGGAGTGAGCGAGCGAGTGAGTGAGTGCGCAATGGTAGCGCAGCCGTGGCGGTGGTGTGAGTGACCTGCCGGTGCTGCTCTCTGAAACGCTCTCTCAAGCGCACCGAGCGAGCTCAGCTCACAAGGCTCTTTGCCACCAACGGCCCCAGCAACGTCGACATGTTTCAGCGATTCTCCTGGGCCATCCCGCTTGTGGAGCAGGGAAGGCACTTCTACACCTGGCCGTACCCCCTCGCTAACCCGCTCACCCATGCCGGATTCGGTGAGTGAGTGAGGGTGTGTGTGTCTGTGAGGGAGCGAGTGAGTGATTGAGGGAGTGAGGGAGGGAATGAGGGAGTGAGTGAGTGAGTAATAAGTAGCTATGAGGGCTATTTAAGATTTTACTAAATAAAGCATTACCTTACCTCCCTTGGTGGAAAATATTATCTTTTGAACGATTCAGTGAGGTATCTTGGTGAGGCGACTACTGCAGCAACTGAAAAGTGGTGATAAGGAAGAAAATCTGACCTCACTCGCTCCTATCGACCCCCTATTTACTATCCCCCTTGTTGCTCTCCACACTGCCTCAGGAGTCATCTTTCATCTCCGTCGCCTAAACTCAAACCACTAGAGACAGCCGCAGGCAGGAGTATGCATCTGTTCCGAATCGCTCCTCTTTCCTATCCCGTTTGTTGCTGTCCACCCTGTCCCAGGTATCGCGGTTCCTATCCTCCGCAGCCTCCCCACTAACAACTCGAACCAGTCAACAGCAGAGGCAGGAGCAGTGTACGGGTCACTCGCTGCATCCGTTGACGTGACTTACATTGCCCAGAAGGTCCTAGAAGAACTATATGCACCTGGTGAGTAAAGGGGTGTATGCACCTGGTGAGTAAAGGGGTGTATGCACCTGGTGAGTAAAGGGGTGTATGCACCTGGTGAGTAAAGGGGTGTAAGCACCTAGTGAGTAAAGGGATGTAAGCACCTGGTGAGTAAAGGGGTGTAAGCACCTGGTGAGTAAAGGGGTGTATGCACCTGGTGAGTAAAGGGGTGTAAGCACCTGGTGAGTAAAGGGGTGTAAGCACCTGGTGAGTAAAGGGGTGTATGCACCTGGTGAGTAAAGGGGTGTAAGCACCTGGTGGGTAAAGGGGTGTAAGCACCTGGTGAGTAAAGGGGTGTAAGCACCTGGTGGGTAAAGGGGTGTAAGCACCTGGTGAGTAAAGGGGTGTAAGCACCTGGTGAGTAAAGGGGTGTAAGCACCTGGTGAGTAAAGGGGTGTAAGCACCTGGTGAGTAAAGGGGTGTATGCCCCTGGTGAGTGCATACACGAAATCACCTCTCTCTCTCTCTCGAATGCACCTGGCTTTGCTTGTTGTGTCATCGCTTCTCTGCCTGGTTTGTCTCTCTCTCTCTCTCTCGAATGGTCCTTGTATTTCATATGGGGTGGTACAAGGGAAGATGCAAACACAAAGCATAAACAAACACACAAATCGGAAACCTATCCCCTCCAAGTCCCCCACCTACTCCGCCCCCCCCCCTTGTCCGACCCTACTGGTCGAAAGGGGCCTCGATCAACTGGTGCAGCTGTCCCTCACTGAGAGGGATGGTGGGGCCCCGAAAGCCGAGCTCGTCCGCCGCTAAGGCCTCATTGGTCTTGGTGCGGATGGCGTTGGCCTGCGACCGCTGGAGGCACACACTCCAGCGCTGGCGGTACTCCGTCAGCAGCTTCGCTGCTTCGTAGGAGGTAGGTGCTGCGTTAAACCGCAGCTTCGCCGCCAGCTCCGCGCATTGCCCCAAGTAAGCCATCACCCCTGGCGAGGGGTAGCCGTAGGTCTCTACTGCAAGCGCGTGGAACCCCACCCACGCGTTCCGACGGGCGTACTTCTCCTCCTTTTTCGCCGCTGCCGCCCTAGCCGCCCATCCAGGAGCTCGGTTGCAGTTCTCGTCCTGGTAAGACACCGGGTCCGTCACGGTCACGTCGCACATCCAAACCTCTCCAGTCAGGGGATGACGGATAGAGACATCCGCCTTTAGGTTTTCAACCAGAGAGTAGACATACGTCTCCTTGTGAACCGTAAACCCCGCCTCAACCCCTATGTTCGCAATCTCATCCCGCAGAGCGTGATGGGTTGCGGTCCTCCCTTTCCCCTTCTCGCAGCGCATGAGGTGGTTGGGGAGGCGATCGTCAGGGAAGGTGGTGCGGTAGCGGCAGTCACAGCGTCTGGGCACGGGGAGGGGGAGGCCTAGGCGGAAGGCAGCTGCAGTGGAGAGCTGGGATGGGCCCATCCGTAGCGAGGGGATGAGCGGGATCGCCAGCAGCCAGTCCCCCGCGCCTGGGCCTAGCACTGACTGCATCCTTTGCGCGTGGCCAGAACGGGGGTTGGGGCGCATCCGCCTTGCCTCGCGCATGACTCTCAAGAAGCGGTGGGAGTGAACCGCCAGCGCTAGGCTCTGCTGCAGCTTCAGTCCCTTGGTCTGCCTTCCCGGCCTGGAGCACCTCGAGAGCCTCTGGGGGGAGAGCTGCCTCAGCCGCAGCGAGGCGTGCAGGCATCGCATGCGGAGAGCCATGGGTCGGGTCCAGTAGGGGGAGGAGCGCGGCGATAGCGGGATGCAGTGAGATCTCCAGGGAGTGCAGGAGGTGGGCGGCGCTGATCACTGAGGCGAGGTAGGCGTAGCTGCTTTCAACAGCGGGGTCAGTGATGCCCAGGCCTCCCAGAGTCACTGGCAGTGCTGCCTGCCGCCAGATCCTCCGTCTCTCCCTGGCACTCCTCGGGCTCAAGATGTGGGCCGAAACCAAGAAGGTGTGGAGGAGCTGTTCCCCCCAAGCAGACCATTCCGCTTCCGGGAGGGCTTCCAGGGGGGTGGTTCTGGCCAGAAAAGATGCTCGGCGGCTGACACAGCGGGTGAGGAGGAGGAGACTAAGCTGGGGGTCCATCTGGGCTAGCAGGGGGAGAGGGGCTGCCGCTGCTGCCAATCTCTCTCTCACAGCGCCTGCACAGCCCCGGGGTGTGCCCACTGGGCTGCCGAGAATCTGCAACCCTTCTTCGGCGATACTAATGCCTGGGGGAACCGAAGAAGGGTCGATTGCTGCGGCAGACCACGCCGCGCATTTTCCCGGATTGTGAACCAGGCCGAGGGCGGCTAGTGCCGATGTGAGGTGGACAAATGCCGCTGTGCAGGCCGTGGCGTCGCCGAGCAGCGTGATGTCGTCGGCGTACGCCAGCAGGACCACCTGAGGGTGTGCTGCCGCCGTGTCAACGAGGCACGGATGGATGCTTGCCGCGAACAGGAGGGGGCCGAGCGGGTCCCCTTGGCGGACTCCTCTGGCGCTCTGCAGCGGGGCAGCGCCGAAGTCGTGGTCGAGGAAGAGAGAGGAGGCAGCCCCATAGGATAGGCGGACGAGGGGAATCAGCGCCTTCAGCGCCTCGTTTCTCAGCCCCTCGAACACCGCTCTCCTTTCGACCGCATTGAACGCGTTCGCGAGGTCAATCTGCAGCGCCACTGCCCCTGGGTGCACTTCCAGGTACGTGCGAGCGGTGTGGATAGCCGCTTCGATCCCCCCTGCTACTGCTACTCCGAACTGAAGGGGAGTAAAGTGAGTACGAGCGGCCGGCGCGGTCAGAAATAGGGCGGCCTTGGTAATGATCCGGAGGAGACATTCACCCACCGCGATTGGCCTCGTCCCACCTTGAGGTTTCGTAAAGGCTAACAGGCGGGAGGCCGTTAAGAGTTCCCCTGCGGTCGCGGGGTGTTTTCCTGCTAGAGCCGTGTTTGTGAGGGCGAGGAGATGGGTGAGTACTTCGGCATTCCCAAGGGCCGCGTCTCGGATGTGCTCGAAGGTGGTTCCTGAAGGCCCGGCCCCGACTCCATTGGGGAGCTTGGCGAGGAGACGCCTGAAGTCGCGGGCTTCGACAGTGGGTGGGTCTTCCGCCGTGGCAGTGTGAAGCCAATCAGGGAGTGATTGGCATGCAGGTGGGTGTCTCGCCGTGAGGGCTTCCAACACTTCAGGTGAGGCTGGCGACACGGGAGTGGCCTGGAGGGATTGAAGTGATTTTGACAGGTTACCCCGTTTTGCCAGTCCTTCCGCTCTTGCCAGGGTTCCAGTTGTGTCAGGTGCGTGGCGAGGTTGCGGTGGCAGGGAAATCGCCTGGACAGCTTCTTCGTATAGGACGGCCCAGGACCCTTGGCGAAAAAGCAGGAGCCGATTCATCATCGCGCTCCAGTCAGGCTTACGGGCTGACGAGGTTCGAAGAAGTAGGCGCGGGAGGAAGGTCAGTAACTTCCACCCAGGTGGGGACTCGGGATTGGCCGCGAGGTGGAGTAACGGTGTCAACATGCAGATCGCGAAGGATTCGCGAAGGGCTTTTTGGGGGGGTGGCGGGCAAGAGGAGGTTGGCGACTGTCGCGTAGCGGGTCAAGGTCCCAGTCTGCAACCTGGGCGAACAGGTCTGTGTTTTTCGCCAGGTCGTCAGGTTTGAGCATCACGGGGGTTGGATTAGGGGCTTCTGAATTTTCATTGGCCGCTGCAGAGTCAATTCCGTCTTCTGTCGCGGCTTGATTTCCCCCCCTTGCACGATTTCCCCCCGCGGTTCGGTTTCGATGTGTGGTTCGGTTCGCGGGATCGCCTCGGGCCTGCTGGTTTGGGGATTCCATTTCTTGAAGCAGCAGCTCCAACTCTGCCTCGTCCTCCTCTGCCTCAGCTTCGAACATCCCCTCTCTTTCTGAGTTAAAAGCGGGGTCACCCCCATCGCTTTCTTCAATCTCGACTTCGTCCTCTGCATCCTCGCTGAGCACCTCCTCGCCGCCTTCCGCGCCTTCACGCATTAGCCTTTCTGCTGTTCTCGCGTATCCGCTTGCGCCGGTACGGCGCCGATTTGTGCCGCGCGCTCCTCCACCTCGGCGTCCTCTCCCGTTCCCGCGTCGTCCGCGGCGGTTGCTGCCGCGTCCCACGCGGATTCCCCGCGTTCCTCTTCCTCCCGCCGCTCCCGCGCGCCCTGCCAGGGGCGCCCTATCCGCCTCGTCCCCAATAGGTCGGCGTGCTGGCGTCGGCTGCGGTGCTGTCGGAGGTGATGGACCCATCCGCGCGACGGGATCCGGAGCTCGAGGGTTCTGCGGAGAGCGCGCTGCCGGACCCTGCGCCTGCCGGGTTTCGACCGCGTGTCCCTGCGCATCCCTCCGCAAGCGAGCCCGTCCGCCGCTTTGAGCGGATGCTAACTCTTCCTCATCGGCCTGCCGCGCGCCCCACCTCGCCGGAGTATTCGTGGGCCCCTGCACGTGTTGCGTCAAGCCGCCCTGACGGTCAGCCGCGGCAGGAGCGTGGGCGCTCGCCTCCGCGTCAGCCTCCTCGGCAGCCCTCTCCTCGCCGCCCCTCTCCTGAGCGTCGCGAAGCCCCACAGCGCAGGGAGGGCGCTCAGCGGTCCCCGGCGCGTCCCCGTTCTCCTCGCCGCCCATCTCCTCGTGGTCGGGTAGGCCAGCGCTCACCCCGATCGCGATCCCCCGCGCAACGGTCTCCGCGGCAATCTCCGGCGACGCGGGGGAAGGGGTCACCTGGGCATCGTTGGGATTCGGGCCGACGCGAGCAGTCCCCTCCGCGACCGCACTCTGCTGGTTCCGGAGGTCGGCGGGGCCGGCGGAATGGCGGTGGGCGTGGCGGCAATTGTAGCGGGCAGGATCCCGCCCTCGATCGGGCCGCGAATGCATTTGCGGAAGTGGTGCGGCAGGCGCGGGCGAGTGGGGAGCCGACGCACGTGCACATTGAGGTGACCAACGGACCTCCCTTCGCCGCGGACCCAGGCCCGGTGGCTCCTCAGCGCGCGCCGACGCTGCGCGAGTATCTGCCCGCGCGGGAGGGGGGGGCTCGGTTTCGCACCCCTCGCCAGGTCCCGGGCTTCTCCGCGCAGCGCGTGACTGGTGGCCGGACTCCTGGCTGGTCGACGGCGTTTCCGCGCGAAGCTCCGACTGCACCTCCCCCCACTCACGCGGGGAGAGACCCCATGCTGACCATGTGCCGGATTCTGAATCTGGCGGAGGCGTGTGAGGTGGTGGCGAACTTGCAGCTGGCGGTGTGTGGGGCCACGCGGAGCTTTCCGAGCAGTTACGGTCCAGGATCCCGAGGGTCCTGCGTGTCTTTGGCAGAATCGCTCGAGTCGCCGTTGGCACCCGTGTCGGAAGCGCCCGCCGGGGTAGCGCCCTTAGCGCGTACCTTCCCCCGCCACGTGGGGGATCTTGTAGGGGCTGCTCAGGTCGGGACTCCTGTGGACACACTTCAGTCGTCGGCGCATCTCCTCCTTGCAATGACGGCGTGCATGCGCTCGATGCTTGAGGTGGAGGGGGCGGAGCCGTACACGATGTAGGCTTTCGCCTAGTGTAGAACTGCATGCCGTGTTGTCTTGTTTTAGTCCTGCTCTCCTGCTTTCTTTGCATGTGCGTTCTTACCCGTATTGGTAGTCCTCCGCCTTGTTCCTTGCCACCAGGAGCGCGCGGCCGGAGGCCGCGCAAGCGAGCGGCAGCGGCCGAAGGCCGCCGGCGCGAGCCGCCGAAATTGAACACCACACGAAATAATGAGGAGAAAAAGGCCAAAGCCCCCTTAAAAGGCTCTGGAGAGCAGAGGGCAGAGGGATGAGGCAGAGGGCAGAGGGCTAAGGGAGTCTCTCTCTCCCTCTCTCTCTCTCTCTCTCTCTCTCTCTCTCTCTCTCTCTCTCTCTCTCTCTCTCTCTCTCTCTCTCTCTCTCTCTCTCTCTCGCTCTCTCGAACGACCGCCGAAATTGAACACCACACGAAATAATGAAAGAAGCAAGGCACTAGCAGCCTTTATGTAGGCAAGGGAGGATGAGGGCAGAGGGAAGAGGCTGAGGGAAGAGGCTAAGGGTTCCCTCTCTCTCTCTCTCTCTCTCTCTCTCTCTCTCTCTCTCTCTCTCTCTCTCTCTCTCTCTCTTCTTTCCAACCCCCACGACTCCCTCCCTCCCCCACAGACCCATCCAAGTCCTTTGAGCTATGCGACATCACTGACTCAGCATCTCTTGTCGCCATCATCTGTGTCCCAGGCCTCTTCACAACCCTCCCCTTCTCCCCACTTCCCTCTCCCCCCTTTCTCTTGTGCCCTTCCACCCAGACCCATCAAAGTCCTTTGAGCTATACGACATCACCGACCCAGCCTCTCTCTTCGCCATTGTCTCCCCAGTCCCCCCTCACGCCTACTTCCGCCCCGACGACAAGCTCCCCTACATGCACCCCTCTCCGGAGTCCGAAACCCGCCCCTGGGAGCATCGGGCAGTGGTGCCTCTAGACGAGATGGGAGCAGGCGTGAGAAAATATGAAGTCTGGTGCCGGTGAGTGAGTGAGTGACTGACTGAGCCTTCTCGTGGGGTTATGGGTGAGATTTTTGCGTGCTTTTTCCCGAGACTGCATGCTCGATTCGATAGCTTGATACTCTTGAAATCACTATGTAGGTAGGATGACTTTTGAGTGACTCGAAAAGCGCCTGGATAGCTTGCATTGCATATACAAGTTCTGGTGCAGGCACACTATTGAAAGAATGGTGGGGTGGCCGAGGAAAGAGCTGGGATAAATGGGGGAATATCCCATCTTCACCCTCTTTCTGTGCCCTTGCTTATAGAATATTCACAATAAACATCCACAACCTTGCCGCTCATTTTCATTCCATGCGATTGTTTCCCCATCCAGGCACACACAACCTCCAAACACGTGGCAACAGTGGGACATCCCCACCCCATCCTCATCGCCCTCTTCACACTCCTCGTGCATGGTAGATAAATTTATCTAGTCGACATGCCCTCTTCCTGTTGCTCCCCCCATTCCAGGAACACACAACCTCCAAACACATGGCAGCAGTGGGGCATCCCTATCCTCATCGCCCTCTTCACACTCCTCCTCGTGGTGCTCGTGCTGGTGGCCGCATACCTGCAGCGGAGAAAGTTCCTGCAGACCCAGCAGCAGACGGCAGAGGCAGATAGGCTGAGACGGGAGGCAGATGCAGCAGAGGCATCAAAGAGCATGTTTGTGGCTTGCATGTCTCACGAGCTGCGGACGCCCATGGTTGGGATTATTGGTAAGAGTTTGATGGTACACTGTTGCATTCCTCCTGTTTTTGAGTGTGCTGCACATGTTGCATGAGCTGCAGACCCATGCAGCATCATGGTGCACCAGGCATGAGTGACGCTCTGGCAGACATGGGCCTAAACTCATCCCATCTTTTGAGGTGCCTCAAAAGCTGCAGATGCCACCAGGCATGATTGACGCTCTGGCAGACATGGGCCTAAACTCATTCCATCTCGCCGACCTGCTAATGGCCGGGGCATCAGCAAGAGATGTACTGCATCTGGTCAACTGTGTGTTTCTCTCAACTCCATCACTGCACCCTTCTGCTTCCCACCCACTCCCTCAAGCAGTCCTTCATTGATGGGTTTATAAGAATACAGGCATGGTAGGGACAGGTGCTTCCCACCCACTCCCTCTCTCTCTCCCACATCCCCCTTCCCCCACCAGACATGCTCGACGCTCTAGCGAACATGGGCCTGAACGCCTAAACACTCTAGTGCACCCTACACCTTCCCACCCACTACCGCTCTCCCTCGCACATCCCCCTTTCCACACCAGGCATGATTGATGCTCTAGCGGACATGGGCCTGAACGCCTCCCAGCTAGCAGATCTCCTCATGGCCGGGGCATCAGCCAAGGATGCACTGCATCTGGTCAACCGCGTGTTGGACCTGGCGAAGCTGGAGGCAGGCAAGGCCATGGTGGATGAGGTGGTGATTGATGTACGGGAGTGGCTTCATGCTACGCTGGGTTGGCATGCACAGGCAGCACGCTCGAAAGGGATCGAAAGTGAGTGGTTTAATGAAGGGGGGTGCACTGCATATGGCAAAGCTGGAGGCAGGCAAGGCGGTGGTGGATGAGGTGGTGATTGATGTACGCCAGTGGCTCCGTGCTGCTTTGGATTGGCATGCGGAGGCAGCAAGCTCCAAAGGCATTGAATGTGAGTGTCTGTTGATTGAATGTGTGTTGATGACTGGTGAGGAGCGCTAGAAGGGGGATGCACTGCGCTCGCCAAGGGATTACCTTTATTGGTCAAGTACACCGGCTCTAGACTCATGTGTGTAGAACACGTTTTGTTCGTGTCTGAAGAACGTGCATGGTCGAAACTCTTCCAACTCTTGGACAAGCAGGATTATGTTTGGAACACTGCCTCTGGCATTTTGTAACACCTTGAGCTATTGCAAGGGCGCCGTCACGTTGTTCTTAACATTGTGTAACATACACTATGTGTCTCATTTCGATGGCATGTGTTTGTTCAATGCACCTTGCCTTCTTTCTCACTTTCATGCGTTGGAAACTTTCACCCTCCTTCCTCCCCATGCAGTGAGCGGCATTGTGGGAGACGAGTGCCCCACGCATGTCATTGTGGACCCCATGCATCTCGGCAGCATGGTCAAGGAGATCACAGGTGGGCTGAACCAGCTGCTGGAAAGCTACTGCTGCCCAAATCTGTGGGTGGGGGGATGATGTGGGCATGCGATGGTAACTGCCATGTGCACGCCCTTGTGATGGTAAAGGATCATCCCACCACACTTACCATCATCCACACCACACCCCACAACACTTACCGTCATCCACACCACACCCCACCACACTTACCATCATCCACAACTCACCACACTTACCATCATCATCCACACCCCACCATGAATGCACCTGTGATCTCCTTGAGCTTCATGGTAGATTTGCAGCTCTTTTGAATGGCCTTCACGTGTTCTGCATATGGTGACCACTTCCACTTACCATTTCCAGTTACCACTTCTGGGTTACCATTTCCAGTTACCACTTCTGGGTTACCATTTCCAGTTACCACTTCTGGGTTACCACTTCTGGGTTACCACTTCCGGTTACCGCTTCCTCAACTATGTTTCAGATAACGCAGTCAAGTTCACAACACAAGGCCATGTGACAGTGCGGATGTCGCTGGTGCCGCAAGGGACAAGCTTGCAAGACACCCTTTGTTGCCAGGGTAAGGCTGTTCTGAGTGGTTGGCTGTAGCGTTGGTGGTGTTTATTCATGCTCAGCTCACGCCCAAGCTCACAATGCTTGCTCGTCCTCATACACTTTCTCTCCCATTTGATAACCTAGTCTCAACCCCACGTCAGTCCTATCCTCTTTCTCATTCGTCAACCTCCCGCCCTCGCTTCCCCCACACCTTTCCCTTCCCACCTCTCCACCCGCATTGCACCTTCTCTCTTCTCCGCTTTTTTAAGGCACATGCACTAAAAAAATCCACTCCACCCACACTCTCTTCTCCCCTCCACGTTTCTCCATATATCCTCGGCCTTTCTTCAGCCACCCCACCCGCACCCACTGCTGCCTGCCACGGCCCATAGTCCATCTTCTTTTCCAGGGCACCTCAAAGCCCGTCTTCCTCTCTCCACGTTTCCCCCGTCCACACCAGGCCTTTCCTCACCACGAGCACCCACTGCTACTGCTGCCCATGGGCTCTCCGCCTGGCTTTGTTCTAGCTGCCGCTGGCTGCTCAAGGCTGTGAGGGGAGAACCAGCAGCATCAACAGGAGCAGCGGGCAGTTCTTGGGGGGAGGGGGGGCATGAGAGGCGGCACGGGAGTCAAGAGAGGAGGCCCACTCGAAAAGCAGGCAGGGAGCGTGGGAGAGGGAATGGGAGTGGGCAAGAGAGGGGTGGAGAGCGGTGCATGCTGGTGCTGTCATGCCAAGACTCGGGCTGCGGCCTCCCAGCGTCTCTCCACACAGCGAGTGGCAGTGAAGGGCCTTCCTACTTCTCCCTCCTCGTGAGCTTCCATCTCTTCCCTCCCTGCTGTTTGTTTGTCTCCCTCCCCTTTTCCGCCTCGTCCCTCTTGTTTCCTCCATCTCCCACCCTCCTCCGTTCCTCCTTTCAGCTGCATGTTTCCGCCTTCCATCCCCCTCCCCTTCCCTTCCCTCCCCTCCCCTCCCCTCCCCTCACCTCCCCTCCCCTCCCTTCCCCTCTCCACTCCCCTCCCCTCCCCTCCCCTCTCCCCTCCCCTCCCCTTCCCTCCCCTCCCCTTTCATGCTCTTCCTTCCCCTTTCCTCCTCTTCCCTCCCCTCCCCTCCCCTCCCCTTCCCTTCCCTTCCACCCTCCTCTCCCTCGCTCACTCCTCTTCTCTCATGATTTACCTCACACAGCCCAACACACTCTCTTCTCACACAGCCCAACACACCCTCTACTCACACAGCCCAACACACTCTCTTCTCACACAGACCAGCACACTCTCTTCTCACACAGCCCAACACACTCTCTTCTCACACAGTCCAACACACTCTCACACTCTCTTCTCACACGGCCCAACTCTTCCCACTCTACTCGTCTGGTAATGTTCAGAGCTGACTGACAACATGCCCATCCCTCACATGCCCATCTCTGTTAAATCGCTTTTGAGAATACTCAAAAGCGATATCAACTCGTCTGGGAATGTTCAGAGAGTTGGCTGACAACATGCCCATCCCTCACACGCCTATCTCAAACATGTGTCATTCGCACGCACTTTCACACCGCCCATCTCAAACATGTGTCATTCGCACGCACTTTCACACCGCCCATCTCAAACATGTGTCATTCGCACGCACTTTCACACCGCTCATCCCGTCTCTTCTGTTGCCACTCTTCCAGGAATCGCGGGAGCAGAGGGAAGCCAGGAGTGGGTCAGGGGCAGCACTTGGGCTCGTGTTGGTGCAGCAAACGGTGAGTCCCTCAAAGGACACGGCTTATTTTTCACTGTGTTACCAATTCCGATTTTTGAGACGTCCCAAAACTAGAGGGAGGCGCGGAGGGGGTCAGGGGCAGCACTCGGGCTTGTGTTGGTGTGGCAAGCAGTGAGTGCATTAGACATCTGTTCATTCTTCATTTTCACTGTCTTACCAATCCCATGGTGTTGTTGTTGCTGCTGCTGCTGCTGTTCAATTCTAGGCCCGGTTTTCAATTGTGGAAACACACCTTCTCATCTCTCTCCTCCTTCTTCTTACTCTCCCCCAGGTGACTCTAATGAAGGGAGAGCTCGCCTTTGACTCACAGCCCGGGTGTGGCAGCACAGTGGCTTTCTCTGTGCCTGTAGCCACCCCCCCGTTACAAGAACACTGTCCAGAGGAACAGCATTCAGGCAGTCAGGAACCACAGCAGCAGCAGCAGCAAGAGCAGGATCAACAACAAGGGGAAGCCGTATGGCATGGCGAAGGGCAAATGGGTGGGTCAGGAGAATTTTCAGGTGCCTGCAGCAGTGGCCATGAGCATGACACGGAGTCAGGAGAGTATTCAGGTGCCAGCAGCAGATGGCTGCTGCTGCACAGCCAGGCGAGTGATCAGGTGACTCAACAAAACCAGAGCCACCAGCAGCACCAGCAAGAGCAGCAGCAGCAGAATCAGCAGAAACAGCAGCAGGGAGCGAGCTCCTTTCAGCGAGGCTGGAGCGAGAGCGAGAAATCGAGTGTGTGTGCGAGTGCACATGAGGGTGGGAGTGTACGTGAGGGTAGTGCAAGGTGTGGGCGATCTATCTCATTGTGCGAATCTGGAACAACCACTGTTGCTGCTGGCATGGGCATGCGTGCAGGCATGGGTGCTGGTGCTGTTGCACGTGGTAGTGGTGGTAGTGCTCGTGTTGGTGGTGCGGTGGATGAGGCGGTGACGCGGGCGTGGGTGGGGGGGCTGCGAGTGCTAGTGGTTGACGACACGCCCGTCAACCTCCTCGTGGCCCGCCGCTCCCTCGCCCGCTGGGGTTCCATTGTGACCACAGCTTCACGTGGGGAGGAGGCTATTGACTTCATTGCTGCTGGAGTGGCGGAGGGGAGAGGGCAGGAGGAGGGGAGAGGCGAACATGCTGTTGGGGAGGAGGCGAGAGGAGAGCAGGAGGCATGTGCATCATTGCAGCATGGCTTCGACTTGGTTCTCATGGACCTGCAGATGCCGGGCATGGACGGGTGAGTGGTTGTTGTGAGGGGTGGTGAGTGGTGGGCATGGGCGGGTGAGTGGTTATGAATGGTTGTGAATAATGGGCATGGTTGTGTGAGTCATGAACGTGCATACGAAACCTTTCCCTGTGCGAACCTGGTTCATAGCAAACTTGATCCCTCTCTGCTTGATATCTCTTTTGTTCCTTCCTCCTGTTCCTCCCTTCCTGCTGTTCCTCCCTTCCTCTGTTCATCCCTTTCCCCTGTTACTCTTGCCGAGGCAGCTTTGCAGCAGCAGCAGCCATACGAGCCCTTGAGAGGAGAGTGGAGTTTGAATCAATTTCACGGGCACGGCAATCGCAGCAGCATAGGCCGCAGCACACCCCTTCGGATCTGCCCGTCCCACCCCTAGAATTTGCGAACCCTGCTGCTGCTGCGGCAGCCGCCGCAGCCGCCGCCGCAGCCGCCGCCGCCGCCGCTGCTGCTTCTGCTGCAACTTCTGGTGCTGCTGGTGTTGCTGCTGCTTCTCCTGCTGCTGGGTGGCCCGTCTCCCTGCGGGTGCCCATAGTGGCTCTGACGGCAGACGTGGATCGCGGAGTGGTGCAGAGGTGTGCAGAGGGGGGGTTTGACGGTGTGCTGCAGAAGCCAGTGGATGCCCACCTGCTCGCCGCCCACCTCTCCCACATGCACTCCCAGAGATCCCTCCTGCGGGTCGGGTCACACCCCGCTCTTGGTCAAGCTACGGACAGATACGACTGATGCAGCACTGAATGATCTTTTAGACGGCTCAAAACTCATGCCTGGCGGGCCGTGTCAATTTATGAAAACGGATTCGACAGATGCAACGGCCAATTATGCAGCAGTCACTAATCCAACGGCTTGAAAATCACCTCTTCTAGGCGCATAAAAGCTAACTTCTATGGGTCGTGGTCATAACACACTCGGGTCGTGGGTTGTTTCATTGAGTCTGAAGGCCAGCCCAACCACTGACAAATACGACACTTACTGCAGCCAATGATCAGCATTCAACATTGTTTACAAGAGCAGAGCACACCCGGGTTGTTTCACTATGTCTGAAGACCACCCCACCCCAACCACTGACATGTGCGGTACGTGCAGCAGCCAGTGATATTTCGACTGAGTAAGACTTGCTCAGGTTGCTTCTCTGTTCCTGAGAAAAACTACTGACTTATATATGACAGGCACGCCAAATCATGCTGCTATTGCACTGACTGATCAGGTGGTGCCCTGATTGGACAGATTGTGCTAGCTGCATTTCTTACTACCGTATATGGTTTATAATAAATTATCTTAAATGACGGTCTGCATGTTTAGCACACCAAACAAATGCTTTACTTGAGCCTAGGGCAGTGCTAGGCACTAATTAGTCTGCACTGACTGGCTGGAAAGTGGTCGTGCGTTGTGAACTTGTGACCAAACTACGTAGTCAGGTGGATGGATTTGTCTTTTACTAAATGCTAGTGGATGGCTCATGCAGATCTGGGTTCTATAGTATTCAGCAAATGTTGACTATGGTTAAACATGTTAGAAACTAGACGAGGGAAAATGATTGCATTGAGAAGAAAGTTGGTACAAGTGCTAACCCTAATTGGGTTGTACCCCTTATGGGCTACCCCACTACAGCCTACACAATATAAACATTATGACAGTTTGACAAAACATGCACATCAAACTGAAGCTATCCTACAACTTGCATCAATAACTGCCTCGTGAACTGTTAACCCATCAATAGCTATAAAACCATTTAAACTGCAATCAACAACTGGAATGCACCAATCCTCCCTGCATGCCAGTACTCCGCATTGTTGTCCTTTTTCCCGGGCCTGGGGTACCATTCATCGTCATCACATGCCCAGTCCTCCTCCTCACCAGCAGCATCTACTGCACCATGACTTGCCTCAGCATTCAGCAGCATCAAACTGATTCTATCCTACAACTTGCCTCAGCATTCATGGCCTTTTCATCCCCATTGTCAACATGAACCCCACATTGAGCATTCGCTTCCCTGCAGCTGGAATCATCTTCGTCATCCTCTCCCCTTGTGTCTTGTAGAATGAATTCAGTAGGTGCCTCGTAAAACGGTTTCGCTTCATCTTCCTCCGCGTTCCCCACATGGACATCATCCATGATCTCGACTCGACTCGACTCCTCCCTTGCCACGATGAAGGGCGAGAATCAAACGCTCCTTGCTGCTTTGAGTTGTGTGTGCCAATCCAAAGCAGCACGAAGCCACTCACGCACATCAACCACTGTCTCATCCGCCACCGCCTTGCCTGCATCCAGCTTCGCCAGGTCCAACACGCGGTTGACCAGATGCAGTGCATCTCTTGCCGATGCCCCAGCCATGAGGAGATCCGCTAGCTGAGAGGCATTCAGGCCCATGTCCGCCAGAGCGTCAAGCATGCCTGGTGGGCAAGAGGGATGGATGTGGGAGAGAGAGGGGAGTGGGTGGGAAGGAGTAGGGTGCAGGTATGGAGCTGAGAGAAACACGCGGTTGACCAGACGCAGTGTATCACTTGCTGATGCTTCCCCCCCTCCCCCCATGAGGAGATCTGCTAGCTGGGAGGAGTTGAGACCCATGTCTGCTAGAGCGTCGAGCATGCCTGGTGGGGGATAAGGGAGGGATGTGGAAAGAATAACGGTGCACGTATGGAGCGAAGAAGAAGGGCCATGTATGATTGACCAAATGTAGTGTACCTTTGAAATCAACACTGTACCTACTGCACTCTGGCTCTTTTTCTTACGCGCCTACAAAAAACACACTCAGTAAAGCATGAACACTGCACTTACCAGGAATCCCAACCGTGGGTGTTCTGGGCTCGTGAGACATGCACGGTATACTCAAAGACACAGGAGGAGGATCACAATCATACCAGTTATCCCAACCATGGGTGTTCTGAGCTCATGAGACATGCACGCGACAAACATGCTCTTAGACGCCTCTGCACGCTCCGCCTGCCGTCTCAGCCTATCTGCTTCCGCCACCTGCTGCTGGGTCTGGAAGAACTTGGCGCGCTGCAGGCAGGCTGCCAGCAGCACGAGCAGCACGAGGAGGAGCGCGAAGAGGGCGATGAGGATGGGGATGCCCCACGATTGCCATGCGCTGGGAGGCTGAGTGTTCCTGGAATTGGGGGGAATAACAGGAAGAGGGCACGTAGGTTATAGTATGTATGCATATGTTGCTGTGCACGGGCATAGTAACAGGGCGATGAGGATGGGGACGCCCCACGATTGCCATGCGTTGGAAGGCTGTGTGTGCCTGGATGAGGGGGGGATTAACAAGGTCTTTTCTCTATAATATTTACAACACAGGGGCATAGTAAGAGGGTGAATAGGGCGAGGAGGGCGAAGAGGGAGATGAGGATGAGGATGCCCCACTGCTGCCATGCGCTGGGGGGCGGCGTGTGCCTGGATGGGGGTGGGTTGGAGATAACACGAAGGAGGTGGATATTCGCGGGCTCATAAGAAATCCCACATAATGCTTTGAAGAGCGTACCTACACCAGACCTTGTATCTGAAAGCTATCCAGATAGGTTCTGGACAAACTCAATAGTCATCCTACATAATGCTTTGAAGAGCGTACGTGCACCAAGCTATCCAGATCAGATGGCTTTTGAGTCGACTCAAAATTCATCCTACATAATGCTTTGAAGAGCGTACGTGCACCAAGCTATCCAGAGGCACCAGGTCTCTGTGTTCCTAGGGGCGAGTCCCAGAGTCCGAAGTGGGGTGCATGTGGGGGAGTGAGAGAGCGAAAGGGCGAGTGATAGAGCCCGAGGGGCAGGTTTCAGAGTCGAGAAGGCCCATTCACTCTCCCATAAGGCTTACTCACTCACCTACACCAGGCATGCTCTGCTCTCATCTCCTAGAGGCACCACGGCCCGATGCTCCCAGGGGCGTGTTTAGGAGCCGACAAGGCTCACTCACAGCCTCACGAGAAGGCTCACTCACTCACCGGCACCAGACTTCATATTTGCGCACGCCTGCCCCCATCTCAACTAGAGGCACCACTGCTCGATGCTCCCAGGGGCGGGTTTCGGACTCCGGAGAGGGGTGCATGTAGGGGAGCTTGTCGTCGGGGCGGAAGTAGGCGTGAGGGGGGACTGGGGAGACAATGGCGAAGAGAGAGGCTGGATCGGTGATGTCGTATAGCTCAAAGGACTTTGATGGGTCTGTGTGCGAGGGGGGAAATGGGGGAATGGAAGGGGTGGGGAGGAGGGGGAGTAGTGGGGGAGAGGGAGTGAGAGAGTAAGAAGAGCACAAAACATATGACAAGTCCTCTAGGTGCGTAAAAGTTACAACTCTTCCAGGACCTTCTGTGCACTAGTCCGTACACTGGTTTCACATTCACTGCTAACTGTTTCGAGCTGTGAATGGGGACTCATGAGGCGCCTGGAAACTCACCAGGTGCATACAACTCCTCTAGGACCTTCTGTGCGATGTAAGTCACGCCAATAGATGCAGCAAGTGAAAACGCAATGCTTCCATTGCTGATTGCCTCGAGGAGTTAGTGGGGACTTGTGAGACGCCTGGAAACTCACCAGGTGCATACAGCTCCTCTAGGACCTTCTGTGCGATGTAAGTCAAGTCAATAGATGCAGCAACTGACCCGTACACTTCTCCTGCTGCATACTGTCTCGAGCTGTTAACAGGGACTTGTGAGGCGCCTGAACACTCACCAGGTGCACAGAACTCCTCTAAGACTTGCTGTGCGATGTAAGTCACGTCAATAGATGCAGCCGGTGGCCTGTACACTGCTCGTGCTGCAGACTGTTTCGAGCTGTTAATGGGGACTTATGAGGCGCCTGAACACTCCCCAGGTGCATACAGCGCTTCACTCACCAGGTGCATACAGCTCCTCTAAGACCTGCTGTGCTATGTAAGTCACGTCAATGGATGCAGCAAGTGAACCGTACACTGTTCCCACTGCTGATTGCCTCGATTTGTTGGTGGGGAGGCTGCTGCGGAGAGGAAATGCGACACCTGCGGCAAGGTTGGGAGAATGAAGGGGGGTTGGAGACAGATGGACACACCTAAAGCCGCCTGATTGGAAACACCAAGCATTCTGTGTGGTGCTTCTGCTGCTGCTGATCGCCTCAAGGGCTTGGTTGGTGGGGAGGCTGCGGAGGAGAGGAAAGGCAACTCCTGAGGCGGGGTAGGAAGAGACAAAAGGACCGGAAGCAGGTATTTATTACTTATTGTCACTTGTGATTCGATGGCGAAGTTGCATCCTTGACTCGGCGCATGAGTGAGAGAGAGGGATCTCCAAGGAGGGTAATCCTTTTTGTGCAAGAACTCTGGGGAACTTCAGAGGCTATTACTCACTCACGGGATGCAGCCATGTGTGAAAAAAAAAACCAGACCATTGCTATCTTACTCACCAAGTTAAGATCAAGGAAGAAACACACACACACACACACACACACACACACACACACACACACACACACACACACACACACACACACACACACACACACACACACACACACACACACACACACACACACACACACACACACACACACACACACACACACACACACACACACACACACACACACACACACACACACACACACACACACACACACACACACACACACACACACACACACACACACACACACACACACACACACACACACACACAACAAACACACTCACTAGACCTTTGAGGTGCTTCATAAGGAGCTGCTCCCTTCCCCACTCACCGAATCCGGCATGGGTGAGGGAGGCGAGGGGGTAGGGCCAGGAGTAGAAGTGCCTTCCCTCCTCCACGAGTGGAATCAACGAATAGAATCGTTGAAACATGTCGACGTTGCTGGGGCCGTTGGTGGCAAAGAGCGTTGTGAGCTCGAGGATTTTGGGGCAGTAGATGGGGCGGCGGGCACTGACAACCAGCGTGTTGTCTCTGATGCTGCCGTACTGCTTCTCAAAGGCCGGCCTGCCGCAAAGTGCGTGGGATCGGGTAAGAATGGATGAGAGGCAAGATGGAAAATAAAAGAAATTTGCCATTAGCGTTGCGTCCGCCAACCCTTTTACGCACACATACTAGTTATTCTTATGTTTGCGTAACACTCCTACCGCTGATAGTAAGTCTGGGGCAGTGCAGATTGGGATGAGAGTAAACTCGAAACAGGGGAAAACTCGAAACAGGGCAAATCAGGTCCCATTAATCTAACTCTCGAATCCCCTCCACCCTCTCTGCTCTCCACTTCACCACACCAACCTCCCTCCCCTCTCAGCTCTCTGCATCCCACACAACCACACCCTAACCGCATGATCAATGAGACATCTCAGACCTCTCCCTTCTCACCACTCTCCCAAACTCTCACCTCCCTTCAACCTTTCCTCTCTCTCCACTCCACTCCCACCGCCCTCCCTTCTCACCTTTCTGCATCGCGCACCAACGCACATGCGAGTGCACCCGTGTTCCCCGGGCGGGCTTGTGCAATGCGAGTGAGATAAGACACCCACATGCTGCCGTTCAAACACCGGCCCATGTCCCACTTGCCCCGCTGCCCTGGCGTTCCCATCACAGATATCAGCCCCGCCAGAGTCTGAAGAACGGGGGAAAAACGGAATCAGAAGATTATATTATGTGAGTGAACGGAACAAGCTCAACAGCAAAAGGCACGAGCTGCTGTAGCATGAGGGCATGAGGGTATGAGGGTATGAGGGCATGAGGGTATGAGGGCATGAGGGCATGAGAGCATGAGGGCATGAGGTTATGAGGGCAGCACTCCAACCCAGCCTCATCTCACCTGCATCTGCCCGGCGTGGGCCAGCACGAGCTGCTGCAGCATGAGGGCGCGTTCCTTGCACCACACGCCTAACGCCTCCTCCCGGTGCCTCTCATACTGCGAGTGCCGGTCCCACAGCAGCCATGCCGCTGTCACGGCACCGCATGCTACCCACACGACCACCAGCACCGTGAACAGGGGCGCTGTGAGAGGATGGGGAGGGATGGGAGAGAGAGGGGAGGGAGAGCGGAGAGAATAGTGAGGATGAGAGAGGGGAGAGTAGGGAGAGTAGGGAGAGTGAGAGAGCACCACACGCCCAGCGCCTCCTCTCTGTGCCTCTCATACTGCGAGTGCCGGTCCCACAGCAGAGCAGCCATGCAGCTGTCACCGCGCTGCATGCTACCCACACGACCACCAGCATCGTGAACAACGGTGCTGGGAGGGGGAAGGGAGGGAGGGAATTTAGGGGGAGGAGCAGGAGAAGGATGGGGGAAGCGAGGGGTGAGAGGGAGGGGTTGCTGCTGTTGCTGTGCCGCATGCCACCCACACGACCACCAGCACCGTGAACAGGGGAGCTGGAAGAGGAATGGGAGGGAGGGAATGCGGAGGGAGGAGCAGGAGAAGGATGGGGGAAGCGGAGGGTGAGAGGGAGGAGCTGCCGCTGCCACTGTGCCGCAGGCTAACTACACGACCACCAGCACCGTGAACAAGGGAGCTGGGAGGTGGAGGAGAGGGAGGCCATGAGGAATATCAGTGCAAGCAACGTTTGAGGGGGGGATTGAGAGGTGAGAGAGGAGGGCAAGTGAGAGAGGAGGGGACAGGCGAAGGGAGGCGCAGAGAGAATGGGAGGGAGGGGGGATGTGAATTGAGACACCAGTGCAAGTAGCATTTTCTGAGAGTGTTTAGCAATAGAGCAACTCAGGGACTCAAAGTAACGTCTCCTGAAAGCATGTGGCGGCACAGAGCACAGCTCCGCGGTTTGACCAGACCAGCATGAGATCCGTAGGCATGAGATCATCATGAGATCCCAGGCATGATAAGATCCCAAGTACGCATGATGAGATCTCTACGCATGATGAGATCTCTACGCATGATGAGATATCCAGGCATGATGAGATCTCTAGGCTCTATGCATGAGATCTCTAGGCATGATGGGATCTCTAGGCATGATGGGATCTCTTCTAGTAGAAGGCATGATGAGATCTCTAGAAGGCATAATGAGATCATTAGAAGGCATGATGAGATCCCTAGAAGGCATGATCTAGAAGGCATGATGAGATCTCTAGAAGGCATGATGAGATCTCTAGAAGGCATGATGAGATCTCTAGAAGGCATGATGAGATCCTACTAGGCTTAGTCAAGCGGTCATACTCATGTGATCCTAGCCATGCGATCCCAGGCTTGCGACCCTGGTCACACGGGTTGAGAGAAGGATGGGAGAGGCAGAAAAGGGAGTGGGAGAGAGGGGAAGACCCTTCCCTTTTCCGTCTGGCGAGTCGGACGGCCAGAGAGATGTCACGGAAGAGGGAGACGGAGATCGAATCTCGTCCTACTACCGATTCTAATCCTCACATTCCTGGGATAGAGCCTAAGCACACTTCCCTCATTGTTACCCTGGAATAGTAGTACTACTAGCCTACGACTAGGCCCACATTCCTCGTTGTTGCCCTGGAATAGTAGTACTACTAGCCTACAACTAGGCCCACATTCCTCGTTGTTACCCTGGAATAGCACCGAGGAGCAACCGACTGGAGCTCCCGCCACTGCCGTGTTATCCTCCCCATCCCCCGCCTGTTTCTGCTTCAAGCAACTTGGGAGGTGCCTTCTCCAACCGTCGCCGTGCGCTTTCGGCGTCATCAGAAGCTGCTACTAGAACAGCTGTGACTGCTGGACCGCCACCGATTTCCCTGTGCATGGCCAGCGGCGAGCGGGGCTCGCGGCAGAACGGTATATTAATCAGTCGTAGCTTACAAATTCACTGACAAAGGTGTGGAAATAGTGGTTGTTATTGGGTCTATCTCAGCCATTCACGGTCAAAGTTATCCTTCGGTGTTGTCTTGATATCCTCAGCCAACTAGCTGATTCAGTGTGGGAAACCCATTTCTTGGACACCACAATCACAACCCCAACTGAACCGATATGACATGCCAATTCTGGAGCAGATTCCTAGGGTGTTTCACACGGGTACAATTGGATTTTCTATTATTTCTCCCAACAAAATCCAGCAACTTCAGGACTGACCCTTACAAACTCGAGTGCTTCTCGGAACCCATTCCATGTTCTAAAACTAGATTGATGTTCAACCACTCTTCTCTACAGTGAGGCTGAAATACGGATACCTTCCCATTCTCCTTCCCTTCAACGAAAAACAAAATAATTTTAGAAAAAACATTTTCCTTCACTGCGGTTTGTCCCCCAGCTGTGAGGGGAAGAAGGGGTGGAGGTGTTGCAAGGCATGCGATGAATTTGCTCCTGAGATGTGAAACTGCACCAGGAACATGAAACGGGAAAGATTTTTTATAACATGAAGCCTCCTTGTATATTATCACAGAAGATCTGTCTGGGGCTCCTAAAAAACCTTGTTGCATCTGAGCTGGCGAAGGTAGGGCAGCAGGCCAGGCCGTTGTAGCTGAAAAGATTTTTATGCGAGTGGGAGAAAGTGACGTGAGGTGGCGTGAGGGCACCCCACTGCTGCACCCACATTCTCGCCACACGTAATTTGGCTTGCACGGGCACGGCAATGATCTGGCTGCAAGCGGGTAGGCAACAGTTTTAGATTGACAACATTCTGCCAAACTGCCACACATCACGTATGGTCACAAAATTTAATGCTCAATAGAACATAAAAACTACCTGAGTTTCGATCTAGATTCAGGAATATTTATCTCACGCACGGTTTTGTTCGTGTCACTGCAAACCACTGTTATAACCGAAATTAGTTAGCAACCAATTCTGAAAACCTGTTCATGCAAGTTACTATGTCTTCCACCCCTCACGGTACACCCTCTTTCTCAACCTTTTCACCTTGCGCGACTCGTCGCTACAGTACTTGTCTCATGCGATCTGGTGCCAATAAACGTTCCTAGGCAACCTGGGGGGAAAGCCGGACCACGTGACAAACTGGCTCAAGGACGTAAAATCTCCGTAATCGCTTCATAACTTTCTCAAACAGATGAAAACGTTGACAACGCTTTTTGTAAAGTGCATAACCTTACCTAACCGCATTCTTCGCATTGTGCTTGTACAGAAGGTGACAAGACCATTCTGAACGTGGTGACGTTCTACAATCCATGTACGTTCTCCAACCAGGTGCTCTACTAGCGCGAAAGAGGGTGTACATGTTGTACATTCTTGTGAAGATTGAAACAGAAATGAATGAGAGAAAGAGAGGGGTTTCACTAGCAAGCAGTTGAGTACATATAGCAAACCCTAAATTGGGTTGTACTGACTATTGAGTACCCCACTGCAGGCTAGACAAAACATAACATTCTGACACACCCCCATAGCCAAAGTGGGGTGTAATCAGCACAACAAGCAAGCAAAAACACAAGCTCAGGGTGGATCACAATGTCACCACACAATCTGAGCACAAGTACAAGAAGCAGCAATTTATAGTTCACAAATGTAAGCAAAGCTAGAGGCTATCGCAGAGGGCAAGTGTGGAGGAGGAGAGAATATGAGAGGAGAGGAGGTAGTGGGCGGCAGCTGAAGCTGCTGGCACACGGCGCAACTGGAGCAACTGGCACACGGGCAACTGGAGCAACTGGCACACTGGCAACTGGAGCAACTGGCACACGGGCTACTGGAGTAACTGGCTCCGCGGCTAACTCTGAGCGACAGGAGCAACGGACTCACGGGCGACTGGAGCAACTGGCTCACGGGCGACTGGCGCAACGGGCTCACGGGCGACTGGCGCAACGGGCTCACGGGCGACTGGAGCTGCGGGCGTCACGGCGGCCACCCCCCTTCAACCTCCCCAAACTATCCCACCCCCCTTTCACACACCCCCTGCTGCACCCCTAGGTTCACTCACACACGCCTCCCCCTTAGTACCACTCCGTCGACTCCCACACACCCACCCCCCTCAGCGGCAGCTGCAGCAGTGGGAGACAGAGGAGGAGGAGGAGCAGGGGTGAACACACACCCGCCACCCCCTACTCGCCACCCCCAAACCCTAACACAGGGCAGGGCGGGATGGCGGGTAGGGAGGTTACGGGGGGGGGGGGGGGGGCCGACGCGCGGCCTCCCAGGGCACCAAAACAGGCGGGAGAAGGGGCGACGCTCGGCCCCCCCCCCAGGTCGCCGGACCCCTCAGGTCGCCCCGCCAGGCGACGGGAAAAGAGGGGGGGGGGGGGGGGGTGCGAGGGCCCCCGGTGCGCCGCGACAGGCGGCGGGACATGGCCGGGGTGGGGCCGGGGCAGGGCCGGGGCAGGGTCGGGGCAGGGGCGGGGCAGGGCCGGGGCAGGGCCGCGACAGGGCCGCGACAGGGCCGGGGCAGGACCGCGTCAGGGCCGCGACAGGTCCGAGACAGGGCCGGGGCAGGGGCCGCGACAGGGTCGCGAAGGGCGACGGGGCAGGGCCGAGGCGAGGCCGTGACAAGGCCGCGACAGGGCCGCGACGGGGTCGCGAAGGGGCCACGAAGGGGCCACGAAGGGGCCACGAAGGGGCCGCTAAGGGCGCTTCGGGCAGCAGGGCAGAAAAAAAAGTTTTAGCGAAGTGGTGGGCCCGAGGAAGGAACAGTCCCAGGAGGGAACCAGCTCTATACCATGTGAAGATTGAAACAGGAATGCATGAGAAAAAGAGAGGGGTTTCACTAGTAAGCAGTTGAATACATATAGCAAACCCTAAATTGGGCTGTACTCACTATTGAGTACCCCACTGCAGGCTAGACAAAACATAACATTCTGACAACTCTATCCATGAAATGTGGTTCGTCATCATCATACATTGTTTCATTTGTTAGTGTCAGTCATCTTTTGTTTGCATAACTGATTGAAAGATTTACAGTAAATACCTGTCATTTGACTCGCATGTGAACATGTAAATAAGGAACATAAATATATGAAACTTATTATAGCATCTGCCAGTTCAATTAAGCATTGGCTTGATGGTTGTATATCATATTCAACATCATTTCTAATAGGGTGCTCTTGATAGATAGGTTTATCAAATAAAAAATGCAATTGTACATTATATATAAAAATTCTAATTCGGTTATGCCATCACAACTTCATCTTCAATGTCTCCGCCACTTCAAGAATAAGTCACGCCATCTCTCTTTGACATTTTTATAAAACAAAATCATATTGATAATTTCACTTTGAACGATATTGATGCAATCACTTTTTCACTGGTAAGCTTTATTGGCACTATGATTTTGTACCGCATTATAACAGCCAAGAGAGTGCTAGTATATCGCAACTGTTTGGTTGAAACAGTGCACACGAAGATTAAGGTTGGAATTTTTGTCTTTATAATCTGGATACACTTTATAAAAATACGCATATTTTGTTTTTTTTTTGTTTTACTTTCTTTATGTTCACGATACATTTTATTAAAACCGTATTTGCGTACGATAACTGAAAGTATAACTTGGCATTATATTAGTGAATGTAACACATAGAGTGGCTAGCTAAGTACTCGAAATAGTACATTCCCTTATTACACAACCATAACCATATATTTATACACCCAGTGCGGTTGTTTCGAAATATATGGTTACCGTAAGCCCCCGGATAGAAGCGCAGGCCTCGGATAAGCGCCGGCGCTTATATCCGGTCCTCGATTATAAGCCCACCCCCTAAAAAAAGATGATTTATTATAAGCGCATGTTGTTTTTTCATTTGAAAGCCTGACGAAATGCAGAAACGAATTTCACATTATCAGGGAAACGAACTACAAACTTGATTTCCCACACACTGATCTCAAATTTTTATGAGAATTGTACGAGGAATGAAAACAGAGAAGAGGGGTTTCACTAGCAGGCAATTGAGTACATATGGCAAACCCTAACAGGGCTGTACTCACTATAGAGTACCCCACTGCAGACTAGAGAAATATAACATTCTGACACACCCCCATAGTCAAAGTGGGGTATAATCAGCACAGCAAGCAGTCATAGAATAGTTCAAAGACACAAGCAAAGCTAGAAGCAGTCACAGAGGACAAGTGAGGAGGAGGAGGGACTGTGACAGGAGAGGAGATAGGAGGCGACGGGTGAAGCCGCAGACACACGGGCAACAGGAGCGGCGCGCACGGTGGCTCCCGGAGCAGAGCCCCGGACTATAGGAGTAACTGGCTCCGCGGCTAACTCTGAGCGGCAGGAGCATTGGACCCACGGGCGACAGGCGCAGCAGGCTCTCTGAGCTACCAGAAGCAGAGCCCCGGACTACTGACGCTGCTGACGACACGACGGCTGCCTCCACTCAAACTCCCCCAACTGTCCTACCCCCCTTTCACACACCCCCTGCTGCACCCCTAGCTCCAATCCCGTGTCACCCTCCTAGCGCCACTCCCTCGGCTCCCACACATCCACCCCCCTCAGCGGCAGCTGCAGCAGTGGGAGACGGAGGAGGAGGAGGAGCAGGGGACGACTCACACACCCGCCACCCCCATACCCGCCACCCCGTAGTTGCACGATGACAGGAGGCGGCAGGGGCGGCTCGCGGGCTGCAGGGGCGGCACGCGGGCTGCAGGGGTGGCTCGTGGGCTGCAGGGGCGGTTCGCGAGCTGCAGGAGGGGCAGCGCGCGGGCCCCCGAGGGCGCCTCGACGGGTGACGGAAGTGGGGGCCGCGCGGGCCCTCGAGGGCGCCACGACGGGCGACGGGAGGGAGCTGTCAAACTTATATGCTATAGTCTGTTTAGGCTGTAGTGGGGTAGTTCTTATAGGGTACAACACTTTTAGGTTTCCTACTTGTACCCACCTGCTTCCTAGTTCAGTCATTCATTCGTTCCATATTCTAACATGGTATTCTGAGCAGGTTCCCTCGTGGGAACGTTTTTTTTAGGGCCCACCACTAGAACTTTTTTTTTTCCTGCCCTGCCCGAATCGCGCCTCGTGCCCGCCTTACCTGCGCTGTCGCGCGCCCTTGCCCGTCGCTGGCCCGTCGCCATGCGTCGCGGCCCTTCCTTAGCCGACCATTGCGGCCCCGCGCTCGCCCGTCGCTGGCCTGTCCCGGCCTGTCCCGGCCCGTCGCCGGCCCGTCCCGGCCCCTTTGCCACCTGTCGCGGCCCGTTCCCAGCCAACGCGGCCTCTGTCCTGCAGCCGCTTGTCGCGGCCTCTGCCCTGCAGCCGCCCGTCGTCGGCCCATACGCTGCCCGTCGCGGCCCTGCCCTGCAGCCGCCCCCTGTCGTGGCCCTGCCTTGCTGCCGCCCCAGTTGCGACCCTGCTTTCGCCGTCCGTTGCGGCCTCTGCCCTGCAGCCGCCCTATCGCGGCCCTGCTTTACTGCTGCCCCGGTCGCGGCCCTGCCCTGCTGCCGCCACTGTCGCGGCCCTGTCTTCGCCGCCCTGTCGCGGCCCTGCCCTGCTGCCGCCTCGGTTGCGGCCCTGACCTAAACAGCCAGCTGCGGCCCTGCCCTGCACCCGCCCCTGGTAAGCACCCGCGCTGCCCTGCCGCGCCGCGCCGCCTGCTGCCGCGCCGCGCCGCCAGGAACCGAGCCGCGCCGCCCGGCCGAGCCGCGCCGCCCAGCCGAGCCGCTCCGCCCCACCGAGCCGCGCCGCCCAGCCGAGCCGCGCTGCTCTGCCGAGCCGCGCTGCCCTTCTGCTTGCACTGCTTCTGCTGCCACTACTGCTACTGCTGCTACTGCTGCTATGGCTAGCCCTACTATTCTCACATTTGATGCTGAGGGGCGTGCAGTTGACTTTGACGTGTGGGTTGACGACCTACAGCTCTTTCTTCAGTGTGACTCTAGGGATGGAATATCCCTTTTCGATCACACGTCCGGTGTCTCTACTGCACCTGCTGCCACTGCTGATAGTACGGTTCGCTCCCAGTGGACCACTCGTGACGCTGTTGCTCGTCTTGCTGTTCGTAGTCACCTGCCGCCTGCTGAGCGCGCGCATTTTGGCCAGTACAAGACTGCTAAGTCTTTGTACGACGCTGTAGTTGCGCGCTACTCCTCCCCTGCCACTGCTGCCCTCAGCCGCCTCATGCTGCCGTACCTTTTCCCTGACCTTGCCGCCTTTGCCACAGTCGCTGACCTCATTGCTCACCTCCGCACTAGTGACGCCCGCTACCGCGCTGCCCTTCCCACTGAGTTCTGTGCCAAGAACCCCCCCCCCATGTACATCACCCTTTACTACCTAGTCACCCGCCTCCCTAACTCCCTTTCTTCAGTCAGGGACCACTTTCTCTCCCTTTGCCCCACCGAGCTCACTGTCGACCTGCTAGAGGAGCGCCTCGCTGCAGCTGAGAAGAGTATCTTAGCTGTAGGTGCTTCTCGCGGCGCCCGTCGCACCCCTTTCTTTGAGGGGTGTTCCCCTGTCCCCCTTCTCCCCTCTGTTGCTTCTGCTGCTGCTGTCGACCTCGTTGGCACTGAGGAGGTTGGAGCTGCGTCTGCCCCTAATGGGAGGCGCCGCAACAGCAAGGGCAAGGGGAGCAAGGGTGGTGGAGGGGACGGCGCGGGCAGCGGCGGAGGCGGTGGAGGAGGCGGAGGGGGTGGCGGTGGAGGTGGGGGTGGTGCCGGGAGTGGGGGCTTCAGTGGCAACGGTGGAGGTGGTGGAGGCAGCGGCGGAGGTGGTGGAGGCAACGGCAGCAGTGGTGGAGGCAGCGGCAGCGGTGGTGGAGGCGGCGGCGGCGGTGGTGCTGGTCGAGGTGCAGCCGCGCAGCGTGGAGGCTTTGGTGGTAGCCAGCGCCAGCAGCAGCCGCGTTCCCGTGAGACCCCGTCGGCCCAGCAGCTTCGTGAGTGGTACGCTGGGCGTGGGAGGTCTGGGGGTGCTGGTCCCTGCACTTACGTTCTTCGCACCGGCAGTCGTCGTGGGGAGACGTGCGGGCTGCCACACACTGTGCAGCGCTGCTTCGGTCGATTGACTGACGACTGGCGTGCCCAATTTCCTGACGCTGTTGAGCTCCCTCGCTGGCATGATCTGCTTAGGCAGAATATGGCTATCTTTGATCTTGATTTCGATGCTATCCTTGCTACCATGTATGCTTTGACTGATAGTGCTGAGGGTGACTGTTACCTGAGTGTCCCGCCCGACCTGGGCATTGAGGCTGCTGCTCTAGGTGCTAGTGCGTCTGCTGCTCCAGGTACTGGTGAGTCTGCTGCTCCAGGTGCTGGTGAGTCTTCTCTCTCTGGTACTGCACCTACTGAGGCCTTGCACACTTTCACACTTGACTCTGGTGCTTCGCGCTCTTTCTTTAGAGACAGCACCACACTCACACCGCTCAGTCGGCCTGTCGCAGTCTCCCTGGCTGACCCCTCTGGGGGCCCAGTCCTTGCGCACTCTTCCACGGTTCTACCGTGTCCCGCGGTCCTGTTGGGCTTGCTGTCGGGACTCCACCTCCCCTCGTTCTCTATGAACCTGGTGATTGGAGCTGACCTCCAGGACGCGTGGGTTGACCAATTCACCCCTGGAGGTCAGCGTGTGACCCACTGCACTTGCTCTCGGACGGGCCGCCACCTGGCCACATTCACCAGTCGGCCTGGGTCGAGTCTCTACACACTGACTACTGCGCCTCCTCCGGTCTCTGCGTCTGGTCAGGTAGCCGCGTCTAGTCAGGTGTTTGCTGCAGCGTCCAGGTCTAGTCCTGCGTCTGCCCCCTGCTCGTGTCATCCTCTGTCGCACGAGACTCTCCTTTGACACCACCGCCTTGGTCACCCCTCCCTGCCTCGTCTTTGAGGTATGGCCTCCCGTACCCTTGTCTCGGGTCTACCCCGGTCCCTCCCTCCCCTTCCTCTGGGGCCTGCCCCTACCTGTGTTCCTTGTGTCGAGGGCCAGCAGCGCGCTGCTCCCCACTCCTCCACGTTTCCCCCGACAAAGGCTCCTCTGCAGACTCTTCACATGGACGTGTGGGGCCCAGCCCGCGTCCGTGGACAGGGTCACGAGCGTTACTTCCTGCTGGTCGTTGACGACTACTCGCATTACACCACAGTCTTCCCCTTGCGCAGCAAGGGTGAGGTCCCTGAGGTGTTGATCGACTGGATCCGCGGTGCTCGTCGCCAGCTCAGCGAGCGTTTCGGCTCGGACCTTCCTGTTCTGCGTCTGCACTCCGACAGAGGTGGTGAGTTTTCCTCCGACCTCATGAGGGCCTTCTGTCGTGCGGAGGGCATCCGCCAGACGTTCACGCAAAATGGGATTGCTGAGCGCCGCATTGGCATGGTCATGGACGTCGCTCGTACGTCCATGATCCATGCGGCTGCTCCCCATTTTCTGTGGCCGTTCGCGGTTCAGTACGCTGCGCATCAGATCAACCTTCAGCCTCGTGTCTCCTTGCCGGAGACCACACCTACTCTGAGGTGGATGGGGAAGGTTGGCGATGCGTCCGCGTTCCGTGTCTGGGGATCTCGAGCTTTTGTCCGCGATACTTCAGCGGACAAGCTGTCCTCCCGTGCCGTTCCCTGCGTCTTCCTTGGCTTCCCCCCTGACGCACCCGGGTGGCAGTTCTACCACCCCACCTCGCATCGTGTTCTGTCCTCTCAGGATGTCACGTTTGATGAGTCGGTTTCTTACTACCGTCTCTTTCCCTACCGCGCTGCCTCTCTCCCCCCCCCGCCGCTCTTCCTAGCACCAGGTACTCCTCCGGTAGACCCCCTCCCCCCTCAGGGTCCTGCTCCCTCAGGTGTGTCCCAGGTAGACCTTGCCGAGCCGGTCGAGGTAGCTGTCGACTCAGGTGCTGCTAGGGGTGCTGAGCCTGCGGGTGCGGGGACTGGGGGTGCGGAGCCTGGGGGTGCTGAGCCTGAGCGTGTGGAGTCTGGGGGTACTGAGCCTGGGGGTGTGGAGCTTGGGGGTGCTGAGCCTGAGCGTGTGGAGCCTGGGGGTGCTGAGCCTGGGGGTACTGCGTCTTGGGGTGCTGAGCCTGCGTGTGCTGAGTCTGGAGGTTCTCCGGGTGTCCCGTTGCGGCGGGAGCCCCTCTCTCCGCAGCGGCTTCGTGAGTGGTACTCTCGACGCTGTCGCCGTGCTACTAGTGCTGTTGGTGCTGGAGCTGCTCGAGGTGCTGCTGGTGCTGGGGCTGCTGGAGGTGCTGCTGGTGCTGGAGCTGCTGGAGGTGCTGGAGCTGCTGGAGCCGCTGGTCCTGGAGGTGTTCGTACTGGAGGTACTGGAGCTGCTGGGGCTGGTGGTGCTGCAGGCGTTGGCGCTGCAGGTACTGGTGCTGCTGGTGCTGGAGCTGCTGGAGGTGCTGCTGGTGATGGAGCTGCTGGAGGCGCTCCTAGTGCTGGTGCTGCTGGAGGTGCTGCTGGTGCTGGAGCTGCTGGAGCTGCTGGTCCTGGAGGTGCTCGTACTGGAGGTACTGGAGCTGCTGGAGCTGGTGGTGTTGCAGGCGGAGGCGCTACATGTACTGGAGCTAGTGGTGCTGCGGGAGTTGTTCCTCGAGACCCTGGAGCTGAGGGTACTAGTGCTGTCTCTGCAGTTTCTGGAGGCGCTGCGCGGCCGCGGCCGTACTACGTTCCGCTCCTTCAGCAGGTTCTTGGTCCTCCTTCTCCCTTCCTGAGTCCACCGCCTGTCCAGTCACAGTCGCAGTTCCAGTCGGCCTCTCCACTGCCTGGTCCTTCTCCTTACTCTGGACCGACTAGAGATCTTACGGAGCGTCGTGAGCCTGAGTCGCGTCCTGTGTCGCCTGAGTCTCGTCCTGCGTCACCTGCGTCTCGTTCTGAGTCGCCTGTCCGCACTGTTCGCGCTGGTCGTCGTTTTTTGCGTCCGCATCCTCCTCTTGGCCCTGGCACTCACTCTATGACTCTGCGTCCTTCCACTGCTCCACAGCGTGTCCCTCTGCCATCTCCTCCTGCGTCCTCTCTTCCTGACGGTCCGAAACCGGAGTCTGATTCCCTTCGTGCTGCTAGTCCTACTGTCACGCGCTTTGTGGCCACTGCTGTCACTGACCCTCTGCTTGAGTCCACTGCTGCGTCTGCTCTCGTTGCTGAGCTTGTTGACTTTGCTGCAGCCTGTCGCCTAGACTTCGCCACTAGTCTTGTTGCTGAGTCTGCGTCTGCGTCTGTCTGTCCTCCGTCCGTCGGGGGTGAGTGTGCTCTTGGCACGGACGTTCTTGAGGACAGACAGGAGGAGTTTGAGTGCTTTCCCGCTGCTGTACCTCCTCTCGTGTCCATGCTGCTTGCCCCTGAGGGAGACCCGGATGCACCAGACATCCCGACCCCGCGCTCTTACGCAAAGGCGATAGAGGGTCCCTACTCCTCTCAGTGGCAGGCAGCCATGGACGCCGAGATGGCTTCCTGGAAGTCCACAGGCACCTACGTCGACGAGGTTCCCCCGCCTGGGGCGAACATCGTCAGTGGCATATGGATCTTCAGGGTGAAGCGGCTGCCGGGTTCTCCGCCTGTCTTCAAGGCGCGTTACGTTGCACGTGGCTTCAGTCAGCGACAGGGAGTTGACTTCTTCCAGACCTTCTCCCCTACCCCGAAGATGACCACTCTTCGGGTACTGCTGCACGTCGCCGCTCACCGTGACTACGAGCTCCACTCGCTTGACTTCAGCACAGCCTTCCTATAGGGCAGCCTGCACGAGGAGATCTGGCTGCGCCGCCCACCTGGCTTCACTGGGTCGTTTCCTGCTGATACCCAGTGGAGCCTCCGGCGGCCAGTCTACGGTCTTCGCCAGGCACCCCGTGAGTGGCACGACACACTGAGGACGACTCTTTCTGCTCTTGGTTTTGCTCCTTCCACTGCTGACCCGTCGCTGTTTTTTACGCACTGACACCACTCTGCCGCCGTTCTACGTTCTCGTGTACATAGACGACTTGGTCTTTGCTACTGCTGACACTAAGGCACTCGCCCACGTGAAGTCCGAGCTGCAGAAGAGACACACGTGCACAGACCTAGGTGAGCTGACAAGCTATCTTGGCTTGCGGATCACCCGGGACAGAGCACAGCGCACCATTACCTTGACTCAGTCACACATGGTGCAGCAGGTCCTTCAGCACTTCGGCTTCACGTACTCCTCGCCACAGTCCACTCCTCTGCCTACCGGTCACTCGCTCTCAGCTCCACCTTCGGACGAGTCCGTAGAGCCGAGTGGCCCGTATCCAGAGCTTGTGGGCTGCCTCATGTACCTGATGACTTGCACACGACCTGACCTCGCATACCCTCTCAGCCTTCTGGCTCGCTACGTGGCTCCCGGTCGACACCGAAAGGTGCACTGGGATGCTGCGAAGAGGGTGTTGCGCTACCTGTGCAGTACGTCGGGCATGGGGATCGTGCTTGGAGGACGGGCTCGAGTTGTCCTCACTGGTCACGCAGACGCTTCCTGGGTTGACGACTTGGCTACGCAGCGGTCGTCATAGGGTTACACCTTCAGCCTTGGCTCCGGTTCTGTCTCTTGGCGGTCTACCCGCTCGTCCTCTGTTCTCAGCTCCAGTTGTGAGGCTGAGATCTACGCTGGGGCCATGGCTGCACAGGAGCTACGCTGGCTCACCTACCTGCTGACCGACTTGGGAGAGGCGCCTCGTTCTCCTCCAGTTCTGTACGTCGACAACAAGGCCATGCTTGCCTTGTGTCAGGAGCACAGACTGGAGCACAGAACGAAGGACATTGCTCTTCGCTACTTCCTTGCTCGAGAGTTGCAGCAGCGTGGCCAGCTTCGTCTTGCTTACGTGGCCTCACAGGCCAACACTGCTGATGTTTTCACCAAGGCACTTCAGCCTTGTGATCATCAGCGTTTCTGTTCTGTTCTAGGCCTTGTACCTACTGTGCCTCACTTGCTTACTTCTTGACTTTGCTTGTACTGTACTCTATATACATATACCTGCATGCTTACACTTGCTAGGTTGTGTTCACTGTATTGTTTGTTTTCCTTTATATAACTCTGCATGTGAACTGGCCTTGTGGCCATTTGCTTGTGCTCAGACTGCGTGGTGACTTTGTGATCCACCTTGAGCTTGCTTTGCATTTCTTGACTGGTCTTGTGACCTCTTGTTCTCCCCCACTTTGCCTATGGGGGTGTGTCAAACTTATATGCTATAGTCTGTTTAGGCTGTAGCGGGGTAGTTCTTATAGGGTACAACACTTTTAGGTTTCCTACTTGTACCCACATGCTTCCTAGTTCAGTCATTCATTCGTTCCATATTCTAACAGGGGCCACGCGCGGGCCCCCGAGGGTGCCACGACGGGCGACGGAAGGGGGCCGCGCGTGGGCCCCCGAGGGCGCCACGACGGGCGACGGGAGGGGGCCGCGCGCGGGCCCCCGAGGGTGCCGCAACGAACGACGAAACTGCCGCACACCTCGGGGCGCGCGACGGGCAGGGCACCGTTGCGCGCCACGGGGCGCACGATGGGCAGGGCAGGGCGTCGCGCGGCCAGCAGGGCGGCGCGACGAGCAGAAAACCGCCGCGCGCTCGGGGCGCGCGGCAGGAAGAAAAAGCGCCGCACGCCACGAGCGCGCGGCTGGCAGAAAACATCGCGCGCCCGGGGCGCGCGACAGGCAGTACAGCAGCGGAAGCAGCGAGTGTGTTCATCCACAGGATCGACCAGGGAGGGTCGACCTGCTCTATACCATGTGAGAATTGTACGAGGAATGAAAACAGAGAAGAGGGGTTTCACTAGCAGGCAGATGAGTACATATGGCAAACCCTAACAGGGCTGTACTCACTATAGAGTACCCCACTGCAGACTAGAGAAATATAACATTCTGACACTTGTGCGCGTCTAGTCAGCATGTGCTGTCATTCTGTCAGTTTGAGTTGGCAGGGAATCACTCCCTGCCAAGTTGCGCGAGAATCAGATTCGCGACCCCATATGTTTTCGACTCGATTACAATCGGCAGAACGAGATCTACAGTTTGGTGTAAAACACATAGAAATTCTTTTTGCCATTTTATAAACGCCGGTGCTTATAAAATTCATCGATTATAAGCGCACCCCCTAAAAAACAGTGTTTTTTTATACCCCCAGGGGCGCTTCTATCCGGGGGCTTACGGTACTAGATGCATTGTATAATATCTGAGCTACTAGCTGATCTACGTAGCAGTTGACTTATGCCTCACTTTCCAACTCCTCTTCATGGTGTCCTCAATGTGTATGTTATTGCCACAGATCAGAAATGCTGAAATACATGTTTGGTAGTTATAAAACTCTAATTTAAAGTCGTTGGCCCAAACTGCACAAGTTTTATATAGTCGACGCGAGGGGGGGGGTTTCCTGGTCTGGGGTTTGGCGAGTGATTCCAATTTCGTTTTCTTCGTTGTTTACGCCAATGTGGAGATAAAACTCTACAACGGTGGTGAGCTAGACTACAAGGTTGGCACGAACTACTTGGAGTAATGGTAGCTTTGCCTAGTTCCTTAGTGCTTGCACAATCACGGGAGAAATCGGCAAGAGTTTCCACTAAAAAAAGTTAGGATTACAGGATTGTTCAAACAGACAATGACAAGAATGACTACATCAGACACCTAGCAACTCTGTAGCTAGCCTGGTTGACAGACAGCACAGCATGGTCGACCTCCTGCCAGCGTTGCGTAGAGGAGCCGTGCCAGCACTGCAGAAAGGTGACCTGCCAACACAGCAGGTCGACGGTGTGCTAACGCTGCAGCAGAGTGCCTGTCCAGCGTTGCCCCGTAGAAGACAGCAGTGCGCACGCTCGTGGGTGCGCGCAGATGATTGGCCCGACTTGCACCATTGTGCATCCGTCGGCTGTTGTCTGCGCCTGACGAGCCACATCGACTTCAGGATACCAACCTGAAGTCGCCTTTGCCATCGCGACCTTGACGACGTTCGCGTGCCTCCGCAGAACTCGCCAAGCAAATTACCCGGTCGACCTGGACAACCCCAGGTACCCCTGGTCGACCACTGCTCCCGTCAAGCTACCCCTTGGTCGACAGACCCCTTCCGTCGACCAGAACTGTCAACTGTTGTCGACGAGCTCCCCTCGTCGACCGCCGCTCACTTCTCAGGTCGACGAACTGCTCCGTCGACCTCCTGGTCGAACAGCCCCTCCTGGTCGATGGCCCATCCGTCGCCCAGACCAGTCAGTTGCAGCTGTCGAGCTCCTTGGTCGACAGCAATACCACAGCGATCCCCTGCAGCTCGACAAAACCTGTCGAGCAGCTCTCCCACTGCGGATGGTTGGCTGCTACTCCCGTACATCCGACCAAGTTGTCGGCGTTGCCCAAGCGAGGGCGGGGCCAACACTTCACTTCCGTTAATAGCCAAACCCAGCCTGCCCTCTTATTTCGTCTTGGGGGTTGGATCAGTCTCCAGAAGTCCCAAACTGCATGCGCGTTTGTTTTCAAAGCTTGCACACTCAACTTCGTCAAAATTAAAATGCTTGACCCGCGCGCTCCGCAATTTGGGCTGCGGGCTTAAGAGAATCTTCTATTAGCATGACTGTTTGAACAAATTCAGTTGACGGATGCGGATTTCCCTCCAGTTCAACTGGTGAGCGAGGGGGCAGAGGGCGAAGGTGGCTAGAAGTACACTATATGAAAGCATACAACCACAGTCGTAACTGTTTCCATGGATGACTTAACTACTAACGAATTAAGTGTCAAGATAGTGGCACAAGTGGTAGTTAGGTTTAAGTGAGGGCCTAGGCTTAGTAGCCTAGGCCAAGGGAGTCGAGGGAGTTTGTGCCAAGCAGAGGGGCGAGAATTGGAGAATGAAAAACTTCACTATAGGTTTGCAAGAACATATAGCAAATGAACAAAGAAGGTGCACCACCTAACAAAGTTTATAATAACTACACTAACTACAACTACAGGCAGTTACAGATATATTCTAACATTAAGCAGTTACTCTCCCACCATCCTCTTTATGGCGGTTTGAAACGTGCCCGCGGATCCTCCCAAATCAAACGGAAGCATTCCCTCCACGTCATATCCTTTTCGCCAACAAAGACGTTGCACAAGGCCCTTGCCTCGTCCGAGGCTAGGTGCCCCCACTCTCTGCCACTTGCTGTTCTTGTCTTGTGTTGCCGCATGCTTTTCCACTTGCTGTAAATGGTCACATGCCGGGTGAAATTCGCCATGATTTTCCTGACCACCCTCTTGTACTGGAACCTTTCTTGTCTGAAAACCGCTCCGCACCTCTCGAGCCATAACTGATGGAAAGTAATGGCAGCTCCGGGAAACACGACCTTGTACCAGTGCCACGGAAAAGAAGGTCCCCCACACTTCTAGCCTCCTCTATGCACCCCAAAACTTTCAGCGCCGCCAGCAACTTTTGGGCCACCCTTTCTACTTCCGGACACGTCATCAGGCAGTGGTCAACTGTCTCTTCTGCCCCACAGTGCGGACAGCGCGCCAAAGCTCCAAGGAAAGGCAGCCTGGCTCCCACTTGCAGGTTTCTGCTGTGAAGCCGGAGAAGCACCTCCCTCGCTCTGGATGGGACCACCATCGAGTCCCACGTTGTGATGACTTTCACCCAGTCTACTGTTTTCCCAAGCTCCGTTTCCCAGCTAACCTGCTGCTTTGGCTTCTCGGCTAGCTCTCTGATTGCCCTCCTTAGAGTTTTCAGAGCCACCAGCTCCCCTCCTTTGCAGAGCACAGAATCACGCAGCCTGGTAATGTTGTGCCAAAGTACTATAGTGGCACGGTCATCGCACTCCCATTCAGCCTACAAGCCTGCTCAGCTTCTGGAATTTTGTGGGGTGGTGCTTCAACATGTGTTCTTCAAATCCTCAAAGTTTCAGATTTTTGAAGCAGTTTACAAGGCATTGCAAAATTTTAATTTCAAGACTTATGGCATCCCGGAAGTGTGTGTTACTCTTTTTTGGTAACACCCGAGTTCACCATTTCGGCTGCTGAATCATCTACCGAGCTCTGATTGGTCTGAAAATCGGTGTGGCAGTCCTTTGCCATGTTGTGCAGGTGGTCACCGAGTTTCAGGACAACCCAGCATCGGAGCAGCACGTGACAGCTGTCGAAAGTTACTGTTTTGTAGTCATGGTGCACTGTTGGCAGCATTTCCCTTGCCACCCTTTCATTGTTGTCATGCCAATGGTGCAGGGACAGAGAATGAGACAAGAAGTACAGGTGGTCAAGTGGGACTCTACCACCCTCCTTTTGAGAAGTGTGGTCTTCCTAGAAGCAGCTTGCAAGAGGGTGCAAGTGGGAAGACAAGCTGACTCATGGTTGGCTTGACTCACTATTGGTAGCCTTGAGTACAGCTCTGAACATCCAAGTGTGGTTGGCTTTGCTAACCTAGCTAGGACGTTTCCCATCCTTCTCTAGCCTTTCTCCCCTAGGACTCAACCTTCTCTGAGTTCCCAGGATGGTCCCAACCCCTTAAGAGTCCCCTAGGCAATGTTGCACTCAACCTCTTCCTTGCATCAATGAAGCTACTCGTTTTTCAGCCGAGCTTACGTTTTTGTTCACTGCGTAGCGCATACAACTCTGATGAAAGCAAGCCATATACCGTTGGAAAGCAGACACCTGAAGCTAACGTCACTCCAAGTTTCAGTCTCGTTTGTTATCGGAGCTGATCGTGACGGCGTTTTGAACAGAGGCGGTTCGAAGTCATCAGATTCTGCTTAGGTGGTTTCAAGGGCATCTACGACCCCTAAGTGGACTCTAGACTATAACAAGTGGTATCAGAGCGGTTCTTCTCTGTTCCTGGGTCAATATGGAGGCTGAAGGTTCTGCTCCAGCTGGTCCTAGTGGCAGTGGTGGCGTGAGAGGCGCTGGGGAAGCAGGAAGAGGCGTTGTAGGCGGATCTGCACCAATAGCATCCGTTTCAACACCAGCCAAGGATGATGTGAAGGCATTCAACCTAGAGAAGTTCTCTGGGGAGGATTGGGCATCATGGAGCTTCAGGATGGAGCTCCTATTTAACCATTATGGACTGCTTGAAGTGATGGATGGAGAATTGAAGAGGCCTGCGAGCGAAGGAGCGACCAAGGAATGGGATCGCCGATCCAAGGATGGATTCTTCCTTCTCTCTCAATGCCTCTCATCCAACCAGCTGCACCACGTCAAGCATCTCATCAAGGATATCCAGTGTGGTCCCAAGGCATGGAAAATATTGAAGGATGTCCATGCCCCCAGCAGCGAAGCGATGGTGGTGGTGCTCGAACGACAACTCCATGCGGTGAAGATCAACGAGGGTGATGCGGTGCAAGGAGCGTTCGATCAACTCCGGGACCTCTATGTGAAGCTCTCTGCTGCTGGTGTGGACTACCCTGAAAAGATCAAGTGCTACAAGGCTCTCTCCCTGCTGCCGGAGTCGTGGGGGCCCTTGGTGGTCAACCTCAATGGCATGAAGGACTCATGGTCCCTTGAGTGGATTCGTGCTCAAGTCCTTCAAGAGGAGTTTCGGAGGAAGGAGCTGACTGCCGCTGCCGGTGAAGGTGGAGGCTCTGCCTATGGCATGAAAGGCTTCAAGGGACGTGGCAGCAAGAAAGGCAAGGCCAAGGAAGGCTCTGGAGAGGAGCAGTATTCGGGAGGGAAGCGTAGCAACAAGGGAGGCAAGCGGTGTGGCGGCAAGTGTTGGTATTGCCATGTGGAAGGTCACCCATGGTTTAAGTGTCGCAAGCTACCTGATGGTTGGAGGCCTGGTCAGCCATCAATTGAAGGCTCTAAGGGTGTTCATGGAGCTATGGGAGAAGGCATGGGCAGTGAGGAGGGCGATGGAGGTGCCGGCGGACATGGCGGCATGTTCTACCATGTAGGAGAGGCATGCTCCGAGGATATGGTTGTACCGGCCAGCAAGGTTGCTCTTCACCGTTCCTCCCATTGGGTCATCGACACGGGAGCCTTCATGACCATGACCAACCGAGAGGATCTGCTGGATGAAGTCAGGCCATCAAAGGCAGCCACCGTTGTTTCAGCCACCGGCCAAGTTGTACCCGTGCGTGGCAAGGGGAGAGCCATGTTTATGGGTGCGGATGGGAGGCTTGTGGGGCTGAAGCGTGTTCTCCTTGTCCCTGGACTATGTGCCAACCTTCTCTCTACCAAGGCATTGAGTGAGGCAGGGATGAAGATGGAGATGATGGGCACAAAGGTGTTCAAGGCAACTCTGGATGGGCGCGTGTTGTGGGACCTCCGAGGCGGCAAGGACATGCACCGGTCCATGTGGGAGATACCGGTGCTGCCATGGAAGGAGGCGGCTGCGCGCTTGGCTGCTGAAGCTGTAAGAGGAGGGCATGCAAGCCACGTAACCAGTGGAGGAGGTGGTGATGGTAGTGATGGTGGGCTGCTTGTGCATGGGGGGGGTGCACTACCAAGTGTAACTCCTAGCACGGGTGAGACGGATTGGCTCACCGCACACCGTCGCTTTGGCCACGTGGCGCTACCTCAGTTACAGCAGCTGTTTAAGGAGGAAAGAGTCAAGGGGCTGAGGATAAAGGGGGAGCCCAAGGAGGTGGGCTCTTGTGAGACTTGCTTGACCAGCAAGTTCTCACGATTTCCCTTCCATTCGACGGTGGGGCAGTCAAGTGACCCGGTGGAGCTCGTGCATGTGGATCTTGTGGGGCCCATGAAGGTGAAGGGAGATGGTGGAGCCCTGTATTCCATGACTATGGTGGATGATTACACAAGGCTCACCTGGTCTTTTCCACTTGCAAAGAAGAGTGATGCTGCAAGGGTCATCATTGAAGAGTGGTTGCCCATGGTGGAGCGAGAGAGCGGCAAGCGGGTGAAGGCGATTCGTAGCGACCGTGGTGGGGAGTTTTTGGGAGCGGAGTTCCGGAGCTGGTTGAAGCGGCATGGCATCAAGCAGCAGCTCACCACGGCCTACACCCCTCAGTCCAACGGCGTGGCAGAGAGAGCGAACCGGACCATCATAGAGGGCGGGAGAACGATTTTGGTGGACTCGGGTCTACCCTTGCGGTTCTGGCCCCTCGCTATTCGTCATGCTACCGTCATCAAGAACCGGGTGTTGACTCATGTGGGAGGTCAGCATTGGGTCCCTATGGAGAAGTGGAGTGGCAAGAAGCCCCTGGTTGATATGCTTCGTGTCTTCGGGTGCATGGGGCTCGTGCATGTCCCTAAGGAGAAGCGTGACAAGCTTCAAGCGGCGGCGGTGTGGGCTGTTCATTTGGGTCTTGCACGGGGGAGCAAGGGCTGGCTCATGTGGGACCCAAAATCCAACACCATCTTCACCACCAGAGATGCCAAGTTCATGGAGGGGCTCATGTTCAAGGAGTGGTCGGAGCGGGGGAGGAGCAAGGTCACCATTCCGCTTGGAATAGAGGTGGGAACCAACGACCCACTTCTCATTCCCATCGAGTTGTCCTCATCTTTAGAGTTGACAGAGGTGTCACATGACTTGGGAGGTGCTGAAGGGGAGGCAGCAGATGTGGAAGAAGTACTACAGCAAGGGGAGGCCCCTATAGCTGAGAGAGGTGATACCGAGGAGGAGGTGCAGCAGCCTACACCATCCCCTAAGCTTCCACCAAGGCGCACAACCCAAGGGAAGCGTGATGCTGTCCGTGGTGGAGCCAAGGAAGGAGCAGCCAAGGAGAGGCCCAAGAGAGCTGCCCACCCAAGGGATTTCCTCAAGTATGAAAGGCTTGGGGTTCCCAAGGCATTGCTGGTCCAAGAGGAGGAATATGAGGAGGAGAAGGGAGCCGAGGGGGAGATGGAGCAGATTTGTTGCTTTGGCGTCAACTTACCTCATGAGCCGGCGTCAATGGAGGAAGCTCTCGCTGGAGATGATCGAGAGGCGTGGCTGGCTTCAAGGGAGGATGAGTTCCAGAGCCACATGAAGAATGAAACATGGACCCTTACCAATCTTCCCCCAGGAAGGAAGGCATTGGACTGCACGTGGGTGTTACGTGTAAAGACCGATGCGGAGGGGAGGTTGGAGAGGCGCAAGACAAGGCTTGTGATCAAAGGCTTTCAGCAGAGAGAGGGAATTGACTTTCAAGAGGTGTTTGCTCCTGTTGCCAAGGCTCCTACGCTCCGGTTGTTGCTAGCAGCCGCTGCCGTTTGTGGCTGGAAGGTGGAGCAAATGGATGTGAAGACGGCATTCCTCTATGGCGTGGTAGATGAGGAGATCTACATGAAGCAGCCAGAGGGGTATGATGATGGGAGCGGACGTGTTTGCAGGCTCAACAAGACCATCTATGGCCTCAAACAAGCTCCAAGGTGCTGGTATGCAAGGCTGGTGGAGGCGTTGGAGGCTCTTGGCTTCAAAGTTAGCGGCTGCGACGAGAGTCTCTTCATGACCGAGGGGGAGGAGGAGAAGGTATTTCTCCTTGTCTATGTCGATGACATCCTCCTCTTCTCTCCATCCCTAGAGAGGATCAAGGAGGTGCAAGGGAAGCTGAAGGAGACCTTTCAATGCAAGGCCCTTGGACCAGTGGGGTATTACCTTGGTCTTCATGTGGAGCGGGACGAGGTGAAGGGATGGTTGAGGCTTCACCAACACAAGTACCTTGCAGCCATGGGGGAGAAGTATGGGCTGGAGGAAGGGAGGAGTGTGAAGACTCCTTTACCCTCAGGGTTTCAGCTGCACCTTGATGAAGAGGAGGGTGAGGTGTTGGAGTACGAGTTGCAGCGTCGGTTCCAGTCAATGGTGGGGAGCTTGATGTACGCTTCGGTCAACACTCGCCCCGACATTGCGTTTTCAGTTTCACAGCTCGCTCGTGTGGTGTCTAGGCCCCTTCAAGAGCACCTGGATGCAGCAGAGAGGCTGGTGAGGTACTGCATGGCAACCTCAAGGGTGGGGCTGCAATATTCAGTGCATGGGCAGCTGAAGCAAAAGGGAGTGGAGGAGGTGAGCACAAAGACTGGTGCACCTGCAAGGCGTGGGCATTTGTACCTCTCGTGTTTCACCGATGCTACCTGGGCAAGTGACATCAGTGATGCTACATCCCATGGTGGCTATATATGCTGTGTTGGAGGGAGTCCAGTGAGTTGGAAGTCTAAGAAGCAAGGAGAGATAGCTCACTCATCAACGGAGAGCGAGTACATGGCGTTGTTTCATGGAGTGAAGGAGGTGGTTTGGATGAGGAGGTTGCTTGAGGAGTTGGGGCAGGAGCAAGAGGGCCCTACATCTGTTTTTTGTGACAGCCAAGGAGCAATTGCAATGGCGCGTAATGCTGTGCTCCATGGGCTGAACAAGCACATGCATATCAAGTGGCATTGGGTGAGGAAGGAGGTGAAGAAGGGCACCATCTCCTTGCACTACATCAACACTATCAAGCAACCTGCGGATTTCTTGACTAAGCGGCTTGCAGAGCATCAGCATTGGAGCTGTGCCACCTTGTGTGGCATGTCCTTCAACTAAGGGAGGCAGCTTCAGGGAGCAGCTAAGGGATGAATGAGAGCACGATGAGGGGGAGTTTGTTGTGCCAAAGTACTATAGTGGCACGGTCATCGCACTCCCATTCAGCCTACAAGCCTGCTCAGCTTCTGGAATTTTGTGGGGTGGTGCTTCAACATGTGTTCTTCAAATCCTCAAAGTTTCAGAGTTTTTGAAGCAGTTTACAAGGCATTGCAACATTTTTAGTTTCAAGACTTATGGCATCCCGGAAGTGTGTGTTACTCTTTTTTGGTAAC
Source organism: Closterium sp. Naga37s-1 (assembly GCA_947471745.1). Classification (NCBI taxonomy): domain Eukaryota; kingdom Viridiplantae; phylum Streptophyta; class Zygnematophyceae; order Desmidiales; family Closteriaceae; genus Closterium; species Closterium sp. Naga37s-1. The sequence continues at coordinate 710,148 of CANJKZ010000934.1, read as the reverse complement.
ACCCGAGTTCACCATTTCGGCTGCTGACTCATCTACCGAGCTCGGATTGGTCTACAAATCGGTGTGTCAGTCCTTTGCCATGTTGTGCAGGTGGTCACCGAGTTTCAGGACAACCCAGCATCGGAGCAGCACGTGACAGCTGTCGAAAGTTACTGTTTTGTAGTCATGGTGCACTGTTGGCAGCATTTCCCTTGCCACCCTTTCATTGTTGTCATGCCAATGGTGCAGGGACAGAGAATGAGACAAGAAGTACAGGTGGTCAAGTGGGACTCTACCACCCTCCTTTTGAGAAGTGTGGTCTTCCTAGAAGCAGCTTGCAAGAGGGTGCAAGTGGGAAGACAAGCTGACTCATGGTTGGCTTGACTCACTATTGGTAGCCTTGAGTACAGCTCTGAACATCCAAGTGTGGTTGGCTTTGCTGACCTAGCTAGGACGTTTCCCATCCTTCTCTAGCCTTTCTCCCCTAGGACTCAACCTTCTCTGAGTTCCCAGGATGGTCCCAACCCCTTAAGAGTCCCCTAGGCAATGTTGCACTCAACCTCTTCCTTGCATCAATGAAGCTACTCGTTTTTCAGCCGAGCTTACGTTTTTGTTCACTGCGTAGCGCATACAACTCTGATGAAAGCAAGCCATATACCGTTGGAAAGCAGACACCTGAAGCTAACGTCACTCCAAGTTTCAGCCTCGTTTGGTATCGGAGCTGATCGTGACGGCGTTTTGAACAGAGGCGGTTCGAAGTCATCAGATTCTGCTTAGGTGGTTTCAAGGGCATCTACGACCCCTAAGTGGACTCTAGACTATAACAAGTGGTATCAGAGCGGTTCTTCTCTGTTCCTGGGTCAATATGGAGGCTGAAGGTTCTGCTCCAGCTGGTCACCGACGCAATTTACATCGCTGTGAGAGCAGTACTATTGCAGGACTTCAGGAACGGCCTTCAGCAAATCGCGAATGAGTCCCGCAAACTTCACCCGCCTGAACGCAACTACCGATACACGACCGCGAGATATTGGCGATCATGCACGCGTTCAAGGTGTGTCGGTGCTACCTGACAGGAGCCGACCTGACAGTACGGATAGACCATCGTGCACTACAGTACCTTCGCGCCCAACCAAACCTCAATCCTCGATAGATTCGCTGGTTGGACTATCAGGAGTCCAACTTCCACTACACTGTCACGTACAAGAAAGGCGCATCGAATATCGCCGATGCACTCACCCGCCCGACTGCCCAACTTCACGCCATCCTACTCGCCCAAACCAACCCACTGTTAACAGGCCTATTCACCCACGGATATCGCACCGACCCATTTTTCACGACCGGAAATTCACAGCAACTGGCAGAAGTTAAAGGAGTCTATTACGTAAAAACAGGCACCAACCGCATCTAGGTACCCGCGTACTCACTAATGAGGGAGCTGTTACTGCACGAGGCACACGACGAGGTTACCTCGGGTCACTTCGGGGTAGAAAAAACGCGACAGCAACTGCAGCGGTATTACTACTGGCCGGACCTGTTGAGCGACGTACAGCACCACGTGGGCTCATGTCCTACGTGTCAGGTGATGAAGAGCTCGCAAAAAAGAAAGGCGGGTCAGTTGCAACCGATTCCACCGCCCGAGCGCGTCTGGCAGCGGGCTACCATGGATTTTGTCACAGGGTTACCTTCGAACCCTGGGGGTAACGACGCGGTAATGGTCGTCGTTGACAGACTGACGAAAATGGCTCACTTTGCTGCGTGCAGGAAATCGATCTCAGCCGAAGAAACCGCTCGCCTTTTCATTGCAACCGTCGTTCGACTGCACGGGATACCAGCCGCAATCATCAGCAACCGCGACACGAAGTTTACCAGCAACTTCTGGAAGAACCTCTGGGAGCAGTTCGGGACCAGGCTACAATTCAGCTCGTCACACCACCCCGAGACCGACGGTCAAACGGAGCGGACGAATCAGACGATGGAGCAGTTGATTTGTGCCACGTGCGACGACCCGACAACATGGGAGCAGCAGCTGCCGCTGATTGATTTCGCGTACAACAACGCCACGTCAGCAACGACGCAGCAGTCCCCGTTCTGCCTGAACTACGGGCAAAACCCAACAGCGCCCATGACGCCAAGTCCGGACAGCCCAACGCCACGCGCACAACAGTTCGCCGAGATTCTACAAGCTGCCCACACCAGAGCCGGAGAAGCAATTAAAAAAGCCAATGTCATCGCAAAAAGAAATGCTGACCGCCCAGTCACATACCTGTCAGGGGATTATGTACTGCTCGACACACAGAACTTAAGACTGCCCGTCGTACCGAAATTACGACCCCGCTACTGTGGATCATTCCAAATCAGCCACATGATCACCCCAGTTACCGCCCATTTACTGTTACCGACAGACTGGTACATCAGCCCATCGTTCCATGTCAGCCTGCTTCGCCCTTACATCCCAACCACGAGCCAACTTCCTCGTCATCGCCCGCCATCCATGACTCTGTCAGAATGTTATATTTGTCTAGCCTGCAGTGGGGTACTCAATAGTGAGTACAGCCCAATTTAGGGTTTGCTATATGTACTCAACTGCTTGCTAGTGAAACCTCTCTTCTTTGTTTCATTCATTTGCTCACATTCTAACAGACTCGCCCTGCATCGGAGCCGATCATAGAGCCCGAAAATATTCTGAGCCATCGGATTCGACACCCCACAGGCATCAAGAGGATCAAGTTCCTCGTTCGCTGGAAGGACCGCACGCCAACTGAGGATAGCTGGGTGCCCCTGGTCAACATCGAAAACCACCCTGCCCTGCAAGTGTACTTGAGGAGTTGGGGTTTCCGCGATATACCCGCAATTGCGTAGCGGAGGGGGCTTCTAGAGAGGGGGGGGGTAGTGTAATGAATTTTCTCGCTATTCCTTACTGCGACCGTCAACATCGCGTACAGCAGCAACCGTTGTTCACTCGTTACTGCTAACGGGGCTTCGCTAACTTTGTGTGCGCTGTTTCACCAATCCTCGCACTGCTGGAGCAGCCGAGTCGACCTACGTTTCGGGACTAGCCCGAACCTCGCACCAGCGTAGCACTAGCTAGCTCGCACGCACCGCGTTACCGTTTGCATGTTTTGCATATAAGTATTCGCTCATGCCTTCGCTCATACTTTGTACTCATTGAACACTCTAGTGCAATCCTCGCTACCTCGACTAATTGCACCCATAACACTATGCGTCTACTTACAAAGCGCATTACACAAACCACATGCCATACTTATGCATTCTCCCCGCACGTTCTTACTGAATATGGCCGAAACAGGCTCACAAATTTTCAGGTAACTTCTGGCCTAACTCGATCTTCTCATTTTGCGAAGGTCTGTCATCTTTGCCACAGGCATGACGGAACTGCAAATATCGACCTTAGGACGTGGCCTAGACCACCTCTAATCGCCCCGATCAGAGACGAACAACAAATTCCAAGAAGCCCCAAAGCCAATTTCAGGCAATCAGAGTCAATCAGTTGATCGCCCCAACCCGATCAACTGCCTCAAACACCCCAATCAATCACAATCACACACAATCAGACACGATCACTTGATTCCATGGGATTGGGGATCTTGGCGTCGCTCGCGAGTATGTTACACTGCTTCGCAAATCTCGTCAAGTCGTCGCGCATGCATCTGTTAAAGTGTAATTTACGACATGACATGGAAACATCCATTTCGCTATGTCTTTGTTCTCGCCAAAATTGGGACAAAAGGATAAGGATAAGGAAATGCTACCTAGGAATATCAGTACAGATCGGGCGGCGCGAGCAATGCAATCACAAGCAACCCAATCAGATCCGCCCCGATCAGATCAGCGCCGATCAGAGGCGGTTTGGGCCACGTCCTTATGCGTTTTTGTTTCTGGAACAGTTCTCGGTGGCAGCAGCCAGGGTAACCGGCCCGAAATAGGAGGGTCTCAACCATTTTTTTTATTTATTAAAGTTACACTATAAAATGTACAAAACATCGGCAGTCGTAATTGCGGGTCTCAACCACTGGTTTCTAGTTTGTCAGATTTCTTGTAAGTTGAAGCCGCGCCGTGGCCTAATCGGACAGGAGAAAAACTCCCACATACACAGCACCCGGCACAATCCAGGCCTCGTCCGCCACCTGGTGGTTATTGGTAACCATGCCGTGTCTTGTCTGGTCTTGTTTCTGTGCACGTGCTGCCCCAGCTCCTCGCCAGTTGAGCTCTTTTGTCATTCTGGTGGCTGCTTTGTTGTAGCAACAAATTGGGTTACAGAACAAGGAAGAGTGCCCCTAGGTTTCGTCAAAGTTTTCTTGCCTTGTCGAACGATATCCACACCGTCCGTAACCACTTGTGGCTCAGCTCGGCGTGTTGGAAATTGGGGAGAATATGCCATTCGTAACCATCATGGGACTCGATAACATCTTTGGTAAAAAAAATAAATGGTACGGTCACTGCAAAGGGTGTTTTCACGCGACTGATAAAACGTTTCACATAATCAGTCACTATCAAGTGGTAAAAATTAAACGAGAATGGTCATAGATGAAACTCCCGGCAAAACAAAATGAAACCCCAAAAGAACATGGATGCATTTTCGGATGAATCAACCCTGGACACGTAACTCGCCAGATGTTTAGGGTTGATCCGTTCCCAAACCGCATCCGATTCCTGTTGGGTTTTAGTTTTTTTTAGAAGTTAGCAGATTGGTTGGGCGCGAGCGGGAATATTGTTGAGTTTCAAGTTTTTTTGGCGGGAGTTACATGTGTGACCATTCGCGTGATTTTTTACTTGTTGTAAGTGACTGAATCCGTGATCCCACTTACCAAACCTGTCAAAAAACCCGATACAATGACCGTACGCGTTTTTTGTTTTACCATTCACGTTATCGAGTCCCAAGTTGGTTACTTATGGCATATTCTCCCTGGAAATTGCAAAATATATCGAGGCCCGAGTCCTCAACCTCAGGGCTATTGCCCAGTGTTGGTGACTCAAACTATTTTTTTACAATCATACGAGCTCTGTGGCGATTATAAGCTTAAAACTTGGGCATCCAGTCAGGACCCGGAACCCGTTTGTATTATGAGTCCCCTCCCACTCCCAACCTACAGGTTTCCGCTTTGATGTTTCCGAGCGCAGGGAAATTCCACATTTAGCTATGAGCGAGAGATCGTTGCTATTATCGGAAGAGGTTGCACGATAAGAATACTCTTATAGCTCCGAAAAACAAACGTTTTCAACGACACGGATGGTAACGTATTCTCCCTGGATCAGAGCAGTGAAGTTCGGTGTGGGCCTGTGAAGATACCGCTGCCCTTACAGTTTTCATAGACGTAACTTTTCTCATGTATTGGGATCCCGAAGAGAGCGTGAGGGAGGATATTGTACACATGCACTAGGGAAATGAAGTAGACTGGTGTAATTTAATGCCTCACTATTTTATATATAGGTGGAATAGATCCTTGTGGATGACACGGTCTGCCGACCGAATGAACGGGTGAGGAGCATTCGTGTACAGTGAAACAAATGCCACAGTTTTTGTCCACACGTGAGTTCAGGCGAATGAATCTGAATCTGAATCCGCTTGGTTTCGAGATTGCAGAACAGACTCGCACTGGATCCACCGCACTGTACACTTTGTTTGTCCGGTGCTCCCCGTAACACAGAGGGATCTGGCTGGTTGTGTTTGACCATCTTCAAGGATGTTCATGTCCCTTTTGAATACATCGAGGCGCGTTGCTGTACACTCCAAATAGCAATGCACGATCAACACCACGACGTACCGTGCAGTTAAGTTTTAGAAACCTATAGAGCCTTTGTTACCCATCAGTTCTCTAGAACCTCTAGAGCCTAGAACCTCAATTTCAGGAGGTCCGTTATCCCTATGAAACCATATGTCACCACGCTCTGTTTTGACTTGGAGCAACCCTCCACCCCACAAGCCAAAACCACACGGCTTTCTCCGAGATAGGAAGCAAATTCTCCATAGTTCATAACTGCCCGAACCGATTATCAGAACAGTTCCCTCCTGCTTGATCAGCAAATCACTCTGCCTGACCCTTCATTAATCCTGGACTTATTTGGAAATATGATGTCTTTGTCAGATAAGCAGTAGTTTGTATACCATGGCAACATTATACAGGATTCACACGGATCGCGTTACCCCCGATCTGAACTGATCGTGACATTCATTAGAGAAAAGTCTCGGGTCTGGCCACACTACAGTCGCAGCGTCGCTGGTTGTAGTGCTAGGACCCTGGCGAGCTGCAGCGTCACGAGCTGCGTAGCCGTCTAGAAGTCGGCAAAAGAAACGGCTACAAGAGACTCTGCTAAAGAACGACCGTCATGGCGGAGGACCGATTTAGAGGCGACTCGTCTGCCGTCAAGACGGAGAGAGAGAAAGGGACGATGCTGCATCGGGAGGTCCTCCAATTTTCTCCGCAGGAATGCTATTCCAGGGTGAGAGTGACAACAACGAATGATAGGGAACAAGGGACGCCAGGTAGTCGACAATGTCGAGGCGCTAACCCGACGCGCGGCGCTCTCGGTGTGAGCGGCGAATCACGAGGATTAGTTCTATAGAATGTTGAGAACAAATCCCGATTGCTCCCGCCGGGACCTCACCAGGTTCGTTTAGAATTGAGCAGGTTCGTTTAAAATTGAGCAGGTTCGTTTAGAATTGAACAGGTTCGTTGAGTGGCAACGCCATGGAAAGCTGGCTGGCTCGAGTTTGACAAAGGTGGAAAAAGGGCGCGGAGTCTTTTTATGAGCATTTTTACACGGAGTTCGACACGCAGTTTTACACTCATTCCGACATGAATGCCCCAGCCGAATTCGCGAGGCGAGAATGGATTGTCCGCGCGCGAAAATCTGAATCCGGAATGCGCGGGCTGAGAGTTGAGAGCAGAAATACGCGCGGATTAGGCGCAGATGTAACGCACCGCGGGCTTACACGCAGGGTTAGAGGGCACGGACCGCGTGCGCGAATCTGAATCCGGAATGCGCGGATGGATAGCTGAGTATGTCAGAACATTATAGCTTATACAGTTGTGTAGGCTGTAGTGGGGTAGCCCATAAGGGGTACAACCCAATTAGGGTTAGTACTTGTACCCAACTCATTCATAGTTCATTCATTTCTCGTTCGTTATTTTCACATGGAATCAGAGCAGGTTACTTGGGCCCACCACCTGCTACGCTGCGCGTACCTCCCTAGGCCCGTCACCCCTAGCCCCGCGCCCGGCCCCGTTCCTAGCTCCGCGATCGGCCCATACCTAGCCCGCGACCGGCCCGTTCCTAGCCCCGCACCCGGCTCGTCTATCGCCCGCGCCCGGCTCGTTCCTAGCCCCGCGACCGGCCTGTCTCTCGCCCGCGCCCGGCCCTGTCTCACGCCCGCGCCAGGCCCGTACCTAGCCCGCAATCGGCTCGTTCCTAGCCCCGCACCCGGCCCGTTTCTTGCCCGCGCCCGGCCCGTTCCTAGCCCCGCGCCCGGCCCGTTCCTAGCCCCACGCCCGGCCCGTCTCACGCCCGCGCCCGGCCCGTTCCTAGCCCTGCGCTCGGCCCGTCTCTCGCCCGCGCCCAGCCCGTACCTAGCCCACGACCGGCCCGAACCTAGCCCGCGCCCGGCCCCGTCTCACGCCCGCGCCCGGCCCGTACCTAGCCTGGGATCGCCCGTACCTAGCCCGCGCCCGGCCCCGTCTCTCGCCCGCGCCCGGCCCGTACCTAGCCCGCGCCCGGCCCGTACCTAGCCCGCGCCCGGCCCCGTCCCACGCCGGCGCTCGGCCTGGTCCCTAGCCTCACCCGGCCCCGTACCTAGCCCAGCGCCCGGCCCCGACCCTAGACCACGCCCGTCCCGGTCCCTAGCCCCGCTCGGCTCCGTACCTAGCCCAGTGCCCGGCCCCGACCCTAGCCCGCGCCCGGCCCCATACCTAGCCCGCGCCCGGCCCGGTCCCTAGCCCCGCCCGGCCCCGTACCTAGCCCAGTGCCCGGCCCCGACCCTAGCCCGCGCCCGGCCCCGACCCTAGCCCGCGCCCGGCCCCGTACCTAGCCCGCGCCCGGCCCCACTGTCACTGTTGCTCCTGCTCCAGCTGCTACTGCTCCTGCTACAGCTGCTATTGCTACTGCTACAGCTGCTACTGTTGCTCCAACGTCCTACACAGCTATGGCTTCGCTTCGGGTTCTTGAGTTTGATCATGAGGGCAGACCGGTTCAGTTTGACACGTGGCTGGACGACCTGCAGCTGTACCTACTGAGCGATTCTAAGGACAGTGTCTCACTGTTTGACCTAGTGTCAGGCGTTTCTACTGCCCCTCCCGCCACAGCGGACAGTTCGACTTGCTCACAGTGGCTTACTCGTGACGCTGCTGCCCGCTTAGCCATTCGCAACCACCTGCCAGTAGCTCAATGCGCTCACTTCGGACAGCACAGGACAGCGCAGGCACTGTACGACGCTGTAGTCGCTCGCTACTCCTCCCCTGCCACTGCTGCTCTAGGCCGCCTTCTCCTGCCCTACCTGTTTCCCGAGCTGTCCGCCTTTCCCACAGTTGCGGACCTTGTTTCCCACCTTCGCGCTAGTGACGCTCGCTACCGCGCTGCCGCCCGTGCTGAGTTCCTTGAAAGGAACCCGCCCCCGATGTTCATCACTCTCTACTTTATAGTCACCAGCCTCCCTGACTCTCTTCGCTCTGTCAGGGACCACTTCCTCTCTCTTGACCCCACCTCCCTAACTGTTGACCTCCTCAAGAAGCATCTCCTAGCAGCTGAGACTAGTGCGGTTGCTGTAGTTGCTGCTCGTGGCACTCCGCGCCCGCCCTTCTTTGAGGGGTGTTCCCCCTCCCCCCTTGCCCCCTCCTACGCCTCTGCTGCTGCTGCCTCAGAAACAGAGCCACTAGTGCGAAGCGCCGCAGCAGCAAGGGCAAGGGTGGCCGGGGTGGTGGTAGTGGCAGCGGCGGTGGTGGAGGTGGCAGCGGGAGGGTTGGTGGGGGCAGCAGTGGAGGTGGTGGCGGCGGTGGGACTGTTGGCGGCAGTGGGGGCTCTGGTGGCGGTGGTGGAGGCAGCGGTGGGAGTGGCGGCATTGGAGGTGGTGGGACTGGTGGCGGTGGGACTGGCACTCGTCATGGTCGGTTCTGGGGGTGGCCAGCGTCAGCAGCAGCAGCGTCGGAGTGAGACCCTGTCTCCCCAGCAGCTTCGTGAGTGGTTTCTGTGTGGGGCGTCTGGGGGTAGTTGCCCGTATGTCATTCGCACGGGTGACCGTGCTGGTCAGACTTGCGGGCGGCTCCACACTCAGTACCGTTGCTTCTCCCGCCTCGACGACGCTTGGTGTGCTGAGTCTGGTGACAACGTCGAGCTCCCTCACTGGGCAGATCTGCTTAAGTCTAGGATTGCAATCTTTGACCTAGACTTTGATGCTATTCTCTCTGCTATGTATGCTTTGTCTACTAGTGTTGAGGGTGACTGTTACCGGTGTGTGCCGCCTGACCCAGGTATAGCCGCTGCTGCTCTAGGTGCTAGTGAGTCTGGTACTCTCCCTGGTACTGCCCCTGCTGAGGCCTTGCACACCTTCACGCTGGACTCAGGCGCCTTGCGCTGTTTCTTTCGTGACAGCACCACCCTCACTCCTCTTCCTGCACCTGTCCCGGTGCGACTGGCTGGCCCCTCCGAGGGACCGGTCGTAGCCCGTTCCTCCACTGTCCTCCCGTGTCCGGCGGTTCCGTCCAGCTCACTGTCAGGTCTTCACCTCCCCTCGTTCTCTACAAACTTGGTGAGTACCGCTGCCCTCCAGGATGCAATGGTCACTACCACCACTCCTGGGGGTCAACGTGTGTCGATCTGCACGTGCACACGGACGGGACGTCACCTGGCCACGTTCTCTCGTCGGCCAGGGTTGAGTCTGTACACCCTCACTATCGAGCCTTCTCAGGTAGCTGCGTCTGCTCAGGTGTCCGCGTCAGGTCAGGTAGCCGCCTCTTGCTCGTGTCGCCTCCTGTCGCACCAGACTCTTCTGTGGCACCACCGCCTGGGTCACCCCTCTTTGCCTCACCTTCGTGGCATGCACTCTCGTCTTCTTGTCTCTGGCCTCCCCAGGTCTCTGCCTCCCCTGCCGCCCTCGCCTGCATCGCCCTGCCTCCCTTGCGTCGAGGGGCGGCAGCGCGCCGCTCCTCAATCCTCCTCGTTTCCCCCGACGACTGCTCCCCTGCAGACTCTCCACATGGACGTGTGGGGCCCAGCCCGCGTCAGTGGACAGAACCAGGAGCGCTACTTTTTGCTGGTAGTTGACGACTACACGCAGTACACCACGGTCTTCCCCTTGCGCAGCAAGGGTCAGGTCGTTGATGTCTTGATCCCTTGGATCCGCACAGTCCGTCTCCAGCTCCGAGAGCGCTTCGGCCAGGACCTTCCTGTCCTGCGTCTGCACTCTGACAGAGGTGGTGAGTTCTCCTCCACCCTCTTGCGGGACTTTTGTCGTGGGGAGGGCATTCTCCAGTCGTTCATGGTTCCGGTACGCTGCGCATCAGCTCAACCTCTGGCCCCGGGTCTCCTTGCCGGAGACCTCGCCCACACTGCGTTGGACGGGGGAGGTTGGCGATGCGTCGGTGTTCCGGGTCTGGGGATCTCGTGCCTTTGTTCACGATCCGTCCGCGGACAAGCTCTCCCCCCGTGCTATCCCCTGCGTCTTCCTTGGCTTTGTCTCTGACGCGCCTGGCTGGCAGTTTTACCACCCCACCTCGCGCCGTGTCTTCCCCTCTCAGGAAGTCACGTTTGACGAGTCGGTTCCCTTTTACCGTCTCTTCCCCTACCGCTGTGCCCCTCCCCCCCCCCCCCCCGCCGCTCTTCCTTGCTCCCGGTCCCCCTCCGGTAGACCCCCTCCCACCCCAGGGTCCTGCTCCCTCAGGTGTGTCTCGGGTAGACCCTCTCCCTGGCCTGCGCCTGTTCAGGTAGCTGTCGGCTCAGGTGCTGCTCGAGGTGCTGCGTCTGGGGGTGCTGAGTCTGGGGGTGCGGAGCCTGGGGGTGCGGAGCCTGGGGGTGCGGGGCCTATGGGTGCGGAGCCTGGGGGTACGGAGTCTGAGGGTGCTGAGACTGGGGGTGCTGAGCCTGGTGGTGTTGGGACTGGGGGTACTGAGCCTGAGGGTGTTGAGCCTGGGGGTGCTCCGTCGGAGGGTGCGGAGTCTGGAGGTGCTGAGCCTCAGGGTGCTGCGTCGTCTGGAGGTTCTGCTGGTGCTTCGCCGAGACTGTCTCCGCAGCAGTTGCGTGAGTGGTTTGTTCGACGCGTCCGCCTTCAGAGTGGAGTTATTGAGCCTGGAGGTGCTGGAGGTGCTGGAGCTAGAGGTACTGCAGTTGTTACTGGAGCTGCCGGGACTGGTGGTGTTGAGGGTGCTGGTGCTGGAGACCTTCCGGAGTCTGGTGCTACTCGCACTGGTGGCGCTGGAGCTGGAGGGGCTGGAGTTGGAGGCACTGGTGCAGGAGGCGCTGGAGCTGGCGGAGCAGGAGGCACTGTGCGGCCGCGACCGTACTTCGTTCCCCTGCTTCAGCAGGTTCTTGGTACCCCGTCTTCTACCGGCCCTACTCCTCCTTTCCTGTGTCCTCTGCCTGACCAGTCGCAGCCGCCGTTACGGCCCGCCTCCCCACTGCCTGCTCCCTCTCCTTACACTGAGCAGTCCGGCGGTTTTACAGAGCGTCGTGAGCCTGCGTCTCGTCCTGTCTCGCCTGTTCGCACTGCTCGTCGTGCTCCTCGTTCGCGTCCTCCTCCTGTCCCCGGCACGCACGCTATAACCCTTGGTCCTTCCTCTGTTCCTCTGCGTGTCCCTCTGCTTGCTCCTCTTGCGTCCTCTCTTCCTGAGGTCCCTGACCCTGAGTCTGACCGCGCTCGTGCTGCCAGTCCTTTGTCTCTCGTCTCCTCGCCACTGCTGTCACAGACCCTTCGTTTGAGTCTGCTGCTGCGTCTGCTCTCGTTGCTGAGCTGCTTGACTTTGCTCCTGCCTGGCATCTAGACTACGCCACTGCTCTTGTTGCTGACTCTGCGTCTCCTAGTCCTCCGTCCGTCGGGGGTGAGTGTGCTCTTGGTATGGACGTCCTTGAGGACAGGCAGGAGGACTTTGAGTGTCTTGCAGCTGCTGTACCTCGTTTCGCTTCCTTGCTGCTTGCCCCTGAGGGAGACCCGGATGCTCCAGACATCCCGACCCCGCGCTCTTACGCAGAGGCGATTATGGGTCCTTTCTCCTCTCAGTGGCAGGCAGCCATGGATGCCGAGATGGCATCCTGGAAGTCCACACGCACCTACGTCGACGAGGTTCCCCCACCTGGGGCGAACATAGTCGATGGCATGTGGATCTTCAGGGTGAAGTGGCCGCCGGGTTCTCCGCCTGCCTTCAAGGCGCGTTACGTTGCTCGAGGTTTCAGTCAGCGATAGGGAGTGGACTACTTCCAGACCTTCTCCCCCAGCCCAAAGATGACCACTCTTCGGGTGTTGCTGCACGTCGCTGCTCAGCGTGACTACGAGTTGCACTCTCTTGACTTCAGCACAGCTTTCTTGCAGGGCAGCCTGCACGAGGAGATCTGGCTGCGCCGACCACCTGGTTTCACTGGGACGTTTCCTGCAGGTACCCAGTGGAGCCTCCGTCGGCCAGTCTACGGTCTTCGCCAGGCGCCTCGCGAGTGGCACGACACGCTGAGGACTACACTTGCGGCTCTTGGGTTTTCTCCTTCTACTGCTGACCCGTCGTTGTTTCTACGCACCGACACCTCGCTGCCGCCGTTCTACGTCCTCGTCTACGTTGACGACCTCGTCTTTGCCACTGCTGACACTGAGGCACTGACCCTTGTGAAGTCGCAGTTGCAGAAGAGACACACTTGCACTGACCTGGGTGATCTGCGCAGCTATCTTGGCCTGCAGATCACCCGGGACAGAGCTCGGCGCACCATCACACTGACTCAGTCACACATGGTGCACCAGGTCCTTCAGCGCTTTAGCTTCCAGTTCTCCTCGCCACAGCCCACTCCTCTGTCTACCAGCCATCGCTCTCAGCTCCACCTTCGGACGAGTCCGTAGAGCCGAGTGGTCCGTACCCAGAGCTTGTGGGTTGCCTCATGTACCTGATGACTTGCACTCGACCTGACCTCGCGTACCCTCTTAGCCTTCTGGCTCGCTACGTGGCTCCCCGTAGGCACCGAAAGGTGCACTGGGATGCTGCGAAGAGGGTACTGCGTTACCTGTGCAGTACGTCGGGCATGGGGCTCGTGCTTGGAGGACGGGGTCCAGTTGTCCTCACCGGTCACGCAGACGCCTCCTAGGTTGACGACTCAGCTACGCAGCGGTCATCACAGGGTTACACCTTCAGTCTTGGTTCCGGCTCTGTGTCGTGGCGGTCTACCCGCTCGTCTTCGGTTCTCGGCTTCAGTTGTGAGGCTGAGATCTACGCCGGGGCTATGGCTGCTCAGGAGCTCCGCTGGCTGACCTACTTGCTGACCGACTTGGGAGACCGGCCTCGTTCGCCTCCAGTTCTGTACGTAGACAACAAGGCCATGATTGCCTTGTGTCAGGAGCACAGACTGGAGCACAGAACGAAGCACATCGCTCTGCGATACTTCCTTGCTCGAGAGTTGCAGCAGCGTGGCCAGCTTCGTCTCGCGTACGTGGCCACTCGGGCCAACACTGCTGATGTCTTCACCAAGGCACTTCCGCCTGGGGATCATCAGCGCTTTACTACTCTGTTAGGCCTTGTGCCCACCTTGCCTCACTTGCTTACTGCCTGACTCTGCTTGAACTGTGATCTCTATATATACCTGCATGCTTGCACTTGCTAGGGTACGATCACTGTATTGTTTGTTCCCTTTATATAACTCTGCATGTGAACTGGCCTTGTGGCCCTTTGCTTGTGCTCGGACTGTGTGGTGACTTTGTGATCCACCCTGAGCTTGCTTTGCTTTTCTTGACTGGTCTTGTGACCACTTGTTCTCCCCCACTTTGCCTATGGGGGTGTGTCAGAACATGATAGCTTATACAGTTGTGTAGGCTGTAGTGGGGTAGCCCATAAGGGGTACAACCCAATTAGGGTTAGTACTTGTACTCAACTCATTCATAGTTCATTCATTTCTCGTTCGTTATTTTCACAGAGTAGATGCGCGCGGATCAAGAGCAGATGTAACGCCTGCGGGCTTGCACGAAGGGTTAAGGGGCAACTGCTGTGCCGCGGAGCGGAAATGCGCACGGATTACGAGCGGATTTAACGCCCGCGGGCTTACACGAAGGGCTAAAAGGCTACCACTGCGTCTCAAAGCGGAAACGGGCGCGGCGCGAGAGCGGGAATGCGCGAGAGCGGAAATGCTCGCGATATTCTTTGCTGAAATGCGCGCGGAATAAGAGCCGAAATGCGCGCGGATCGATCAAATGTCGGTGTGCTGATCGATCAAGTACAAATGTTCCATCCCCCCTCACATTCATGGCCTTTGTAACGCATCGCCTTCCTACCCTAACAATCCTAGCTATGACTCTCTAAAGCGCTACCTACGTAAGGTAGCGACTTACGGGAAGAGAAGGTTGGAAGAGGTGAATGGTGATTGGTCCACAATTGTGGACCACCACCCACTAAAAGACAAGCGTGGTTGGAAACCAACCCAACCTCCACATTGGTTGGAATTCCAACCAATAGCAAGTGAACATTTATGTTACAAGTTACAACATGTAACAAAACAATCCTTATCACAATTGTGTTGCTCTCATTGGTTGCAAATCCAACCATTGTGCCACCTAAGCAAACTCACCCCTAGGAGCTCCTTACCCTTGTTGCCATGGAGGAAGTGGAGCTTGTCAAACATATATGCTATAGTCTATTTAGGCTGTAGTGGGGTAGTTCTTATAGGGTACAACACTTTTAGGTTTCCTACTTGTACCCACCTGCTTGCTAGTTCAGTCATTCATTCGTTCCATATTCTAACATGGTATTCTGAGCAGGTTCCCTCGTGGGAACGTTTTTTTAGGGCCCACCACTAAAACTTCTCTTTTCCTGCCCTGCCCGAAGCGCGCCTCGCGCCCGCCTTACCTGCGCCGTCGCGCGCCCTTCCCTAGCTGGCCCGTCGCGGCCCTGCCTCAGCCGGCCCGTCCCGGCCCCTAGATGCCCGTCGTTGGCCCGTCGCCACGCGTCGCTGGCCCGTCCAGTGGCCTTAGCCGACCACTGCGGCCCCGCGCTCGCCCGTCGCTGGCCCGTCCAGGCCTGTCCCGGCCCGTCTCGGCCCGACCCGGCCCGTATCGGCCCGTCCCGGCCCGTTGCCGGCCCGTCCCGGCCCCTTTGCCGCCCGTCGTTGGCCCGTCGCCGCCCGTCGTCGGCCCGTTCGCCGCCCGTCGCGGCCCGTTCGCCGCCCGTCGCGGCCCGTTCGCCGCCCGTCGTCGGCCCATCAGCCGCTCGTCGCGGCCTCTGCCCTGCAGCCGCCTAGACGCGGCCTCGGCCCGTTCACCGCACGTCGCGGCCTCTCCCCTGCAGCCGCCCGTCGCGGCCTCTGCCTTGCAGCCGCCCGTCGTCGGCCCATTCGCCGCCCGTCGCGGCCCTGCCCTGCAGCCGCCCCCTGTCGCGGCCCTGCCTTGCTGCCGCCCCAGTCGCGGCCCTGCCTTCACCGCCAGTTGCGGCCTCTACCCTGCAGCCGCCCTGTCGCGGCCCTGCCCTCAACCGCCAGCGGCGGCCCTGCCTTGCACCCGCCCCTGGTAAGCACCCGCCATGCCTGCCGCGCTGCGCCGCCTGCTGCCGCGCCGCGCCGCCCGGAACCGAGCCGCGCCGCCCTACCAAGCCGCGCTGCCCAGCCGAGCCGCGCCGCCCCACCGAGCCGCGCCGCCCAGCCGAGCCGCGCCGCACTACCGAGCCGCGCTGCTCCTCTGCTGCGACTACTGCTACTGCTGCTACAGCTGCTACTGTTGCTCCTGCTGCTACTGCTGCTACTGCTGCTATGGCTAGCCCTACTGTTCTCACATTTGATGCTGAGGGGCGTGCAGTTGACTTTGACGTGTGGGTTGACGACCTACAGCTCTTTCTTCAGTGTGACTCTAGGGATGGAACATCCCTTTTCGATCACACGTCCGGTGTCTCTGACAGTGCGGTTCGCTCGCAGTGGAACACTCGTGACGCTGTTGCTCGCCTTGCTATTCGCAATCATCTGCCCCCTGCTGAGCGTGCGCATTGGGTCAGTACAAGACTGCTCAGTCTTTGTACGACGCTGTAGTTGCGCGCTACTCCTCCCCTGCCACTGCTGCCCTCAGCCGCCTCATGCTGCCATACCTTTTCCCTGACCTTGCCGCCTTTGCCACAGTTGCTGACCTCATTACTCACCTCCGCACTAGTGACGCCCGCTACCGCGCTGCCCTTCCCACTGAGTTCTGTGCCAAGAACCCCCCCCCCCATGTACATCACCCTTTACTACCTAGTCACCCGCCTCCCTGACTCCCTTGCTTCAGTCAGGGACCACTTTCTCTCCCTTTGCCCCACCGAGCTCACTGTCGACCTGCTAGAGGAGCGCCTCGCTGTAGCTGAGAAGAGTATCTTAGCTGTAGGTGCTTCTCACGGTGCCCGTCGCACCCCTTTCTTTGAGGGGTGTTCACCTGTCCCCCTTCTCCCCTCTGTTGCTTCTGCTGGTGCTGTCGACCTCGTTGGCACTGAGGAGGTCGGGGCTGCGTCTGCTCCCAGTGGAGGCACCGCATCAGCAAGGGCAAAGGGAGCAAGGGTGGTGGAGGGGACGGTGGGGGCGGCGGCGGAGGCGTTGGAGGAGGCGGAGGGGGTGGCGGTGGAGGTGGGGGTGGTGCCGGGAGTGGGGGCTTCAGTGGCGGCGGTGGAGGTGGTGGAGGCAGCGGCGGAGGTGGTGGAGGCAGCAGCAGCGGTGGTGGAGGCAGCGGCAGCGGTGGTGGAGGTGGCGGCAGCGGCGGTGCTGGTCGAGGGGCAGCCGCGCAGCGTGGAGGCTCTGGTGGTAGCCAGCGCCAGCAGCAGCCGCGTTCCCGTGAGACCCCGTCGGCCCAGCATCTTCATGAGTGGTACGCTGGGCGTGGGAGGTCTGGGGGTGCTGGTCCCTGCACTTACGTTCTTCGCACCGGCGGGCGCCGTGGGGAGACGTGCGGGCTGCCACACACTGCGTAGCGCGGCTTCGGTCGCCTGACTGACGCCTGGCGCGCCCAGTTTCTTGACGCTGTTGAGCTCCCTCGCTGGGGTGATCTGCTTAGGCAGAATGTTGCTATCTTTGATCTTGATTTCGATGCTATCCTTGCTGCCATGCATGCTTTGACTGATAGTGCTGAGGGTGACTGTTACCTGAGTGTCCCGCCTGACCCGGGCATTGAGGCTGCTGCTCTAGGTGCTAGTGCGTCTGCTGCTCCAGGTACTGGTGAGTCTGCTGCTCCAGGTGCTGGTGAGTCTTCTCTCTCTGGTACTGCACCTACTGAGGCCTTGCACACTTTCACACTTGACTCTGGTGCTTCGCGCTCTTTCTTTAGAGACAGCACCACACTCACGCCGCTCAGTCGGCCTGTCGCAGTCTCCCTGGCTGACCCCTCTGTGGGCCCAGTCCTTGCGCACTCTTCCACGGTTCTACCGTGTCCTGCGGCCCCGTCGGGCTTGCTGTCGGGACTCCACCTCCCCTCGTTCTCTACGAACCTAGTGAGTGGAGCTGACCTCCTGGACGCGTGGGTCGACCAGTTCACCCCTGGAGGTCAGCGTGTGACCCACTGCACTTGCTCTCGGATGGGCCGCCACCTGGCCACGTTCACCCGTCGGCCTGGATCGAGTCTGTACACACTCACTACTGCGTCTCCTCCGGTCACTGCGTCTCGTCAGGTAGCCGCGTCTAGTCAGGTGTTTGCTGCCGCGTCCAGGTCTAGTCCAGCGTCTGCCCCCTACTCGTGTCGTCCTCTGTCGCACGAGACACTCCTTTGGCACCACCGCCTTGGTCACCCCTCCCTGCCTCGTCTTCAAGGTATGGCCTCCCGTACCCTTGTCTCAGGTCTCCCCCGGTCCCTCCCTCCCCTTCCTCTGGGGCCTGCCCCTACCTGTGTTCCTTGTGTCGAGGGCCGGCAGCGCGCCGCTCCTCACTCCTCCACGTTCCCTCCGATGGAGGCTCCCCTGCAGACTCTTCACATGGACGTGTGGGGCCCAGCCCGCGTCCGTGGACAGGGTCACGAGCGTTACTTCCTGCTGGTCATTGACGACTACTCGCGTTACACTACAGTCTTCCCCTTGGGCAGCAAGGGTGAGGTCACTGAGTTGTTGATCGTCTGGATCCGCGGTGCTCGTCGCCAGCTCAGCGAGCGTTCTGGCTCGGACCTTTCTGTTCTGCGTCTGCACTCAGACAGAGGTGGTGAGTTTTCCTCCGACCTTCTGAGGGCCTTCTGTCGTGCGGAGGGCATCCGCGAAACGTTCACACTTCCGGCCTCCCCACAGCAAAATGGGATTGCTGAGCGCCGCATTGGCATGGTCATGGACGTCGCTCGTACGTCCATGATCCATGCAGCTGCTCCCCATTTTCTGTGGCCGTTCGCGGTTCAGTACGCTGCGCATCAGATCAACCTTCAGCCTCGTGTCTCCTTGCCGGAGACCACACCTACTCTGCGGTGGACGGGGAAGGTTGGCGATGCGTCTGTGTTCCGTGTCTGGGGATCTCGAGCTTTTGTCCGCGATACTTCCGCGAACAAGCTGTCCTCTCTTGCCGTTCCCTGCGTCTTCCTTGGATTCCCCCCTGACACCCCCGGGTGGCAGTTCTACCACCCCACCTTGCGTTGTGTTCTGTCCTCTCAAGACGTCACGTTTGACGAGTCGGTGTCTTACTACCGTCTCTTTCCCTACCGCACTGCCTCTCTCCCCCCCCCGCCACTCTTCCTAGCACCATGTACTCCTCCGGTAGACCCCCTCCCCCCTCAGGGTCCTGCCCCCTCAGGTGTGTCCTAGGTAGACCCTGCCGAGCCGGTCGAGGTAGCTGTCGCCTCAGGTGCTGCTAGGGGTGCTGAGCCTGAGGGTGCGGGGACTAGGGGTGCTGAGCCTGGGGTTTCTGTGTCTGGGGGTGCGGAGCCTGGGGGTGCTGAGTCTGGGGGTGCTGAGCCTGAGCGTGCTGTGTCTGGAGGTCCTCCGGGTGTCCCGTCGCGGCGGGAGCCCCTCTCTCCGCAGCAGCTTCGTGAGTGGTACGCTCGGCGCTGTCGAGGTGCTGCTGGTGCTGCTAGTGTTGCTGGTGCTGGAGGTGCTACTGGAGCTGCTGGAGGTGCTGCTGGAGGTGCTGGAGCAGCTGGTCCTGGAGGTGCTCGTACTGGAGGTACTAGAGCTGCTGGGGTTGGTGGTGCTGTAGGAGTTGGAGCTGCAGGTGCTGGAGCTGTTCCTACTGGAGGTGCTTCTGGAGCTGGAGCTGCTGGAGGTACTGGAGCTGGTGGTGCTGCGGGAGTTGTAGCTGGCGACCCTACTAAGGGTACTGGTGCTGTCTCTGCTGTTTCTGGAGGCGCTGCGCGGCCGCGGCCGTACTACGTTCCGCTCCTTCAGCAGGTTCTTGGTCTTCCGCCTTCTCCTGGTCCTACTCCTCCTTTACTGAGTCCACAGCCTGTCCAGTCTCAGTCGCAGTTACAGCCGACCTCTCCACTGCCTGGTCCTTCTCCTTACTCTGGACCAACTAGAGGTCTTACGGAGCGTCGTGAGCCTGAGTCGCGTCCTGCGTCACCTGAGTCTCGTTCTTCGTCACCTGAGTCTAGTTCTGCGTTGCCTGTCCGCCCTGTTTGCGCTGGTCGTCGTGTTTCGCGTCCGCGCCCTCCTCCTGTCCCTGGCACTCACTCTATGACACTGCGTCCTTCCACTGCTCCACAGCGTGTCCCTCTGCCGTCTCCTCCTGCGTCCTCTCTTCCTGATGGTCCGGACCCGGAGTCTGACTCCCTTCGTGCTGCTAGTCCTACTGTCTCGCGCTTTCTGGCCACTGCTGTCACTGACCCTTTGTTTGAGTCCACTGCTGCATCTGCTCTCGTTGCTGAGCTTGTTGACTTTGCTGCTGCCTGTCGCCTAGACTACGCCACTAGTCTTGTTGCTGAGTCTGCGTCTGCGTTTGTCTGTCCTCCGTACGTCGGGGGTGAGTGTGCTCTTGGCACGGACGTTCTTGAGGACAGACAGGAGGAGTTTGAGTGCTTTGCCGCTGCTGTACCCCATCTCGTGTCCATTCTGCTTGGCCCTGAGGGAGACCCGGATGCACCAGACATCCCGACCCCGCGCTCTTACGCAGAGGCGATAGAGGGTCCCTATTCCTCACAGTGGCAGGCAGCCCTGGACGCCGAGATGGCTTCCTGGAAGTCCACAGGCACCTACGTCGACGAGGTTCCCCCGCCTGGGGCGAACATCGTCAGTGGCATGTGGATCTTCAGGGTGAAGCGGCCGCCGGGTTCTCCGCCTGTCTTCAAGGCGCGTTATGTTGCACGTGGCTTCAGTCAGCGACAGGGAGTTGACTTCTTCCAGACCTTCTCCCCTACCCCAAAGATGACCACTCTTTGGGTACTGCTGCACGTCGCCGCTCACCGTGAATACGAGCTCCACTCGCTTGACTTCAGCACAGCCCTCCTACAGGGCAGCCTGCACGAGGAGATCTGGCTGCGCCGCCCACCTGGCTTCACTGGGTCTTTTCCTGTTGGTACCCAGTGGAGTCTCCGGCGGCCAGTCTACGGTCTCCGTCAGGCACCCCGTGAGTGGCACGACACACTGAGGACGACTCTTGCTGCTCTTGGTTTTGCTCCTTCCACTGCTGACCCGTCGTTGTTTTTACGCACTGACACCACTCTGCCGCCGTTCTACGTTCTCGTGTACGTAGACGACTTGGTCTTTGCTACTGCTGACACTGAGGCACTCGCCCACGTGAAGTCCGAGCTGCAGAAGAGACACACGTGCACAGACCTGGGTGAGCTGACAAGCTATCTTGGCTTGCGGATCACCCGGGACAGAGCACAGCGCACCATTACCTTGACTCAGTGACACATGGTGCAGCAGGTCCTTCAGCACTTCGGCTTCACGTACTCCTCGCCATAGTCCACTCCTCTGCCTATAGGTCACTCGCTCTCAGCTCCACCTTCGGACGAGTCCGTAGAGCCGAGTGGCCCGTATCCAGAGCTTGTGGGCTGCCTCATGTACCTGATGACTTGCACACGACCTGACCTCGCATACCCTCTCAGCCTTCAGGCTCGCTATGTGGCTCCCGGCAAGCACCGAAAGGTGCACTGGGATGCTACGAAGAGGGTGTTGCGCTACTTGTGCAGTACGTCGGGCATGGGGCTCGTGCTTGGAGGACGGGCTCGAGTTATCCTCACTGGTCACGCTGACGCTTCCTGGGTTGACGACTTGGCTACGCAGCGGTCTTCACAGGGTTACACCTTCAGTCTTGGCTCCGGTTCTGTCTCTTGGCGGTCTACCCACTCTTCTTCTGTTCTCATCTCCAGTTGTGAGGCTGAGATCTACGCTGGGGCCATGGCTGCACAGGAGTTACGCTGGCTCACCTACCTACTGACCGACTTGGGAGAGGCGCCTCGTTCTCCTCCAGTTCTGTACGTCGACAACAAGGCCATGCTTGCCTTGTGTCAGGAGCACAGACTGGAGCACAGAACGAAACACATTGCTCTGCGCTACTTCCTTGCTCGAGAGTTGCAGCAGCGTGGCCAGCTTCGTCTTGCTTACGTGGCCTCTCAGGCAAACACTGCTGATGTTTTCACCAAGGTACTTCAGCCTTGTGATCATCAGCGTTTCTGTACTGTTCTAGGCCTTGCACCTACTGTGCCTCACTTGCTTACTTCTTGACTCTGCTTGTACTGTACTCTCTATACATATACCTGCATGCTTACACTTGCTAGGTTGTGTTCACTGTATTGTTTGTTCTCCTTTATAAAACTCTGCATGTGAATTGGACTTGTGGCCATTTGCTTGTGCTCAGACTGCGTGGTGACTTTGTGATCCACCCTGAGCTTGCTTTGCCTTTCTTGACTGGTCTTGTGACCTCTTGTTCTCCCCCACTTTGCCTATGGGGGTGTGTCAAACATATATGCTATAGTCTATCTAGGCTGTAGTGGGGTAGTTCTTATAGGGTGCAACACTTTTAGGTTTCCTACTTGTACCCACCTGCTTGCTAGTTTAGTCATTCATTCGTTCCATATTCTAACAGAGCTCCCCAAGGAGGTCTAGGAGGGGTGTGAGCTAACCAGGCTCATTCTCAACTCCCAACTTCCAATTAACCAAAAATGGAAATGGGAATTTCTCTCTAAGTACAAGATATCTCCCTCACAAGTGCCCTAGCCTTCAACTACTCTCTTGGTGAAGCTACTCCATCACTCTTAGAGCTTCAACTACCAAGCCTTCAAGGCCCAAGGCTAGCTTAGGGACTAGTTTATCTTGTATGTGCTTGTTGTTGGCGTTTATAAGCCTTCTATAGACCCTTTTTTTGGGCATTTGCTATAAGCCCGGGTCTTTATTGTGATTTTGAGGGCGTTTCTCTATAAGCCCGTGTTACAGCCTTATTGGCGCAGGTCTTCCCTCTCCCGATTCCCTCCATCCGATTCCCTCCATCCGATTCCCCCCATCCGATTCCCCCATCCGATTCCCCCCATCCGATTCCCCCCATTCGATTCCCCCCATCCGATTCCCCCCATCCGATCCCCCCCCCATCCGATTCCCCCCATCTGATTCCCCTCATCCGGCCTCCCCCATCCAACTCCCGCCATCCGATTCCCCCCATCCAGTTCCCGCCATCCAATTCCCCCCCGCCGATTCCCCTCACCCGATTTCTTCCTCCCGATTCCCCTCACCCGATTCCCCCCACGCAATTCCCCCACCCAATTCTCCACACCCTTCTTCCCCTGTGCTTCCCCCACGTCCCCCACACATCCCCGGTTGCCACGCCCTGCATCCATCCGCCTACTCGTTTTCTGCCGCCCCCCCATCAGCCATCTCCCCATCCGTCTTCCCCTCCGCCAACCTTTGTCTGCTGTACCTCTCATCCGCTTTCCCCTCATCCGCTTTCCCCTCATCGGCTTTCCCCTCATCCGCTTTCCCCTCGTCCGCTTCCCCTCATCCGCTTTCCCCTCATCCGCTTTCCCCTCATCCGCTTTCCTCTTACCCGCCGTCCCCTTATCCCACCGTCCCCCCACCCCCTCCTCCCCCTCCCAGCGCCCTGGTTCACAGTGCTGGTAACGGCGTGGGTGCTGTGTGGGCTGGCCGTGGCAGCGTGGCTGCTCTACTGGACTCTCCCTCACCCCTCTCTCTCGCCCCTCTCTCGCCCAAGTCCCCCGCCCAGGGCCCTAGTTCACAGTGCTGGTGGCGGCGTGGGTGCTGTGTGGGCTGGCCGTGGCGACGTGGCAGCTCTACTTGAAGCACTCGCAGTACGAGGATTCCAACCCTAAGCTTCCCCGTTTTCCTCTCTCGCTCTCCCATTCCCATCTCTCTTTCCCCTCTCTCTCCCGCCCAGCGTCCTGGTGGGCTCTCACAGTGCTGGTGGTGGCGTGGGGTGCGGTGTGGGCTGGGCGTCGCAGCGTGGCTGCTCTCACAAGGATTGCCCGCCTAAGCCTAACTCGTTTCCCCACCTCGCTCGCCCCTCCCTCCCTCGCCCAGCGCCCTGGTTCACGGTGCTAGTAACGGCGTGGGTGCTGTGTGGGCTGGGCGTCGCAGCATGGCTGCTCTACTGGAAGCAATCACAGTACGAGGATCACCCTCCTAAACTTAAACCCGTCTTCCCATCTCTCTCGCCCCTCCCTCCCTCGCCCAGCGCCCTGGTTCACGGTGCTAGCAACGGCGTGGGTGTCAGAACATTATAGCTTATACATTTGTGTAGGCCGTAGTGGGGTAGCCCAAAAGGGGTACAACCCAATTAGGGTTAGTACTTGTACCCAACTGTTTGCTAGTTCATTCATTCTCGTTTGTTATTCTCACATGGAATCGGAGTCGGTTACTTTTGGGCCCACCACCTGCTACACTGCGACTACCTCGTTCCTAGCCCCGCGCCCGGCCCGTACCTTGCCCGCGATAGGCCCGTACCTAGCCCGCGCTCGGCCCAGTCTCTTGCCTGCGCCCGGCCCGTACCTAGCCCGCGATCGCCCCGTCGACACCCGCGCCCGGCCCCGTACCTAGCCCGCGCCCCGTCGACGCCCGCGACTGGCCCGTACCTAGCCCGCGACCCGGCCCCGTACCTAGCCCGTGATCGCCCCGTTGACACCCGCGCCCGGCCCTGTACCTAGCCCGCGCCCCGTCGACGCCCGCGACCGGACCGTACCTAGCCCGCGACCCGGCCCCGTACCTAGCCCGCGCCCTGTCGACACCTGTGCCTGGCCCCGTACCTAGCCCGCGCCCCGTCGACGCCCGCGACCAGCCTGTACCTAGCCCACGAACCGGCCCCGTACCTAGCCCGCGATCGCCCCGTCAACACCCGCGCCCGGCCCCGTACCTAGCCCGCGCCCCGTCGACGCCCGCGACCGGCCCGTACCTAGCCCGCGACCCGGCCCCGTACCTAGCCCGCGCCCTGGCGACACCCATGCCCGGCCCCGTACCTAGCCCGCACCCCGTCGACACCCTCGCCCGGCCCTGTACCTAGCCCGCGCTCGGCCCCGTTCCTAGCCCAGCGCCCGGCCCCGTACCTAGCCCCGCGCCCGGCCCCTTCCCTAGCCCGTGCCCGTCGACGCCCGCGCCCGGCCCCGTCCCTCGCCCAGCGCCTGGCCCCGTACCTAGCCCCGGCCCGTCGACACCCGCGCCCGGCCCCGTCCCTCGCCCAGCGCCCGGCCCCGTACCTAGCCCGCGCCCGGCCCCGTACCTAGCCCGCGCCCGGCCCCGTACCTAGCCCGCGCCCGGCCCCTTGTTTGGCCCCTCGGCCCCGCCCCTCGGCCCCTTGGCCCCTAGCCTCGGACCCTAGGCTCGGCCTCCTTGGCCCTCGTGTTTGGCCCCTCGGCCCCCTAGGCCCCTCGGCCCCTCAACCCTCTCGTTTGGTCCCTCGGCCCTCTAGGCTAGGCCTCCTAGGCCCTCGTGTTTGGCCCCTCGCCCCCCTAGGCCCCTCGACCCCAGTTCAGAGCCCAGCGCCCGGCCCCGTACCTGCCCAGCGCCCGGCCCCGTACCTAGCCCGCGCCCGGCCCCGTACCTAGCCCGCGCCCGGCCCCTTGTTTGGCCCCTAGGCCCCGCCCCTCGGCCCCTAGCCTCGGCCCCTAGGCTCGGCCTCCTCGGCCCTCGTGTTTGGCCCCTTGGGCCCCCCTCGGCCCTCTTGTTTGGCCCCTCGGCCCCCTAGGCCTCTAGGCCCCCTAGGCCCCTCGGCCCCTCGCCCCCCCTCCCCCCTTGTTTGGCCCCTCGGCCCCTAGGCCCCTCGGCCCCGCCTCTTGGCCCCTTAGCTACTGCTACTGCTGCTCCTCCTGCTACTACTGCTCCTGAGTCCTGCGCTGCTATGGCTTCGCTTAGAGTTCTCTCGTTCGACCCGGAGGGCAGACCTGTAGCATTTGACACATGGCACGACGATCTGCAACTGTACCTACAGAGCGATCTTAAGGACAGTGTCTCACTGTTTGACCACGTGTCCGGTGCCGCTCCAGCCCCTCCCACCACAGCTGACGTTTCGACTCGTTCCCAGTGGCTGTCTCGTGACGCTACTGCCCGCTTAGCCATTCGCAACCACCTGCCAGCGACCGAATGTGCTCACTTTGGAGAGCACAGGACAGCACAGGCCCTGTACGACGCTGTCGTTGCTCGCTACTCCTCCCCTGCCACTGCTGCTATTGGCAGGCTGCTACTGCCCTACCTGTTCCCTGAGCTGTCGGCTGTTGCCACAGTAGCAGACCTGGTTACCCACCTGCGCACTAGCGACGCTCGCTACCGCGCTGCCGTCCCTGCTGAGTTCCTTCCCACGAACCAGCCCCCCATGTTCATCACCCTCTACTTCATAGTCACTCGCCTCCCTGACTCCCTTCGCTCTGTCAGGGACCACTTCCTCACCCTCGGCCCCACCTCCCTCACTGTTGACCTCCTCGAGCAGCATCTCCTCGCAGCTGAGACTAGTGCATTTGCTGTAGGTGCTGTTCGTGGCACTCCGTGCACACCCTTCTTTGAGGGGTGCTCCCCCTCCCCCCTTTCCTCCTCCTTCGCCTCTGCTGCTGCTGCAGACGTCTCTGTTCCTGAGGACGTTGGTGCTGCTTCGACTAGTGCGAAGCGCTGCAACAACAAGGGCAAGGGTGGCCGGGGTAGTGGTGGAGGCAGCGGTGGTGGTGGAGGTGGCAGTGGGAGCGATAGTGGGGGTGGCGGTAGAGGAGGTGGAGGCGGTGGAGGTGGTGGCAGCGGTGGGACTGGTGGCGGCAGTGGAGGCTCTGGTGGCGGCGGTGGAGGCAGCGGAGGGAGTGGCGGCAGTGGAGGCTGTGGGACCGGTGGTGGTAGGTCTGGACCTCAGCGTGGAGGCCCTGGTGGTGGTCGGGGCCAGCAGCAGCAGCGTCGGAGCGAGACCCAGACGCCCCAGCAGCTCCGTGAGTGGTTGGTTCAGCGTGGGGCGGGTAAGGGTAGTGAGACCTGCCCGTATGTCATTCGCACGGGTGTCCATGCGGACCGGACATGCGGGAAGTTTCACACTGAGCGCCACTGCTTTGCCCGCCTTGACAACGCCTGGCGTGGTGAGTTTGGTGACGACGTCGAGCGCCCTCGCTGGGCGCAGTTGCTTCAGTCAGGAGTTGCTATCTTTGACCTAGACTTTGATGTTATTATCTCTGCCATGTATGCTTTGTCTTTTAGTGCTGAGGGTGACTGTTACCGGTGTGTGCCACCTGACCCAGGTATAGCGGCTGCTGCTCTAGGTGCTAGTGTGTCTGGTACTCCCCCTGGTACTGCGCCTCCTGAGGCCTTGCACACTTTCACGTTGGACTCCGGCGCCTCGCGCTGTTTCTTTCGTGACAGCACCACTCTCACTCCTCTCCCTGCACCTGTCCCGGTCAGACTGGCTGACCCCTCTGGGGGCCCGGTCGTTGCCCGTTCCTCCACTGTCCTCCCGTGTCCGGCAGTTCCGTCCAGCTCACTGTCTGGTCTTCACCTCCCCTTGTTCTCTACGAACTTGGTGAGTACAGCTGCCCTTCAGGATGCGATGGTCACTACCACCACTCCTGGAGGTCAGCGTGTGTCGATCTGCACGTGCACACGGACGGGGCGTCACCTGGCTACGTTCACTCGTCGGCCAGGGTCGAGTCTGTACACGCTGGCTACCGAGCCTCCTCGGGTCGCTTCGTCTGCTCAGGTGTCCGCGTCAGGTCAGGTAGCCGCCTCTTGCTCGTGTCGCCTCCTGTCGCACCAGACTCTTCTTTGACACCACCGCCTGGGTCACCCCTCCCTGCCATGCCTTCGTGGCATGCACTCCCGTCTCCTTATCTCTGGTCTCCCCACGTCTCTGCCTCCCTTACCGCCCTCGCCTGCCCCGCCCTGTCTTCCTTGCCTCGAGGGGCGGCAGCGCGCCGCTCCTCACTCCTCCTCGTTTCCCTCAACGACTGCTCCCCTGCAGACTCTCCACATGGACGTGTGGGGCCCAGCCCGCGTCAGTGGACAGGGCCGCGAGCGCTACTTTCTGCTGGTAGTTGACGACTACACGCGGTACACCACGGTCTTCCCCTTGCGCAGCAAGGGTGAGGTCTCTGATGTCTTGATCCCTTAGATCCGCACAGTCCGTCTCCAGCTACGCGAGCAGTTCGGTCAGGACCTCCCTGTCCTACATCCGCACTCTGACAGAGGTGGTGAGTTCTCCTCCGACCTCTTGCGGGACTTTTGTCGTGGGGAGGGCATCACCCAGTCGTTCACGCTTCCGGACTCCCCTCAGCAAAATGGGATTGCTGAGCGCCGCATTGGCTTAGTCATGGAGGTCGCTCGTACCTCCATGATCCATGCAGCTGCTCCCCATTTTCTGTGGCCGTTTGCGGTCCGGTACGCTGCGCATCAGCTCAACCTCTGGCCCCGTGTCTTCTTGCCGGAGACCTCACCCACACTGCGTTGGACGGGGAAGGTTGGCAATGCGTCGGTGTTCTGGGTCTGGGGTTCTCGTGCCTTTGTTCGCGATACGTCCACGGACAAGCTCTCCGCCCGCGCTATTCCCTGCGCCTTCCTTGGCTTTGTCCTTGACGCGCCTGGTTGGCAGTTTTACCACCCCACCTCGCGCCGTGTCCTCCCGTCTCAGGACGTCACGTTCGACGAGTCGGTTCCCTTCTACCGTCTCTTCCCCTACCGCTCTGCCCCTCCCCCGCCCCCGCCGCTCTTCCTTGCTCCCGGTCCACCTCCGGTAGACCCCCTCCCACCCCAGGGTCCTGCTCCCTCGGGAGTGTCTCAGGTAGACCCTCTCCTTGGTACTGCGCCTGTTCAGGTAGCTGTCGTCTCAGGTGCTGCTCCAGGTGCTGCGTCTGTGGGTGCTGCGTCTGGGGGTGCTGCGTCTGGGGGTGCGGAGCCGGGGGGTGCGGGGTCTGAGGGTGCTGGGTCTGGGGGTGCTGAGCCTGAGGGTGTTGAGCCTGGGGGTGCTGAGTCGGAGGGTGCGGAGTCTGGGGGTGCTGAGCCTCGGGGTGCTGCTTCGTCTGGAGGTCCTGCTGGGGCTTCGCCGCGACTGTCCTCGCAGCAGCTGCGTGAGTGGCTTGTTCGGCGCCCGCACCGTTGGAGTGGGGCTCCCGGAGCTGGAGGGGCTAGAGACAGTGGAGCTGGAGGTGCTGATGTTCCAACTGGAGTTGTCGGGACTGGTGGTGTTGGGTGCGCTGGAGCTGGAGACCCTACGGAGCCTGGAGCAGCTGGCACTGTCGGCGCTGGAGCTGGAGTAGCTGGAGTTGGGGGCCCTGGTGCAGGAGGCTCTGGGGCTGCAGGAGCTGGAGTTGGAGGCACTGGCGCTGGAGGCGCTGGAGCTGCAGGAGCTGGAGCTGTTGACCCTGGAGCTTGAGGTGCTGGAGACACTGTGCGGCCGTGACCGTACTTCGTTCCCCTGCTTCAGCAGGTTCTTGGTGTCCCGTCTACTGGTCTTCCTCCTCCCTTCCTGTGTCCACCGCCTGACCAGTCGCAGCCGTCGTTACAGCCAGCCTCCCCACTGCCTGCTCCCTCTCCTCTGCCTGCTCCCTCTCCTTACACTGAGCAGTCTGGAGGTCTTACAGAGCGTCGTGAGCCTGCGTCTCGTCCAGTCTCGCCTGTTCGCACTGCTCATCGCGCTCCTCGTTCGCGTCATCCTCCTGTCCCTGGCACGCACGCTATGGCACTCCGTCCTTCCTAGGTTCCACTGCGTGTTCCTCTGCATGCTCCTCCTGAGTCCTCTCTTCCTGAGGTCCCTGACCCTGAGTTTGACCGAGCGCGTGCTGCCAGTCCCACTGTCTCTCGTCTCCTTGCCACTGCTGTCACTGACCCATTCTTTGAGTCTGATGCTGCGTCTGCTCTCGTTGCTGAGCTGCTTGACTTTGCTGCTGCCTGCCGTCTCGACTACGCCACTGCTCTCGTTGCTGAGCCTGTGTCTACCAGTCCTCCGTCCGTCGGGGGTGAGTGTGCTCTTGGCACGGACGTCCTTGAGGACAGGCAGGAGGACTTTGAGTGACTTGCAGCTGCTGTACCTCTTTTCGCTTCCATGCTGCTTGCCCCTGAGTGAGACCCGGATGCTCCAGACATCCCGACCCCGCACTCTTATGCAGAGGCGATTACGGGTCCTTACTCCTCTCAGTGGCAGGCAGCTATGGATGCCGAGATGGCATCCTGGAAGTCCACAGGCACCTACGTCGACGAGGTTCCCCCACCTGGGGCGAACATAGTCGATGGCATGTGGATTTTCAGGGTGAAGCGGCCGCCGGGTTCTGCGCCTGCCTTCAAGGCGCCTTACGTTGCTCGAGGCTTCAGCCAGTGACAGGGAGTTGACTACTTCCAGACCTTCTCCCCCACCCTGAAGATGACTACTCTTCGGGTGTTGCTGCACGTCGCTGCTCAGCGTGACTATGAGTTGCACTCCCTGGACTTCAGTACAGCCTTCCTGCAGGGCAGCCTGCACGAGGAGATCTGGCTGCGCCGACCACTTGGTTTCACTGGGACGTTTCCTGCAGGTACTCAGTGGAGCCTCCGCCGGCCAGTCTACGGTCTCCGCCAGGCGCCTCGCGAGTGGCACGTCACACTGAGGACTACACTTGCGGCTCTTGGATTTGCTCCTTCTACAGCAGACCCGTCGCTGTTTCTACGCACCGACACCTCGCTTCCGCCGTTCTACATCCTAGTGTACGTCGACGACCTCGTCTTTGCCACTGCTGACACTGAGGCACTGACCCTAGTGAAGTCCGAGCTGCAGAAGAGACATACCTGCACTGACCTGGGTGAACTGCGCAGCTATCTTGGCCTGCAGATCACCCGGGACAGAGCACGCCGCACCATCACACTGACTCAGTCACACATGGTGCACCAGGTCCTTCAGCGCTTCGGCTTCCAGTACTCATCGCCACAGCTCACTCCTCTGTCTACCAGCCACTCGCTCTCAGCTCCACCTTCGGACGAGTCCGTAGAGCCGAGTGGTCCGTACCCAAAGCTTGTGGGTTGCCTCATGTACCTGATGACTTGCACACGACCTGACCTCGCGTACCCTCTCAGCCTTCTGGCTTGCTACGTGGCTCCCGGTAGGCACCGAAAGGTGTACTGGGATGCTGCGAAGAGGGTACTGCGTTACCTGTGCAGTACGTCGTGTTATGTGATGCTATCATTTGCATTCACGTCTGTCTGCCTCCCAACATATGTTTGTGTGTTGCATGCGTGGTGTGAGCGTGTGCAAGAATTTGTGTTTGGTGTTGTTTGGATTTTCTGAGTGTGTGTGAATGTTATTTGGCTTGAGCAGATATCTGAAGTGACTCCTCTGCTCAAGAGCTTCCCGACGAACCGAGAATCGCTGCGATCGAAGCAAGAACGAGAAAGATATGATCGTTCGAAGTTTTGATTATGATGCGGCGACTATAGGAATTTGCGGGTTGACTCAATATGGGGTACAGACTTTTGGGGGTTGAGAAATTCGTCATCATCACTGTAGATGATGCAAAGTGGTTGGGAGAAGCCAAGCCAGGTTGGCAAGTGTGGCCAAGTTGGGTGAGGTGGATGGCATGAGTTGGGAAAGTGACAAATGTCAAAGTTGGGGTGCCTATAGAGAGGGGAATTGTGTGGTATGGGGTTTCCTTGGTTGGGGACTCCCTTGGGACCTTCCCTCTCGTCCTCCTCATCCCCTCCTACCTGGTTCAAGTGCTACTCCAACTTTCTTGTGTGAACTTGTTAGATCATTGTTATTGAGTTACGTTTTTTCTATGGCAGCATACCCCCTAGTGCGCCGAAGTTCATAACTCGAGTTATACTCCATATTGTGATACTATTCAAATTGGGAAAGATAGCCACGGTCAAGGGCTACAACATACTCGAGTTTGAGAGAATTCCAATTGTGCGTTAATCGTCGACGAGGTTTCTTGTGACGACGACTTTTCTGTCCTGAATTATAGTTGACGATTTTAAGATATTTCGGCCCTTAATCTTCATAGACTCCGTCCTTAGTCTCTAACAAGTGGTATCAGAGCTGATTAAGGACTTTGTGGAGAGTGGACTGAAGTGTGAAGACCCTCCTAGACCCACCATGGCCTGTGGGCGTGCCTAAGTGGAGTTCTGGAGGTTGTATGTGACTTCCGCTAAGGGGAAACTCTGCCGAAATTTCGTTGGCGCCGACACTTGTGGAAATTGAGTGGGACTTCGGTGTGGACAGCAAGGGGGGAGCTGGAACCTGTGCTTGGGAGCAGAGGAAATGAGTCAAGGGAGTGGAGATGCAGCTGAGAAGAGAAATGAGCCGCCACCATCCAAGATCGAGGCATTGGATGGCTCCAACTATGAGGAATGGAGCGGGCGGATGCGGAGTGCATTTAAGCGCTACAAGCTACTGAAACTTGCGATGGGAGAAGAGAAGATGCCGGAGGAAGGCGACGCCCGCGATCGGTGGATTGAGAAAAGCGTGGTGCTGTACGACCTAATCCTTCAATCGGTCAACAACGACATGTTCCAGCACATCAAGGATTTGGTGGAGTTGGATGATTCCGGACCAAAGGCGTGGAAGCTACTGCGCGACGTGATTCAGCCCAACACGCTGCCGATGGTGATTGTGTTGGAGAAGGAGCTGGCTGCCCTCTCCATGCGACCGGGCGATGATGTGAAGCCGGTCCTTGACAAGATCAAGGACACCTATGCAAGGATGGCAGCGGCGGGCAGCAATGTGTCGCAGATGCAGCAGTGCACCAAGATTATCTCGGTGCTCGACAACTCATGGGACAACCTCATCCCCACCCTCAACACTCAGCAGGACCAGTGGACACCTGAGTGGCTACGGCAGCAGATTCTGCAGGAGGACTTCCGCAGGCGCCACACGGGTGGTGGTGCTGCCAACAAAACTGCTGAGGGGTATGGAGCTGCAGGAGGCAGCAGAGGAAGAGGGGGAGGGAGAGGCCGAGGCCGTGGGAGAGGCTTTGGCAGAGGGAGAGGCCGAGGTGACTACAATGAGGGGCATGGAAGCTCTGGTGGCAGGGGGAGCACCCGAATGGAGGGTGCGTGTTGGTACTGCAAGAAGGCTGGACACCCGTGGTTCAAGTGTTTCAGCCGACCTGAGGGATGGGCGCCTCCAGGCATGAAGCCGCCAAGTGGTGAACGTGCACGAGGTGGCGCTGTGCAAGGTTCAGGTGCACAAGGTGATGGTGCACACGGTAAAGCCAACCCTGGAATGTTCCTCATGGTTGAGGATGTGAAAGGGAGTGAGGGTGATGTGGGCACAGTTGGAAAGGTTGTGATGCACCCCCTCACTCACTGGGTGATAGATTCAGGTTGCACAAGTCACATGACCCCACGGGCAGATTTGCTTGATGAGGTAAAGCCCCCTGGAAAGATCAAGTTTGTGGCTGCCGCTTCAGGTGCTTTGCTCCCTGTGATTGGTGTTGGGAATGCCAAGGTGATGGGAGCCAATGGGGGGCTTGTGGGGCTGGGGAATGTGCTGTTGGTTGAAGGCTTGTCCGCTAACCTTCTTTCTGTGCGCCGGCTGCAGAAGAGCAAGGCTAAAGTTACCTTCGGTCCAACCAGTTGCCGTGCAAAGCTTGGGAAATTGCTGCTGTGGGATTTGGAGGAGAAGAGCAGCTGCATCAAGGACCTATGGCAGCTGCCTATCATCCCTTGGAATGGGAAACCACCAGCAACGGCAGCGGCTGCAGCAACGGC
Organism: Closterium sp. Naga37s-1; assembly: GCA_947471745.1. Taxonomy (NCBI): domain Eukaryota; kingdom Viridiplantae; phylum Streptophyta; class Zygnematophyceae; order Desmidiales; family Closteriaceae; genus Closterium; species Closterium sp. Naga37s-1. Next base: position 676,996 of record CANJKZ010000934.1, on the reverse strand, counting down.
TAAAGCAACTACAGGAGGAGAGGAGACTGCACCAACTGATGGTGCCCTGGGTGCAGTCAAGAAGGTTCAGCAGACACAGCAGCCACATGGTGAGGTGCTTGCTGGTGTGGATGCGACAGCTGCATGGGCAAAGGCTTCATCTAGGAGTGGTGAGGCCGATTGGGAAACATGGCACGAGAGGCTGTGTCATGTGAATTTTCCTATGCTGCAGAAGTTGGTGAAGGATGGAAGCTTGAAGGGGTTGGAGGTGAAAGGGGCAGTGAAGGAGATTGGGAGCTGCCCTACATGCCTTGAGACCAAGTTCGCAAAGTTTCCCTTCAGCAGCGTCACGGGACCAGCCAAGGCCCCGCTCGTGCTTGTGCACATGGATGTGGTGGGCCCTACGAGGGCCCCTTCTCTCTCGGGCAGCTGCTACTTCTTAACCATTGTGGATGACCACACACGTGCGGTGTGGGTGTACCCTCTCAAGACTAAGGGGGAAGTGGCAGCAGCTGTTCTTAAGGAGTGGATGCCGAGAGCTCAGAGGGAGAGCGGACACAAGGTGAAGGTGATCCGCACTGACAACGGGGGAGAATTCATTGGCGCTGATTTTGAGGTGGTGCTGAAGAAGAAGGGGATCCAGCATCAGCTCACGGTTCCCTACAACCCTCAGCAGAACGGCGTGGCTGAGCGCTTCAACCGGACCCTGCAGGAAGGTGCTCGCACTCTCCTTGGGCGTGCAGGGCTGCCGGATCCGTTTTGGGTGACTGCACTGCGGCAGGTCGCCCTTGTGAAGAACAGGGTGTTGGCGACTATGGGGGACAAGCAATGGGTCCCCTACACCAAGTGGTATGGGAGTGCACCAGCAGTCAACATGCTGAGAGCCTACGGCTGCAAGGTGGTGTTTCATGTGCCTAAGGAGAAGAGGGGAAAGTTGGAGGCTAGTGGGAGATGGGGAGTACACTTGGGGCTTGCTAAGGATCATAAGGGCTGGTTGATATGGGACTTGACCAGCCAGCAGCTGACTGTGTCAAGGGATGTGAAGTTCCTTGAGTCCTTGTACTACAAGGAGTGGAAGCAGCAGCAGCAGAAGCTTCCTACAACACCGCTGATCATTGAGGCCGATGAGGTGCAGCGGCCTTCGAGGCAAGTGCAGGTCACTGTCTCAGATGAGGAGATCTCTGGGGTGACTGAGGATGGGGGAGAACCTGAGGTGGAGGAGCAACAACAGCAGCAGCAGCAGCAGCAGCAAGATGCTCCACCACGTGCCCAACGTGCGCTTGACCGTCCTAGGAGGGATGTGCGCCCTCCTAATAGGCTGACCTATCCTAGTTTTGGAAAGCCAAAGGTGGTACGGGCTGGGAGTGTGGCTGAGCAGTGTGATGAGGATGAGATAGCACACTGCTACTGGGCAGCCGTCCCTGAGCCGAAGACGCTAGCTGAGGCCTTGAGTGGGCCCGATGCTGAGAAGTGGAAGCAGAGTGTGAAGGAGGAGTATGACTCTCTGCTGGAGAATGAAACATGGGAGCTGTGTGAGCTGCCTCCTGGGAAGAAGGCCATTTCTTCCAAGCTGATCTTCAGGCACAAGTACGGACCTGATGGGGAGCTGACCCGCTACAAGTCAAGGCTTGTGGCTAAGGGGTTCCGGCAGACAAAGGGGAAGGACTTTGACGAGATCTTTGCTCCTGTGGGGAAAGGGACTACACTAAGGGTGATGTTGGGAACGGCTGCAAACCGTGGATGGAGGATCAAGCAGATGGACATCACAACTGCTTTCCTCAATGGGATCATCCTAGAGGAGCTGTACATGCTGCAGCCTGAGGGATTGGATGATGGGAGCGGCAGGGTGTGCAGGCTGAAGAAGGCCATCTATGGCCTGAAGCAGGCTCCTCGCGCATGGTACCACAAGCTGGAGGAGACACTGCTGGCTGGGGGTTTCAAGAAGAGCGAGTGTGATCACAGCTTGTTCCTGCTGCAAGAGAAGGAGCAGTTCCTCATGCTCCTGGTGTATGTGGATGACATCCTTCTCTTCTCTGAGTCGGCTGCAATGATTGAGCGTGTGGAGGAGATGCTGGAGATGCAGTTCAAGTGCTCGAAGATGGGAGATGTCAAGTATTACCTTGGGATGCATGTGGAGAGAGACCTTGACAGGGGAGTGTTGAGGTTGCACCAGAGGAAGTACTGTGAGGGGCTGGCTGAGAAGTATGGGCTGCAAGATGGAGGAAAGCCAGCCACCCCACTGCCTTCGGGTTTCACTGTGGAGCCCTGTGCTGATGAGGAGGTGGTGGGTGAGAGTGACAGGAAGTTGTTTCATTCCATGGTAGGGGCACTCAACTATGCAGCTAACCACACGCGACCTGACATTGCCTTTGCAACATCCAGGCTTGCCAGTGTGGTCTCACGCCCCAGTCATGAGCAGCTAGAAGCGGCCAAGAGGTTGGTCCGCTATGTGAGTGCTACAGCATCTGTGGGTTTGGAGTACAGTGCTGTGAGGCAAAGGCAGCAATGGGGTGCTGCTGATTTGGGCAAGGGGGAGATGCTCTTGACTTGCTACACCGACGCTAGCTTCAACTCTGTAAAGGCGGATGGCACCAGCATTGGAGGCTATGTGTGCCTGTTTGGAGGTGGTGCAGTGAGCTGGCGCAGCAAGAAGCAGAACGAGGTGGGGCTGTCCTCGTGTGAGACTGGGTACATGGCCCTTCATCATGGGGCTAAGGAGGTGGTGTGGCTGAGGCGTTTGTTGGAGGAGATCGGAGTGTGCCAGAAGGAGCCGACTGTGATTCTTTGTGACAATGAGTCGGCTGTGAAACTTGCAAAGAATGCTTGTCTTCATGGCCTGACAAAGCACATCAGGCCAAAGTGGCACTGGGTGAGGAGGCTCCTGGACAAGGAGGTGCGGCTGGAGATTGTGAAGACCCATCAGCAGGCGGCAGACATTCTCACCAAGCGCCTGGCTGAAAATGAGCATTGGAAGGGAATGAAACTTGCTGGAATGAGTGTGCATTGAGGGTGCATGCTTGTGCTATGGCATATGGGATGATGGTAGGCAGCCAGAGGGGGAGTTTGTTATGTGATGCTATCATTTGCATTCAAGTCTGTCTGCCTCCCATCATATGTTCGTGTGTTGCATGCGTGGTGTGAGCGTGTGCAAGAATTTGTGTTTGGTGTTGTTTGGATTTTCTGAGTGTGTGTGAATGTTATTTGGCTTGAGCAGATATCTGAAGTGACTCCTCTGCTCAAGAGCTTCCCGACGAACCGGGAATCGCTGCGATCGAAGCAAGAACGAGAAAGATATGATCGTTCGAAGTTTTGATTATGATGCGGCGACTATAGGAATTTGCGGGTTGACTCAATATGGGGTACAGACTTTTGGGGGTTGGGAAATTCGTCACCATCACTGTAGATGATGCAAAGTGGTTGGGAGAAGCCAAGCCAGGTTGGCAAGTGTGGCCAAGTTGGGTGAGGTGGATGGCATGAGTTGGGAAAGTGACAAATGTCAAAGTTGGGGTGCCTATAGAGAGGGGAATTGTGTGGTATGGGGTTTCCTTGGTTGGGGACTCCCTTGGGACCTTCCCTCTCGTCCTCCTCATCCCCTCCTACCTGGTTCAAGTGCTACTCCAACTTTCTTGTGTGAACTTGTTAGATCATTGTTATTGAGTTACGTTTTTTCTATGGCAGCATACCCCCTAGTGCGCCGAAGTTCATAACTCGAGTTATACTCCATATTGTGATACTATTCAAATTGGGAAAAATAGCCACGGTCAAGGGCTACAACATACTCGAGTTTGAGAGAATTCCAATCGTGCGTTAATCGTCGACGAGGTTTCTTGTGACGACGACTTTTCTGTCCTGAATTATAGTTGACGATTTTAAGATATTTCGGCCCTTAATCTTCATAGACTCCGTCCTTAGTCTCTAACACGTCGGGCATGGGGCTTGTGCTTGGAGGACGGGGTCCAGTTGTCCTCACTGGTCACGCTGACGCCTCCTGGGTTGACGACTCAGCTACGCAGCGGTCGTCACAGGGTTACACCTTCAGCCTTGGCTCCGGCTCTGTTTCTTGGCGGTCTACCCGCTCGTCTTCAGTTCTCAGCTCCAGTTGTGAGGCTGAGATCTACGCCGGAGCCATGGCTGCTCAGGAGCTACGCTGGCTCACCTACTTGCTGACCGACTTGGGAGAGCAGCCTCGTTCGCCTCCAGTCCTGTACGTAGACAACACGGCCATGATTGCCTTGTGTCAGAAGCACGGACTGGAGCACAGAACGAAGCACATCGCTCTGCGATACTTCCTTGCTCGAGAGTTGCAGCAGCGTGGCCAGCTTCGTCTTGCGTACGTGGCCACTCGGGCCAACACTGCTGATGTATTCACCAAGGCACTTCCGCCTGGTGATCATCAGCGCTTTGCTACTGTGTTAGGCCTTGTGCCCACTTTGCCTCACTTGCTCACTGCTTGACTCTGCTTGTACTGTGATCTCTATATATACCTGCATGCTTGCACTTGCTAGGATATGGTCACTGTATTGTTTGTTCTCTTTATATAACTCTGCATGTGAACTGGCCTTGTGGCCCTTTACTTGTGCTCGGACTGTGTGGTGACTTTGTGATCCACCCTGAGCTTGCTTTGTTCTTCTTGACTGGTCTTGTGGCCACTTTTTCTCCCCCACTTTGCCTATGGGGGTGTGTCAGAACATTATATCTTATACATTTGTGTAGGCTGTAGTGGGGTAGCCCATAAGGGGTACAACCCAATTAGGGTTAGTACTTGTACCCAGCTATTTGCTAGTTCATTCATTCTCGTTTGTTATTCTCACAGTGGGTGCTGTGTGGGCTGGGCGTCGCAGCGTGGCTGCTCTACTGGAAGCAATCACCGTACGAGGATCACCCTCCTAAACTTAAACCCGTCTTCCCATCTCTCTCGCCCCTCCCTCCCTCGCCCAGCGCCCTCGTTCACAGTGCTGGTGGCAGCATGGGTGCTATGTGGGCTGGGCGTGGCAGCATGGCTTCTTTACTCCAAGCACTTGCAGTATGAGAATCAAAGGGAGGAGGCGCTGGGCGTGTGGTGCAAGGAGCGCGCCCTCATGCTGCAGCAGCTCGTGCTCACTCATGTGGGGCAGATGCAAGTGGGATGGGATTGGTGTCAGGACTCAGCATTCTGATCTGACCTCCTGCAGCATGGGTGCTGCCCTCATGCCCTCATGCTGCAGCAGCTCGCACTCACACATGTGGGGCAGATGCAGGTGAGGTTGGAGTGGTGGCCAAACTACGTGAGGTTGGGTTGATGCCAGGAGAGTCACATTCAACACTTTTCAGTTTTCATGTTCACCGTCTTAACCACTTCCGTAATGTTGCTGCTGCTGCTGCTGCTGCTGCTGCTGCTGCTGCTGCTGCTGCTGCTGCTGCCGCCGCCGCCGCCGCCGCCGCCGCTGCCGCTGCTGCTGCTGACGCCGTCGTCTTGGTCGCCGCCGCAGTGCCCTGCCAGCCATAGACTGCAGCTCGCCTAAACAAAGCTTCTATCGCCGCCGCACTGCCCTGCCCTGTGTCCTCTTTTGAGACGTCTCAAAAGTCGCCGCACTGCCCTGCCCTGTGTCCTCCCAATCCCATGCACAGACCCTCACAGGCATCATTCCAGTGATGGGCAAGCCGGGCAAAGAGGCAAGTGAGACAACGACACAGTGCCCCACATTAGTGCCTCTCTATGCTGCTAATGCCCTGCTGTTGCTCTCTTCTCCATGTCTTCCCATGCACAGACCCTCACAGGCATCATCTCAGTGATGGGCAAGCCAGGGCGGAGGGGCAAGTGGGGGTTGGACAAGTGCTTGAACGGCAGCACGTGGGAGGCGTACCTCACTCGCACCTCCTATGCCCGCCCAGGCAACACGGGGGCGACTGCGTGTGTGTTTGTGACGGACGAGGAGAGGTGAGGGAGTGGAAGGGGGGGGGGGGGAGTGGGGGTTGGGAGGAGGGCGGCACAGGGGCGACTGTGTGTGTGTTTGTTGTGGACGAGGAGAGGTGAGGGCGCAAGGAAGGGTGTGGTGGTTGGTGGAGGTGATTGTTTTAAGGGTACCACGGGGGCGACTGCTTGTGTCTTTGTCACGGATGAGGAGAGGTGAGGGTGGAGTGGAGGGATGGGGGAAGAGTGGAGGTTAGTATGTGTTTGCAAGCAAGCATGAGCCTCTAGACCTGCGCAACGTGGGGCCGACTTCGTGCGTCTTTGTCAGGGATGAGGAGAGGTGAGGGCGGAGGGAGGGAAGGGAACGAGGAAGTTCATGTGTGTGCTTATGAACGAGCTTAAGCCGTGAGACTTTTCCACAAGTGTGGTAATGAATGGCTCGTGGAATATTCACAATCCATCGACTTCTCCACACTGCTCTTTCTCTGCCTTCCTTTCCTACCTTATCCTACCCGCCCGCCCACACCCATCATTGCAGAGCAACCTTTGAGCGGCCATATGGCAGCATAAAAGACAACAACAAGAATGTCAGCGCGCACCGTCCCATCTACTGCCCTAAGATCCTAGATTTCTCCACAGTCGTGGCAGCCAATGGCTCATGGAACATTGATCTCATGAAGCGATTTTCCAATGAAATCCCGCTTGCTGTGGCGGGAAAGCCGCTCTACACGTGGCCGTATCCCATCGTCAGCCCTCCTGACCATGGTGGATTCGGTAAGTCACATCTCGAGCCATTTTGGCCAATCTCGTTCTTTCTTTGCGATGCAATGAACGGCACTTAAAATGTTCACCTTGTGAAGCGGTTCTCCACAAAGATTTCCCTTTTCGTGGCGAGAAGGCCGCTCTACACGTGGCCTTTTTCCATGGCTAGTCCTCCCGACCATGATGGGTTTGGTAAGCCACATTGGCTTTTGAGGCGCCTAAGATATATACGCTTGGCTTGGAGGGAAAGCCGCTCTACACGTAGTGGTCGCTCCCATGGCTAGTCCTCCCAATCATGCTGGATTCGGGGAGTCCCATTTCTGAGTCAGTTTGGGTCGATAACAAGACGAGCCCTGTGAGTAAGCGATTGATTATTATGGTCAGTGCTCTTATATAACATACTTGATAAATGTGTTGTTTTGTGACGTCTCAAAACAACACTGTGGTCAGTGCTGGCATGTAACACACTGGCGTTTTGAAACTCTTGCCTCTGGTTGGCTCGAGCAAGGTAAGGATAATATTAATCAATCAATTACTCACAGAGCAGTGCATCCGTTGAAGCTACAGTGTAACGTATTCGAAGCTTCAGTACACTGTAGTGCCTTCAATACATTGTTTCAACCCTCACATTGTTTCAACCCTTACATTGTTTCAACCCTCACATTGTTTCAACCCTCACATTGTTTCAACCCTCACATTGTTTCAACCCTCACAATGTTGCCGCTGCAGGCTTGGGCTTTCCTCTTCGGTGCAGTGTTCCTCTGAACAACACAAGCAAGGCGGTTGTTTCAAGTTTGACAGTGTATGGCATGCTTGCTGCATCCGTTGACGTGGCATTGATCGCACAGAGGGTTCTAGGAGAGCTGTATGCACCTTGTGAGTGAAGGGCTGTAGACACCTGGTGAGTGAAGGGCTATAGACATCTGGTGAGTGAAGGGCTATAGACACCTGGTGAGTGAAGGGCTCTAGACACCTGGTGAGTGAAGGGCTCTAGACACCTGGTGAGTGAAGGGCTCTAGACACCTGGTGAGTGAAGGGCTATAGACACCTGGTGAGTGAAGGGCTCTAAACACCTACTGAGTGAAGGGCTCTAGACACCTGGTGAGTGAAGGGCTATAGACACCTGGTGAGTGAAGGGCTATAGACACCTGGTGAGTGAAGGGCTATAGACACCTGGTGAGTGAAGGGCTATAGACACCTGGTGAGTGAAGGGCTATGGACACCTGGTGAGTGAAGGGATTTAGACACCTGGTGAGTGAAGGGCTATAGACACCTGGTGAGTGAAGGGCTATAGACACCTGGTGAGTGAAGGGCTATAGACACCTGGTGAGTGAAGGGCTATAGACACCTGGTGAGTGAAGGGCTATAGACACCTGGTGAGTGAAGGGATATAGACACCGGGTGTACAGTGTACTCGCCATGCCACTAACGAGTCAAGGATGTCAGTTGCAGGAACAGTGGACTCCTGCATCCGTTGACATGACATTTATTACACGGAAGCTCCTGGGAGCTGTATGCACCTGGTGGGTTCCAAAGTTGTATGCACGTGGTTTCGGGTTTATGGAGTGGATGGGAACCCCACCTTCCCTCCAAACCCCTTCCCTCCACGATTCCCTTCTGTCTAGGCTCGTCAAAGTTGTTCTCGATGTATGCCTGTACAGGCCCGTGATCTCGCTTAGAGAGTAGTAGAGTGCATGCGTCCATTCTTTTCACCTTCGTCATAGGTCATTGACAACTTTTGGCTCATACTCTCGCACTCTGTGGTCCATAGAGTTAATGTAAAGCTTCTACCTTCTCCTTCTTCTCTCCCCAACCTCCCCTCCAGACCCTCCCTCCACTTCCCACGAACCCTCCCCCTCCCCTCCGCCTTTTCCCCCCTCTTCCCCCTTGTTCAGACTCATCAAAACCGTTCGAGATGTACGATGTCACCGACCCGTCTTCTCTCTTCGCCATCGTCTCACCAATCCCACCTTTCGAGGTGCCTCATAAGAACCCCTCAGAACCCCTCTCTCCCCCACACCCCCCTCCATCCAGACTCATCAAAATCGTTCGAGATGTATGATGTTACCGATCCCTCTTCTCTCTTTGCCATTGTCTCACCAGTCCCGCTGCACTACTACTTCCGCCCTTATGACGCCCGTCCCTACTTGCCGCCCTTTCCGGAATCTAGCAAGTCAACTCAAAACAATCTAGCAAAGTTCCCGTGCTCTCCTTTCTCTCTCCCTCTCTCCCTCTTCCTCTCATCCCTCCGTCTCTCCACCCCGCATGTGCAGACCCATCAAAATCGTTCGAGATGTATGACGTCACCGACCCATCCTCTCTCTTCGCCATCGTCTCACCAGTCCCGCTGCACTAATACTTCCGCCCCAACGACGCCCACCCCTAAATGCTGCCCTCCCCTCTCTCCGAAACCCGCCCCTGGGAGGCACCGGCGGTGGTGCCTCTGGATCAGCTGGGAGCGGGCGTGAGAAAGTACGAGGCTTGGTGCAGGTGAGCAAGCTTCCCATAGCAAAGTGTGAACCTCAAAACTACGAGCCTGTATTTCCCCTCCCTTGCCTTGGCAGGTTCGCAGCAACAGAGGCAATCTGAGCGTACGAGAGAAAGCTTATACAGGAGATGGCACAAGAGGTACAGGAGGGAGGGGAGCAGCTGTTGTAATTTCATATTTTGTACTACATACATAGGCGAGAATTAGATGTGTAGCACATTTATAAATTGGAGGGTTGTTTAGTGTACCCTCCAACCACATTTTGTGGTTGGTTGGGATTGGTCCTTCACTCAACCAATCCCAACCAACACACACTTGTGGTTGCTTGGGCCACAAGCAAGCTCACCCATTGGTCAACATATTGGCCAATAGGGTAAGCTTCCCCCTCATCTCTCTCTTGCTCATTGTTTGTACTAAAGGGCCTCTTGGCTCATTATTCAATTCATAAATTCTCTCCTTCAACATGGTATCATGAGCTAATGGCTCACGCCTTCATCCCTCGGTCCTTAGGCCACCCTCTCCTCCCCGTCCCTCAGATCTAGCCTTCTAGAATGGAGCTGCCATATCTTTGCGCTCCCTTTAGGCGCTGTCCTCCCTCCCCGCGCGCCCCATAAGGCGCAGCCCTCCAAGGCACTTCTCCACGCACGTCCAGATCTGCAACTCCAGCGCCCAGATCTGACCTCCCAGCGCCCAGATCTGCCCTCACAGCACCCAGATCTGACCTCCCAGCGCTCAGATCTGCCCTCCCAGCACCCATATCTGACCTCCCAGCGCCCAGATCTGACCTCCCAGCGCCCAGAACTGCCCTCCCAGCGCCCAGATCTGCCCTCCCAGCGCCCAGATCCGCTCTCCTCGCGCTCAGATCTGCAACTCCAGCGTCCATATCTACTCCTCCCGCGCCCAGATCTACTCCTCACGCACCCATATCTACTCCTGCACCCAGATCTGCACATTTCGTTACCAGATCTGCATTCCGCCCATCCATATCTGCACTCCACGCGACCAGATCTGCCCTCCACGCGACCAGATCTGCATTCCGCGCATCCAGATCTGCACTCAGAGCGACCAGATCTGCATTCCGCGCATCCAAATCTGCGCTGTGCGCGCCCAGATCTGCATACCTCGCGACCAGATCTGCACTTTCCGTGCCCAGATCCACTCCTCCCGCGCTCGGATCTGCCACAGGGCTGCCCTCCTCGTCCCTACCCACAGCAGCATCATCAGCGGCATCTGCAGCGACGCCAGCAGCAGCACCCTTCCCCCTGCCTCCCCCATAACATCGCTCCCCCCCTCCTCCTCCTCCACCTTCCCCCACCTTCCGCTCCTCCCTTCCTCCTCCCATCCTACCAGCAGCAGGACCAGCAACGGCAACAGCAGCAGGACCAGCAGCGGCACCAGCAGCAGGATCAGCAGCGGCACCAGCAGCAGGACCAGCAGCGGCACCAACAGCAGGACCAGCAGCGGCACCAGCAGCAGGACCAGCAGCGGCACCAGTAGCAGGACCAACAGCGCCACCAGCAGCAGTACCCTCGCCCCATCCTCCGCATGCCCTTGTTTCCACCCACCCTCGTCTCTATGGCATCGTCGGATTCTTCCGTCGACCTTGCTACTGTTGATGCACTCGAGTTGCTACCCGACAACACTGCTGCTAATTGGCACTCCTACGCTCACTCGGTCAAGGTTCTCCTCTCCTCTGTTGTGATCAGCGGCTACAACCTTCGCTCGGTTGTCTTCCAGGAAGGTGGTGGACTTCAGCCTGTGGCCCCCACCGCTCCCACTGGACCTGTCCCCACCCACTCTGGCGCCGAGCCCTCTCCCCCTGGTGATCCTCCCACCTTCGCACCGAATGTCAACGATCTGCAGAGCTCGGAGACCGCCATCCGCACCTACCGCACCAATCTCCAAGAGCACTTGCACCAGCAACTGCATTACGAGGACGAGAAGCGCATTTATGACGACGCCGCTGCCCGCTACAGCAAGTACCAGAAGGACCTTGACACCTACACCGCAGATCTTGCCGACTACACCACGAAAATCACTGCCTGGTGAGTTGCCGATCGGCGCGCGGTTTCCATTCTTCTCGCCACCGTCCCCTCCTCCCTGAAACGCAAGCTCTCACCTACCTCCTCCTCCCACCTGTGGCGACTCCTCGTCGACCTTTTCGATCGGCAAGACATTGCCACCCTCTACGCCCTCATCAAAGAATTCGGCACTCTCTCCATGGACTCCACTTCTGGCGCCGCTGCCTTCACTCGCCGTGTCCTAGACCTTGCTCGGCGCCTTGCAGCACTCGATGTGGTGTACCCGGACACAGTCATCTGCTGCCACCTCCTCGAGGGCCTCACACCTGCCTTCGACGCTCACAACCTTGCCTACATGCAGCTTCTCTCCAAGCACCATACCCCTGCTGAAGTCGCTCAGTGGATTATCACCACTGAAGCCGAGATCCTTCGCCACTCTACCTCCACAGTCGCAGTAGCTCAGCCATGCAACAGCTGGGGTGAGCGTGGCGGTGGGCGTGGGGGTGGGCGTGGTGGTGGGCGTGGGGGTGGACAAGGCGGATCACCGGGTTGCGGTGGTGGCAGTGGTAGCAGCGGTGCGGGTCGCGGTGCGGCAGCTGCCTTTCCTCCCTGTCAGTACCTGCCTCGCTACGGTCCCACTCAGGGACAGCGCTGCGGCCAAACTACTCATGCCATAGAAACATGCTTCAAGGCACTCAATGATGAGTGGTTTGCCCGTGGCAACACCGGCACCCCTCCTCGCTGGTCTGCCCTCAACCCACGGCCCACTCCCCTTGAAGTCCGTTCCTCTCCCCTCTATGAGCCTTCCTCCTCCACACAAGCTCACCAAGCCCTTGCCCCTCCCCAGCAGCAGCAGCAGCAGCAGCTTGGGAGTCAGCAGCAGGGGTTACAGTAGTATGGGCAGCAGCTTCTCCTTTCTCAACTCCAGCAGCAGCTCCAGCATCTCCAGCAGCAGCTCGACCTACAGCCGCAGCTGCCCCTCCTCCCTCCTCCTCCCGTTTCCCAGCAGCAGCCCTTTCCTACCTGGACTGCCAGGAGTGCTGCCTCTGCAGCCCATCTCTCGGGTGCATCTCCAGTGCCGTCTGCAGGTGGCAGTGTGACCGCTTTCCCCTCTTCTGGTTTTGTCGGTTTGCTAGGTCAACCTGAATCTGTTGCATCTCCCATGTACCCTTCCTCTGTTAATGAAACTTCGTTCCAGTACTCTGCCTCACCCTCCTCCACCCTTGACTTCGTCCTGGACAGTGGAGCCACTGACAGTGTCCTTCGTGATGCTGGTACACGGCGCCCTCTCCCCACACCCACCTCCCTCCTCGGTGCTGATAGCAGTTTTTCTATCCCCTGTCACAACACTTCCACCCTACCCTGTCCTCTCTTTCCCTCAGGTACTGTCACCGGTCTCCACATTCCCTCCCTACGCACTAACCTCCTCTCCCAAAGGTCCCTCCAACAAGCCAATATCACCATTGTCTTCCCAGGTGGTGCTAACTACTGTGCCCTTTACAATACTGCTACAGGTCGCCTTTTATCTCGTATTCCCTTCTGTCATCGTTCCCGTCTGTACACCTTTCGGCTTCCCCGCCCACCCCACCTGCCAAGTCGCCTCTCCCTCTCTCCTCCCCCCCCCCTCCCCTCCCTCCCACTAACTCACCCCTCCCTCCCCGCCCCCCTGACTCTGACTGTTCCTGTCGCTCCCTCTCCCACCCTACCATCCTCCTCCATCACAGGCTAGGTCACCCTAACTTCGCTACTATGCGCTCCTCGGTCTCCTCCAGTCTCCTCCACGGTCTCCCCTCCTCCCTCCCTCCCCTCCCCAAATCCCCTGCCCTGTTCACCGCCTTCACTCTGATGGTGGTGGTGAGTTCCTTAACAACCAAGTCTCCTCCTATTGTCAGTCTCGTGGCCTTCTTCAGACTTACACCCTCCCTCATTCCCCACAGCAGAACGGTGTGGCTGAGAGTCGTGTTCGAGAGATCACCAAAACAGCCCGGTGTCTTCTTGGCGCCTCCTGCCCCCCTTCTCTGTGGGGCTACGCCCTCCTTCATGCCGCCCTCCTTACTAACCTTTACCCTCACCCCCTTCTTCCTTCCACCACTCCCACTGAGCCGTGAACAAAGGAAAAGCCTGATGTCTCATCTCTTCGTGTCTGGGGCTCAAAGGCATATGTCCTTATTCATCCCTCTGACCCCTCCCACTCCATGGGAAAGCTTGCCCCTCGCGCCCTTCCCTGCATCTTCCTTGGTCATAACCCTACCTCACCTGACTACCTTTTCCTCCATCCCCCCTCAGGTTGTCTAGTCCGTAGTAGGGATGTGGTCTTTGATGAATTCACTCCCTACTACTCCTCTCCCCCATCCACTGACCCACTCCCCCCTCTCACCCATCCCCTTGTCTGGTCTAACACCACCCCTCCCCAAGTACTCCCTCCTCCCCCCATCCTCCCGCCTCCCCCCCCTTTGCCGTTCCCGTCCCACGGTGCCCCTCCCTCGTCTGGTTATATCTTTGACCCGGAACTTCTGTCCTCTCCGGTCTCCCACACACATTCCTCTCCCAGTGCCCCTCCCCTCCTCCTCTCCCCTCCCTCGCCACCGACCCGTCCTTCCCCTCCTCCCCGCACCGTACTTACCCGGTACCCCCATACCAGGTCACGTGACGGTATCCTTGGTGCACCGCCCCCTGTTACCCTCTCTTCCTCTACCCTCCCCCCTCTCTCCCCTCTCCTTCACCACTTCTTCCAGGCTGTCTTGCATCAACCTCCTCCTGCAACAGCCCCCTCTGCCTCCTCTCCCTCACCAGTAGCAGCGTCCGCAACGGCACCAGCAGCTGCACCAGCAGCAGGACCAGCAGCAGGACCAGCAGCGGCACCAGCAGCAGGACCAGCAGCGGCACCAGCAACAGCACCAGCAGCGGCACCAGCAGCGGCACCAGCATCGGCACCAGCAACGGCACCAGCAGCAGCACCAGCAGCCATCCCCGCCTTCCACACCTCCCTCTCTGAGGACTCCCATGAGGAGTTCCTTGACCTCCACCTCTGTAACCCCTCGCTTCTACCCATCACATTCGACCTCTCCGGCACACCCGTTTTCGCCTTCTCCTCTGCTCCCTCCATTTTCATCCCTACCACGTATGCGGAGGCAATGGCTGGCCCCGACGCCCCTCTCTGGCTCGCCGCCATCATCAAGGATCTAGAGGCCTTTATCGCCAAATCCTCCTTTGTTGATGTGCCTCGCCCTCCCGCCTCAACGAACGTGGTGAAGGGGAAGTGGGTGTTTCGCGTCAAGCAGCTGCCAGGGGAGCTGCCCATCTACAAGGCTCGTTACTGTGCCAAGGGCTTCACGCAGCGGTATGCTGTTGACTTCTTCGATACCTTCTCCCCTACCGCCAAACCTGCTACCGTTCGAGCCGTGCTCGACCTCGCCGCTTGCCTAAATATGGAGATCCACTCGATGGACGTTTCTAACGCCTTTCTGCCAGGCGTCCTCCACGAGCTAATCTACATGGAGCGTCCAGCCGGCTTTCACCTTCCCTTCCCAGCTAACTTTGTTTGGCAGCTGCGTCGACCTGTGTATGGGCTCCGACAGGCCCCTAGGGAGTGGCATGCTAAGCTTGCCGCCACCCTTGCTGAACTTGGGTTTCGCACCTCCCGCTCCGACGCCAGCTGTGTTTGGTACCATTTCACCTCATTAAGGATGTTGTGTTTCACGGGCGCTCCAAGCACATTGAGCTCCGTCATTTCTTCATTCGCGATCTTGTTCAGGCGGGGCACGTTCGGCTCGACAAGATTGACTCGGCGACCAACCTTGCCGACAACTTCACAAAAGCTCTTCCTCATGCGGCTCACTCTTCACTACTTCATCTCCTTGGCCTCACTCCCCCTAAGTCGCCTCCCACCTCTTGATTCTAGCCTTCTAGTCTTATGCATGTTGGGGGGTTGTGTTGTAATTTCATATTTTATACAACATACATAGGCTAGAATTAGATGTGTAGCACATTTATAAATTGGAGGGTTGTTTAGTGTACCCTCCAACCACATTTTGTAGTTGGTTGGGATTGGTCCTTAACTCAACCAATCCCAACCAAAACACATTTGTGGTTGCTTGGGCCACAAGCAAGCTCACCCATTGGCCAATAGGGTAAGCTTCTCTCTCATCTCTCTCTTGCTCATTGTTTGTACTAAAGGGCCTCTTGGCTCATTATTCAATTCATCAATTCCCTCCTTCAACAGCAGCAAGGTGCGTCGGCTTGTGAACCTCAAGCGTGTCACCCTGTATTGCTCGTTCCTCGCCTTGGCAGGTTTGCAGCAACAGAGGCGATCCGAGCGTACGAGAGAAAGTTTATGCTGGAAATGGCTCAAGAGGCGCAGCAGAGAAGAGAGGATGGGAGGGAGGAGGAAAGGGAGCAGGGAGAGGAGCAGCGAGGGGAGCAACAAGGAGCATCGGCTTGCGAGGGAAACATGGGAGGGCAACAGGGAGTAGTGCAGCAGGGGAATGGGCAACAGGGAGTAGTGCAGCAGGGGAATGGGCAACAGGGAGTAGTGCAGCAGGGGAATGGGCAACAAGGAGTAGTGCAGCAGGGGAATGGGCAACAGGGAGTAGTGCAGCAGGGGAATGGGCAACAGGGAGTAGTGCAGCAGGGGAATGGGCAACAGGGAGTAGTGCAGTAGGGGAATGGGCAACAGGGAGTAGTGCAGCAGGGGAATGGGCAACAGGGAGTAGTGCAGCAGGGGAATGGGCAACAGGGAGTAGTGCAGCAGGGGAATGGGCAGCAGGGAGTAGTGCAGCATGGGAATGGGCAGCAGGGGAATGGGAAGCAGGGGGACATATGGGAGGGCGCAGGGGGGAGAGCAGCAGCGCCGGGGGAGAGGCACAGGCGTGGTGTGAGCTGTGGAGGGGACTGGGGGGGGGAGAGAGGCTATTGCAAAGGGAGACGGGCAAAGAGGTGCGAATAGAGGGGACTGGTGCTGCTGGTGGTGCTTCTGCTGGTGGTGGTGGTGGTCAGCCAGTGTCTCTGCAGGTGCCCATAGTGGCTCTGACAGCAGACGTGGATCGCGGAGTGGTGCAGAGGTGTGCAGAGGGGGGGTTTGACGGTGTGCTGCAGAAGCCAGCGGATGCCCACCTGCTCGCCGCCCACCTCTCCCGAATGCACTTCCACCGCTCTCTCAGACGCTAGCAGTCACTCTATCACTCATTCCTTCCGCACCCACCTGCTCGCCGCCCACCTCTCTCAAATGCACTTCCACCAATCACTTGGGCGGTAGGAGCCACTCCCAGCACACTTGCACCACGCGCTTGGGCGATAGTACTTGCTCACTCCATGTGCCCTCACATGCAATGCAGCAAGCCCCGTTATTGCTCGCCGCCCACCTCTCCCAAATGCACTTCCACCGCTCACACAGGCGATAAGGACTCTCTACTCCAGAAGTAGCAGTCACTCGAGCAGTGTAGCAGTCACTCCAACACTCTCACTTACAACTCACTCACTCTGGCTTCTTTCCCCTTGCTCCTGGAGTCACTCCGGCGGTACCAGTCACTTTGGAGGCAGTCACTCCGGCAATAGTAATCACTCCTAGCGCACTTCCACCACTCCCTCTGGCGGTAGCAGCCACTTTTCCACTCACACCCGCTGTAGCTGTCACTCTCACTCGGGCTGCTTCACGGGTCACTCCCGCACTAACTACTGACAAATCTCGCAGGCACGCCTCCGGTGGTAATAGTCCTTCCAAGCGCACTCCCACCACTCCCACCACTCCCACCACTCCCACCACTCCCACCACTCCCGCCACTCCCGCCACTCCCACCACTCCCGCCACTCCCACCACTTCCACCACTCCCACCCCTCCCCGACCATTCCCACCACTCCCCCACCACTCCCACCACTCCCACCACTCCCACCACTCTCACCACTCCCACCACTCCCACCACTCCCACCACTCCCACCACTCCCACCCCTCCCCCACCATTCCCACCACTCCCACCACTCCCACCACTCCCCCACCACTCCCACCACTCCCCCACCACTCCCACCACTCCCACCACTCTCACCACTCCCACCACTCCCACCACTCCCACCACTCCTACCCCTCCCCCACCATTCCCACCACTCCCACCACTCCCACCACTCCCACCACTCCCACCGCTCCCACCGCTCCCAACACTCCCACCCCTCCCACCCCTTTCACCACTCTCACCGCTCCCACCACTCCCACCACTCCCCCACCACTCCCACCACTCCCACAACTCACTCGGGCTGCTTCACGGGCCACTCCCGCACTAACTACTGACAAATTGTCCGGTCCGGGATGGTGTGCAATGAGGAAGGCCAGGTCAGGCCAGGCCCTGCTGCTGCCATCGCCCTGGGTTAGCCGACTTGCAAGATCAAGTCGGTGTGGTCAGCTGCCATCGTTGTCGCCATTGCCTCAACTTTTGAGGTGCCTCAAAAGTTGGTGGTCGGCCGGGTGCTAGACCTGGGGGGCTTTTTACGGCATCTCCTCAAAAAGGGGACCAAGGTCCAGATTTTTTCATCCGACCTGGCTTGTAGTTTGAATTGCATCTCAACCCAAGTGCTTCATCTGCTTTGGGCGTAATTACACATGTCCTGCACTGATCGCTGGGTTGGCCGTGCCCTACCAGTCAAAATTGGCCTCAAATTATTATCAATCTTCTTAAAGTAAAGACACAACGGAGTATGTGAACTAGGGAAACAAGGGATACAAATAGCAACCCTAAAAGTGTTGTACTCCCTAGAGTGCTACTCACTGTAGCCTAAGAACCTATAATAACATTTGACACACCCCCATAGGGTAAGTGAGGGGCATCAAAGCAAGCAGGGTGAACAAACGGTCACAAGATCAATCAATGCAAGAAGCAAAGCAAGCTCAGAGTGGATCTCAAGGACACCACACAAATTCCGAGCACAAGCAAGCGGCCACAAGGCCAGTTCAAGAGTTAACTATGATATATATAGCAAAGCACAACAAGCAGAGCAAATAGCAAGTCTACAGCAACCGAGTGCCTACCTCAACAAGCCCCAACTGCACACAGAACATGTGGTGGTCACCAGGCGCCAAGGCCTTGGTGAAAACGTCGGCAGTGTTGGCCTCTGAGGCCACAAAGTCCAAGCGTGCCTGGCCGCGTCGCTGCAACTCTCGTTGGAGGAAGTACCTCACGTCAATATGCTTAACTCTGCTCTCTGGTCGAGGCTCTCGACACAGGAGGATCATGGCCTTGTTGTCAGTGTACAAGGTCAGTGCAGAGCGAGGCCACTCACCAAGGTCGGTGAGCAAGAAGGTAAACTAGCGAAGCTCCTGTGCCGCCATGGCACCAGCGTAGATCTCTGCCTCTGCACTGGACGAAGCCACAGACGACGAACGTGTAGACCTCCACGACACAGCACCAGCACCCAGACTAAAGCAGTAACCCTGAGTCGAGCGCTGAGTCTCCACGTCGTCAGCGTAGGAAGAGTCGCAGTGACCGATCAACACAAGCCCCGTGCCTGATGTAGTCGCCATGTACTTTGCCACCCTCACAGTAGCTGTCCAGTGGACAGGACGGTGTCTCCCAGTCGCAAAAAAGCGAGAGAGGACGCTGAGGGGAAAGGCGAGGTCCGGCCGAGTACAAGTCATCAGGTACATGAGGCAGCCCACAAGCTCTGCGTAGGGGCCACTACACTCAAAGGGCTCGTCGGGAAAAGGGCCAGTGAGTCGGTGGTCAACGGCAAGAGGAGTGGGCTGTGTGGTGGAGAACTGAAACCCGAACCGCCGAAGGACCTGCTGCACCATGTGTGACTGAGTCAGTGTGATGGTGCGAGCGGCTCTGTCCATGATGATCTACAGGCCAAGGTAGAGCTGCAGTTCACCGAGGTCAGTGCACTTGTGTCTCTTCTACAGTTCAGATTTCACCTCAGTCAGAGCTGCCCTGTCTGCTATAGCAAAGACCAAGTCGTCGACGTACACTAGTATAAAGAAAGGAGTGGAACCAGTGCGAACAAACAGCGACCGGTCGGTAGAGGAAGGACGAAACCCAAGGTCACAAAGCGTGGAGCGAAGAGTCTCGTGCCACTCACGGGGTGACTGGCGGAGACCATAGACTGGCCGCCTCAGGCTCCACTGGGTCCTAGGTGGGAAGGTGTCAGTGAAGCCAGGTTGACGGCGCAGCCAGATCTCCTTGTGTAGACGGCCCTGGAGAAACGCAGTGGAGAAGTCAAGGGAGTGCAGCTCGTAGTCTCGCTGTGCTGCTACGTGCAGTAACACCCGAAGAGTAGTCATCTTCGGGGTCGGGGCAAAGGTCTGGAAGAAGTCAACTCCCTCACGCTGACTGAAACCCCTTGCCACGTAGCACGCCTTGAACACAGGCAGTGAACCAGGCGGTCGCTTCACCTCGAAGAGCCACATGCCAGCGACAATGTTCGCCCTGGGAGGGAGAACTGCGTCGACGTACGTGCCTGTGGATCTCCAAGCAATAGCTCTGCATCCATGGCCGCTTTCCACTGAGAGGCCCACTCCCCTGACACTGCCTCACGGTACGTGCGAGGTGTCGGTATGTTAAGGGCGTCGGGGTCTCCCTCAAGGGAAAGCAGCGTGGCGCAGAGAGAGGGGGAAGCGGCTGCTAAGAACTCCAGCTCAAACTACCTATCCTCTAGGACGTCACAGCCAAGGGCAGACTCACCCCCGACGGACAGAGGACGGGGAGGTGGAGCAGCCACCACACGCATGGCGTAGTCAAGACGGCGGATGGAAGCAAAGTCAGCGACAGCGGCAGTAAGAGCCGAGACAGACGACGGAGAGGCACGAGGGTCGGTGACAAGAGAGGCGAGAACACGAGAGACAACAGGGCGAGCAGCATGGTAGTAGTCAGTGATAGTGTGAGAGGAAATGGTGAGAGACGATTCAGGAGGTGAGGGGAGAACAGACACTGGCGGAGAACGAGGAGGAGGAGAACGAAACAAGACGGTGCGGAGGTCGGCAAGAGGAGACAAGGGCCGAGCACACGGAGGACAACGACTGGTCCAGTCATGCGGGACAACAGGAGGAGACGACCGTGACTGAGGAGGAGAGAAAACAGCCGGAGTCGAGTCCGGGGGAGGAAACGGAGGACCGTACGCAGTAGGTGACTGGGAGTGAACAGGAGGAGAGGAAGGAAGACCAAGGGCCCGAAGGCCACTCACTGGAGGGAACAGCTGCTGCAAAGGTG
Organism: Closterium sp. Naga37s-1; assembly: GCA_947471745.1. Classification (NCBI taxonomy): domain Eukaryota; kingdom Viridiplantae; phylum Streptophyta; class Zygnematophyceae; order Desmidiales; family Closteriaceae; genus Closterium; species Closterium sp. Naga37s-1. The sequence goes on along the minus strand of CANJKZ010000934.1, from coordinate 656,671 downwards.
GCGGCTGCGGCGACTGCTGCTGCTGCTGCGGCTGCTGCTGCTGGTGGTCGAACCGCTGCAGCTCCTGCCTCTCCTGCTCCACCCGCTCCTGCTCCTCGCGCTCAAGCTGGCGAAGGGCCTGGAAACGGGTGTCGTGGCGGTGGGGACGCGCAGTAGGCGAGCCTCCAGCTCCCGTCTCCTCAGTACCAGCACCTCCAGCTCCAGCACCCCCAGAACTAGCACCTCCAGTGCCAGTACCTCCAGCACCAGCACCCCCAGAACTAGCACCTCCAGTGCCAGCACCTCCAGCTCCAGTACCCCCAAAACTAGCACCTCCAGTGCCAGAACCTCCAGCCCCAGCACCCCCAGAGCTAGCGCCACCTGCGCCAGCACCTCCAGCTCCAGCACCCCTCGAATGAGCACCCCCAGATCGAGTACCGCCAATGGCTGCACCTCCAGCTCCAACACCAGCCGAGTCCACAGTAACCTGTCGTGGAAGTGCCGAAGGCTGCTGAAGGGACTGTGAGGAGGACTGCGGGGATGGAGACGCTACCTGACGCGCGACCGAGGGTAGAGGGGTAGCGTGAGACACACCTGACGGGGCAGGACCAGGGGGGGGCGGGGGTATTGGAGGAGCGGGAGCAGGGGGAGGAGAGGGTGCGAGGAAGAGGGGGGGAGGGGGAACCGAGAGACCTCGACAGGGGAACCGGGTGTAGTAGGACACTAACTTGTCAAACCGGACGTCACGGGAGTCTAGAAACTGGTGGAGGGGCGGGTGGTACACTGAACGAAATCATTGTCCTTATGCATTCGAAATGTATGATAACTTGCACCCAATTGGGGCCTAAACAAGTTTTGTAATAAACATATTGCATGCAGGGTTCGCGATTGACAGTTACGAGTTTGTGTAGGCTACCTATAGCCCCAAAAAAACCTCTTGCTCTAATGAGTCAGCTCTTCCCTCTCGACACCCCACACGGACAAATCTTTCCGAAATGTCCCGCGCCTTATTTCGTGCGCTATTAGATCTAGACTAGTTAGGTTCAGAGGAGATTAAGGGCGGATACTACGATCTACGTGTAGCGCTAACACCCCCGCAGCATGAAGCGCCTTAGCGAGGAGAAACAGAAGCGCATCATGGAGCGAATTGCGGAGGGGCGTAGTTACCGCCAAATCGCGCAGGAGTTGGGAGTTTCAAAGTCTGCCGTCCATGACGAGCTCCTCCGCCACCTCGGTCCGAAAACGTTCGACGAGCTAGTGCCGTCCCCGGCGAAACCTGGTCGGCCGCGCAAGTTACCATAGCAAATCGCGAGGATATTTATAAGGTTGATAGTGTCTGGTGAATCGAAATCCGCCGAGGCCGCAGCGGGAATGATATCCTCTACGCACGGCATCAGTGTCACGGGCGCCACCGTGCGAAACACTCTCAAGCGGCACAGAGTTAGGGCGATAGAAAAGCCGTCGAAGCCTAGATTATCCGCGAAAAATGTCAAAGACCGCAGGCAGTGGGCCAAGGACCATCAGCACTGGACGATCGACGACTGGAAACGCGTGGTGTGGAGCGACGAAACGAAGATCAGCCGGTTTAGTAGCGACGGCCGTAGTTGGGCCTGGATTAGGGAGGACTGTCACATGGAGCCGCACCATGTGAAACAGACCGTCAAACATGGCGGCGGCTCCATCATGATTTGGGGGTGCATGACATACAACGGCGGGGGTTTCATGTGCAAGATAGAGGGAAGAATGAACGGCGAGTTGTACCGTTCAATCCTGCAAGACGAGCTGCAGCAGACTATTGAGCATTACGAGTTGGATCCCGAGACCGTTGTGTTCCAGCATGACAATGACCCGAAGCATACATGCAAGATGCTCAAAACTTACCTTGCCGAGCAGCCGTACTCTGTGCTCCCATGGCCAGCATCTAGTCCGGACCTCAACCCCATAGAACATCTGTGGGTTTGCTTGAAGAAGCAGCTGCTTGCTTACCCCCGCCCCCCTGCAGGCATTCGAGCTATGGGACAGAGTACAAGTGGAATGGGAGAAAATCCCTGCGGCTTGGTGCAGTGAGCTGATCGACAGCATGCCTAGGCGTGTGCGGGCTGTGCTCAAGGCCAAGGGTCGCTGGACCAAGTACTAGATTCTGCTTGGTTTGCATGTGTGACTGTAATTGTAAAAAACTGTTCTTATGCTAGTATTTGCCTATTTCTATATTCGCTGATTGTTTAACCGAGTTTATGACCAACATGCAGCGTGTTTAGATGTACAACCCTTCGGGCTTTAACCTCATGTGGTCCAGTTATTAAGGCTTAATCACCATGGCCACTAATGCCCGTTCATGTCTTGAAACATGAACATGTGGACAATTATTTCGTTCAGTGTAAAAGGAGTAGTCGGGAGAGCCCACCGGGAAACCAAGGAAGACACAGAGGATGGCGCGAGCCGAGAGCTTGTCCGCAGAGGTGTCGCGGACAAGCGCAAGGCAGCCCCAGACGTGAAAGGCCGACCCAACACCAGGGGATCCAGTCCAAAGACTGGTCGGTGAAACCTCAGGCCGCGAGACACGCGGCTGGAGGTTCAGCTGGTGCGCGGCGTAGAGCAGCGCGTAGGGCCACAGAAAATGGGGCGCACGGGCATGGATCATGGACGTGCGGGCGATGTCCATGACCAAGCCAATGCGGCGCTCAGCAACCCCATTCTGCTGTGGGGACTCCGGCAGCGTCCAGGACTGTTTGATGCCCTGCTGGTGTTCTTACCGTAAGCCCCCGGATATAAGCGCAGGCCTCGGATAAGCGCCGGCGCTTATAAAAGGATGACGGTGCTTATATCCGGTCCTCGATTATAAGCCCACCCCTGAAGGCTTACGGATTATAAGCGCCACCCTCTGTTTTGTTTTGCTATAATTGTAATGAAATCGTTGTAACGAAACTCACATTTTCCATTCCCACATGATTGAATTTCGAAGCCCTTCACCTCGCTCGGCTCAGTGCCTGCGCGTCCAGTCAGAATGAGCTGTCGGCAGCGTAAGTTGACTCATTCTGACTGTGTGTGTTGGCAGGGAATCATTCCCTGCCAACTGGCGCGAGATTCTCAATTCCAGCCCTGTATAGTTTCGACTCGATTAAAATTGCAAGAACGTGATCTACAATTTGGTGTAAGAAATACGCATTTCCTAAATGTCATTATATAAGCGCCGGCGCTTATAAAAATCCTCGATTATAAGCGCACCCCCTAAAAAACAGTGTTTTTTTATACCCCCAGGGGCACTACTATCCGGGGGCTTACGGTACAAACGAGGTGGGTTCAAAACAAGAGGTTTGAAGTAAACAAAAAAAGTTCTTACCGTATTCCCCCGCACTGGGGGGGGGGGGGGGGGGGGTGTCTAAACAAAAGAAAAAAAAATACTACCCGGGTTTTTTCATATATGTAAATTTTTTAAAGTGTGTAACACTTTCTAAAATTGTGTATTGTGAATAGCGAAGATATTTGTAACGAAGAAAAATGCTTCGGCGAACCGCTACTTCCCCTCTTTTTCGGTATAAAAGAGGGGGCGAAGGCCATTTGGCCTTCACCTACATTTTTCATTTCAAACTTTTCAGTTTTCAAGTTCTCGATTTTTTCGTCCAAACTGGCGAGGACTAAGAGCCTTCCTCGCTTCACTTCTCCATCGACGCTCCTCTCCGACATCCTCGACCGCAACCTTTCGACTATGGCGCCGATGAACAACAATAGCCCCGGGGCTAAGGACGCAACTCCTCGACCGTCGTCGGGGCTTGAGAAAACGACCCGGGAAACCGGCGCGGAGAAGCGAAAACGCCCCACCGAGGAAAACGCCGAGGGGCCCCACACTGGGGTGGACGTGCTGCTCGGCGAGGGCGGCGGCACACGCTCGCGCGCGCCCCAGCCACGCGCGTCCCACGAGCAGGCTCATGGGCCTGCAGTCGCCAATGATGACGACTTCGTTGTCATCACTGGCGCTGACGCGGGAGGATCGCGCGCCACCCAGAAGCGGAGGGCGACGGATTCGCCTGCAACCGAGGGGGCGGCGGCGAATCTTTCGCCCTCGCAAGTGGCGGCACTGCTGGCGCTCCTCCAAAAGCAGGCCGCGGCCCCGGTTACAACGCCAGCAGCTACAACAGAAGCGGAAAATTTCGCTTCCGCTAAAACTGCAAACATCCGCAACAACGTCTCCACTTCCGCGAGAGTTGCCGCATCTCACCGCGCCGACAAGGGAAAGGCTCCAGCCGTCGAGGATGAAGCCGCTGCACCCGATGACTCTGATTCCGACTCCGACAGCGATGCGGGTGAGGAACCAAACAACCCTATTCCCCTCTTGCCTAACGATCTCCTCCCCCCTCTTCCCTCTCCTCACCCTTCCACCGCGGCCGCCGCCTTCAACCGCAAAGGCGTCCGTGACCAGGCGGAGGTGTTCGAGGTGCTTCAGACTTACCTGGCACACGTGGAACACAAGATCCGCGGAGGCGACGCCGCCAGTGCTCTTAAAACCGTCGGCCAAGCCCAAGACCTCATCAAGCGCCGCTTCGACGTCTTGGTCGTCGCCGACCATGCCGGATTCGATGTGGCTGAGCGCTACCAACTCCTTAAGACTACAGCGGTGCTCACCTCACGCTCCTTCAAGATGGCAGTGGCGGATATGGCAGCCCTCAAGCGTATGAAGACCGGCTTTGCCCGCGGGAGCCGTCCGTTTCACCGCGATTCCCCCCACTTCATGCCAAAGACCATGGGCAGCGGCAACGGCTGTCGGGGCTTCAAGGGAACCTATTTCCGATGTGGCCAGAATGGCCACATGGCTAGCGCATGCCCCCACGGAGGCCATGGGGGCAATGGGCCCGCACCGGTGGTGTGAGAGAAGCCCTAAGCAACCTCGCCCTCCCATCTCCCCGCACCCAAGGTTCTCATACCTGGCTGCCTTTGATGGAGGGTGGGGGAGGGCTGGGCCGGGCGTGGACCAGGGGTCCTTGGTAGTGGCTGCTTAGCCCAAGGCTAGAGGCATGGACTGCCCTAGGGTATTTGTGTACGCGTGTGTGTGCGTTCTTACGCAAAGCCCGGGTGGCCATGAACTTGTATTTCTAATTATAATGGAATGTTGCTCAGGCCGTTGGCCTTGGAGATCCAGCCTTATGACAAGTTATGTCACACAAAAAAAAAAAAAAGAGGAAGAAAGAGAGAGAGGGAGAAGGGTATGGGAAGGCAACGACCAACCCAATTGCAAGAGCAAGTAACAATGCTTGGCATGGCAAGGCATAGTGAGTTCTCGTTGGACAATGGTACCTTTTGTTACCAAGCCATCAGGCTAACGTGCCTTGAGAGAGAGAGAGAGAGAGAGAGAGAGAGAGAGAGAGAGAGAGAGAGAGAGAGAGAGAGAGAGAGAGGAAGAAGAAGAAAGAGAAGCGCGCGCACGACGCGCATGGACCCTCACTTGACTGGTTCTCACTTTGATACCCACAAAGGGGGGTGATACCTATTGAATCCAGCTGATTCTCAGCCGCACCTCACTCACACGCACTCGCAATCTCATTACCCTTGTCAGACCCACGAGTTGCACGTCATTGTGAGTGAATTATCCGCTCATACGTGCGCGCGGTTACATATCACGTAATTTAACGTCATGGTTCGACCCCGTACCCCTGCTATCCCCAAACAAAACACCCCATGGCAGCCGCCACGCCTTCATGGTCAGGGGAGCAGGACGAGATGTTGGCAACTGCAGTTACCGATCGCGATGTCACCATCATGGGTGGTCGCCTCCGACAGGCTTTCGCTTGGTGGGCTTCGTGGTGCGAGAGCTCCTTGATCCTGTCGATCATTGCTAATGGATATTGGCTTTCCTGGAAGGCATTCTCACCGCCGCCGTTTCGCGATCAAAATCACGCCGGAGTCTTGAAGCACACCGACTTCACCCGATCGGCAATTCAGGAATTGCTCACGTCGGGAGCAGCAGCAGTTGCATCTAGCTCATCGGCCGTTACATGCATCAGCCCACTCAATGTTGCGGAACAACGCAACAAGTGCCGCCTCATTCTCGACTTGCGAAAGGTCAATCAATACCTCATTGTCCCCAAATTCAAGTACGAAGGTCTTCTTCGCGTCGCTGAACTGGCAAAGCCGGGCGACTGGATGTTCTCGGTTGACTTAAAGTCTGGCTATCATCACATCGATATTCATTCATCTTGCTGGTCATTCCTAGGCTTTCACTTCGAAGGCACCGACTATTTTTTCAAGTCGTTATCGTTCGGCCTCGCTACAGCGCCCTTCCTGTTCACCCAGTTGATCAAGCAGTTGGCACGGAAATGGCGAGCGCAAGGTATTCGGGTCATACCCTATGTGGACGATATATTGTTCCTTTGCGACTCGGAACAGGACGCTCGTTTGAAAAGTGGTGCAGTCATTCGAGACCTCAAGGAGTCAGGGCTCGTCATCAACGCAAAAAAGTCACACCTGACCGCGACTCAAAGATTGCACTTCCTCGGAATGGAGCTGGACACCGCATCCGGGAGATTCACTATCGGCCAGGAGAGAAAGGCGCAACTTACACAAGCACTACGTGTGCTGCTTCTCGCTTACGAGCGCAACCAGCGGGTTTCAATCCGCCTCGTCGCCCGAGTCACTGGCATTCTTGCATCCATGGCGCTCGCCCTTGGCGCGACGGCGCGCTCTTTCAGCCATCAACTTTTGACACTCATTAATGAGGCGCCATCATGGAATGCACGGGTGACGCTGACCTCGGAGGTTCGCGACGAGCTACAATTTTCGCTTGACCATTTTGACCGTTTTAACAGGGCCCCGTTTCACATGCCCCACAGTCTGGATACGGTCATTCACGTCGACGCTAGCGCGCACAGTTGGGGTGCAACCCTTTCATCCTTCCCCGGCGGAAGCTCACAAGGAAGCAGCCCCATGCCAAAAGAACTTCTCTCCACATCGAGCACACGCCGAGAGCTCGAGGGAGTGTTATGGGCGCTGCAGACATTCACAGACCAGATCCAAGGCCGCCACGTACTCATTCGAGTGGACAACCAAGGCGTCTTCTTCATTCTTCGCAAAGGCGGCTCTCGCCAGCCTGAGCTCACTCTTCTGTACAAGGCCATCGTCGCAATTTGCATGGCGCACGAAACCCAGCTGGTCATCGAATGGATTCCACGGGCCCTCAACGCGCATGCAGATGCACTGTCCAAGTTGGAAGACCACGATGATTACTCGCTCAAGCTCCCCTGGTTTCGATTATTGGACAGGCGTTGGGGATCACACACCATCGACCTATTCGCGAACGCCAACAACGCACAGCTCTCGCGCTTCTGCGCTAAACATCCGCACCCACGCGCAACTGCCATAAATGCATTTTCGCTCGATTGGGGATTATAGCACGGCTCCGCATTTCCGCCACCGAGCCTCATCCCCGCGACCCTGCACCATGCCGCACGCACGAACGCCACAATGACGCTGGTCATTCCCGAATGGACAGGCGCTGCTTGGTGGCCCCTAATCAGACCCTCCCCACACACCTGGGCAATCGGCATTTCCTCCATCCTCTATCTTGCTAGTGGTAGTCAATGCTTGCATGTGGGCTCCCATGAACATGCATTTTCGGGTGCTGGGCTTCCAGTCAGTCGAATCCTAGCACTGAAAGTCAATTACAAATCTTGATGTACCATTCTTGTATTCTATGCTTCCAAGGTTGCACCACCAGCTACTTCTTATGACAGCCAAGACACGATCGGAATCAACAATCAACACATACGAACCATACCGGGAGAAGTTTCGCAGCTTTTGCATTAAGGCCAGAGTGGATTTCTTGCCTGCTGCAGATCTCACACTAGCACTCTACTTAGTGCACGCAATCAACCACAAGGCCACAGTCTCCAGCGTACAGCTCACATGCGCTGCAGTCAGCTTTGCCCATCGCATGACAGGGTCAGCCAACCCAGCGAACGGCCCGTTCACAACGCAAGTCCGGGAGTACGCCAAACGACACTGCCCTCGGCCAACACGAGTGAAAGAGCACGTCTCCCTTCATCAAGTCCAGGCAATGGCGGGACCTTTTCTCCAGTCAAGCGAACCAGGCACCTACCAGAAGGGCCTCATCGTGCTGCTCATGTACTCGGCCTTCCTTCGCTTCTCGAATCTGGTGTCAATCCAGTGGGAGGACGTCCAATTCGAGGCTACGGCAATGTGGCTTCTAATTCCACACTCAAAAACCGATCAGGAGAGCAAGGGCGTATGGGTCCCCGTTGCCGCGACTGACGGACCATTCTGCCCCGTGCGGTGCACCAGACACTTCATCAAGTTGGCGCAGTATGGGCCAAACACCAAAGGCCCGTTGATTCGTATTTTTCGACGCAACTCCCTGCCATCGTCGCAGGATACCGCCCCATCATACCCCACTATCCGCACGTGGTGCTTGCATGCGTTCCAAGCAGCTGGCATCGACCCTACACACCTCGGCACCCATTCATTCCGCAAAGGGGCAGCAACAGTTGCAGCGAGCACGGGCATCCCGGACCGCCTTTTCAAAAGACTGGGGCGATGGCGGAGCGAAACCGCGAAAGACCTTTATGTCACCATCTCACACGATCACCTCCTTGCTGCGTCGCGACGCCTCCACGACCAGGCGCATGTTCCATCCCCCTCGCAGCACGAGCGTGCACTTACTCGGCACCGCCAACAAGCACTCACCATGTCTCAGAAAACCCAGTTGAAATGAGACGTTGCATTTGCAAGACAAATAGCAAGCTTTCGCAATATGTAAATTTTTGAAAGTGTGTAACACTTTCTAAAATTGTGTATTGTGAATAGCGAAGATATTTGTAACGAAGAAAAATGCTTCGGCGAACCTCTACTTCCCCTCTTTTTCGGTAAAAAAGAGGGGGCGAAGGCCATTTGGCCTTCACCCACGTTTTTCATTTCAAACTTTTCAGTTTTCAAGTTCCCCACCCTCCCACCCTAGTTTAGTAGGGAAATTATTGTTGTTATCTTGTAAATTGCTTGGACGATAAAAATCTTGTACTTGCCAGTTGAAATGAGACGTTGCATTTGCAAGACAAATAGCAAGCTTTCACAATGACAGCGCTTATATCCGGTCCTCGATTATAAGCCCACTCCTGAAGGCTTACGGATTATAAGCGCCACCCTCTGATTTGTTTTGCTATAATTGTACTGAAATCGTTGTAACGAAACTCACATTTTCCATTCCCACATGATTGAATTTCGAAGCCCTTCACCTCGCTCGGCTCAGTGCCTGCGCGTCCAGTCAGAATGAGCTGTCGGCAGCGTAAGTTGACTCATTCTGACTGTGTGTGTTGGCAGGGAATCATTCCCTGCCAACTGGCACGAGATTCTCAATTCCAGCCCTGTATAGTTTCGACTCGATTCAAATTGCAAGAACGTGATCTACAATTTGGTGTAAGAAATACGCATTTCCTAAATGTCATTATACCGTATTCTCCCGGACATAACTGTGAGAATAGTAGGCGAGAATGATGGACTAGGAAAAGGGAAGGGGTACAAGTAGAATGTCGAGAGAAATTTGTACCCCCTAAGGCTAAACCCACTATAGCCTAGACAACTATAAACACATAAACTAAGCCTAGATATAACTAAGCATATATGTTTGACACACCCCCATAGGCGAAGTGGGGGATAGCCAAAACAAGCAATGGTCACAAGACCAGTCAAGAGAAGAAGCAAAGCAAAGCAAGCTCAGGGTGGATCACAAAGTCACCACACAGTCCGAGCACAAGCAAAGGGCCACAAGGCCAGTTCACATGCAGAGTTATATAAAGAGAACAAACAATACAGTGATCATACCCTAACAAATGCAAGCATGCAGGTATATAGATAGATCACAGTACAGGCAGAGTCAGGCAGTAAGTAAGTGAGGCAACGTAGGCACAAGGCCTAACACAGTGACAAAGCGCTGATGGTCACCAGGCGGAAGTGCCTTGGTGAAGACATCAGCAGTGTTGGCCCGAGTGGCCACGTACGCTAGACGAAGCTGACCACGCTGCTGCAACTCTCGAGCAAGGAAGTATCGCAGAGCGATGTGCTTCGTTCTGTGCTCCAGTCTGTGCTCCTAACACAAGGCTATCATGGCCTTGTTGTCTACGTACAGGACTGGAGGCGAACGAGGCTGCTCTCCCAAGTCGGTCAGCAAGTAGGTGAGCCAGCGTAGCTCCTGAGCAGCCATGGCTCCGGCGAAGATCTCAGCCTCACAGCTGGAGCTGAGAACTGAAGACGAGCGGGTAGACCGCCAAGAAACCGAGCCGGGCCCAAGGCTGAAGGTGTAACCCTGCGACGACTGCTGCGTAGCTGAGTTGTCAACCCAGGAGGCGTCTGCGTGACCAGTGAGGACAACAGGACCCCGTCCTCCAAGCACAAGCCCCATGCCCGATGTACTGCACAGGTAACGCAGTACCCTCTTCGCAGCATCCCAGTGCACCTTTCGGTGCCTACCGGGAGCCACGTAGCGAGCCAGAAGGCTGAGAGGGTACGCGAGGTCAGGTCGAGTGCAAGTCATCAGGTACATGAGGCAATCCACAAGCTCTGGGTACGGACCACTCGGCTCTACGGACTCGTTCGAAGGTGGATCTGAGAGCGAGTGGCTGGTAGACAGAGGAGTGAGCTGTGGCGGGGAGTACTGGAAGCCGAAGCGCTGAAGGACCTGGTGCACCATGTGTGACTGAGTCAGTGTGATGGTGCGCCGTGCTCTGTCCCGGGTGATCTGCAGGCCAAGGTAGCTGCGCAGTTCACCCAGGTCAGTGCAGGTATGTCTCTTCTGCAACTTGGACTTCACTAGGGTCAGTGCCTCAGTGTCAGCCGTGGCAAAGACGAGGTCGTCGACGTACACTAGGACGTAGAAGGGCGGCAGCGAGGTGTCGGTGCGTAGAAACAGCGACGGGTCTGCTGTAGAAGGAACAAACCCAAGAGCCGCAAGTGTTGTCCTGAGTGTGTCGTGCCACTCGCGAGGCGCCTGGCGGAGACCGTAGACTGGCCGGCGGAGGCTCCACTGGGTACCTGTAGGAAACGACCCAGTGAAACCAGGTGGTCGGCGCAGCCAGATCTTCTCGTGCAGGCTGCCCTGCAGGAAAGCAGTACTGAAGTCCAGGGAGTGTAACTCATAGTCACGCTGAGCAGCTACGTGCAGCAACACCCGAAGAGTAGTCATCTTCGGGGTGGGGGAGAAGGTCTGGAAGTAGTCAACTCCCTGTCGCTGACTGAAACCTCGAGCAACGTAGCGCGCCTTGAAGGCAGGCGGAGAACCCGGCAGCCGCTTCACCCTGAAGATCCACATGCCATCGACTATGTTCACCCCAGGTGGGGGAACCTCGTCGACGTAAGTGCCTGTGGACTTCCAGGATGCCATCTCGGCATCCATTGCTGCCTGCCACTGAGAGGAGTAAGGACCCGTAAGAGCGCGGGGTCGGGATGTCAGGAGCATCTGGGTCTCCCTCAGGGGCAAGCAGCAAGGAGGCGAAACGAGGTACAGCAGCTGCAAGACACTCAAAATCCTCCTGCCTGTCCTCAAGGACGTCCGTGCCAAGAGCACACTCACCCCCGACGGACGGAGGACTGGCAGGCACAGACTCAGCAACTAGAGCAGAGGCGTAGTCGAGACGGCAGGCAGCAGCAAAGTCAAGTAGCTCAGCAACGAGAGCAGAAGCAGCAGCAGACTCAAAGGACGGGCCAGTGACAGCAGTGGCAAGGAGACGAGCGACTGTGGGACTGGCAGCACGCGCTCGGTCAGACTCAGGGTCAAGGACCGCAGGAAGAGAGGACTCAGGAGGAGCAGGCAGAGGAACACGCAGTGGAACAGAGGAAGGACGGAGTGCCATGGTGTGTGTGCCTGGGACAGGAGGAGGACGCGAACGAGGAGCACGACGAGCAGTGCAAACAGGCGAGACAGGACGAGACGCAGGCTCACGACGCTCTGTAAGACCTCCGGACTGCTCAGTGTAAGGAGAGGGAACAGGCAGTGGGGAGGCTGGCTGTAACGGCGGCTGCGACTGGTCAGGCGGTGGACACAGGAAGGGAGGAGGAAGACCAGTAGAAGACGGGACACCAAGGACCTGCTGAAGCAGGGGAACGAAGTACGGGCGCGGCCGCACAGTGCCTCCAGCACCTCCAGCTCCAGGGTCAACAGCTCCAGCTCCTGCACCTCCAGCGCCGCCTGCGCCAGGGCCTCCAACTCCAGCCACTCCAGCTCCAGCGCCTCCAGCGCTAGCTGCTCCAGGCTCCGTAGGATCTCCAACTCCAGTAGTAACAGCAGCACCTCCAGCTCCAGCGCCTCCAGGCTCTCCAGCTCCGGGAGCCCCACTCCGACGGTGTGCACGCTGAACAAGCCACTCACGCAGCTGCTGCGAGGACAGTCGCGGTGAAGCACCAGCAGGACCTCCAGACGAAGCAGTACCCCGAGGCTCAGCACCCCCAGACTCCGCACCCTCCGACTCAGCACCCTCAGGCTCCGCACCCTCCGACTCAGCACCCCCATGCTCAACACCCTCAGGCTCAGCACCCCCAGACCCAGCACCCTCAGACCCCGCACCCCCCGGCTCCGCACCCCCAGACACAGCACCCCCAGACGCAGCACCTGGAGCAGCACCTGAGACGACAGCTACCTGAACAGGCGCAGTACCAGGGAGAGGGTCTACCTGAGACACTCCCGAGGGAGCAGGACCCTGGGGCGGGAGGGGGTCTACCAGAGGCGGACCGGGAGCAAGGAAGAGCGGCGGGGGCGGGGAAGGGGCAGAGGGGTAGGGGAAGAGACGGTAGAAGGGAACCGACTCGTCGAACGTGACGTCCTGAGAAGGGAGGACACGGCGCGAGGTGGGGTGGTAAAACTGCCAGCCAGGCGCATCAGGGACAAAGCCAAGGAAGACGCAGGGAATAGCGCGAGCGGAGAGCTTGTCCGCGGACGTATCGCGAACAAAGGCACGAGAACCCCAGACCCGGAACACCGACGCATCGCCAACCTTCCCCGTCCAACGCAGTGTGGGCAAGGTCTCCGTTAAGGAGACACGGAGCCAAAGGTTGAGCTGATGCGCAGCGTACCGGACCGCAAACGGCCACAGAAAATGGGGAGCGGCCGCATGAATCATGGAGGTACGAGCGACCTCCATGACCAAGCCAATGCGGCGCTCAGCAATCCCATTTTGCTGAGGGGAGTCCGGAAGCGTGAACGACTGGGTGATGCCCTCCCCACGACAAAAGTCCCGCAAGAGGTCGGAGGAGAACTCACCACCTCTGTCAGAGTGCAGACGCAGGACAGGAAGGTCCTGGCCGAAACGCTCACGCAGCTGGAGACGGACTGTGCGGATCCAAGGGATCAAGAGAGCAGAGACTTCACCCTTGCTGCGCAAGGGGAAGACTGTGGTGTATCGCGTGTAGTCGTCAACTACCAGCAGAAAGTAGCGCTCGCGGCCCTGTCCACTGACGCGGGCTGCGCCCCACACGTCCATGTGGAGGGTCTGCAGGGGAGCAGTCGTCGGGGGAAACGAGGAGGAGTGAGGAGCGGCGCGTTGCCGTCCCTCAACGCAAGGAAGACAAGGCGGGGCAGGCGAGGGCGGCAGGGGAGGCAGAGACCTGGGGAGACCAGAGACAAGGAGATGGGAGTGCATGCCACGAAGGCGTGGCAGGGAGGGGTGACCCATGTCGAGAGTAAAGGGGAAAAGTGATGTTTACTATCGAGAGAGTTGGTACAAAATAAAACCTAAGGGGTTGTACCCCACAGTGAGTACCCCACTAAAGCCTACCTAAACTATAACATATAAACATATGTTTGACACACCCCCATAGGCAAAGTGGGGGAGAACAGAGGGTTACAAGGCCAGACAGCGAGTGCAAAACAAGCTCAGGGTGGATCACAACGTCACCACGCAGTCTGAGCACAAGCAAAAGGCCACAAGGCCAGTTCAGATGCAGAGATATATGTGTAACAACAACAGCACAGTGATATCTACCTACAAGAGCAAGCATGCAGGTATACATATAGATCACAGTACAAACAAAGCCTACAGCAAGTGAGGAAGCGTGGGAACAAGGCCTAACAAAGTGCAGAAACGCTGATGATCACCAGGCAGAAGCACCTTGGTGAATATATCAGCAGTGTTGGCCCAAGTGGCCACGTGTGCAAGACGAAGCTGACCACGCTGCTGCAACTCTCGAGCGAAGAAGTAACGCAGAGCGATGTGCTTCGTTCTGTGCTCCAGTCTGTGCTCCTGACACAAGGCAATGGCGGCCTTGTTGTCGACGTACAGCACTGAAGGAGAATGAGGCCGCTCTCCCAAGTCGGTCAGCAGGTAGGTGAGCCAGCGTAACTCCTGTGCAGCCATGGCTGTGGCGTAGATCTCAGCCTCACAACTGGAGCTGAGAACTGAAGACGAGCGTGTAGAACGCCAAGAAACTGAACCAGAGCCAAGGCTGAAGGTGTAACCCTGGGACGACCGCTGCGTAGCCTGGTCGTCAACCCAAGAAGCGTCCGAGTGACCAGTGAGGTCAACGTCTCCCCGTCCTCCAAGCACGAGCCCCATGCCCGATGTACTGCACAAGTAGCGCAGTACCCTCTTAGCAGCATCCATGTGCACCTTTCGGTGCCGACCAGGAGCCACGTAGCGAGCCAGAAGGCCAAGAGGGTACGCAAGATCAGGTCGTGTGCACGTCATCAGGTACATGAGGCAGCCCACTAGCTCTGGGTAAGGACCACTCGGCTCTACGGACTCGTCCGAAGGTGGAGCTGAGAGCGAGTGACCTGTAGCCAGAGGAGTGGCCTGTGCTGAGAACCAGGTGAAGCCGAAGCGCTGAAGGACCTGCTGCACCATGTGTGACTGAGTCAGTGTGATGGTGCGGCGTGCTCTGTCCCGGGTGATCTGCAAGCCAAGGTAGCTGCGCAGCTCACCCAGGTCTGTGCACGTGTGTCTCTTCTGCAGCTCCGACTTCACCAGGGCGAGAGCCTCAGTGTCAGCAGTGGCAAAGACCAAGTCGTCGACGTACACGAGGATGTAGAACGGCGGCAGCGAAGTGTCGGTGCGCAGAAACAGCGACGGGTCAGCAGTCGACGGAGCAAACCCAAGAGCCGCAAGTGTCGTCCTCAGTGTGTCGTGCCACTCACGTGGCGCCTGGCGGAGACCGTAGACCGGCCGCCGGAGGCTCCACTGGGTACCCGGAGGGAACGACCCAGTGAAGCCTGGCGGGCGGCGCAGCCAGATCTCCTCGTGCAGGCTGCCCTGCAAGAAAGCTGTGCTGAAGTCAAGAGAGTGAAGCTCGTAGTCACGCTGAGCGGCAACGTGCAGCAGCACCCGAAGAGTGGTCATCTTCGGGGTGGGGGAGAAGGTCTGGAAGAAGTCAACTCCCTCTCGCTGACTGAAACCTCGAGCAACGTAACGAGCCTTGAAGACAGGCGGAGAACCTTGCGGCCGCTTCACCCTGAAAATCCACATGCCACTGACGATGTTCGCCCCAGGAGGGGGAACCTCGTCGACGTAGGTGCCTGTGGACTTCCAGGATGCCATCTCTGCGTCCATGGCTGTCTGCCACTGAGAGGAGTAAGGACCCGTAATCGCCTCTGCGTAAGAGCGCGGGGTCGGGATGTCTGGAGCATCCGGGTCTCCCTCAGGGGCAAGCAGCATGGACACGAGATGAGGCGCAGCGGCTGCAAGACACTCAAGGTCCTCCTGCCTGTCCTCAAGGACGTCCGTGCCAAGAGCACACTCACCCCCGACGGACGGAGGACAGACAGACGCAGACTCAGCAACAAGACTAGCGGCGTAGTCCAGACGACAGGCAGCAGCAAAGTCAACAAGCTCAGCGACTAAGGCAGACGCAGCAGTAGACTCAAACGACGGGTCAGTGACAACAGTGGCTAGCAGACGCGTGACAGTAGGGTGAGCAGCACGAGCGCAGTCAGACTCAGGCTCAGGAACGGTAGGCAGAAAAGACGCAGGAGGGGACGGCAGGGGAACACTCTGCGGAGGAGAGGAAGGACGACGGACTACAAGGTGGATGCCGGGGACAGCCGGCTGACACGAACCAGGAACACGACGACCGGAACGACCAGAACGGACAGGCGAGACAGGACGTGACACAGGCTCACGACGCTCAGTAAGACCCCCTGTCTGCTCAGTGTAAGGAGAAGGAGCAGGCAGCGGCGAGCCAGGCTGTAACGGAAGACCAGTAGACGAAGGGAGACTAAGAACCTGGCGAAGCACAGAGTCAGACGGTGGAGCAAAGAACAGGCGCGGCTGTGCACTGCTACCAGCACCAGCAGCTCCAGCACCCCCAGCAGTCCCAGCACCTCCAGCAGCTCCAGAACCCTCAGCTCCAGCTCCTCCAGGACCAGCTCCACCAGCAGCAGCACCCCCAGAACCGGCACCTCCAGTCCCAGGGTCTCCAGCCGCAGTGTCTCCAGCAGCAGCACCCTCAAGCTCAGAACCTCCAGCCCCAGTAGCTCCAGTACCTCCAGTACGAGCACCTCCGGGACCAGCACCACTCCCAGCTCCAGTGACGTCAGCAGAAGTACCTCCAGCGGCAGAGCTCCGAGCTCCAGAAGCGCGACCCTGACGGCGACCGTACCAGTCGTGCAGCTGCTGTGAGGTGAGAGGCACACGCGGACGAAGGCGGCTACTCCAAGGAGAGCGTGCAACAGCAGACTCAGAACCCTCAGTGCCAGCACCTGCAGCAGCTCCAGAACCTCCAGCGCCAGCACCCTCAGCAACTCTACAACCTCTAGCTCCAGCACCCTCAGCAGCTCCAGAACCTCCAGCAGAAACAGCTCCAGTAGCAGAGTCACCAGCTCCAGCGCCTCCCGCAGCAGGGCCCCTAGCTCCAGCAGTGCGCCCCTGACGGCCAACGCACCACTCACGCAGCTGCTGTGGGGAGAGAGGGAGTCGACGAGAAGAGTGCAGCAGCGAGGTACCAGCGGAGCGACTACGGAGACAGCCGCTCCAGGGAGACTGCTCACCAGACGCCTCAGCGCCCCCAGGTGCAGCACCCCCAGGCTCAGTACCCCCAGGCTCAGCACCCCGAGACTCCTCACGCCCAGGCTCAGCATCCCCAGGCTCAGCACCCCCAGGCTCCGCACCCCCAGGCTCAGCACCCCCAGAAGCAGCACCCCGAGCAGGACCACCCTCAGCAGGACCCGAGTCACCAGTGACCTCAACCGGCGAAGTCAAGGGAGGAGGGTCTACCTGAGACACACCTGAAGGAGCAGGACCGGGAGCGGGGAGGGGGTCTACCTGGGGAGCACCTGGAGCGAGGAAGAGCGGCGGGGGGGGGAGAGGGGCAGTGCGGTAGGGGAAGAGACGGCAAAAGGGAACCGACTCGTCGAACGTGACGTCCTGAGAGGGGAAGACACGGCGCGAGGTGGGGTGGTAAAACTGCCAACCAGGCGCGTCAGGGACAAAGCCAAGGAAAACACAGGGAGCAGTGCGGGCGGAGAGCTTGTCCGCGGTGGTATCACGGACAAAGGCACGAGCACCCCAGACCCGGAAACGGGACGCATCGCCAACCTTCCCCGTCCACAGCAGTGTGGGCGAGGTCTCCGGCAAGGAGACACGGGGCCAGAGGTTTAGCTGATGCGCGGCGTACCGGACCGCAAACGGCCACAGAAAATGGGGGGCAGCCGCATGGATCATGGAGGTACGAGCGACCTCCATGACTAAGCCAATGCGACGCTCAGCAACCCCATTCTGCTGCGGAGAGGCCGGAAGCGTGAACGTCTGGCGGATGACGTGCTCTGCACAGAAGGCTGCCAAGAGGTCGGAGGAAAACTCCCCACCTCTGTCAGAGTGCAGACACAGGACGGGAAACTCCGTCCCGAACTGCTCGCGGAGCTGGAGACGAGCAGTGCGGATCCAAGGGATCAAAACATCAGGGACCTCACCCTTGGTGCGCAAGGGGAAGACCGTGGTGTAACGCGTGTAGTCGTCGACGACCAGCAGGAAGTACCGCTCATGGCCCTGTCCACGGACGCGGGCTGGGCCCCACACGTCCAGGTGGAGAGTCTGCAGGGGAGCCTCTGTGGGAGGGAACGAGGAGGAGTGAGGAGCGGCGCGCTGCCGTCCCTCGACACAGGGAAGACAGGGAGGAGCAGGCGAGGGTGGGAGGGGAGGGAGAACCCTGGGAAGACCAGAGACAAGGACACGGCGGTGCATGCTACGAAGGCGCTGCACCGAGGGGTGACCAAGGCGGTGGTGCCAAAGGAGGGTCTGGTGCGACAAAGCGCAACACGAGCAGGGGGCCGCTAGCTGACCCGACTCAGACGCAGACGCAGCGACCTGAGGGGACACAGTAGTCAGTGTGTACAAACTAGAGCCAGGCGCACGGGTAAACGTGGCCAGGTGCCGGCCCGTCCGGGAGCACGTACAGTGGGTCACGCGCTGACCTCCAGGAGTGAACTGGTCAACCCACTGGTCCTGGAGGTCAGCACCACTCACCAAGTTCGTAGAGAACGAGGGGAGGTGAAGACCTGACAGGGAGCCAGATGGGATCGCCGGACACGGCAGGACCGTGGAGTAGCGCGCAAGGACTGGACCCCCAGAGGGGTCTGCCAGGGAGACTGGAACCAGCCGGTTGAGCGGCGTGAGGGTGGTGCTGTCGCGAAAGAAGGAGCGGGAAGCAACTGAGTCAAGTGTGAAGGTGTACAAGGCCTCAGCAGGCGGAGTACCAAAGAGAGCAGACTCACCAGCACCTGGAGCAGCAGCCTCACCAGCACCCAGAGCAGGAGACGCACTAGCACCTAGAGCAGCAACCTCACCAGCACCGAGAGCAGCAGGCTCTATACCTGGGTCAGGCGGGGCGCACAGGTGACAGGTACGGTCAGCACTAGTAGCATGGCAGTGAGAATAGCATCATAGTCAAGAGCAAAGATATCTACCCTCTGCCCAAGCAGCTCCACCCAGTCGGGGAGCTCAGCCTCGTCACCAAACTCGGTACGCCAGGCGTCACTCAGACGGGCGAAGCAGCGGGACTGGGTGTGACTAAGCGTCCCGCAAGTCTGACCCGTCCGATCACCTGTGCGAATGACGTACGGGCAGCGAACTGTACTCAAAGACCCTCTACTCTGAGCGTACCACTCGTGAAGCTGCTGGGACGTAAGTGTCTCGTGTGGACGCCGCAGCAGCTGCAGCTGGCCACTGCCAGACGCTCCCAACTGACCAGCTCCAGGGCGACAGCTACGACGACTACCGCCACAACCCCAACTAGTGTACCACTCACGAAGCTGCTGGGGCGTGAGAGACTCGCGCGGACGTCGCTGGAGCTGCATCTGGCCACCGCCAGTACTAGTAGCAGTAGCCTAGCAGAGCAGGCGCGGCAGGCAGGCAGGCAGGCAGGCAGACAGGGAGGCAGACAGGCAGGCAGGCAGGCAGGTAGGCAGGCAGGCAGTCTGGCAGGCAGGCAGGCTGGCAGGCAGGCAGGCAGGCAGATGGTGCGGCAGCGCGCTAACAAGGCAGGTGCTCACCAGTGGCGGGAAGAGCAGGAGCTCGCCGGGCGAGCAGGGCCGGCGCTCGGCGGGCGGCTGCACGGGGTCCAGGGGCGGCGTCGCGGGTCCAGGGGCGGCGTAGCGGGATCCAGGGGCGGCTGCACGGAGTCCAGGGGCGGCTGCACCAGGGGCGGCTGCTCTGGGTCCAGGGGCGGCTGCTCGAGGGTCCAGGGGCGGCTGCACCAGGGGCGGCTGCTTCAGGGGCCAGGGGCGGCTGCTCTGGGTCCAGGGGCGGCTGCACCAGGGGCGGCTGCTTCAGGGGCCAGGGGCGGCTGCTCTGGGTCCAGGGGCGGCTGCACCAGGGGCGGCTGCTTCAGGGGCCAGGGGCGGATGCTCGGGGTCCAGGGGCGGCTGCTCGGGGTCCAGGGGCGGCTGCTCCAGGGGCGGCTACTGCAGGGGCCAGGGGCGGCTGCACGGAGTCCAGGGGCGGCTGCACCAGGGGCGGCTGCTTCAGGGGCCAGGGGCGGCTGCTCTGGGTCCAGGGGCGGCTGCACCAGGGGCGGCTGCTTCAGGGGCCAGGGGCGGCTGCTCTGGGTCCAGGGGCAGCTGCACCAGGGGCGGCTGCTTCAGGGGCTAGGGGCGGCTGCTCGGGGTCCAGGGGCGGCTGCTCCAGGGGCGGCTGCTGCAGGGGCCAGGGGCGGCTGCACGGAGTCCAGAGGCGGCTGCACCAGGGGCGGCTGCTCTGGGTCCAGGGGCGGCTGCTCGAGGGTCCAGGGGCGGCTGCACCAGGGGCCAGGGGCGGCTGCTCTGGGTCCAGGGGCGGCTGCACCAGGGGCGGCTGCTCCAGGGGCGGCTGCTGCAGGGGCCAGGGGCGGCTACACGGAGTCCAGGGGCGGCTGCACCAGGGGCGGCTGCTTCAGGGGCCAGGGGCGGCTGCTCTGGGTCCAGGGGCGGCTGCACCAGGGGCGGCTGCTTCAGGGGCCAGGGGCGGCTGCTCGGGGTCCAGGGGCGGCTGCTCCAGGGGCGGCTGCTGCAGGGGCCAGGGGCGGCTGCACGGAGTCCAGGGGCAGCTGCACCAGGGGCGGCTGCTTCAGGGGCCAGGGGCGGCTGCTCTGGGTCCAGGGGCGGCTGCACCAGGGGCGGCTACTCTAGGGGCGGCTGCTGCAGGGGCCAGGGGCGGCTGCACCAGGGGCGGCGTAGCTGGTGCAGCGCTCGGGTCCCACAGGCGCCGTGACTGGCGACGGGGGGCAGCGCGCAGGCCAGGCGGGGCCGCGTCGGCGGCAGGGTGGGGCTACGACCGCAGCAGGGCGAGGCCGCGTCGGCGGCCGTAGCAAGCAGCGCGAGGGCTGCGAAGCGACGCGCGGGGCAGGAGAAGGCAGCGCGGGGGCTGCGGGGCGGTGCGCGGGCCTGACAGGGCAGCTAGCGGGCTGCGCGCGGGGCTGACGAGGCAGCAGGCGGGCTGCTAGCGGGCTGTACGAGGGCCAGCAGAGGCGAGCGCGAGGGCTGCGCGACGATAAACAGTGTAGGCAAGGGGCGGGGTAACTCGGTAACCGGCGGAAAACGGTTGGTGGGCCCTGAAAAACAGTCCTAAAACGGTCCTAGGGACTTATGTTGCTCTTAATACCATGTCGAGAGTAAAGGGGAAAAGTGATGTTTACTATCGAGAGAGTTGGTACAAAATAAAA
Source organism: Closterium sp. Naga37s-1 (assembly GCA_947471745.1). Taxonomy (NCBI): domain Eukaryota; kingdom Viridiplantae; phylum Streptophyta; class Zygnematophyceae; order Desmidiales; family Closteriaceae; genus Closterium; species Closterium sp. Naga37s-1. The sequence goes on along the minus strand of CANJKZ010000934.1, from coordinate 635,581 downwards.
CCTAAGGGGTTGTACCCCACAGTGAGTACCCCACTAAAGCCTACCTAAACTATAACATATAAACATATGTTTGACAACCCAGGCGGTGGTGCCAAAGAAGAGTCTGGTGCGACAGGAGGCGACACGAGCAAGAGGCGGCTACCTGACCTGACGCGGACACCTGAGCAGACGCAGCGACCTGAGGAGGCTCGGTAGCCAGTGTGTACAGACTCGACCCTGGCCGACGAGTGAACGTAGCCAGGTGACGCCCCGTCCGCGTGCACGTGCAGATCGACACACGCTGACCCCCAGGAGTGGTGGTAGTGACCATCGCATCCTGAAGGGCAGCGGTACTCACCAAGTTTGTAGAGAACGAGGGGAGGTGAAGACCTGACAGTGAGCCGGACGGAACTGCCGGACACGGGAGGACAGTGGAGGAACTGGCAACGACCGGGCCCCCAGAGGGGTCAGCCAGTCTGACCGTAACAGGTGCAGGAAGAGGAGTGAGAGTGGTGCTGTCACGAAAGAAACAGCGCGAGGCGCCGGAGTCTAACGTGAAGGTGTGCAGGGCCTCAGCAGACGCAGTACCAGGGGGAGTACCAGACGCACTAGCACCTAGAGCAGCAGCGGCTATACCTGGGTCAGGTGGCACACACCAGTAACAGTCACCCTCAGCACTAAAAGACAAAGCATACATGGCAGAGATAATAACATCAAAGTCTAGGTCAAAGATGGCAACCCCCGACCTAAGCAACTCCGCCCAGCGAGGGCGCTCGACGTCATCACCAAACTCAGTGCGCCAGGCGTCGTCAAGGCGGGCAAAGCAGCGGCGCTCAGTGTGAAACCGCCCGCATGTCTTGCCCGCACGGGTACCCGTGCGAATGACATACGGGCAGGTCTCACTACCCTCGCCCGCCCCACGCTGAACCAACCACTCACGGAGCTGCTGAGGCGTCTGAGTCTCGCTCCGACGCTGCTGCTGCTGGCCCCGACCGCCACCAGAGCCTCCACGCTGAGGTCCAGACCGACCACCACTGGTCCCACCGCCTCCACTGCCGCCACCCCCTCCACTGCCTCCACCGCCGCCACCAGAGCCTCCACCTCCGCCACCGGTCCCACCGCCGCCACCACCTCCACCGCCTCCGCCTCCTCTACCGCTGCCCCCACTGCCATGCCCACTGCCACCTCCACCACCACCGCTGCCTCCTCCACTACCCTGGCCATCCTTGCCCTTGCTGTTGCGGCGCTTCGTACTAGTCGAAGCTGCACCGACGTCCTCTGGAACAGAGACGTCTGCCGCAGCAGCAGAGGCGAAGGAGGAGGAAAGGGGGGAGGGGGAGCACCCCTCAAAGAAGGGTGAGCGCGGGGTGCCACGAGCAGCACCTACAGCAACTGCACTAGTCTCAGCTGCAAGGAGATGCTGCTCGAGGAGGTCAACGGTGAGGGAAGTGGGGTCGAGGGTGAGGAAGTGGTCCCTGACAGAGCGAAGGGAGTCAGGGAGGCGAGTGACTATGAAGTAGAGGGTGATGAACATGGGGGGCTGGTTCGTGGGAAGGAACTCAGCAGGAGCGGTAGCGCGGTAGCGAGCGTCGCTAGTGCGCAGGTGGGTAACCAGGTCCGCTACTGTGGCAAAAGCCGACAGCTCAGGGAACAGGTAGGGCAGTAGCAGTCTGCCAAGAGCAGCAGTGGCAGGGGAGGAGTAGCGAGCAACGACAGCGTCGTACAAGGCCTGTGCTGTCCTGTGCTCGCCAAAGTGAGCACATTCTGTTGCGGGCAGGTGGTTGCGAATGGCCAAGCGGGCAGTAGCGTCACGAGACAGCCATTGGGGACGAGTCGAAACGTCAGCTGTGACGGGAGGGGCTGGAGCGGCACCGGACACGTGGTCAAACAGTGAGACACTGTCCCGACTGTCGCTCAGTAGGTACAGTTGCAGATCGTCGTGCCACGTGTCAAATGCTACAGGTCTACCCTCCGGGTCGAACGGGAGAACTCGAAGCGACGCCATAGGGGCCGAGGAGCCTGGGGGCCGCGGGGCCAAACAAGAGGCCGGGGGTCTAGGGGAGCCGAGAGGCCTAGGGGGGGGCCGAGGGGCCAAACAAGAGGCCAGGGGGCCGGGCGCCGGGCTCGGAGGTGGAGTCGAGGGGCCTAGGGGCCGCGGGGCCAAACAAGGGGCCGGGGGGCCAGGCGCCGGTCTTTGAAGTGGGGCCGAGTGGCCTAGAGGCCGCGGGGCCAAACAAGGGGCCGGGGGGGCCTAGGGGGGCCGAGGGGCCTAGGGGGCCGAGGGGCCAAACAAGGGGCCGGGGGGCCGGGCACCAGTCTCTGCGGTGGGGCCGAGTGGCCTAGGGGCCGCGGGGCCACACAAGGGGCCGGGGGGGGCTAGGGGGGGGGCCGAGGGGCCTAGGGGGCCGAGGGGCCAAACAAGGGGGGGGGGGGGGGGCCGGGGGGCCGGGCGCCGGTCTCTGAGGTGGGGCCGAGGGGCCTAGGGGCCGCGGGGCCAAACAAGGGGCCGAGGGGCCTAGGGGGGCGAGGGGCCAAACAAGGGGCCGGGGGGCCGGGCGCCAGTCTCTGAGGTGGGGCCGAGGGGCCTAGGGGCCGCGGGGCCAAACAAGGGGCCGAGGGGCCTAGGGGGGGGGCCGAGGGGCCTAGGGGGCCGAGGGGCCAAACAAGGGGCCGAGGGGCCTAGGGGGCCTAGGGGCCAACCAAGGGGCCGGGGGGCCGGGCGCCAGTCTCTGAGGTGGGGCCGAGGGGCCTAGGGGCCGCGGGGCCAAACAAGGGGCCGAGGGGCCTAGGGGGCCGAGGGGCCAAACAAGGGGCCGAGGGGCCTAGGGGGCCGAGGGGCCAAACAAGGGGCCGAGGGGCCTAGGGGGCCGAGGGGCCAAACAAGGGGCCGGGGGGCCGGGCGCCAGTCTCTGAGGTGGGGCCGAGGGGCCTAGGGGCCGCGGGGCCAAACAAGGGGCCGAGGGGCCTAGGGGGGGGGGCGAGGGGCCTAGGGGGCCGAGGGGCCAAACAAGGGGCCGAGGGGCCTAGGGGGCCGAGGGGCCAACCAAGGGGCCGGGGGGCCGGGCGCCAGTCTCTGAGGTGGGGCCGAGGGGCCTAGGGGCCGCGGGGCCAAACAAGGGGCCGAGGGGCCTAGGGGGGGGCCGAGGGGCCTAGGGGGCCGAGGGGCCAAACAAGGGGCCGTGGGGCCTAGGGGGCCGAGGGGCCAACCAAGGGGCCGGGGGGCCGGGCGCAGGCAAGAGACGAGGCCGGGCGCTGGGCGAAGGACGGGGCCAGGCGCGGGCAGAGGTACGGGCCGGGCGACGGGCTAGGTACGGGCCGGGCGTCGGGCTAGGTACGGGCCGGGCGCGGGCAGGAGACGGGGCCGGGCGCGGGCTAGGTACGGGCCAGGCGACGGGCTACGAAGTCGACGGGGCCAGCGGGGCCGAGGCGACGGGGCCAAGGGGCCGAGCCTAGGGGCTAGGGGCGACGCCAAGGGGCGACGGGCCGGGGCCTAGGCGAGCAGGGCAGTAGGTGGTGGGCCCATTAACATTAGGTCCTAGGACTAATTGCTCTGATACCATGTGAGAATAGTAGGCGAGAATGATGGACTAGGAAAAGGGAAGGGGTACAAGTAGAATGTCGAGAGAAATTTGTACCCCCTAAGGCTAAACCCACTATAGCCTAGACAACTATAAACACATAAACTAAGCCTAGATATAACTAAGCATATATGTTTGACAATAACACCCTAGGGTATAACTAAAAATACAGGGAAAAAATGGGGGGGGGTCTCCTCATAGGAAAAAAATACATAATATCCGGGTCTTATTATATTGCACAATTTTTTATAAGCAGAAATGAATGGAAACAAAAACAGGGGTCTGGCCTTATTATTATTTTTTTTATCAGGGCCGCCAAACCGCGTCTACGAGGATAACGTCGGCCTCCACTGGAATCTGCCACATGGCAAATTCCAGTGGGCCCACTGTGCCACCTGATTGGTTGACATCAGTGCCAACCTCGCGTAGCTTGGGTTCATGCAGTACGAGGCCGGAATCGCGCACGGTGCTGTGTTGTCACTGTACCTGTGACCCCTTGACTGCCGTGTACGGTAGTCACGTCCAAGCTTCCTCACCCAAGCTTGCTCTTCTCTTCGTCAAGCGGTTCCAGTGCACGTCTTTGACAAGTGCTCGGCAGGCTGTGAGAGCGTCTCCTTCCTGTGCACGAGGGTATCGTCTTTAAAGTCATTTCTCCCATGGCGAGTGACATCGACCTGCCTTAGTTCCCAAGCATGGCTTCATCTCCAGATTCTAGCAGTACGGTAGATAGGCGGCAGCGGCCTGTTTCCACCAATCAGACTAGCGCTTCTGCACGCGCACGGACGTCTCCTCGCTCGATCTTTCCTCAGCCGGATGCTCCCGGTAGTGCTTCTACCAGGGATGAACCGAGCAGTAGCTTGGACCGTCCTCGCCCTACCCTTCCTCGAGTTGTTGTCCCCACGTTCCCGGAGCGGAACCGCCCGCAGGGACAGCAGAAGAGCAACGCCGATGCTGACCCGCCATCCGCGATTGGAAGAAGATGAGGGAGCGGCTGGAGGTCTCTTCCAGCTGCCGTCGTCGCCTCATGGGAGCTGGCCGCAAGTCCAAGTTCCCTTTCATGGAACGGGCGGTCTACCGCCAGTTCCTCAAGCACAGGGGGAGGGGGCTCGCCGTTTTGGTCAGCATGCTCCAGAAGTGGAGCGCCAAATACATGAAGCACCGGATGCCCGGGGTCAACTGGCGCGCATCGTTCCGCTGGGCGACTCGTTTCCGCGCGCGCTGGCATCTGGCGAGGCGGGTGAAGACGAAGATGGGACAGAAGTTGGCAGCGGGTAAGTGTTGCGCCGTCGTGCTCCTTGATTGCCATCTCAGTGCTGAGCTAATGTGTCTCGTGGCTTTGCTTGCAGATTGCAAGGCCAAGGTGGAGTCCTTCTGGGAGTTTGTGCGCCAGATGCACTCTCTGCACGACTACCCGCTTGACCTCATCTTGAACGCGGACCAAACCTCGCTTTTCCTGGAGATGCCGGCGGAGCGCACGCTCGAAATGAAGGGAGCGCGGACGGTTCACGTACTGAGTGCAGGCTATGAGAAGGAGCGTGTTACTGTCATGCTGGCAGTAACTGCGAGCGGGCTCAAGCTGCCGCCGTACGTGGTGTTCAAGCGCAAGACCATACCGAAGGTGCCCATCCCTGCCGGTAAGCGTAGCACGTTTAGGATGATGTCACTGCTCTAGCCTGTCAACATTCGCAACCGAATTTGACCCTGACGTACCGGTATTCTTTGGCAGGTGTGGTGGTCCGTGCACAAAACAAAGGGTGGATGGACGAATCACTTGTGCAGGACTGGATCACCCAGGTGATGGTGCCGTTTCTGAAGCCCTTGCGTGAATCAACTGGACGCCGCAGGGAGGCCTTGGTTGTGCTCGACTCCTACCGCGGCCACTTGACTGAGGCGGTCGGGCAGACCATGCGGATGTTTCGGCTGTCACGGGCTGTCATCCCAGGGGGCTGCACTCCGCTAGTGCAGCCTCTGGATGTGTCCATCAACCGCGCGGTCAAGTGCGGTGTGCGTCATCGCTACAGTGGCTGGTTCGAAGAAGAGGGCATCAACACCACCACCAAGTCCGGTGAGTTGAACCATGACATCCGCATGTGTAACTTTGAATCAATGTCGGCTTACGCTCTGGAAATTCACATTTGTCCTTCTCTACCCTTCCCCGTCCCTCAGGCAATCTCAAGAAGCCGCCAGCGGAGTTGGTGCTCCGCTGGATCGATGAGTCCTGGGAAGAAATCCCAGAGGAGCTCGTGAAGAAGGCGTTCGTCACGTGTGGGATCTCCACCCCCATCAATGGCAGCGAGGACCACCTCATCCTTGCCCACATGCGGGACAAGGGTGAGGTGGAAGTCCTTGACGACGTCAACGACCTGGTTGACGACGAGCTCGTCGTCAACCCCTTCTACGCCGAAGTCCCCATGCCGGCCGAGGAGCTGCAGGCGGCGGCAGAGGAGGCTGACGCCGCTGAGGAGGACGCGGAAGCGGCGGCGGCAGAAGAGGAGGGGGGCGTGCTTGAGGAAGGCGGGGAGGCAGAAGAGCCCAGCGATGACGAATGGTGGCGCCCTGGCCGCTTTGACGGGGAAGACTGTGAAGAATGGCATGCAGGAGACGATTCTGAGTAGAAGGCACTTTGTATAGAGTTTTTTTAGGTGAAATTGTGGATGTGAGGTGCTCTTGTGGTGATGTTTCTGCAGTCTAGGTGACATTGTCGATGACTATGTGCTGGCACATTACTTCTGTAGTACCTGTAAAGTACCCTGTATGCAATGTACAGTAAGCAAATTCAGTATTTTTGCCGCCCATAACACCCCCCCGGGTCTTATAGAGAATCAGGCAAAAAGGGGGGTATGGTAGAAACGAGGCTCCCCATAACACCCACCCCGCACAAGCTACCCGGGGGTGTACAATTATGGGGGGGTGTTTTGTCCGGGAGTATACGGTATAAGCGCCGGCGCTTATAAAAATCCTCGATTATAAGCGCACCCCCTAAAAAACAGTGTTTTTTTATACCCCCAGGGGCACTACTATCCGGGGGCTTACGGTACAAACGAGGTGGGTTCAAAACAAGAGGTTTGAAGTAAACAAAAAAAGTTCTTACCGTATTCCCCCGCATAGGCGGGGGGGGGGGGGGGGGGGGGGGGGGGGGGGTCTAAACAAAAGAAAAAAAAAATACTACTCGGGTTTTTTCATATGACACAAATTGTTTTAGTGTTTTGAACACAACTGTTAATACTGAACTTGCTGGTCTGCTTTTGGCGAGCAACAAGAGAGCGAATCGTTGTTCGCTTGGAATGACCCTTGACCAGTCACAGCCAGGCCCTCAGATTTCAGGAATTTTACCCTGATTTTGTCTTTGAACCCTGATTTTCAGGGTATTTTTAGGTCCCAACCCTGATGAGAAAGTTTTTTTATTCATGCCTACACTGTTTTTTCAGCTAACTTTCTTGTACCAGGCCTGAAATGTCAGCCTACTTTTGCTAGGGGACCCTGATTCGAATCATACAGTAGTGGGGCCAACCTTGTTAGCGAAATTGCCTAGATTCTATGAATCTGGCAAAAAAAATCGCCCAAAAATTTCGCCGTCACCGTCAATCACGTGAAACGGCATCTTAGGGCTGTTTCCTACACCCCCCTTATCTTTATCTTGTCAGACTCGCCTCAGACACCATTTGTTTGGTTTAAACCGACTCTTCATTTCACTTTTTGTTGATTGGCGAAGTGCAAGACAGAATGCGTGGGGTGACGTGGCACTGCGCAACGCTCCCGAAAGGTTGTTGAGGAACATTCCCGACTGTTGCTTGCGAGCGCTTGTCTGATTTTGTCTCGTATGTTTGAACGTGACAAAACAGAGACCTTTAGCACACGCGATTGCCTAACCTGGACCACCATTGGTGCACCACCACTGTCTTCCTCCCCCCGTTCCCATCACATTATGATGAAGGCTGGTTACATCAGCGTTAAAAAATGTACCAGCCCTGATAAGAAAGTTTTTTTTTTATGTGACAACACTGATTTTTCAGGGTTTATTTTTGTAACGACCCTGACAGAGTTTTTTTTTTGGACCAACACTGATGAGAAAGTGTGGCCCAAAACGAATCTGAGGGCCTGGTCACAGCGTTGCCAGAAACCCTTGACCAATCACAACGCATTCGCCTCTGACAGCAAAATCCCCCCCTCACGCAGCGAATTCGCCTCCCTGGCGCAGCAAATTCGCCCCCTGATGCAGCAAATTCGCCCCCTAGGCGCAGCAAGTTCGCCCCCTGGCGCAGCAGATTGACCCCCTGTCTCTGCGATTCCACCCTCAGACAGTCCAATTACGCATCATAACATGTTTCGGTTTAAATTGTTGATTAAAAATCTACATGGAAACCCCCCTATAGAGGAAGGGGGGGGGGGTCTTCTATTGTTCACCCCTCAAAAGGGGGGTATAACGATTTCGAGCCTTAATAAACACTCCCCCCCGTATTAGCTACCCGGGGGTGTTCCATTTTGGGGGGGTCTTATATCCGCGGGAATACGGTATCGAACCATAAATCGCTTCGACTTCGACAGCATTTGAGCCTTCCCCTCCCCACCACCGGGGAAATCACGAAAGAAGCCATGCATATCTTGGGCAATTTTCAACGAATTCCGTGATCCAGGCGCAGTTGAACGAGCCCATGCAGCAACGTGTAACAACACCAACAGTTGCCGGGTGTTGCTCACTAGTAAAGTGGAATGACCGACCACATGAAGAATAGAGTCGTGTCGGCTCAAAACACGACTCACTAGTAAAGTGGAATGACCACGTGAAGAAAAGACCGCCGCCACTGTAGGCGCGAGTTTTTGAGTTGACTCAAAAACTGGGTGTTGCTGTTTTTGAGTCGGCTAAGAAACCGGGTGTTGCTCACTAGTAAGGTGGAATGACCTCGTGAAGACAAGACCGATCCACTGTAGGCGCGAGTGGAAGGGGCAATAAGACATTACCCAATCATAAGCCCCGACCTCTTTTACCAGTTTTTATTAATACTTAGTAAATGAATGGGGAAGAGTGGTTGGAGCGAAGAGGAAGCGGTGGAAGCGCACTGGGAGTGACTGATAGCACTGTACGCTCTCTCAGACGCTAGCAGTCACTCTATCACTCATTCCTTCCGCTCCCACCTGCTCGCCGCCCACCCACCCCTCCCAAATGCCCTTCCACCGCTCGCTACAGCGGTAGCAGTCATTGTCACTGCGCTTCCACCCCTCGCCCCGACGGTAGCAGTCTGTGCATTTGGGAGAGGTGGGCGGCGAGCAGGTGGGCATCCACTGGCTTCTGCAGCACACCGTCAAACCCCCCCTCTGCACACCTCTGCACCACTCCGCGATCCACGTCTGCTGTCAGAGCCACTATGGGCACCCACAGGGGGACTGCGGCACTTAAAGAAGCAGCAGCAGCAACAGCAGCAGCAGCAGAAGCAACGTTAGAGGATTCGAGGGGAGGGATTAGCAGAGCAGACGAAGTAGCCCTAAATTTGACCTCAATTTGACCTTTTCCTCCCGCCTCCCGTCGCAAGAAACTCTCTCCCCGGCCCCCTCTCCCCCCCATGCGTCCCCCCCAGTCCCCTCCCCAGCTCACGCCCCGCCTGTGCGTCTCCCCCGGCGCTGCTGCTCCCCTCCCTACGCCCTCCCATCTGCCTCCCTGCTGCAAAGATTCCACTGTCCCAGTCTGTTCCTCTCTGCTCGCCATGCTTCCGTGCCTTGCCGTTGCACCTGAACCCCCTGCACCAGTTGAAGCCACTGCACCAGTTAAAGTCACTGCACCAGTTGAAGCCACTGCACCAGCTAAAGCCACTGCACCAGTTGAAGCCACTGCACCAGTTGCCGGCCCTGCTGCTACTGCTGCTGCTGCTACTGCTGCTGCTGCTGCTGCTGCTGCTGCTGCTGCTGCTGCTGCTGCTGCTGCTGCTGCTGCTGCTGCTGCTGCTGCTGCTGCTGCTGCTGCTGCTGCTGCTGCTGCTGCTGCTGCTGCTGCTGCTGCTGCTGCTGCTGCTGCTGCTGCTGCTGCTGCTGCTGCTGCTGCTGCTGCTGCTGCTGCTGCTGCTGCTGCTGCTGCTGCTGCTGCTGCTGCTGCTGCTGCTGCTGCTGCTGCTGCTGCTGCTGCTGCTGCTGCTACTGCTGCTGCTGCTGCTACTGCTACTGCTGCTGCTACTGCTGCTGCTGCTGCTGAGTTCTGAGGCGCCTCTATAACCGTTGCAAGCCCTGCTGCTGCCGCTGCTGCTGCTGCTGCTGCTGCTGTATCCACATCCATCATCAGTTGGGCCTCTGCTGCTCGCTCCAACATCAGTTTCCTCTCCAGAGCTCGAATCGCCTCTGTTGCTGCAAACCTGTCAAGGGTGGACAGGTGGACAGATGGACAGGTGGACAGGTGGACAGGTAGCCTGGTTGAAAAGGTGCCTCTGTGTTTCAGATAGCCAGTTGGGCCTCTGCTGCTCGCTCCAATATCAGCTTTCTATCGAGAGCTCGAATCGCCTCTGTTACTGCGAATCTGTAGGGGGGGGGAGAACGGAACGTTTGACTTGGCTTGGAATATGATAGCTTGAGGGATTAGGATGAGGCATAAACATTACTTTTACCAGTCATCTGCAGTTGCAAAACCATGCGGCATACCCAAAACCATGCGGCATACCCAAAACCATGCGGCATACCCAAAACCATGCGGCATACCCAAAACCATGCGGCATACCCAAAACCATGCGGCATACCCAAAACCATGCGGCATACCCAAGACCTTGCGGCATACCCGAAACCATGCGGCATACCCAAAACCATGCGGCATACCCAAAACCATGCGGCATACCCAAAACCATGCAGCATACCCAAAAGCATGCGGCATACCCAAAACCATGCGGCATACCCAAAACCATGCAGCATACCCAAAACCATGCAGCATACCCAAAACCAAGCGGCATACCCAAAACCATGCAGCATACCCAAAACCATGCGGCATACCCAAAACCATGCGGCATACCCAAAACCATGCGGCATACCCAAAACCATGCGGCATACCCAAAACCATGCAGCATACCCAAAAGCATGCGGCATACCCAAAACCATGCGGCATACCCAAAACCATGCAGCATACCCAAAACCATGCAGCATACCCAAAACCAAGCGGCATACCCAAAACCATGCAGCATACCCAAAACCATGCGGCATACCCAAAACCATGCGGCATACCCAAAACCATGCGGCATACCCAAAACCATGCGGCATACCCAAAACCATGCGGCATACCCAAGACCTTGCGGCATACCCGAAACCATGCGGCATACCCAAAACCATGCGGCATACCCAAAACCATGCGGCATACCCAAAACCATGCGGCATACCCAAAACCATGCGGCATACCCAAAACCATGCGGCATACCCAAAACCATGCAGCATACCCAAAACCATGCGGCATACCCAAAACCATGCGGCATACCCAAAACCATGCGGCATACCCAAACGGTGCGGCATACCCAAAACCATGCGGCATACCCAAAACCATGCGGCATACCCGAAACCATGCGGCATACCCAAAACCATGCGGCATACCCAAAACCATGCGGCATACCCAAAACCATGCGGCATACCCAAAACCATGCAGCATACCCAAAACCATGCGGCATACCCAAAACCATGCGGCATACCCAAAACCATGCGGCATACCCAAACGGTGCGGCATACCCAAAACCATGCGGCATACCCAAAACCATGCGGCATACCCCAAACCATGCGGCATACCCAAAACCATGCGGCATACCCGAAATTATGCGGCATACCCAAAACCATGCGGCATACCCAAAACCATGCGGCATACCCAAAACCATGCGGCATACCCAAAACCATGCGGCATACCCAAAACCATGCAGCATACCCAAAACCATGCGGCATACCCAAACGGTGCGGCATACCCAACACCATGCGGCATACCCAAAACCATGCGGCATACCCAAAACCATGCGGCATACCCAAAACCATGCGGCATACCCAAAACCATGCGGCATACCCAAAACCATGCGGCATACCCAAACGGTGCGGCATACCCAAAACCATGCGGCATACCCAAAACCATGCGGCATACCCAAAACCATGCGGCATACCCAAAACCATGCGGCATACCCAAAACCATGCGGCATACCCAAAACCATGCGGCATACCCAAAACGATGCGGCATACCCAAAACGATGCGGCATACCCAAAACCATGCGGCATACCCAAAACCATGCGGCATACCCAAAACCATGCGGCATACCCAAAACCATGCGGCATACCCAAAACCATGCGGCATACCCAAAACCATGCGGCATACCCAAAACCATGCGGCATACCCAAAACCATGCGGCATACCCAAAACGATGCGGCATACCCAAAACGGTGCGGCATACCCAAAACCATGCGGCATACCCAAAACCATGCGGCATACCCCAAACCATGCGGCATACCCAAAACCATGCGGCATACCCAAAACCATGCGGCATACCCGAAACCATGCGGCATACCCAAAACCATGCGGCATACCCGAAACCATGCGGCATACCCCGAAACCATGCGGCATACCCAAAACCATGCGGCATACCCAAGACCTTGCGGCATACCCGAAACCATGCGGCATACCCGAAACCATGCGGCATACCCAAAACCATGCGGCATACCCAAAACCATGCGGCATACCCAAAACCATGCGGCATACCCAAAACCATGCAGCATACCCAAAACCATGCGGCATACCCAAAACCATGCGGCATACCCAAAACCATGCGGCATACCCAAACGGTGCGGCATACCCCAAACCATGCGGCATACCCAAAACCATGCGGCATACCCAAAACCATGCGGCATACCCAAAACGGTGCGGCATACCCAAAACCATGCGGCATACCCAAAACCATGCGGCATACCCAAAACCATGCGGCATACCCAAAACCATGCGGCATACCCGAAACCATGCGGCATACCCAAAACCATGCGGCATACCCAAAACCATGCGGCATACCCAAAACCATGCGGCATACCCAAAACCATGCGGCATACCCAAAACCATGCGGCATACCCGAAACCATGCGGCATACCCAAAACGATGCGGCATACCCAAAACGGTGCGGCATACTCCAAACCATGCGGCATACCCAAAACCATGCGGCATACCCAAAACCATGCGGCATACCCAAAACCATGCGGCATACCCAAAACGATGCGGCATACCCAAAACGATGCGGCATACCCAAAACCATGCGGCATACCCAAAACCATGCGGCATACCCAAAACCATGCGGCATACCCAAAACCATGCGGCATACCCAAAACCATGCGGCATACCCAAAACCATGCGGCATACCCAAAACCATGAGGGTATGAGTGACTCATCACATCACTCACCCATCCATGCCCACCACTCACCACCACTCACAACCACTCACAACCACTCACCCATCCATGCCCGGCATCTGGAGGTCCATGAGAACCAAGTCGAACGCATGACACCATGATGCTCTCTCATGCCCTCCCTTTCCATCCCCCCCGCCTCTTTCATCTGATGCACGCCCGCCTCCTCCCCTCCGCCCACCTCCATCATCTGCGCCTCTCTCAGCAGCCCCTTCTCCTTCACTCTCTCCCCGTGCCCCACACCCATCTCTTCTATCCGCCAACTCCTCTGCACTGCTCTCAACCGTCCCAGCCACCATCCTCATGCCACTACTCTCAACCATCTCACCAGCCTCCCCCCCACCTGCTCGCATCAATTCAGAAAACTCCCGTCCCTCTTCTCGCAACCCTTCCCCAACCATTAAACCTGTCTCCTCCCCTCTCATCTCCTGCTCCCTTCTCCCCTCCTCCTCCTCCTCCTCCTCCTCCTCCTCCTCCTCCTCCTCCTCCTCCTCCTCCTCCTCCTCCTCCTCCTCCTCCTCCTCCTTTCTCTCCACCCTCACCACACCACCAGCAATCAACTCTACCGCCTGCTCCCCACGGGAGGCGGTGGTTACGAGGGCGCCCCAGCGGGCGAGGGAGCGGCGGGCCACGAGGAGGTTGACGGGCGTGTCGTCAACCACTAGCACTCGCAGCCCCCCCACCCACGCCCGCGTCACAGCCTCGTCCGCCACTGCCCGCAGGCCTGACCCAGCAGTCGCCCCTCCTGTGGCTGCATTGGCAGAGACGGGTCGAGGAGGGCGTTCGATTGCGCTCATACTCTTCCTCACGCTCGTCCTCCTGCTCTCTCTCTCTGCTGTTCTCTCGAGAGCTCTAGAGCTGGGTCCCTCGCTGCCCACCCTCCCTGCCGCTGCTAGTGACCGCTCCCGCTGCTGCTGGGGAGCCTCCTGCTGCTGCTGCTGCTGCTGCTCGTGCTGCTGCTCGTGCTCCTGCTCCTGCTGCTGCTGCTGCTGCTGCTGCTGCTGCTGCTGCTGAAGGTGATGATAATGATGAGGAGGCAGGCATTGCTGTTGACTCTGCACGTCTTGCAATTCCACCACTTCGTGTTCCTCGTCCGAGCAGTGTTCTTGTAGCGAGCCTTCTTGTAGCGAGCAGTGCTCTTGTAGCGAGGAGTGTTCTTGTAACGACGGTTCTTGTAGCGAGGAATGTTCTTGTAGGGAGGGAATGGCCACCGGCACGGAAAACGCTACAGTGGAGCCACATCCAGGCTGGGAATCAAAGGCGATCTCTCCCTTCATTAGAGTCACCTGCGAGTTGTAAGGAAGAAAGTGGCACATTTTAAAAACCTTCTGTAGTCGTACTGCCCAAGCGTACAATCCCAAAAAAGTGGTTTAGAAAAGACTAGAAGGAGAAAAAACAAACAAATTAAACAAGCAGCAACAACGATCCGAGCACTCACAATCTGGTGCATGTGCATAAGGCGACTTTTGCATCACCCCGAAACTCACCAGCGCCCCAAAGCTCACCATCTGGTGCATGAGCACGAGGCCGAGCGATGCTCCTGATCCACTCCCTGTCTCGTGCAGCTCCTGAATGGTTTGGTGCCATACATTTCCATGGCATGGCATGGAAGGAGGGTAGGATGAGCGACAGGAAATTAGAGAGGGAGAAGAGTCAGAGGGGGGCGAAAGTGGGATGAGAGAGAAGGGACGCGAGAGGGAATGAGGGACAAGGAGGAATGAGGGTGAGAGGAAGATGACAGTTGAAAGGGGAAAACGCGAGGGCGAAGGGAAACAGAGGAGCTGAGGAGGGAATGGTCGAATGCAAAGGCAAGAAAGATGAGGCAACTGTCTAGAATTCAGGATGAGCTAACTACTTTCCACAGGACGTGAGAACCCATGAGATTCAATAACAGCCTCGCCGCGAGCGAAAAGTGCGAAGGCTCCTTGCTGCTACGGACTGCAAGGAGAGACGCTGGCAGGCCAAGAGGGCATGAGAGCCCACGAACCTGTGGACGGTAACACACCCTCACTGCAAGCGACATGAGAGCTAGTAGAGGCCTCACCGCTAGCGAGAAGTGCGAAGGCTCCCCCTTGCCGTGAACTTGTACTCCGTGGAGGGTCGCTGGCAGGCCGCACCCTGAATCCCGACACAACACCACCAGCAACGTGAGAGCTGACAACAACTTACCGCGAGCGAGAAGTGCGAAGCCTCCCTGCTGCCGTGAACTCCGTGGAGGGACGCTGGCAGGCCGCACCCCGAATTCCCCATCCAGCAGGTGACACCAATTGTAACAACTCATTCACAGACTCACCGCGAGCGAGAAGTGTGAAGCCTCCCTGCTGCCGTGAACTCCATGGAGGGACGCTGGCAGGCCGCACCCCGAATTCCCCATCCAGCAGGTGACACCAATTGTAACAACTCATTCACAGACTCACCGCGAGCGAGAAGTGTGAAGCCTCCCTGCTGCCGTGAACTCCATGGAGGGACGCTGGCAGGCCGCACCCCGAATTCCCCATCCAGCAGGTGACAGCAATTGTAACAACTCATTCACAGACTCACCGCGAGCGAGAAGTGTGAAGCCTCCCTGCTGCCGTGAACTCCATGGAGGGACGCTGGCAGGCCGCACCCCAAGTCCCGACACGACACCACCAGCACCCCCGGCCGATCCCTGGATGGGCTGCTCGATGCACTTGATGCTGCTGCCGCTGCTGCTGCTGCTGCTGCTGCTGCTGCTGCTGCCGCTGCTGCTGCTGCCGCTGCTGCTGGCAATTCCCTCATAGCCTCCTTCAGCCAGTCCCATGATGAGGAAAGCAAGGCAGCAGCCCGGCTGGTGAGAGTGGACGTGGGTGCGTGAAGGGTGGGTGTGGAAAGGCCTGGAGGAGTAAGGTAAACGTGGAAGGAAGGGGAGAGAGGGCGTGATGAATGCTGAACATGGGATGTGTGTCATGTCAGTTACTGACAGTCAATGCGTGGGCATGAAACGACAGCTGAGGGTAAATTGGTGGGCAGGAAGCGAGAGCAAGAGCGGCTGACGAACGAAAGACAGACAGATGTGGGGCAATCGAGAATCAATCGGCCTGCCTTGCCATTTTGTCACACAGACGTGTCGATGCTCACGAATCTGCTTACCCTGGCAACGAAGGGCGTCTTCCAAGCTTGTCCCACGAGGCACCAGGGACACCCGCACTGTCACGCGGCCTTGCTCCGTGAGCCTCACTGCGTTATCTGAAACGAAACCAAGGCGGCGGTGTGAGCGAATCAAACCCATCAGAATGTGAGAAAGAAGGGCGTTGTGTTTCGTTATTCTGATCGGAATATGGACACACAAACATTGGCAATGCCAGCTGAGAAAGGCACGCTGGCAGCCATTGATCCTCCTTGGTATAGCATGCACCGTCAGAATGTGAGAAAGAAGGGCGTTGTGTTTCGTTATTCTGATCGGAATATGGACACACAAACATTGGCAATGCCAACTGAGAAAGGCACGCTGGCAGCCATTGATCCTCCTTAGTAGGTGCATCAAAAGGCCAACCCAACCAAAGCCTTGCCCACATGGTTTTAGTCACAGGCGCCATGTTACTGTATTGTTACTAGTATATAAGTTACTAGTATATAAGTTACTAGTATATAAGTTACTAGTATATAAGTTACTAGTATATAAGTTACTAGTATATACCTGCTGAATCCGGTCATTACACAGTGCATCAACTGTCGCACAAAACCCTCATGTCTTACAAACGCATGTTTCACAAAGAACGCATCCCGCACAAAGTGCACAAGTACCATCGCTACCACATGCCGTCCAAGTACCTGTGATTTCTTTGAGCACTTTAGAGAGGTGCATCTGATCGGCAATGATGCGACCCGGCACATTGTCGTCCACAATGCCGCGCACTAGAGGGGAAGGAGAACCAGGGTGGACAGAAAACAAAAGAAAAGGAAAAGGGGAGATGAGTTGCTTTTGAGTATTCTCGAGAGGTGCATCTCGTCAGTCAGCGATGATGCGACTCGGAACCTTCTCGCCCACAATGTCGCGCGCTACAGGGGAGGGGAAGACAAACCAGGTTGGGCGTCGAAACAAAAAGAAAGGATAATGGAATTGAGGTTGTACAGACTACGGTCAATCAGACTTGCGGTGTGATAAACATAGCATCATCCATTTAACCATAAGGCTAAGTACCGCACATACACTTAGACTTAGTACCAACCGAAATGATAAGTACCGCACTTACAATTGGTACCAACGATAAGGCTAAGTAACACACTTACACTTACTACTAGCCATAAGTCCAAATAATGCACTCACACTTAGTACCAACCAAAATGCTAAATATCGCATTGCCACTGAGTACAAACCATACAAATATGAAACGCACCTACACTTAGTACCAACCATAAGATAATGTAATGCACTTACACATAGTATCAACTATCAGGCTAAGCAGCGCACTTACACTTATTCCTATTTATAAGGCTACATAATGTATTTACACTTGGTACTGACCATAAGGCTAAGCACCACCAACCATTAGGACTAACCATAACGCACCACCAACACAACAAACTTTCGCAAGCTTACCAACTCACATTCTATGCCGCCTTTGAAACGTGACGCTTCCACATGCTGATCCAACGCCGCGTGAAGCCACTCGCGCACAGTAAAGCCCCTCTCATCTACCATCGCCTTGCTTGCCTCCAGCGTGACCAGATGCAGCGCACCCCCCTCAATGAGACACTCGCATTCTATCCCTTAAGAGCGTGCCGCCACGTACCAAACCGGCTCCGCATATAGCCATGTTGATGAGAAAATCCCCCACTCGCTTGGGTAAAGTCGGCCTAGCTATCTCGTGCGCAAAGGTGTGCATCCAGCTGTGTTTCGTGGTCGTCTGCAATTTCGAGGACTTTTATAGAAGTGCGACGAGTCGCCTGCCGACGAAATTAATTCGTCGACGACGGCAAACTTTTCTCGATGGTCGTGACGAAAACCGACGAGGCGTTGGTCGACAAAATGAAGTAGGCGAGTGGCGCCTAGCTCAGGCATTCGACGAAATTGATCGTCGACGGGGCGTCGACCGATGGAATTAATTCGTCGGCGGCGCCGCCCTGAGCCCCCTGTTTCTGGCTGACCCAAATTACTGGTCGGCAAAATTCTGCATTCGCGCTAATTTATTTTTAGAGGATTTTGGCGAAAGCCGACCTGCGGAATCAGCATCACGTGCTCTACAACCTGGCACCTACGCAATGTGCATCACGTGCACGACGTTCACGCAACTGTCTGTTGAGCAGACCTGCACTTACTTTGGTTGGTATGCACATGTGCAACGCTGGCATGTCGCCTGGGTGCAACGTTGGCAAGCCGCTTTGCTGCGGCGCTGGCACGCCGCCTTGCTGCAACGCTGGCAAGCCACCTTCGTGCTGCGCTGGACAGTCGCTTTGCTACGTTTCATGTTGTTTTGCAATGTATTCTTGCTACATCGTCTCAACCTTACCATTGTTTGCTTCAACTTTCCCTAGTGAAAAGCGTTAGCCAACTCTCTACACGAATACAACGAACTTGCACAAGTTTTAGACAACGCTCCGATCACCACGTACAACTCGTTACCTCTCACGTAGTCCACTCCCGTTGTAGAGTGACTCTCTGCAAGCCACGTGCGCACAGTGAAGCCGTCTCATCCACAAACACCTTGTCCGCCTTAATGATCAACTCACATTCTACGCCTTTGGAACATGCCGCCTCCACGTGCCAATACAACGCCCCTTGAAGCCACTCACGCACACTGAAGCCCGTCTCATCTACCACCGCCTTCCCTGCCTCCAACTTTGCCAGGTCCAACACGCGGTTGACCAGATGCAGTGCATCCATCGCACACCCCCGTGCGCTGAGGAGGTCTGACATCTCAGGGGGTTGGAGAGCCATGTCTGCTAGAGCATCAAGCATGCCTGGAGGGATAATGTAAGAAGAAGGGTGTGAGAAGAAGGGTGTGAGAAGAAGGGTTTATGATGGTGTAACTAAAGAGGGCGTGATATGGACAAGTCGGATGAGTGATTAGGGGTATTACATAGGGGTATGCTATACGACAAAGTAATATATAAGCATTTAGTCTTACCAATTATCCCCGTCATCGGCGTCCTGAGCTCGTGAGACATGCAAGCCAAGAACATGCTCTTTGATGCCTCCGTGTCCTCCGCCTTCTTCCTCAGCCTGTCGGCCTCCGCCGTCTGCTGCTGGGTCTGGAAGAACTGGGCGCACTGAATCCGAGCCGCTACCACCACGAGAAGCACGAGGAGGAGGGCGAAGAGGGCGATGAGGATGGGGACGCCCCATGATTGCCACGCGTTGGAAGGCTCTGTGTGCCTGGATGGGTGAATACAGAAAAACAGGTGTTTCTGTAACGCAGGTGCATACGGAATTAGTGCACGAGCGTAGGAATCTAGTGTAGGGAGGGACAGAAGAAAAAACGTGCAAACATAAGGAACATTTCACAATGGGTCTGATGACTCACCTGCACCAAACCTCATACTTGCGCACGCCTGCTCCCATCTCATCCAAATGCACCATGGGTGAGTTTCGGATGAAAACGAGGGAAGCATGCGAACGACAGGATCGGACCCACAATGGATTTAAATGACTCACCTGCACCAGACCTCATACTTGCGTACGCCTGCTCCCATCTCCTCCAGGGGCACCATCGCCGGATTTTCCCAGGGGCGAGTTTCGGACGTGGGAGAGGGAAGCATGCGAGCGACAGGGTCGTTGGGGAGGAAGTAGCTGTGAGGCGGGACTGGTGAGACGATGGCGAAGAGCATCGATCGATTCGTGACGTCGTATAGTTCGAACGACTTTGATGTGTCTGCAGAGGGATGGAGGGGGGAGGAGGGGGAGGAAAGGAAGGAGGGGAAGAGCATCGATCGATTCGTGACGTCGTATAGTTCGAACGACTTTGATGTGTCTGCAGAGGGATGGGGGGGGGAGGAGGGGGAGGAAGGGAAGGAGGGGAAGATCATCGATCGATTTGTGACGTCCTATAGTTCAAAGGACTTTGATGGATCTAAGTGGAACAGGAGAAGGAAGGAGCAGGAACGGGAGCGGAAGAGAGTGGATGAAGGGGTCAAAAGCCTCGATGCTAAAAAATAGTTGGGATTGTCAACTTTTGAGCAAGATGTTTATCGGCTTCAATCACAAGAGGGTTATGCCATTCATTAGAAGAGCCTCAAACTTTGACTGTACCCCACACCAGATCGCACACCTGAGAATGCTCGCCTCGTGGGAAAAGCTCCGGCACTCCCCGTAAGGGTACTCGTTACAACCCGTCCTTCCCCACCTGGTGAAATGAATACACCTGATCCATGACCTACTTGGGTTTTGAGACGTCTCAAAACTTGATCCATGACCTACTTGGGATAATTCACACCACACCAACTCTGCTCAACGAATCTAGCACTCACCACGTGCATACAACTCTTCCACGACCTTCTTCGCAATGGATGTCGCGTCTACGGAAGCGGCAAGTGTCCCATACACCATCGACATGGCTGCTTGGCTCGAGTGGTTTGTAAGGAGACTGCGGCGGAGAGGAAAGGCCACGCCTGTATCAGCGTCAACGGGCGGGAGAGGGCAAAAGAACGAATTTATATTTTTGTTGCATCAACAGATGCGGAAGTGTTCCATACACCATCGACGTGGTTGCATGCCTCGAGTGGTTTGTGAGGAGACTGCGGCGGAGAGGAGAGGCCACGCCTGCATCAAGGTCAGTGAGAGGGAGAGGAAGGGAGGAATGCGAGCCGTCTACCTGATTGTTTTGTAGCAACATCCTCCAACTCAACAGAAATCAAGTGTTCTTCATTTTGCAAACCAAAATCCCCCACCCTCAACTGAACCAATCGATATATGAAACCTGCTTGCAAAAATTCTTCAGAAACAGCTCAAACTTAATGTCAGATATTCAGAGCGATTTGCAACTCACCGAATCCAGCATGGGTTGACGAACCAGCCAAGGGGTATGGCCAGGTGTAGAAAGGCCTTCCCTCCACAGCCAGTGGAACCTCCGTGACAAATCGCTTCATGACATCAACGTTTTGCGTGCCATTCATGGCCGATATTGTGGAGAATTGGAGGATCTTGGGGCAGTAGATGGGGCGCTGTGCACTGATGTTGAGAGTGTTGTCTCTTATGCTGCCGTACTGCCGCTCAAAGGACGCCCTGCAGCAATGTGTGTGGGTGAGGTGAGACAGGAAGAAAGAGAAAAGAGGGGAATGTGTGCCATTCACTGCCACTGTAGATGGGGCGGTGGGCGCTGACGTTGAGTGTGTTGTCTCTTATGCTGTCGTACTGCCGCTCAAAGGCCGCCCTGCAATTATGTGTGAATGAGAGAGAGGGACCGAACAGAACAGAACAAATCAGAACAGAACAGGAACCAAGGAACGAGTGACGTTGAGAGTGTTGTCTCTGATGCTGCCGTACTGCCGCTCAAAGGCCACCCTGCAGCGATGTGTGAATGGGAGGGAACAGAACGGAACGGAACGGAACGGAACGGAACGGAACGGAACGGAACGGAACGGAACGGAACGGAACGGAACGGAACGGAACGGAATGGAACGGAACGGAACAGAACAGGAACAAAAGAAATGAACGAATGACGTAGCAAGTGTGGTCTCTTATGCTGCCGTACTGCTTCGCATAGAAGGGTTTACAGCGATGTGTATGTGTGAACCAGGAGGAGCTGGGAAAGAGGAAGAGTTGTACGCACCACTGTAGCACTGACAATGACACACGAGAGAGCCCACGTGTTCCCCAAGTTTAGAGGCTCCTGGAAAAATGTATCTTGAAATCCCTTCTGCTCTCTCAACCCTCCCCCTCTCTACCCCCCTTCCCCACCACCCCCTCCTCCCGCTCTCACCTCTCTTCGTCTTTCACGAAGACACAGGAGAGCGCCCCGGTGTTGCCCGGGCGAGCATAGGCGGTGCGAGTGAGGTAGGCCTCCCACGTGCTGCCGTTCAAACACTTGTCCAACTCCCACTTGTGCCTCCGCCCTGGCTTGCCCATCACTGAAATGATGCCCGTGAGGGTCTGTGCATGGGATGGGAGGAGAGGGAGAGCAACAATAGAGCAGCAATGACGACCGTAAGCACAAGCGATCGCGCAACCACAGGACTATCAACAGCGACAGTGGCATGAGAGCATGAGGGCACGAGGGCACGAGGGCATGAGGGCACGAGGGCACGAGGGCATGAGGGCATGAGGGCATGAGGGCATGAGGGCACGAGGGCATGAGAGCATGAGAGCTTAAAGGCATGCAGTAGGACCGTTTGAATGGCCGGAGTTCTGCACCGCGCTGAAACGGACATTCATGGTCAAGATGTGCGACCTGTAATTGCGCGGACGGCTTGAGAATATCAAGTGCCGTAAACAATCAGAGCAGGTTTATGCGATCGAGTTTCAGACCGCAGCACGCATGCTCGAGAAGCCTTTGTCTGCGGATAAGAGGATCCAAATCTTCTTCAAGGGACTTCAACCAAAACGTACCTGGAGACACGGGGGCATGAGGGCAGCACCCATGCTGCTGGCGAAAAGGATGCTGACTTCGACCAAAACTTACTTGGGTTTGCCCCACATGGGTGAGCACGAGCTGCTGCAGCGTGAGGGCGCGCTCCTTGCACCACACGCCCAGCGCCTCCTCCCTGCGGCTCTCGTACTGCGCGTGTCGATCCCACAGCAGCCATGCTGCTACTGCCAGCCCACACAGCACCCACGCTGTTACCAGCAACGTGAACCAGGGGTCTGGGAGAGGGGTGAGAACGCGAGAGAGAGGGGGGGAGGGGAGGCGAAGGAACGCGAGCGGTGAGAGAGGGGAGAGAGAGGGGGTAGAGATAGGGGGCAGCATGGGAATGCGAGCTTCTTGCACCACACGCCCAGCGCCCCCTCCCTGCGGCTCTCGTATTGCGCGTGCCGATCCCACAACAGCCATGCCGCTACGGCCAGCCCACACAACTCCCATGCCACCACCAGCACTGTGAACCAGGGGGCTGGGCGAGATGGATGGGGGAAAGATAGTGGAGAAGGAGAGAGTGGGGAGAGAGATGGTGGGGGGAGCGAAAGGAGAGCTTATCAGGGGGGGGGGGGGCAGCCACGACCAGCCCACACAACTCCCACGCCACCACCAGCACTGTGAACCAGGAGGCTGGGCGAGGTGGATGGGGGGAAATGGCGGATGTAGAAAAGGCGGATGAGCGAAGTCGAATTCGGTGTAAGGCGGATTGGGAGGACTGGGGGGAATGCGGATGCGGGGGAGGGGGATGAGGGGGAGGGGGGTGGGGAAAAGGGGATGTGGACGCGGAAGCCGGGAAGGAGGATGGGAGGTAGGGATCGGGGAAGACATGTGGGGAGAGCGCATTGGAGAACGGAGGAAGCGGGACGGCGGATGGGGGAAAAGGCGGATGGCGGAACGGTGGACGGGGAGAAGGCGGATGGGAGAAAGGCAGAGGAAATGCGGATGGGGGAGCGGATGGGGGAAAGGCGATGGCCGAAAGGGGTATGAGGAAGGCGGATCGGGGGAAAGCGGATGAGGGGAAGGCTGATCGGGCGAAAGCGGATGAGGGGAAGGCTGATCGGGGGGAAAGCGGATGAGGGAAAGGCGGATGGGGGGAAGGCGGATGAGGGGGAGGCGGATGGGGTAGGGAGGCGGATGAGGGGAAGGCGGATGGGGAGGGAGGCGGATGTCTCATCATGAGGGACTCAGATGATCTGAGGGAAGCGGATGGGGGAACGGCGAATTGGGGGGAATCAGTGGGGGAACGGCGGTTGGGGAAACGACCCAGAGCGGGGCGCCGGATGGCGGCGGCACGGAGCGGGGGCGGGGGGGAAACGAATTGGCGCCGGAGGCGGACGGGAGACGGCGACGCGCGGGGACGGCGGATAGAGCCTTAGCTTATTTTCCCTCAGTGAGGCGGATGAGGAAAGGGAGTGGTAAACGACTCGTTTTGCGCGGGGACGGCGTGGGGAAGACGCACGGGACGAGGGTGGGGGGAAACGGGCTGGGGGAAGCCCCTGCGCGAGCCGCGCGCGCGTAACGCGGCGATCGGCACGTGGCGTTCGGTCTGTAAAGCGGCGCACTTCGTTATTGTCACTCTCACCCTGGAATAGCACCGCGGCGGAGCAAATTACAGGACCTCCCGCTGTAGTCTCAACATTTCTCCCCCTTTTCTTCCGAGTCTGCTTCGCATTGCGTGTCGTCACGTGCCTATTCCAACCGCCTCTGACTCGACCTTCTGCCATGGCGTTTCGCAGTTCCCTAATTATGATAACGACAACCTTCCCCGTCTCAGCGTGCCCTACGGTCAGGGGCGCTGACCATAGGACGCTGATATCGGTCTCTCCCTTTGCTGATTTGCCCACGGATACCACTACGCGGCGTCGCTCGCAACGATACTACTGGCGAAGTGGTAAATCGTTTGTTGTGGTCAAGCAATTACTAATTTGGAAAAACACGTCAAAGTGAAAGGGGTTGGGCGGGTGATGGCACGGAAGTCAAATCCACCATTCAACCATAGGCGCATTCTGTAATAGACAGAATGCATGCAGTGTGCAGGGCTAGGTTCGTGGATTGATAATCCAAAGGGAAATGATCAGATTGGGGCCCCAGAGCTCTAGAAAAGTCGCCAACTTGGGGCCTCGTGTTTCACAAGGAGTCGAGCCTAGGCCGGACCTGTGCCCAACCAATTTCTAGCCTCATCCACGCACTCCGTCAGACCTGACCACACAAGGTGACGAATTCCTCCTTGACGAACGAAAAAATTGACTCGACATCTAAAAATTGACGAATTTTCCTCTCGTGCGTCATGCCTTCGAAGGGGCCTTAGCCCTAAACATCTTGCCGCACGGTATTTAGGGTTGATGCTTCCACAATCATATGCCATCCGAATGGGGTTTATTTTTTGTGCCATTGCGTTGTTGTTGTTTTTGGGTTAAAATGATTGTTTTTCTGGGTAATTTACGATGACGAGTCACTAGCGAATTCCGTCAACCCCAGGCCAGTAGGTGGTGACCTGGCGAGAAGGCCAGGCTCGGCCTAACTGACCACGTGTGCTGGTTGCTTCGGGGGTACGTAGTAGGGGCGCGACTCACGAGGCCCCAATTCGACCACTTTACTGCTACCCCGGGGCCCCTTTTTGATCATTTCCCTAATCCAAATTTCAAAAGAGGCTCACGCGATAAGCCAACAAATTGTGAATTGATGCTATCACAGCGCACTAGGGCCCAGTTGGGTAAAGATCAAACTGGGGCCGAGAAATAGCAGAGAAGTGGCCGAAGTAGGGCCGGGTGTGTCGCAAAGTGTCGAGCCTGGGCCGCACCTAGCCCTAACCAACTTCTGGCCTCACCCAGGCGCTTCGTCAATAAGTGACAGCATTTTGTCTGACGAGAACTGAGCAGAAGCATTCCGTCAGAAATGTTATTAAAGCCCGCGTCCCAAATTGCGGGCCGCGAGGGTCAAGTTTTTAAAACTTGACGAAGTTGAGTGTCCAAGCTTTTGAAAGTCACGCACTTGCAATTTGGGACTTTCGAAGACAGATTCACTCACCAGGGGGAAAACCGAGGGTTGGCTGGGTCTCGCGAAAAAAACGAACCTAGACGAAATCGGAAACTCTCGCCAAAGCCCACACCAGAAAAACTCCCTCTGGTCAACTTTTAAAAGCATGAACAATTTGGGCCGCCGGCTTTAACTCTGGGCAGCGAACAAACGATGAAAACTTTTAGATGTAGAGACCTTTCATTAAAATACCAGTCTTTGGGAAGCAACGGCGCAGAAATAATAAAACCCTACACGCCTTGTCGAATGGTGTTTAGGGTTGATTCCTCCTCGAAGAAATTCTGTAGCTGAGGGTATTTTTTTAATCGTCAATGCGATAACACGTTAAGGCTAAAATCTAATTTTAAGGGCGACTACCACAAAATAAAGTTGGTGTTTACTGGGTTGGATGTCGCTAGGGGTACTAGCGAAATCCGTCAACATTTTTTTGGGGGGGGGATGATGTGACACGTAGGCCTGGCTCGGGCTGTCTGGTTAGGGGCTTGGGCAGCTTCGGATCCGCGTACTAGGGGTGCGACACACCCGGCCCTACTTCGACCACGTCTCTGATATTTTTAGGCCCTAGTATGATCTTTGCCCGGCCCAGTTCGGCAGCCACAGAAGGACAGAATGAAAAATGGAAGCTTCTGAGCCTAGGTGCACAGCGGTGTGGACAGAACGCGTGCAACATGGGTGTTGCGGATTCTGCAATCTCGCAGAACGCAAATTCACACGCGTGAAGTTCGTGAACTCACAGCTGGAGTGGACAAAATTGCCGCCCGTAAATTCGTTGAAAGGACGAACACTTAGGGTGCGTTCTTGGCTGGTGCCTAGCTTTGGGCCAAGTTTCCCTTGGTGTCAGGCCCCTCCAGCGAGGTCTGACACGAATTTTCGATTTTGCCTCATGCCCGTCAATTCTACCTCGTGTCAAGCACCTTGGCCCGAAGCTAGACACCAGCCAATAACCAGCCCTTACAGTGCATAATGCTGTGGTCAAGCCCATGCACTTCTGCCCGTGGGCAACCAGCTCAGACATGATTATATATACGTGTTTCAAGTAATTTCACCACGGATATTATCTCTCTTCATGTCTCGGCTCTATTTCCTAGGTGTAATTGTACAATACAACGTCATTCTTCATCCATACACACTTTGACCGTCGACTCGACCGTATGAATGCAAATCCTATCGTTGATTCCCGACAAGCCACGAGCACAAAGCGGAAACACGCTGCCCACAAGCCAGCCCCCCAAAACTTGCTCAACCACACAAGCGTGGACTACACCTTGGGGTACAGTTGAAATGAATGTCTGTCGGTTGGGCCGTCGAAGAAGCCCGACGGTCCGTCATTTGCCCGTCAGCAGCAAAAGTATACCTTGTGCGGAATTCATGTGCCTTGGGAGAATCAAGCCCAAACATGCGAAGATTTGACCCCATCCAGAGACAGGGTTATATTTTTTGTTGACGGCCGGACGATCAACGTTGCCAGTGGACCGACTTTGGCTGGCTAATTCTACACTGGTGGGATGGAAAGGCCGACTGCCCCTGCCCTGTATCTCTCAACGGAATCGAGGGTGACGCTTCGTTTTGCCCGGGTGGCATGCCATTCCCTATGGGTAATATTTTGTTTTGCCCACGGGCAGTTTGTCGTTATGTCGTCTCCTTTCTTCCGTTGAGATATTACTAGCCTGGCCTTGGAAGAACCAAGGGCTGCCATTCCAGGGCTGAAAAAAAACGGCACTTCACCACACTGTATCCCTTCCTAACGCTACGGATATTGAAGACGAGTTATGAAACCACGCCAACACTTCTGCCCAGCCTAGTCTGTCCCTAGCCTATCCTCATGGAATCTCCGACAGCCAATCCCAGGGCGTAGAGAGCTAGCCGTGCAGGTCATCTAGGACTAGGGTTTCCCTACCACCTCATTCTAGAAGCTAGTCGTAGCTTTCTAGGCTAGATTGACCTAGGAGTTTCCGTTTTCCCTCCCTCCGCTTCCACTGCATGAATCCTACGATTGTGGCGTGAGTTTTTGTGTCACCTTCTCTCTGGCTAATCTCTTGAGTGATTGATTGTCCTTGGTCGTCATTTCCGAGCCTCGTCGCCACGCGAATCTTTTTTAGCCGAGTCTTTCTTGTCCGCTTTTAACTTATCTCCCGTCACGCGGTTTCCAATTGTTACTGAATTCAACGCTTTTTGTCATAATCCCGTCGTATGTCCTTCGGTTCCTTAGCTGGGTGTTTTCGGAAGTGCCGTGAAATATGTTTGGAGTTATCCAAAAGACGCCTTTGATTTGAGAATCGGCCGTAATGTGCCGCTTCTCATCGTCGCGAATCGCTGCGCGACGCGTCAATCCTTCGTTAGGAACCTCTGCATCGACCCTACCATGGTGTGTGTGGTTCTCTCATACCTATTCCCTTTTGTTTATCTTTTCCTGTGTGGTGTTCCATTTTCCCGATTTTCAGATTCCAATGGCGTTCTGAACATGAAGCTCTACTCGGTCGTTCGTTCATACGCCAGTCCTGTTTTCTGGACAAGATTAATCGCGGATCATTAAAAGTAAAAGCGGCCGTTTTGCACCGCAGTTCTTCAAGAAAAGGCCAAGAATACGGCTAGCGGATTCTTCTTTGCTTTAACAAATACAACGGGATTGTGAGTGGTCGGTTTGCGACCGACAGTTTCGTGAGTGGTGGGGTAACCAGCAATGGCGACTGCAGCGGATGGCGCACCTATCTCCCCTCTTCCTCCTCCAGCTCCTCCTGGCGGCCCGGCTCAATCACCGCAGCCAAATCAGCAACAACTATCTCAGCCAAAGCTGGAACTGTTACAGCAACAGCAGCCGCTACAGTCACAACAGCAGCTACAGCAGCTCCAACAGCCGCTCACTCCCGTTATAGTCCCGTTGCCCATGGGGACTCAACCGCAGCAGCAACAACAACCGCAGCACTCGCAGCAGCAACAGCAGGTTCAGCAGCAGCAGCAGCAGCTGGGTCAGCAGCAAGTAGTGACCCTCCCAGTCATCCAACCCCTGGGCCCGGCCATTTTCCGCGAGGGCAATTCGTGCATGGAGTGCGGAAACGCGTCCAAGCGCGACTGCCCGTACCGCCGCTGCCGCACGTGCTGCAAGGCGCGCGGATTCAACTGCTCGACGCACATCCGCAGCACGTGGGTTCCCGCGGCGGAGCGGAGAAAGCGCGAGCAGATGGAATCCGCCGCGCGGGCGATGGCGGCGACGATGCGCCCTGTACCGCCGCGGTCGAAACGCGCGCGAGGCAGCGGGTCGCAGTCACCCGTGGGGGGACCCATACCCATGCCAGTGCCGTATTCCGCTACCACTGCTGCTGTATCTGCTGATGTCGCTACTGCGATGGGACCTGCTGCGGTGGCGCCTGGTGGAGCTCTAGGGGCGTTGGGTAACTCGAGCTTTTTGCCATCCAGTGGGGTGTCGACACCTGTCATGGCTCAGTCGCCTGCGCGAGGGCCAGTGGCGTCTGTGGTGGTGCCCATTCCCCATGCGCAGGTACCGGCTCAGGTGCCTGGCCAGGTGTCTGTTCAAATGCCCGGTCAAGGGCACGTCCAGCCGCACTCGCAGCAGCAGCCTTCGCAGCAGCAGCAGCCTCAAATAGCAGGAGCGGTGCCGCTGCTAAGTGCCCAGACGGGTATGCAATCTCAAGGGCAAGGGCAAGCTCAATCTCAGTCGCAGCAATTGCTGCTGGTTCCGTCTCAGTATCAGCAGCAGGTCGGGCTGCAGCAGCCAGCTCAGGCTCCCGTGCAGCAACAGCAGCAGCAGCAGCAGCAGCAGCAGCAGCAGCAGCAGCAGCAGCAGGTGTTGCAGTCACCTTTGCAACCACCACTGCAGCAGCATCAGCAGCAGATGGCACAGCAGCCACTGCAGCAGCCATCGTTGCTGGCTCTTCCAGAAACACCTGCACAACAGACTCAAGGTGAGGTGGCTGTTTCCTTGAATATTACTTTGACATTGTCTCGTTTACCCCAAACATCCCCCCTCCTGCCCCCCGTCCAATTCTTCACTGAATCCCGCCTCACCCCCCCTCCTAGCCACTCTGCCCCGCACCAGCACTCCCAGCAGAGGCGGTTGCTCAGACCCTCCTCAGGAGCGTGCGGGTGACGGGCATTGTGGACGGGCACAGTCTCACTCAACCCCGCTGCACCCCTCCCAACCCCTCTCCTTCACACCAGCGCTCCTAGCAGAGGTGGTGGCACGGACCCTCCTCAGGAGCGTGCGAGTGACAGGCATTGTGGACGGGCACTTAGAGTTTGGCTACCACGCCTGTGTCAAGATCGGCAGTCACATGCTCATCATTATGCAATCCCACTCAACCCTCCCCACTCCTCTCCCTCATACCAGCACTCCCAGCAGAGGTGGTGGCACAGACCCTCCTCAGGAGCGTGCGGGTGACGGGCATTGTGGACGGGCACTTCGAGTTTGGCTACCACGCCTGTGTCAAGATCGGCGGGCACATCTTTAAAGGGGTGCTCTATAACGCGGGCATAGACCCCAACCCGTCCCAGCCCCTGCCTGTTTGCACTGGGCCTATGGCTACTGGTGTGGCAGGAGCTACAGCCATTAATGCTGCTGATACTGCTCCTGCTGCTCCTGCTGCTCTTGCTGCGCCATTGGCTTCCACTGCTGCTGGGGCGGTGGCTTCAACTGGAGCTGCTGCAGCTGCCTCTACTCCTGCTGGGTTCTATCCTGCTGCTGCTGGTGTTGCTCCTGCTGGCGCTGCTGCCTCTGTTTTGGTTGCCACCACCTCGGCTACAACTGCTCCTGTCGGTGCTGGTTCTGCTGCTGGTACTGCTTTTGGTGCTGGTGCCAATGCCACGTATCCCTCTGGTTCCGGCCTTCCTTCTGCATCAGGGGGGCTGTTACTCGGCACTGTAGCGCCCTCCACTCCCCAACGTGCTGCCGCCCCAACCCCCTCCCTCGCCACTCCTCTCTCCATCCCCCCCGTGTCAGCATCAGCCGCCGCAGCAGCAGCAGCTGCTACTTCCGGCAGTCTACCTCTTTCTGCTGCTGTCTCTCCTTCCTTAGTCGCTAAAACAGGCTCGCCGTTACAAGTCCCCAGGCCAGGCTCGGCTTTACTAGTCCCAAGGTTAGGCTCGGTAGGGAGTTCCGGAGCTGCGGCAGGGAGCTTCGGGGCTTCACCAGGGCAGCCTGTGGGGAGGTCTGGGGGGGGAGGTTCGGCAACAATTTCACATCCACCCTCTCCTGTATCGCACTTCTCCCCGTTGACCTTTGTCCAGTCGGTTTTGAGCTCGGCTGCAGCTGCCACCTCTGCAGAAGCTGCTGCAGGTGTGGCTGCAGCAATAGAGGCAGCAAAGGGGGTAGCAGCAGCAGGAGGGGCAGGAGGAGTTGCAGGATTAGCAGGGGCAGCAGGAGGGGAAGGAGCAACAGCAGAAGGAGCAGCAGCACATACTCTCTCAGCCGCCCCTCAACCCACCACCTCCTCCTCCCCTATTGTCATTTCCGTCCCTATCCCCAACTTCTCCTCGTCCCCTTTGTTGCAAATTCCTAAAAAGTCCCTCTCTCGGGGACCTGTCCAGGTTCAGAGTACCTCTCAGACTCCACTCCAAGTGAGTGTCGAGATTCCAAGCACTTACCTTGCAACCGTGCTAGGGGCAGCAGGAAGCAAGCAGAAACAACAGCAGCCGCACCAGCAGCAGCAGCAGCAGCAGCAAGGGCAGCAGAATGCAGGTCAGCAATACCAACTCGTCCTACCGAGCATAGGGAGTGTGGCTGGGAATGCGCAGCAGGAGCTGAAGCCACTCGTGCAGGCAGACGCTCCGACACAGGTGGAGCAGCAGGAACAGCAACAGAAGCAGCAGCAGCAGCAGCAGCAGCAGCAGGAACAACAACAGTCGATTTGGACATCTGCTGCTGACGGTGCTACAGGCGCTGCCGCTGTGGCCACTGCTACAGACACTGTTGCTACAGGCACTGCTGCTACAGGCTCTGTCAAAGGAGTTGGTGGTGCTAGGAATGAGCTTTCATCATCGGGGCTTGTGCCTGCTGCTGCCGCTGGTGGTGGTTCTGCTGTGCCTGCTGCTGCCGCTGGTGCGGCTGCTGGTGCTGCTGCTGGTGCTGTTTCTGGTGCTGTTGCGGTAGCTAATGCTACTGATACTGGGACCGTGGTTGAGATTGCGGCTGATGCAATCCTGACTGGGCCTAATGTTGGAACTGAAGCTGCTCTTGGTGAGGATAGTCTGTGCGAGGCTGGAACTCCTGGTTCCCCCGGCCAAGCAACTGATGAGCTTGCTGTGATGTGAATGCGGGACGGCGATAGGGAGTGCTAGGATTATATATATTTTCCACCCAAACTTTCTCGGTGAGTATGGTATGAGTCAGGCAGGCTGGAACTGCTGGTTCTGATGGCTGGCTCTGCTGGTTTCTGAAAGGTTGGCTTTTCTTCTACTTGTTTTGTTTCATTTCTGAGTTGCACTGGCCATGCTATGCTATGTTTTGTGTTTTTTTGTTAGACTTGTGGCAATGCCAGCATGTCCATACTAATGCAAGTAGATTGGTTGAAGTGTACCATAACGGTCAAATGTCAGATTTCCCGCGCTCACAGATTCTGGTTTTCACCAGCCAACATCATCGCTGGATCATACTCGATAATACCGAGTGGTATCCTTGTTTTGCGCCGAATTCTCAGCGGACTCCGCTGCTATTGCGGCACTGCTGTCCCTCGCATTCCCGCGGACAGATGACTCACAGAACTGACGAACGAACGCGGCATTCTTTCATTTTTTCGCAGTAATCTCGTACCATTCTCGGTGTAAGAATAGGCCGATCAGGCTGATTGGTTCTGTTACTTTCCCTGAAAGTCTATTCTCAGCTGCTATATGGTAGCCCGAAGTTATAAGCTGCGAAACCCCTTGTGAATCAGCATTGGTTCGTCTATTTTCGCATGCCAGTGTCGCATTCCTTGTTCCCCAGTCGTCCACATGTCGATCGCCCATACGCTTAGTGGCGTCGTCGCCACGTCAGCCGCGGCTTCAGGAAATAGCTTCTTCGGCTTCAAGCGGAATGCTGGGCGAATTCAGTTCTCGAAGCAGCGTGTATCGCGTATTTCACGCCGCTTCCATTTGCTGCCATGCGCCTTAGGAAGCGAGCGACCGGCGGTAGAGACGATCCCACGAGAGGAAGAGGGACTCGGAACCGGCGAGCCAGGAGGTGGTACTAACGAGGGGGATCTTAGTAGTGGGTCAAATCCGGCAACTTTGGGCGCCGCTAGCACTGGCGCCGCTGCCAGCAAAGCAGCCACTTCATACATCGCCGCATCGCCATTCTCTCCCCAGGCAAGTGCTGACCCCGACTGTAAGTGCAGAGCCCTCTCGTCCCCCTTTTGCCCCTTTTCCCCTGCACACCAGCAGCAGCAGCATTGTTGCAGGGTCGAATCTGCAGAGGAGGACGTGTGCTGGTGGGGTGAACCTGGGGTGGTTAAAATAGCCTTTTTTCCGCTCCTACTGCCAACTCCCACCCACCGTATCCCCGTTTCCCCTTCTCCCCCAGGTAGCAGCAGCAGCAGCAACATTGGAGGGCGAATTCGCGGAGGTGGACAGGATGGTGGCGGTGAACCTGGGATGGGAAGAAAAGTATCCATTTCCGCTCCTACTGCCAACCCCATTGACCCTTTCTGCTCCCCCAGGTAGCAGCAGCAGCAGCAGCAGCAGCATTGGAGGGCGAATTCGCGGAGGTGGACAGGCTGGTGGCGGTGAACCTGGGATGGGAAGAAAAGTATCCATTTTCCTCTCCTCGTATCCTCATCGTCCCTTCTCCCTCAGGTGGCGGCAGCGGCAGCTTCCCTGGAAGGCGAATTCGCGGAGGTGGACAGGCTGGTAGCAGTTAACCTGAAGCGGGTTTTGGATGCCTTCGCCTCTGCACGCGTGGGGCGACATGTGAGTATGTGCGTGTGCTTGCCTTGCTGCTGTGGGTGGGACAGGGGCTGTAGGAAGCGAGGGAGGTGCATCGGCTGGTAGCAGTTAACCTGAAGCGGGTTATTGATGCCTTCGCCTCTGCACGCGTGGGGCGACATGTGAGTATGCATGTGTGTCGGATGCCCACTTTTTCCCCCTAATGCCCTTTCTCCGCTCTCCCTGCCCCTTTCTCCCCACTCCCTCCTCCTCCCCTTCTCCCCACTCCCTCCTTCTCCCCTTCTCCCCTCCTTCCTCTTCACCTTGTCCCCTCCCTCCTCTTCGCCTTCTCCCCTGCCCACTCCTCCCGTTCCCCCTAGGATCAGCAGTTCAGTGGCACGACGGGGTACGGCCACTGAAATGCTGATGCTGATTTCAAGTCCTTCCCCGTTCCTGCCTTCCCTTCTCCCTTCTCTTGACCTCCTCGCCCCCTTCCCCCACCCCCCATCAGCATTTCAGTGGCACTACAGGGTATGGTCACGGGGACGCAGGAGGCAGAGAGGCGCTTGACTCTGCCTTTGCTCAGATCGTTGGCGCCGAGGCAGCGTGTGTGCGCGCACAGGTAGAAAGGGGTGCAGCCGTGAGGGTGATACGGTGTAGGTATGACAGGGGTGTGAATTCACGCGGTCGGTGGAATGAAGGCAGCCCAGCACTGAATGGGATGCAGGGAGGCGCTTGAATTGACTCGGCCGTTGCTCGAATCTTTGGGGCTCAGGCAGTGTGTGTGTGTGTGTGTGTGCACAGGTGGGGTGGGGGAGGAAGAGAGGGTGCGGGAGGGCGTGTGTGTGGTCAGGTAGCAATTGCACAAATATTATTGATGTAGGTAATTATTTTTATTCCTCTTTTTTTTCCTTTTCCTCACTCTCCAGTTCTTCTCAGGCACACATGCAATCGCTGCTGCCCTTTATGCCGTTCTGCGCCCTGGGGACGAGGTGAGTGGCATTCTCCCATTTAGTGCGGTGGCATTCTCTGGCGTCTAGTGTAGTGGCATTCTCTGGCATTTAGTGCAATGGCAATCTCTGGCGTTGAGAGAGGCGGCATTTTCTTGCATTTTGTACGCTCCATGGAAAGGTGTTGGTTCCATCATGGTGGGCTTGAAAAAAACCTAAGCAATCCCCAAAATCCCATTCTAACCATATCTCTATTGCTTATTCAGTTGTGCACCCTCTATCTGCACCACTCACTCCACCTCACTCCCGCTGGCCCCTCGTGCTCTTTCTCCGCCACACCAATTCTTCCCCCGTTCACCAGCCCCTCTCCGCCCCTCCACCAACACCCCACCTCCTCTCAGCTGCTGTCAGGCAGGGGCGCCGTATGATACAATGGAGGAGGTGATTAGGCTCAGAGGCACAACCCAATCTTTTCTCCCTCCCCCTCTCCCCCCTCCTCCCCATCCCAATCTCCCCTCAGCTGCTGTCAGTGGCAGGGGCGCCGTATGACACAATGGAGGAGGTGATTGGGCTCAGAGGCACAACCCAATCTTTTCTCCCTCCCCCTCTCCCCCCTCCTCCTCATCCCAATCTCCCCTCAGCTGCTGTCAGTGGCAGGGGCGCCGTATGACACAATGGAGGAGGTGATTGGGCTCAGAGGCACGCCGGGGCACGGGTCGTTGAAAGAATTTGGGGTGTCGTACCGACAAATAGAGGTGCGTGCGATGTGCTGGGCAGATACACACACATGCACACAGGGAGGCTCAGAGGCACGCCGGGGCACGGCTCGTTGCGGGAGTTTGGGGTGTCATACCGGCAGATAGAGGTGCGGACAGACAAGATGAGCATCCGTGGAATTGGTGACACACACACATATGCACAAGTGCGGGCACGCACCTACACACACACATATGCACAAGTGCGGGCACGCACCTACACACACACATATGCACAAGTGCGGGCACGCACCTACACACACACATATGCACAAGTGCGGGCACGCACCTACACACACACATATGCACAAGTGCGTGCACGCACCTACACACACACACACATGCACACACACACATGCACACACAAATGTGCAACACACATACAGTGCAGGGCATGCGTCTGTGAGCGAGTTTGGGGTCTCGTTCTGACGGATGCAAGAGCATTTTGCAGGACAGAAGAGGCCACACATGCATGTAATTGACAAGTATTACAGCATGTAATTGACAAGTATTACAGCATGTAATTGACAAGTATTACAGCATGTAATTGACAAGTATTACAGCATGTAATTGACAAGTATTACAGCATGTAATTGACAAGTATTACAGCATGTAATTGACAAGTATTACAGCATGTAAGTGCTGGATCCCTCCGCTGTTCCCCCTCACTTTATCTCCTTGTGCACCCAGCTGACTCCACAGGGCACCCTGGACCTATGTTGGAATATACGCGACTGGCGTACCAGTCGCGTTCGTACTATACGCCAACGTACGCACGCTCAAAATACGGTGTCCCGGGCAGGGTAAAACAAGTTCCGGGCAGGGGAAAAAACGTATCAGGGAATGCCATGTCCGCGCTGATCTGGCGGCGGAATGCCAGATCTGCGCTCCTCTGGCTACTAGCGTTCAGCTGCTTGTGAGATTGTGTGACATTGGCCAAGGAAAAAGTGGTTGCATTCGACATTTGAGTTCGATATGGTTGCATATGACATTTGCGATTTTTTTTTTACGGGCTGCCCGACCCCGCGATTCACGATTTTTCGGACGTATCACGTTTTTCCGTATATAAGATCACGTACAAACGTGATACGCTTCCCCCCCCTGAGCGTTTTTGCCAACATAGCCCTGGACTGGGATGCTCTGAGTGCACCAGGGGCAGTGGCAGGCTGCACGCGCTGTGTGCTGTGTGCTGTGTGCTGTGTGCTGTGTGCTGTGTGCTGTGTGCTGGTGCAGCCCCTCTCCTCCCCCTTACTCACGTGCCCCTCACTTGTAATTCCGTCTACCCACAGCTGATTCCACAGGGCGGGCTCGACTGGGATGCTCTCAGCGCTCAAGGGGCAGTGGCAGAGCGAACACGCTGTGTGCTGGTGCAGCTCTCGTGTGGGTACTCTCTCGTGCTCATGCTTTCCCCTCGCCTTGTCTCCTCCTGCCCTTCGCTTTGTCTCCCTCCACCCACAGTTGACAGACGAAGGCACCCTGGACTGGGATGCTCTCAGCACACCAGGGGCGGTGGGAGAGCGAACGCGCTGTGTGCTGGTGCAGCGATCGTGTGGGTACTCGCTAAGAGAAACACTTACAGTCGAGCAAATCGGGCACGTTGTGGAAATTGTGAAGGTGAGCTCGGTGCCTGGGAGTGTGGGCTGTGTTGAGGTGAAATCAGGAAAAATTAACACTATTGTTAGACCTTCAAAGTCATCTCGCTAAGAGAAACACTTACGGTGACTGGATATGGTCTAGATATGGTGCGTTGTCAAGTTTGTGACTTATGAGATTGTTGCCGGGCATTGTGCTGGGATGGGACTGTGGTGGTTCTGTGCTGGGTTGTCTCCGGGGAACGTAACTCCTCTTTCTGAGAGGTTTTGCATGCTGAATGTTTATTCCATGATGGTCTGATCTGATGGTGCGTGGCATATGACACATGACACATCGACACATTGCCTATGGCATCTGTGCATCTCGCAGGCCCAGAACCCATCATGTGTTGTTGTGGTGGACAACTGCTATGGGGAGTTCATTGAAGAGAGAGAGCCGACCCACGTGGTGAGTGAGTGAGAGGATGGAGGGGATAGAGGTGCAATGCATGGTGGTGTGACACATGGCACACGGCAGAAGGCGTATGCAGATGGCACTCAGAAGAACCCATCATGCGTTGTGGTGGTGGACAACTGCTGTGGGGAGTTCATTGAAGAGAGAGAGCCCACCCATGTGGTGAGGGGATGGAGGGGCAATGCACAGGTGACTTTCTTGTACAGTGTTAAAAGTTGTATTTTGAGACGTCTCTTGAGACGTGATAAAAGTTGTATTTTGAGACGTCTCAAAATACAACTTTTATCACGTGGCTATATTTCTTCTGGTTCCTGTAGATTTGTGTTGGCGTGGAGGTTACCATCCCGCTTACACCGAAGATTGATACAGTCGAAGTTGCGATCAGCAGCCGCAGCGAACCATCTGCGCGACAATGTGGTTACTCCACCTCTTTGACCCCGGTTTCCTAAACCACCCTGGAGACTCCAATTGTGTCCCCTCGGGATTGGGTTGAAGTCGTCTGCTCGCTTCAACGCCTCATCTTGCATTCGCTTTTTCCTTTCCGACGTCATCCTGGCAGCCTAGTTTGAGCGTAGAGTACTTAGTCAGTCTGCGTCTTCTCAGATCCTTAGTTTCAGGCTTGTACTGATGAAGGCTTGCAAAAGCCGAAACTAGTTTACACAATGTTCTGATTCTATAGGGAAGAGTTGATACATACTGGCTCTCTAAGAAACGCTCTCAGCTAGCGCAACACCAGGTTTTCTTTTTCCATTTTTCATGGAGTTTGTTTCTCTGTCCTAAACAGCAAGAGTTGATGGAAATAAGGCCTCCGCAGCCCACCTGTTCCACTTCGACAGCTCCTGCACAGGTGCCTCAAAAGTCGGCACAGGTGACTTTCTTGTACAGTGTTGAACTCCCCTTCTCATCCTCATTATCCTTCTCTTCCCTTCCCCCGCATCTTCATTCGCCCACTCTCTACTCCCACTCTGCTTTTGAGGTGCCTAAAAACAAATCGCGTGTGAGGAGTCTACTTTTGAGGCGCCTCAAGAGTGTTTGAACTCCCCTTCTCCCACTCTCTACTTCCACTCTGCCCACCCTCGCATTCTCAACGAACCTCACACTTTCAACCTCCACCTATTGCCCTTTCTCTCTTGTCCAATGCCAGGGCGCAGACCTTATAGCGGGGAGTCTTATAAAGAATCCAGGAGGGACGATAGCCCCCAGTGGGGGGTACGTGGCAGGGAGGGCCGACCTGGTGGAGGCTGCTGCTGCTAGGCTGGCTGCTCCTGGCATCAGTAAGTGTATCTACATTTGTACCTAGTATATATATATATATATATATATATATATACATATGTGGCGGGGTATGTGGCTGGCAGGGCTGACCTGGTGGAGGCTGCTGCTGCTAGACTAGCTGCTCCTGGCATCAGTATGTATATCTACATGTATACATATATATTTCACCCTTATATGTATACATCTACATAGTAAGTAACTGTTGTGCTGTGCATGCTCGATGGTTTTTAGATAAAAACACGCATTTTCTCTCTTTCTCCCTTGTTGTTCACTCCCACTCATAGGCTCGGGCGCAGGAGCAACAAGTGGGGAGGTGATGCGGCTGATGTTCCAAGGGCTGTTCCTGGGGCCGCAGATGACAGGCGAGGCCATCAAGGTGAGGGGAGTGGTGTAAGTTGGTACATGAAGGCCTGAAGGCATGGGGGAGGGGGTGTTGGAAGGGAAGTGGGGAGGTGATGCGGCTGATGTTCCAGGGGCTATTCCTGGGGCCATATATTACAGGCGTGGCTATCAAGGTGAGGCGAGAAGGAAAAGGGGAAAGGGGTCGGGAGGGGAGGGTGCTTGAAGAGAAGAGGGAGGTGATGCGGCTGATGTTCCAGGAGCTGTTCCTGGGCCACAGATGACAGGCGAGGCCATGAAGGTGAAGGGAAGAGGAAAAGGGCAGGAGAAGTCAGGAGGAGGGTGACTGAGGAGTGGTTGGAGGAATGTTGAGAGGTGATGTTCCAGGAGCTGGGTTCGGGGCTACAGATGACAGGCGAGGCAATGAAGGTGAAGGGAGAGGGGCAATTGGGTGGGTGCATGAACGTATGGAGAAACGGGGGAAGGAAGGTTGGGGCTGCGGGTGAAGAAGAGTGGTTGCTGTTCCAACGGTTGCACCAACAGCAAGCCAAGCCCTTTCTCCTCTCTCCCTTTCCTCTCGCCCCTCTGCAGGGCAGTCTACTCGTAGCAGAGGTGATGGCGAATGAAGGGTTTTCTCTCCCCTCACCATTTCCCATACTCGCTATGCTCCCCTCTCACCCCTCCCACCCCTTCCGTCTCGCCCCTCTGCAGGGCAGTCTACTCGTAGCAGAGGTGATGGCGAATGAGGGCTTCTCTGTTCATCCCGAGCCCCGAGCGCGGCGGAAAGACATCATCCAGGTGTGATGAGGTGAAAATACATGTGGCGTATACTGTTGCGTTCACAAGAAAAACTAACTTCAAAAAAAACAAAAACAAAAACAAAAACACACACACATACACACACACACACACACACACACACACACACACACACACACACACATGCAGAAGAAATCAGCATATTAGTCTGTTGGTGTTCCCCCCTTTTCCTCGCCCGCTGAGAACTGTGGCTCTCTCCTCCTCCTGTCACGCCTTCATTTCTCTCCCCCTTTTTCCCTTTCCCCCCATCCCACTGCTGCTTTCCCCCAGGCGGTCATCCTCTCCTCGCCCGCGCGCCTCCTCGCCTTCTGCCAAGCATTGCAGTGTTTGTGAAAGCACGATGTGTGAAAGCAAAAAGTGTTCAAGAAAGCGTCTTTTCCCTCATCCTTTCCTCCCTTATCCCTCTCTTCCTCCTCCCTCCAGGCAGTCATTCTCTCCTCTGTGTAAAGAAAGCTGGCAGTAACTAGTTTCGGCTCTTCGAGCCTTCTTCAGACCAAACTAGTTTTGGTCTGAAGAAGGCTCGACGAGCCGAAACTAGTTACCGCCAACTTTCTTTACACAAAGGTTTTTTACAAGCAAGCCTAAAACCAAACTAAACAACTGTTTGCTAAACACAGCTGCTGCCATGCTACGCCATGCCTCCTACTTGGGGCTCCACTGGTCTCATCCTTTCCTCCCTTATCCCTCCCTTCTTCCTCCCTCCAGGCAGTCATTCTCTCCTCGCCCGCGCGCCTGCTCGCCTTCTGCCAAGCCGTGCAGCGGCGGTGCCCTGTTGGGGCCTACATCAAGCCGACAGCCGGGGTGACAGCAGGGTATGAGTCGGAGGTGAGTGCTTCAGTTCGTGTGCAGTACGTTTGAGAAACGGTGCATCTGTATGCACTAAGTGCGTTGCGTGCAGCGGCGATGCCCATTTGGGGTGTACATCAAGCCTACAGCCAGGGTGACATCTGGGTATGAGTCAGAGGTGAGTGCAATGTTGTGGGCATGCTCTGTGTTGCACGTGTGCCCACGTATGCATGCATGCTTCCATCCCCCGAGGGACCCTACATCAAGCCAACAGCAGGGTACGAGTCAGAGGTGAGTGCACTAGGTTTCTCCACAGCAAATGTGTGTGCGCTATGTACTTGCATACACTACATCTCTATGTGCACCATATTTATGTGCTCCAAGTTTTTGTGCACACCCCTCCTCAACCCTCCCACACCGCTCATCAGCCCTCTGAACCGCTTACCAGGTGGTCTTCGCTGATGGCACCTTCATCAATGGCAGCACCATCGACCTCTCAAGTGATGGGGCCCTCAGCCCACCCTTGTACACACCCCTAATCACCCCTCATCACCCCTCTTACAC
This sequence comes from Closterium sp. Naga37s-1, assembly GCA_947471745.1. NCBI lineage: Eukaryota > Viridiplantae > Streptophyta > Zygnematophyceae > Desmidiales > Closteriaceae > Closterium > Closterium sp. Naga37s-1. The sequence goes on along the minus strand of CANJKZ010000934.1, from coordinate 594,692 downwards.
CCCCCATCATCCCTCCCAAACCACTCATCACCCCTCCCACACCCATCCGCACCACTCATCACCCCTCTAAACCATTCATCAGGTGGTCTTTGCCGATGGAACCTTCATCGATGGCAGCACCATCGAGCTCTCGTGTGACGGCCCCCTCCGCCCTCCCTTCCCTTGTACACAACCCTCATCACCCCTCCCACACCCCCCATCACCCCACACCCCTCATCACCACGCATCACCCCTCTAAACCGCTCGCCAGGTGGTGTTTGCAGACGGCACCTTCATTGATGGCAGCACCATCGAGCTCTCCTGTGGTGGCCCCCTCCGCGCTCCCTTACTGTATTCTGCCAGGCTCTCCTTCCACACCCCTGATTACCCCTCCCACAACCCCCATCACCCCTGCACCCCTCATCACCACGCATCACCCCTCTAAACCGCTCGCCAGGTGGTGTTTGCAGACGGCACCTTCATTGATGGCAGCACCATCGAGCTCTCCTGTGGTGGCCCCCTCCGCGCTCCCTTACTGTATTCTGCCAGGCTCTCCTTCCACACCCCTGATTACCCCTCCCACAACCCCCATCACCCCTGCACCCCTCACCACCCCTCTAAACCGCTCATCAGGTGGTCTTTGCTGATGGGACCTTCATCGATGGCAGCACCATCGAGCTCTCCTGTGATGGCCCCCTCCGCCCTCCATTCGCTGTCTTCTGCCAGGTATGGGAGGTGGTGTGTGCGTGTGTATCCATGCCATAATCCCAGGAACCAACCAGCATGCAATCAGCTCTCCCGTGACTCCCCCCTTCGGCCACCCTTTGCAGTGTCCTGCCAGGTCTGTGAGACCCCTTTCTTCTGGGTGTTTTCAAGTGACTCGCTCTTGTTTTTCGAATCGGCATGCACTCAGACAGCTCTCCTGTGGTGGCATGCCCCCTTGCAACTGTTCTTTGCTTTTTCTGGCTTCTGCCAGTGGCCCAAATTACTTCCATTTCCGTGTTCATTGTTCATTGTTCATTGTTCATTGTTCATTCAACCAAAGTTCCACCCACATACTGGTTGCATGTCTCCGTACCTCCTTTGCTCAGATCTCCTGCAATGTCCCCCAGAGCCCCCTGTTTGCTCTCTCTTTGACAGGCACCACCAGCAGTTGCTCTCACATTCCCACCTCTTGATAAACTTTACTCACATCCTCCCCCTCTTCCCCCCCCTCCCCTCTCTCTCTCTCTACTCGTTGGCGCTACAAACCCCAACTCCTTTTCAACTTCCTGCTTCACTCATCCCTTCTCCTTCACTTTTCCCTCCCAAACACTGGCCATGTCCATTCATTCTTTCGTTCAGGGTGGAGCCCATTGGGTGCATTGGGCAATTGCCCTGGATGAGGTTTTGGTTTCTTTTGATGCATTGTAGTAGCACTGCAGTTATATTGTTGTGGAAGCTTATAAACTACTGCACAATGCATTACCGTAAGTGCAAAAGCATTCAACGGAGGCCTCAAAACGAGGCATTCCCGTGAAGATTTGCTGTTTACAGAGCAAAGAGAATCCTATGACGCATTTATAAAACAGACAAACCTGCTTCATATACAGACGTTCTTACTGTGGGAACCGTGTACTTGTAAAGAAAACCGCAATGTTCCTAAATCGGTCCCTCATCCAGTCAAATCCCCCCCACAGCGGTCCTCTGCGGGTGTGTCAACATGCTCAAAGCTCCCTTTTCAGCACACATGAAACGAAACCATTCCTTATGTGTTCACATCACATGCTCTCCATGTCAGCTAGCCGACCCAGCAATACGACACTCGGCCTGATGTCGTCATTCTCCTATTGAGAATAAACTAGTTGAGCCAGCTCATTTTCCAGCGTTTTGATCGTTCCTCGTTGAATATAGATAAGCCAACAGCCCGGCTTTCGATTCTCCCCGTCGAAGACAGATAGGATAGGAGCCAACACAACACGGTAGCTGCTTTCGATTTCTCCCCGTCGATTAGATAAAATAAGAGCCAACAGCCGCTCAGCTGTTGGCAGTCATGACAAAGCCGTCCGACGTGAAACCGCCGTGTGCGACTGTAGCGGCTACAGCTGGCGTCAGCGGAAGCATTGTGAGTTGCCTGGCTTGTTTCGGTACGCGCCTCACTAGATATGAGATCACCTCAGCTCGGTTTTATATTCTTCGGGCGCTTCCGACGCGAAGCGTGATTCTCGAGCATTTTGGAAAACACTTCCGGTCGCAGCGAATTCAGAATCTAACGCGAACCCGAACATTTTCGCAGATGAGATTGAATTACTGGGTACAATTGCGAGTCCCCCTCGCCCAATCCGCGCTTCATATCCCTGGTTTTTCCCCCTGACGTCAGCACTGGCTCTTCGCTCTTCTTCCACAACCCCTTCGTTTGCTCTCGTTCTTACGCTTCTTTCTGTCAGTTCGGTTCTTGAGCTGACTCAAAGTCTCCTCCGCCTTTCCACCTTTCATTCGCTTCGTTCACTCCCACCCTAACGCATCTGCCTGTCAGTTCGGAGTCATGTGGGGATTCTACAGTGGTGTCACTGATCCCAGAGGTAAGCTCGCAAGTGATATCTCAACTAATTTCATGGCGCTGATTCCTTTGTTGTTTGTCCTGCTTTGTCCTTTGGTTCCATCACAGAACAAATGTAACAACAGTGTGACGATTTCCTGTCCCCTTCCCCCCTCCCCACCCCCCCCCCCCCTTTTTTTTTCGCTTCATGGACTTGACCCTTCACCCCAAACTATCTTCTTTTTCCGTTCACCACCTCACTCCACTTTACAAACCCCTCCCCTCCCCTCCACACCCAACCCCCCCCGCACACCCTTCCAAATTCCTCTCTCAGAATTCTCTCCCCTCTTCCGTGTTGCTCATGTGGTACGTGTCCCTATCCCTATTTACCACTCCTTTACTCACCGTTTTTGCCACACCTTGGCCCCCAGTGTTCCTCGCGCTCGTCATGCATGTTCCTTTCCACCACCGCACAACAACACACATCATCACTCGCTTGAAAATGAATCATAGCAGTAAATGCTCGCGCTCATGGTTTACACTGTCACCCTCTATCACCCTCTCCATTGTTTCGCTGATGTCCCGTGGATATCCATTCATGCAACGAATCTGATAGTTAGTTCATTCCCTTCTTCCTGATTTCTTCATCTTCCTCACGTGTTGCGGCTCCACTAATCCCCATCGTCAAATCGCATCTCCATTCTGAAATCCACAGCTACCACCACCACCATTCCCCACCGCGCTTCTCCACTGTTGCTGACGACACACCAACTACTCGGCCCATTCCGTGCCTGTGTCCACCCCAGACTGGTTCGGCACTCGGGGATGGTGTGAAATTCGGTGCGCTGGCTGCTCTCTTCTCGGGAACCAGATGTGCCTCTCAGCGTGTGAGGGATCAAGATGACTGGGTGAGTGGTGGTGAAAATGAGATGAGCGGGTGAGTGGTGTTGGATTTGATGTGGTTGGAGCCGGGATAGATAGGATCCAGTGATCGAGATGCTGCACAAGGTGCCTCTTTGCACATGAGGGGTCGAGATGATTGGAGTTGGGATGGAGAGGATGGGGTGAATGGTGTGGCACAAAAGGCACGCCGGCTTCTTTCTTCTCAGGATTCCGATGTGCCTCTCAGTGACTGAGGGGTCAAGATGACTGGGTGAGTGGCAGTGGGGTAGAGGTGATTGGAGGTTGGATAGAGAGGATTGGATTGCGCGATGACTGGTTGATGATATTATTGAGGTAATGCGGCATTGGTTGGTCACCTGGTTCTGATGATCTAACCGTTATGTCCCTGCAGGTTAATTCCAGTGTAGCTGGTGCAATCTCAGGCACTGTAGTGGCCGCTACAGTGGGCCAACGAGGATGGACCATCTTACAAGCGGCTGCACTTGCAGCTATAGTAGCAGGAGCAGCAGATCGATACATAATAGGCCCAGTGGGGAATCCAGAGGTGGTGGCAGTGCCCCAACTACAGGGGCATGGGAGAGACAAAAATGAGGCTGTCAGTATATTGAGTTCATCATGGAAAGACGAATCTGAGGTTGTTTTGGGAATTCCTGAACGGATTGCCAATTATTTTGCAAAGCGTTAGTGGTATTTGTCTGCGAGTATTGCTCCTTCCAATTTGGCTAAAGAGTAATGTCATTACTCAGAAAAAAAAAATGTCTCGTTTTCACTCCCATTGAACACTGTTTTCGTTATTCACCGTCCATACTTTTCTCTGCTGGTAATGTTGCCTGTAACGAGCCCCTCCGTTTCTAGAATCAGCAGACGCGAAGCGCGTGTGCCAAATATGACGTAACATCTCTTTCCTAATTGCTCGGCGGCTTTCTGACCTGGCGCCAGGAGCAGTTTTTGGATGAGGAGAACAACTCACCCAGACCGGATAAATTTTCCACAGGGCATTGTGGCGCCACGTGGACCATCCTACAACCCTTGAAGGACGATCTTCAAGGGTTACTGCCACGTCCGATGTCAGAATGACCGCTTTTGAACGGGCTTTCGCAGATCCTGTGGCTCACAGACTTCGTCACAAGCTTTGAGCCTTCCACAGAGCTTGATGATGACTTACAACCGTTGATGTAATGTCCACTATGAATCATCGCGAGCCACAAGCGTCGCCAGGGTGTCGTCCAGCATCTTGCTTCCGTCCAGTTACCCAGCCAGGCTCCACTACATCGTTCAGGAGCCGTTGCTGCCTTGCGAATTCTGCAGCGGTTAAGCCCTCTCAGACTGTAACCACTACAGCCCGTCGTCTGTTTCGCATCCGTCGTTCGCGTCACCACCACCACCAAACCTTTCCTGTAACCTCCAATCACGTCGCGCCATTCTCCCACGAAACGAAGCCTCCATCCACCTCATCTCCAACACCTCACCCCCCACCACCCACACACCTCCCTCATCCACCTCATCCACCCACCCTGCATTTATAATCCCAAGGCTCCATTTTCACATTCAACCTTGCGTTTTCTTTACCTGCTAGAAGCTCCAACTACAGCCTGTCTCTCCTTGAACTTATTCCTAAGTTCATAAAAGATGGCTCTCTCCCTCAAGCAGGCTCTGACCGTCAGCAGCTCCGAGTTCTGCGGCAAGGCTATCCGCCAGGCCGCTGCTCCTCAGGCTGCCAAGAATGTCTCCTTCACCGTCCGCGCCGGCGGATACGAGGAGGAGCTCGTGAAGACCGCTGTAAGTTGATTACTCGTTTTCAATTTGATTATTCCTTCACCCTATCATTTGCTCTTCCTTTTTAACGTTCGTACTCTGCATCCAATTGCTTCCACATGTAATAATATAACTTTCCTGACATCTGAATATCTTCTCATGTATTTTACGTACTTATCCCTACAGAAACACATTGCCTCCCCCGGCAAGGGTATCCTCGCCATGGACGAGTCCAATGCCACCTGCGGTCTTCGTCTCGCCTCCATCGGCCTTGAGAACACCGAGGCTAACCGCCAGGCGTACCGCACCCTGCTCGTCGCCACCCCCGGCATCGGCGAGTACGTGTCCGGTGCCATCCTCTTCGAGGAGACCCTGTACCAGAACACCGTTGACGGCCAGAAGATGGTCGATGTCCTCTCCAACGCTGGCGTCCTGCCCGGCATCAAGGTCGACAAGGTACAATCCTCAACCAGCACGAAGTGATCCTTATTTTATTTTGAGTTGTTCGATATAAGAAGATGCAACGCGGGCGTTCAACGAATGTTTGATTGCATTACATCACGGCATGGATTGGAGTTCCGATTCTCATTCTCCTTTTTTTTCATTTCCGTTTATTCGCAGGGTCTTGTGCCCCTCGCCGGCTCCAACGACGAGTCTTGGTGCCAGGGTCTTGACGGCCTCGCCTCCAGGACCGCTGCCTACTACAAGCAGGGTGCTCGCTTCGCTAAGTGGAGGTCCGTCGTCTCCATCCCCAACGGTCCTTCCGAGCTCGCCGTCCAGGAGTGCTCGTGGGGTCTGGCTCGCTACGCCGCTATTTCCCAGGACAGCGGCCTCGTCCCCATCGTCGAGCCCGAGATCCTCCTCGACGGCGCTCACGGCATTGACAGGACTCTGGAGGTTGCCTCCAAGGTTTGGGCCAAGACCTTCTACTACCTGGCTGAGAACAACGTCATGTTCGAGGGTATCCTCCTGAAGCCTTCCATGGTCACCCCCGGCGCGGAGTGCCCCACCAGGGCCACCCCCGAGCAGGTTGCTGAGTACACCCTGAACATGCTCAAGAGGCGCGTGCCCCCCGCCGTCCCCGGCATCATGTTCCTGTCCGGCGGCCAGTCCGAGGTGGAGGCTACCCTCAACCTGAACGCCATGAACCAGTCCCCCAACCCGTGGCACGTGTCGTTCTCGTACGCCCGCGCTCTCCAGAACACGGTGCTGAAGACATGGAAGGGCCAGCCCGAGAACATCGAGGCTGCTCAGACTGCTCTGCTCATCCGCGCGAAGGCCAACTCCCTGGCACAGCTCGGCAAGTACTCCGCTGAGGGTGAGGCTGAGGAGGCCAAGCAGGGCATGTTCGTGGCTGGCTACTCCTACTAAACTGGTTGTGGCTTTCCCATGATGTTTTGAGTTTCTCAACTTAGTAAATATAAAAAACATAAAAATCATAACTTCGCTTCAAACATTCGAACGTATACTACTGACTGTATCTGTGGTATGCGGTAATTAGATGTTTCATGAAACCCTTGTGACCACCTACATCACCCACCCGTTGTCACTCACCTCAGGTAGTACAAAACGAACATAGCACGTTATGGACGACACATGGTACCAACATCTCAAATACATCTATGGTACAACAGTCTTCCTAGTTCTAGAATGGTTTGATTCTGCTCAGTTAGGGTTGCTAACAAGCATTTGACTCAGCTCAACTAGTTCAACAGATGTACGCTCAATAGTCACTTAGAACTTCCAGCATGCTTCAATGGGCTTGACTGTCTTGACTGCCACGACTCTCCACCACGTCCCTGCTTCAGAACCCCTGGTGATGAATGCTTGGATCGCCTCAGAGGGACAATGCTCTCATCTGCCTCGTCCGCTGTTGAGACATCCTGTTGATTCATAGCAACCGAGTCAGACCTCACTTTGACTTTCCCTGCTTGCTTCTCCCCACTTCTAGAAGAACGACTCCCAACCCCAGCTCTCCGTGACTTGGTGCTTCGGCTTCTCTCAGAACCAGAACCGGATTGGAAGCCTTTGTCCTCGTAGTATGCTACATCCAGGGATGTAGCAGCACCCATGGCAGCACTTGCTCCAGCATTGGCAGCAGCATCAGCACCTGATGCTTCCTTGCTGTCTCCCGCACTTGACTTCCGACCACTGCTAGAGCCAGCGTGCTTCTCCCGCCGTGCTCGAACCACATCCCTCAATGCAGAAACAGAGGTGACTGTCTTGGTGCCAGCTTCAAGACCAGGACCACCTGCAGTCTGCAAATCACCTCTCCGTTGTGTTGATCCAGAGCCTGACGCCTTTTTAGAAGAAGAATTACGACTCTGTGCGGTGGTCACTGGCTGCCGCAGCTTTGAAGCTGTATGAGAGGAAGACGAATGTCGGCCAGGCTCAGAGCTTCCCCCTCTCGCAACTGCCACCAGAGGATGCACAGAGGAACCAGTAAGTGGGTTTTGAGGTTCTGCAGTGGAAGGGCTTGGCGGATGATCTATGTGGGAGGAAATCCCCAACGGGGACTTGCGTGGCATTGGCAGTGAGGACGATTTGGCAGTCTCCTGGAAGTCCAGGAGCATCCCGTTAGTTGCTGATGGCTGCAGCTGTGGTGGAACAGTGACAGTGACTGCTCGGATCTTCTGGCGGGCAGACTGGAGGACCTGCAGGACAGCTGAGAGGCGAGGGGTGGCTTCCTCTGCAACCACTTTATTCTGCCCGCCTGATTGAATCAGTTCAAAATCCATGCCTTCAGCTCCTAATGCACTACCACCAGACTGTACTGTGCTGGCTGCAGCTCCAGCTGCTTCAGAAACTACTCCGCTAGACAACAGGTGCACTGTCGGTCCACCATCCCCATTCGCCTTACCATCCCAATTCTCCAACCCGTCCGACACTCCAGCAGCAGCATCCAGACTTCCTCCAGACTCCATGCTAAAAACACCATCACGCACATCATCCGCCTCTCCCACCAAGTGCAAGAGCGTACTGCCCTCCTCCGTCTCGTCCCAGGTAATCCCTCCTCCTGACAGCAATCCCATGCCAGAAATCTCGGAAGTCCTTCTGCTGCTGCTTGGACCAGGTATATCAGCATAGGCACTGGTTCCAGGAATGGTATCAGCGCCTACATTCCCCATGAATCCAGTGACCATGGCGGTTCTTGTATCAGAAGTAGCAGGTGTTGTAGCTGCATTCCTCTCCTCTGCAGGCGTCTCCTCCTTGTGAAGTAACTCACTGGTGCCTTCCCCAGCCTGACTGTTCATGCTGGTGCTTTGAAGCATGGGCAGAGGTACATCGGGATCTGAAAACGAGTGAATACTTTCCCGAGATTTGGTGCTTCGATGCAGGGGTGAGCCAGCCTCACTGTCAGAGGAGGCAGAGGGATTGGAGAACGAAAGTAGGTTCTGCGGCAGAGTGAGTGTGTGTAACGAGGGGAGTGTGCTTGGCTTATCAGGCTCATGAAGCCCAAGGGCTGAGGAGGGCAAGGGAGGTGAGAAAGCAATGCTAGCAGCCATGAGACTCGCAGATGAATTAGAGGAGGACCAAGGATGCGGTGAGGCTGTAAGTGAAGCAGCGAGGCCAGGAGGGACAAGGGTTGAAGGAGGTGGAGGAAGTATAGGGAGCTGCGCACTAGGGCCAGGTTCTATGCTCGTTGAAGAACAGCTAGCCACAGCCCCTGTTTCATAGCCCAAGGACGACTGCAGCTTTCCCCACTCTGTTGATTTGCGTAAAAGTGAAGCCAAAGGAAGGTCTTCATCTGAGGATGGAAGGCGGGGTGAGCCATTATCTGACTGAGGCTGGGAGCCGTGGGATGATGTAGCAGGGGATGCTTTAAGAGGAGAGAGAGCAAAGTCAGGCAAGCCTGCATCTGATGATGAGAAATCCGTGAGGAAGGAGGAGAGGGAGATAGACCGATCCTGCGACAGCAACTGTGGTTGTGGAACAGGTGGATAAGGCCCTTCCTCTTCTGAAAGCTCTCCAGCTGCAGCAGAACCAGAAACTCCCCGTGGTCTTTGCGCATGTACACTAGAGGCTTGCACAGCTGCCAGTGTACTTCCATCATGTTCTCCGAAGCCCTTTCCTCCAGGAACACTAACGCTGCTGGACCTCTTCCTGTCATCACCCTTTGCATCGGTCGTCGACATCCTTCCACTTGCAGCCCTGCCATTGGGCCTCCGAGCATGAGAAGGCCTCTCACTGGAAATCCTCTCACTGGACCGGTTCCCCAGAAAGCTGTCTTCAGAGGTGCGCCTAGTTGCCAGCCAGTTTACACTGTGAACGTTGCTCCATGCGCTGCTGTACGCCCTCAATCCAACTGGAGCAGCATCATCCTCGTCCAAATCGCCATCCTCAAGCTCCCTGCAGCTTTTCTCAGCTTCAGTTCCACTGCTGTCTGCCGTGATCTCCTGCTCAGCTCCATGCCTCCGTCCAATCCCATTCCTCCTGGGAGGAACATTCGCCAGACTGGCTTTCTTGTCCATCCCAGGAAGTTTCCTCTCTCCATTGTGATGCACTTCGCTGTGTTGAAGATTGCACACCCTCCGTGCCTCGCCAGGAGCATCAGAAACACAAGCCAATCTCCCAAGCCCATCGCTGCTGTTGCTGTTGTTGCTGTTGCTGGCATACAACTCCGTGCCACTGTCGTTTAGAGCAGCAGGCCCTTCGCTCAGATCACCAAAGCTTCCCACCAGTTCCACAGGGTCACAGTAACTGGATCCCGAAGCCACTTCGTGTGAGGTGATTCCTGCAATCACCTCCAGCTGCTGCAGAAAGGTAGCTCTGAAGTCATTATTACCATACTCCGCCACGTCAGAATCCTGGATAGAAGTGGAATCTTGTTCCTGTACAACCACAAAAATATGAGTAAATTGATTACATGAATTGACTCGGTACAAATAAGTTCACCTCAGATTTTGGCAAGGGCCTACCTCAGTCACTTGCTGCAGCCAGTGCATGAGGTAATTGACGCTCTCTTCTTTCTGATGATCTTGCAGGCCAGACAGCAGCGTTTCCAGGCCTTCACCAAGACGTTTCAACCTGGAAACACAAACGAAGCTGTTAGTTGAAACAAATATTAAAATAAAAACAAAAGCAGCACAGCTCAATGATATTCTTGACTAAAACGTACTTGGTTTCGTCGGGTTGTTGTGTAGCTCCTGCCAAAGCTGCATCTAGAAGGCTGGCCACGTCTTGCTTCTCAAGAATACCAGCGGAAGGACGAAGAATGTCATCACGGACACCAGGTTGAGTGTGGGTCGTCAAATGCTCCTGGCTTTCCCTCAAGACACTGGCTCGTTGCTGAGGTGGTCTGGTCCTCAAGTGTGGGAGGTTTCTCCATAAATCGACAGCTTCCCTGTCACCTCTGTTCGCTTGGACATTCTGCTGCTTTGGAAGCGTTACCTCATCCGTGCGTCTCCTTGCAACAAGATCGCTAGGAGCTACCCCTTGAGAAGGAGCGCCTGTGGTGCGTGGTGTGCTGTTGCAGCTACGGCTAGCAAATAGGCTCATCAGCATGTTGCAAACACGGCTTAGTTCACCATCTGTTCTAGCAGTTTCATGCTCTTTGCCATTGCCTCGTCTCTCCCTTTCATCAAACATCCCAGCGTCCGGGTCTTCACCCCCAGGAAACGACGGGAAGCCTCCTGATTCCTCAAGATCTCCAAGGCCCTCTGAAATCAGCGATTTGATAGTCCCATCTTCCAGCAGCTCGGTGGCAAGCATGGATGGTCTAGGGGAAACACGACTGGAAGGAGCTGGTTTAGGTGACGACAGGAGGTGATCAAGTGAGGTTCTTGACATCCCAGAAGATCTCAGTCCTGACGAAGCTGAAATTGGAGTTGATGTAACAGAGGGTGGAACAGTAGTCGAGAGAGACGGTCTTAGGTGATGCACGGCGGACCAAGAATCATCGGCACGAGAAGGACGTCGTAAGGAGTCAGCCATTGAAGTGAATCATTCAGGAAGTTCAGGAGAGGAAAGCCGAGACGTCAATGGAGAAAACGAATCAATTCAGCAACAAGATGTCACGAGGAACGTTGACGCTCTGTACGGAATCAACATAGAAAAAGAGACTGGACAACGAGCAGTCAGCTAAAAAACTTCCGTTCTGAGGATCCGTCGTTAGCAGTGAACAAAACTATGGCCACTTCAAATCCCTAAGGACTTCCTAGCAAACTTGACGAAGAAATCACTGCTAGTGACAGCATGCATGATGTTTCTTCTGAGGCCTGAGAGAATTTCAAGTCTAGCTCCCTCATAGCCTATGACAAGGTAATGGCGGACGTGATGTGGTAGCGTAGAATAGGCCAGCAGTTCAAGAATCATGGGAGTGCAGTGCTGCGGAAGACGGACGTCAAGGGGATAAGGACGGGGCAAGGCATCTGCAACGACGGAATCTTCCTGTCCATTCATTATCCGACATATACACTCTCGTCGCTCTTCTTCTGACGGAAACATTGCCATGCTGTTCGCCATGCTCAAGTTGTGTATCATTTCGTCTGTCCCAGCCTCCGTTGACGGAGACAATCGACATCTCCGACAGGGTCATTCGGGACGCAAGGCAATTTTGACTTCGAGTCTCTGGCCTAACGGCGGAATGAGGAACCAGCCTTTCCTGATTCCGCGCAGCTCTGTCACGATTGGCTGCTGGAGGCGCGGGTCGACGTCAACGGAGCTGTTTTCTGTCACTCGACAATTTCAAGGCGCGGCTCTGGCTTTGCAGGCAGACTCTCTTCTGTGTCTCTCAATCAGACAGATATTCCCGAGGGAGCTTTGGGGGAGGGTAGATTGTGCGAAATTCGTCATGCGACACCCACATCTGGCCAAATCTCTTTGCGAAGCCCCCCCAGCAAAACAGGTATTTTTTTCGCAACGGCAAACCATTTTCGCCTAGGGTAGTAAACGATCTTCGCAAGCGGCACAAGTCCGCAATAACACCTTTTTCTGTTCAGTTTCACCTATCACCAGTCATATGTCCCCAACTAAACTTCATGGCGGAAAAACTTCCCCACTCTAGTCAGAATGTAATCTGCTCTTCAGAATGGGAAGCCTCTCCTCTACAACGTCACTTTCTGATGAGGCTTCGCGCAGCGGAAACTTCGCTCAAGCACTTGAATCCCGTGAAACGCCTGACAACTTCACCCACAGAAGCCGATTTTGAGCTCAGTTGTCGAGGGTTTCACTGTCAGCCAGTAGTGATGCCAGCGGACTGGTTACCACCATGGACGAAGATTCTCCAGGCTCCGAGTGTTACGGATGGACTAGAAGGTCTTCTCGGCGACGAAGTAGAGGTGAGCAGAATTCAGGTCTCTTGACGGTATTGAGCTAGCCAAGGGATCTGCACGTGATTGCATTAAAAACAAGCTGTGTTAGGTTCAGATAGGTCCTTATACCGTCTGCGAGCTTTTCATTCGCTCCTCTGTGGTTAAGTCTGTTTTCCACTTCTTCCCTGCGTCTCCTCTGCCTCTCCTCTCCCTCTCCCCTCCCTCTCCCCTGCCTCTCGCCTGCCTCTCCTCTTCCCCGCTTCTGCCTCTCCTGTCCCTCTTTCTTTCCTGCCTCTCCTCTTCCCCTCTTCTGCTTCTCCTCCCCCCTGTTTCCTGCCTCTCATCTCTCTCTCTTTCCTGCCTCTCCCCTTCCTCTCTTTCGCCTCTCGTCTTCCTCTCCTTTGACTCTCCTCTTCCTCGCCTTTGCATCTCCCTGCCTTCCTCAGCCAGGTTGAAGTCTTCCGCCTCGATTTCCGTAGCCACAGCAGGAACACCAAATCAGTGGTATCATCAACGGACAAGAGGGCGTCTTGCGATGTGGAAACAGAAGGAGCAGGGTTTGCAGAAGCAGGAGAGACGAAGAAGCGGAGGTGTGCGGGATTCATTAGCATTCTTGCCAGTGGCGATGCGGCTGTGCAATCCTGCGAGGTACCAGCACCATCATCAACAGCAGCAGCAGCAGCAGCAGCAGCAGCAGCAGCAGCAGCAGCAGCAGCAGCAGCAGCAGCAGCAGCAGCAGCAGCAGCAGCAGCAGCAGCAGCAGCAGCAGCAGCAGCAGCAGCAGCAGCAGCAGCAGCAGCAGTACCTGCTGTCATCGATCCATCCATCAGCAAGACAAGTGAAATCAAAGGAGCAGCAAGGCACATGTACCTTGTACCAACGTCCGAACGAGAATCAGCACCAGCATTGCGTTTCTCCTACCTTCCACATTCCACTGTGCAAATTATGCCTCTGGGCCGATTCCTATCGACCTGCAGAGGAACCTCTGCCCAGCCATCCACTCAACCATCCAAGTCATCAGAGCCGCCCTTGCCAGCATGGCAACTGATGTATCTGACGTGGCGTGCGCTTCCCCAATCATCTGCGTCCATAAAATTAGGCAGTGAGCTCACTCCCACTGACAAATGTCAGGAACCATCAAGCAGCAGAAACATTCCCGGAGGGGAGGATCAGACAGGTGCCCAGTCATCAGAGTCGCTAGATTGTTTAGTATCAGATGAGCAGCAGTCCAATGGGAGCACGCCACATGGGTTCCAAACATTCATAGACCAGCTGCTGCTCCCCACGCTTTCTCCTCCGTTCCTCGAAGCCCTCAGACAACAGGAAGCACGATGCAACAAAAGGGAAGAGACTGGTGGCAAAAGGAGCCAGGGGAGGGCCAAGGGATCAGGGGCTGCAGAAGGTGTGGCTGGTGGTCGCGAGCAGTGGAACTTGTGGTTGGGACGGAGTGCCACGAGTCAGCTTCACTTTGATGCCATGGACAATGTCCACGTGTGCTTGCAGGGCAGCAAGATCGTTCATCTCTACAGCCCCGCCGATTCCATCTTTCTGTATCCTGTGTCCTGGAGTGATGGTACGTTGATCCTCGTTATACTATATGTACCTACCATTATTGTTTGCATATCTGCCCTTAATCGGCCTGATTCTTTGTATTCTGAACTGGCAGGTTCTATCAACAACAAGATGTCTCTGCCTTCCATTCTCACTGCATGTCCAGAAAACCATCCCCTTTTTTTCTCTCATGCTACATGTTACCGAGTTCAGGTGACATCTCTTATTGCTGCTGCTTTCACAGTCTTTTCACCGGGATTATATGAGAAATATATGTAAGAAAATTTCCCTTCTTTTGTTGGTGCCTCTGTACAGCTAATGGAGAGAGAAGCGATCTTCATACCAGCAGGATGGTGGCACGAGGTGAGGGAGGCAGCACTATATCTTGTCCCATTGCAAACACGGGAATGGGTACCTTGATCTCATCTCTCATTCATATCTCTTGCAGGTTTTCACATTTGGTCCCATGACTGTTTCTGCCAATGTTTGGTTTCCACCCCATCCATCATGTCGACTCAGGCCCACTCTGATGATGCTTCACTCGGTAAGTGCATTTTACCAGTAGGTGGTGAAACAGATCTCAAATCTGAACTCTTTCAATCGTTTACAAAACAAGCTGGTGGTGTGTTGTTTGCAGCACCGCATACTGCAACACATGCAGGCAGCTTGGAGAGGGACCTCGCCAGGCACTCCGAATCGTGAGCAGCAGAAATTGAAGCATGCACATGATGCTGTTATAACTGAAGGATCATAGTGGACAGGATAAGTTTGTCAAATTTGAGAGAAGACGATGAAGTCTCTGTAATGACCTTGTTAACAAAGTTGAAAGAAACAAGATAATTATAAGAGAGAAGTATAAGGGTATAAATAGCAGTCCTAGCTAGCCATGTACTCTGAGGGGTACATTCCCTTATTAATCGAATTGAATTGCTACAGTAACCACGACTATTGCTCTTCTTGACAGTTACCATGTTGCATTACGTAACTACCAAGTGCGGTTACTGGTCGGTCAAGAGTCACGACCGTTGACTACCGTATCTTCGACTATTGACCTTCGGGTGACTCTCGATCTTCCGCATGCTCTATATGAGCTATTGCGGTACTGGTACAGACACGTTGATTCGTTATGAAGTGACGCGTGAGGGGAGATGCTTTGGGAATATGAATAATTTAGAAATATATTTCTAAATTTAATGATTGTGACAAGCTTCGAAAAAAGGCTGAATGTGTAACCCTGTGACGACCGCTGCGTAGCCAAGTCGTCAACCCAGGAGGCGTCTGCGTGACCAGTGAGGACAACTCGAGCCCGTCCTCCAAGCACGAGCCCCATGCCCGACGTACTGCACAAGTAGCGCAACACCCTCTTCGCAGCATCCCAGTGCACCTTTCGGTGCCTACCGGGAGCCACGTAGCGAGCCAGAAGGCTGAGAGGGTATGCGAGGTCAGGTCGTGTGCAAGTCATCAGGTACATGAGGCAGCCCACGAGCTCTGGATACGGGCCACTCGGCTCTACGGACTCGTCCGAAGGTGGAGCTGAGAGCGAGTGACCGGTAGGCAGAGGAGTGGACTGTGGCGAGGAGTACGTGAAGCCGAAGCGCTGAAGGACCTGCTGCACCATGTGTGACTGAGTCAAGGTAATGGTGCGCTGTGCTCTGTCCCAGGTGATCCGCAAGCCAAGATAGCTTGTCAGCTCACACAGGTCTGTGCACGAGTGTCTCTTCTGCAGCTCGGACTTCACGTGGGCGAGTGCCTCAGTGTCAGCAGTAGCAAAGACCAAGTCGTCTACGTACACGAGAACGTAGAACGACGGCAGAGTGGTGTCAGTGCGTAAAAACAGCGACGGGTCAGCAGTGGAAGGAGCAAAACCAAGAGCAGCAAGAGTCGTCCTCAGTGTGTCGTGCCACTCACGGGGTGCCTGGCGGAGACCGTAGACTGGCCGCCGGAGGCTCCACAGGGTACCAGCAGGAAACGACCCAGTGAAGCCAGGTGGGCGGCGCAGCCAGATCTCCTCGTGCAGGCTGCCCTGTAGGAAGGCTGTGCTGAAGTCAAGCGAGTGGAGCTCGTAGTCACGGTGAGCGGCGACGTGCAGCAGTACCCGAAGAGTGGTCATCTTCGGGGTAGGGGAGAAGGTATGGAAGAAGTCAACTCCCTGTCGCTGACTGAAGCCACGTGCAACGTAACACGCCTTGAAGACAGGCGGAGAACCCGGCGGCCGCTTCACCCTGAAGATCCACATGCCACTGACGATGTTCGCCCCAGGCGGGGGAACCTCGTCGACGTAGGTGCCTGTGGACTTCCAGGAAGCCATCTCGGCGTCCATGGCTGCCTGCCATTGAGAGGAGTAGGGACCCTCTATCGCCTCTGCGTAAGAGCGCGGGGTCGGGATGTCTGGTGCATCCGGGTCTCCCTCAGGGGCAAGCAGCATGGACACGAGATGACGTACAGCAGCTGCAAAGCACTCAAACTCCTCCAGTCTGTCCTCAAGAACGTCCGTGCCAAGAGCACACTCACCCCCGACGGACGGAAGACAGACAGACTCAGACGCAGACTCAGCAACAAGACTAGTGGCAAAGTCTAGGCGACAGGCTGCAGCAAAGTCAACAAGCTCAGCAACTAGAGCAGACGCAGTAGTGGACTCAAACAAAGGGTCAGTGACAGCAGTGGCCAGAAAGCGCGAGACAGTAGGACTAGCAGCACGAAGGGAGTCAGACTCCGGGTCCGGACCGTCAGGAAGAGAGGTCGCAGGAGGAGACGGCAGAGGGAAACGCTGTGGAGCAGTGGAAGGACGCAGTGTCATAGAGTGAGTGCCAGGGACAGGAGGAGGACGCGGACGCGAAACACGACGACCAGCGCGAAAAGTGCGGACAGGCAACGCAGATTGAGACTCAGGTGATGCAGGACGAGACTCAGGCGACACAGGACGCGACTCAGGCTCACGACGCTCCGTAAGACCTCTAGTCGGTCCAGAGTAAGGAGAAGGACCAGGCAATGGAGAGGTCGGCTGTAACTGCGACTGTGACTGGACAGGCGGTGGACTCAGTAAAGGAGGAGCAGGACCAGGAGAAGGCGGGAGACCAAGAACCTGCTGAAGGAGCGGAATGTAGTACGACCACGGCCGCGCAGCGCCTCCAGAAACAGCAGAGACAGCACCAGTACCTTCAGCTCCAGGGTCGCCAGCTACAACTCCCGCAGTACCACCAGCTCCAGTACCTACAGCAGCTCCAGCTCCAGAAGCACCTCCAGTAGCAACAGCTCCAGCACCTACAGCTCCAACTGCTACAGAACCACCAGCCCCAGCAGCTCCAGTACCTCCAGTACGAGCACCTCCAGGACCAGCTGCTCCAGCACCTCCAGCAGCTCCAGAAGCACCTCTAGCAGCTCCAGCACCAGTAGCACCTCCAGCAGCTCCAGCAGCACCTCCGGCACCAGCAGCACCAGCAACTCCAGCACCAGCAGCACCTCCAGCAGCTCCAGAAGCACCTCCAGCAGCTCTAGCACCAGCAGCACCTCCAGCAGCACCTCCAGCATCAGCAGCACCAGCAGCACCTCGACACCGCCGAGCGTACCACTCACGAAGCTGCTGCGGAGAGAGTGGCTCCCGCCGCGACGGGACACCCGGAGGACCTCCAGACGCAGCACGCTCACGCTTAGCACCCCCAGGCTCAGCACTCCCAGACTCAGCACCCCCAGGCTCCACACGCTCAGGCTTAGCACCCCCAGGCTCCGCACCCTCAGACACAGAAACCCCAGGCTCAGCACCCCCAGTCCCCGCACCCACAGGCTCAGCACCCCTAGCAGCACCTGAGTCGACAGCTACCTCGACCGGCTCGGCAGGGTCTACCTGGGACACACCTGAGTGGGCAGGACCCTGAGGGGGGAGGGGGTCTACCGGAGGAGTACCTGGTGCTAGGAAGAGTGGCGGGGGGGGGGGGGAGAGGCAGTGCGTTAGGGAAAGAGACGGTAGTAGGACACCGACTCGTCAAACGTGACGTCCTGAGAGGACAGAACACGACGCGAGGTGGGGTGGTAGAACTGCCACCCGGGTGCGTCAGGGGGGAAGCCAAGGAAGACGCAGGGAACGACACGGGAGGACAGCTTGTCCGCTGAAGTATCGCGGACAAAAGCTCGAGATCCCCAGACACGGAACACAGACGCATCGCCAACCTTCCCCGTCCACCGCAGAGTAGGTGTGGTCTCCGGCAAGGAGACACGAGGCTAAAGGTTGATTTGATGCGCAGTGTACTGAACCGCGAACGGCCACAGAAAATGGGGAGCACCCGCATGGATCATGGACGTACGAGCGACGTCCATGACCATGCCAATGCGGCGCTCAGAAATCCCATTTTGCTGTGGAGAGGCCGGAAGCGTGAACGTCTGGCGGATGCCCTCCGCACGACAGAAGGCCCTCAGGAGGTCGGAGGAAAACTCACCACCTCTGTCTGAGTGCAGACGCAGAACAGAGGGTCCGAGCCGAAACGCTCGCTGAGCTGGCGACGGGTACCGCGGATCCAGTCGATCAACACCTCAGTGACCTCACCCTTGCTGCGCAAGGGGAAGACTGTGGTGTAACGCGAGTAGTCGTCAACGACCAGCAGGAAGTAACGCTCGTGACCCTGTCCACGGACGCGGGCTGGGCCCCACACGTCCATGTGAAGAGTCTGCAGGGGAGCCTCTGTCGGAGGGAACGTGGAGGAGTGAGGAGAGGCATGTTGTCGGCCCTCGACACACGGAACACAGGTAGGGGCAGACCCCGAAGGAAGGGGAGGGAGGGACCGGGGGAGACCCGAGACAAGGGTACGGGAGGCCATACCTCGAAGACGAGGCAGGGAGGGGTGACCAAGGCGGTGGTGCCAAAGGAGAGTCTCGTGCGACAGAGGACGACACGAGCAGGGGGCAGACTCAGGACTAGACCTGGACGCGGCAACAAACACCTGACTAGACGCGGCTACCTGACCAGACTTAGTGACCGGAGGAGACGCAGTAGTCAGTGTGTACAGACTCGACCCAGGCCGACGGGTGAACGTGGCCAGGTGGCGGCCCGTCCTAGAGCAAGTGCAGTGGGTCACACGCTGACCTCCAGGGGTGAACTGGTCGACCCACGCGTCCTGGAGGTCAGCTCCACTCACCAGGTTCGTAGAGAACGAGGGGAGGTGGAGTCCCGACAGCAAGCCCGACGGGGCGGCAGGACATGGTAGAACCGTGGAAGAGTGCGCAAGGACTGGGCCCCCAGAGGGGTCAGCCAGAGAGACTGCGACAGGCCGACTGAGCAGCGTGAGTGTGGTGCTGTCGCGGAAGAAGGAGCGCGAAGCACCAGAGTCAAGTGTGAAAGTTTGCAAGGCCTTCGTAGGTGCAGTACCAGAGAGAGCAGACTCACCAGCACCTGGAGAAGAAGACTCACCAGTACCTGGAGCAGCAGACACACTAGCACCTAGAGCAGCATCCTCAATGCCCGGGTCCGGCGGGACACTCAGGTAACAGTCACCCTCAGCACTATCAGTCACAGCATACATGGCAGCAAGGATAGCATCGAAATCAAGATCAAAGATAGCAACATTCTGCTTAAGCAGATCACCCCAGCGAGGGAGCTCAACAGCGTCAGGAAGATGGGCGCGCCAGGAGTCAATCAGGCGACCGAAGCAGCGCTGCGCAGTGTGTGGCAGCCCGCACGTCTCCCCACGACGCCTGCCGGTGCGAAGAACGTAAGTGCAGGGACCAGCACCCCCAGACCTCCCATGCCCAGCGTACCACTCACGAAGCTGCTGGGGCGACGGGGTCTCACGAGAACGCGGCTGCTGCTGGCGCTGGCTACCACCAAAGCCTCCATGCTGCGCAGCTGCACCTCGACCAGCACCACCGCCGCCGCCACCTCCACCATCGCTGCCGCTGCCTCCACCACCGCTGCCGCTGCCTCCACCACCTCCACCGCCGCCACTGAAGCCCCCACTCCCGGCACCACCCCCACCTCCACCGCCACCCCCTCCGCCTCCTCCACCGCCTCCGCCGCCGCCCCCGCCGTCCCCTCCACCACCCTTGCTCCCCTTGCCCTTGCTGTTGCTGTGCCTCCCACTGGGAGCAGACGCAGCCCCGACCTCCTCAGTGCCAACGAGGTCGACAGCAGCAGCATAAGCAACAGAGGGGAGAAGGGGGACAGGGGAACACCCCTCAAAGAAAGGGGTGCGACGGTTGCCGCGAGAAGCACCTACAGCTAAGATACTCTTCTCAGCTGCAGCGAGGCGCTCCTCTAGCAGGTCGACAGTGAGCTCGGTGGGGCAAAGGGAGAGAAAGTGGTCCCTGACTGAAGCAAGGGAGTCAGGGAGGCGGGTGACTAGGTAGTACAGGGTGATGTACATGGGGGGGGGTTCTTGGCACAGAACTCAGTGGGAAGGGCAGCGCGGTAGCGGGCGTCACTAGTGCGGAGGTGAGTAATGAGGTCAGCAACTGTGGCAAAGGCGGCAAGGTCAGGGAAAAGGTACGGCAGCATGAGGCGGCTGAGGGCAGCAGTGGCAGGGGAGGATTAGCGCGCAACTACAGCGTCGTACAAAGACTGAGCAGTCTTGTACTGGCCAAAATGCGCGCGCTCAGCAGGCGGCAGGTGACTACGAACAGCAAGACGAGCAACAGCGTCACGAGTGGTCCGCTGCGAGCGAACCGTACTGTCAGCAGTGGCAGCAGGAGCAGTAGAGACACGGGACGTGTGATCGAAAAGGGATACCCCATCCCTAGAGTCACACTGAAGAAAGAGCTGCAGGTCGTCAACCCACACGTCAAAGTCAATTGCACGCCCCTCAGCATCAAACGTGAGAACAGTAGGGCTAGCCATAGCAGCAGTAGTACTAGAAGCAGCAGTGGCAGCAGGAGCAGTGCAGGCAGGGCAGTGCGGCTCAGTAGGGCAGCGCGGCTCGGTAGGGCGGCGCGGCTCGGCAGGGCAGCGTGGCTCGACAGAGCGGCGCGGCTTGGTGGTCGGCGCGGCTCGGCTTGGCGGCGCGGCTCAGCTCCTGGCGGCGCGGCTCAGCTCCTGGCGGCGCGGCGCAGCAGGGTGGCGCGGGTGCTTACCAGGGGCGGGTGCAGGGCAGGGCCGCGACAGCAGGGGCCTCGACGGCAGGGGCCGCGACAGCAGGGGCTGCGACGGCAGGGGCCGCGACAGCAGTAGGGGCCAAGACGGCAACAGGGGCCACGACGGCAGCAGGGGCCGCGACGGCAGCAGGGGCCGCGACTGCAGCAGGGGCCGCGACGGCAGCAGGGGCCGCGACAGCAGCAGGGGCCGCGACGGCAGTAGGGGCCGCGACGGCAGCAGGGGCCGCCACAACAGCAGGGGCCGCGACGGCAGTAGGAGCCGCGATGACAGCAGGGGCCGCGTCGGCATCAGGGGCCGCAACGGCAGCAGGGGCCGCGACAGCAGCAGGGGCCGCGACGGCAGCAGGGGCCGCGTCGGCAGCAGGGGCCGCGACGGCAGTAGGGGCCGCGTCGGCAGTAGGGGCCGCGACGGGCCGGCTAGGGAAGGGCGCGCGACGGCGCAGGTAAGGCGGGCGCGAGGCGCGCTTCGGGCAGGGCCGGAAAAAAAAAAAAAAATCTCGTGGTGGGCCCTAAAAAAAACGTTCCCACGAGGGAACCTGCTCAGAATACCATGTTAGAATATGGAACGAATGAATGACTGAACTAGAAAGCAGGTGGGTACAAGTGGGAAACCTAAAAGTGTTGTACCCTATGAGAACTACCCCACTACAGCCTAAACAGACTATAGCATATAAGTTTGACAAGCAGGAGCAGGAAACCGCCAGGGGCGTAATGATGACGCCCCTGGCAGTCGCGTCAACCACGAGGGGCCTCTCGGATTCGGAAATCCGGAGGTTGGCACTGTGGCCGCGGCAGTTTCGGCCCCTCAGGCCCCTCAGGCGCGTGCGTCAGTTCAGGAATGGCACGTGCCTGAGGGACAGGGAGATCGCGCGCCAGCGTCAGCAGCGCGCGTGGCGAATCTTTCGCCCGGGAGAAATTCGCGGCCCCCGTCGCAACAGAAACTGGATGAAATCGAGACCGCACGTGCAGCCGCTCGTCCAGATTTCGCCGCGATTCTCAAGAGTCTGGACAACACTGCACAGGCGAATCTGCTCCAGATTCTGGCGCAACGTTCTGGCGCCCCTGCAAGACGCGTTATGGAACGCCCCGCTTCTCCTTCGGCAGCGAACGCTCGGGCTACACCTTCTCGGAGCGACCGTATGGAGCGTCGTAATATTAGCAACCCGGTGCACAACGTCGACGCACTTCACCAAATGACCGAGCTTTTGGCGACGCTCCAGCGCAACCACGCCAACGGGAGGCCGGCTCATCCTGAGAACCTTCGCCCAGCAACACGCCATGTTGAGGCTCCCGAGGCGGCCACGGACGAGGAAGAAGGCGGGCGTGGCATTTTCGAGGAAATTAACGAAGGTAACGGCCCTCGCCCTCTTCCGCACGCCCCCACCGCCCACTCGTCATCGGCACTCGTTCCTATTCCCCCAGCACGCCCGCATTTGCGATCTGCTCTCGTTAAGAGCGATGGTGTTCGTACTCAAATGTTTGGTTTTGAAAGAATTCAAATCATTGCTCGCCATGCGTTGAGTGCCTTGCCTTCCGAGGGAAGCGAACAAGCGGCTCTGTATTTAAAAGAGATTGAACAAGAGGCCGAGGAAAAGATTCTGCGACCGCTGTCCAACGTGGCTTTGACGTGGCTAATGTGGCCCTAAAGATTAAATATGGGGAGGTGGTGGAGGATAAGACGGTAAAGTCCGCCGCTCAAATTGTGGCGGCAATGAAAAAGAGTCGCCCCGATCGTACCACCTCCTACCCCCAGCGGTACAACCAGAATAACCGTGGTCGAGGCTATGGCGAATGCTCTTGGAACAAGTGGCGTCACGACGGGGATGGGCGTTGCTTCATTTGCCGCGAGCCGGGCCATGGCTTTGCGCAGTGCCCCCAGCGCGAGCAAGGAGCGAACCAGCTCGCGCGTATCGTTTGATCGGCTGCCTTTGCATATTTAAATGCGTGAATGCTTTGCAAATCTATTGCTTAGCTTGTGGACATGGAAATTATTTAATGTTTGAAGTTTATTAAAATTTCAAAGAGAGAGGAGAGAGAGAGAGAGAGAGAGAGAGAGAGAGAGAGAGAGAGAGAGAGAGAGAGAGAGAGAGAGAGAGAGAGAGAGTAGGGGGGCTTGCCATATTTTGCATCCCCCTTTGCCCAAAAGGACAGGCCTATGGTCCATATATGCATTTGTTTTTGCATTTCACAACAGCCAACCATCTCCCAGGCGTGCTAGTCCAATCTATACCACCACTCTCAACCCAAGTTCATATGCGCGGCCGATTACGAGGATGCACGGCATGGTGGTCCACGTGGTGTGACAGCAGATTTATACTTTCCATAATCTCGCTCGGTTACCAGTTACCATGGGTGAAAAACGAGCCCACACCCCGGCGTGCACCCAACCACCCTGGCGTAGCCCAGCATATCGCTTTCACGACAGAGGCAATTGCCGAGCTCGTAGCCACTGGAGCAGCACGCGTTATCTCGTCCTGGACAGTAAATACATGCTCTAGTCCTCTGAACGTGGTTGCACAACCGACCAAGAAGCGGCTCATCCTCGACCTGAGGCACGTGAATAGTTTTTTACATACATCTAAATTCCGATACGAGGGACTTAATCGTATCCCTGATCTCGTTCAGCAGGATGCCTGGTTATTCACAATCGACCTCAAATCAGGATACCATCATGTCGACATTCATCCTAGCTTTTGGCGCTTTCTCGGATTCTCTTTCCAAGGCGTGGAATATCAGTTTCTCTCTCTCCCATTTGGACTCGCGACCGCACCCTTCGTGTTCACTCAGCTCATCAAGCAGCTTGCCAAACGGTGGCGAAGTCGAGGGATTCGAGTAATTCCTTACGTGGATGATATCCTCGTAATCAATGAGACCCTTACTAGCACACTGCAATCTCGGGACACCATTCTACAAGATCTCTGACATGCTGGGTTTATTATTAATACAAAAAAGTCTCAGCTCGAACCAGTGCAACGCCTCAAATTCCTCGGCCTGCTCCTGGACACCAATGAGCTGTCTTTTTCCGTGGACTCGACACGACGTGCACGCCTTCTGGAGGAAATGCGCCTGACGTGTTCAGAGGGCAGCAGCGGACGTCTCGTCCCGGCTCGCCGCCTCGCGCGCATCACAGGAATGCTCGCATCCATGTCGCTCGCGCTCGGCACCGTGGCCCGCGCGTTCTCACATAATCTGCTCACGCAAATAGCAGAATGTTCGTCTTGGAATCACAGAATTCTCCTATCTGATAGCTCGGTGGATGAGCTTCGGTTCTGGATGGCGCGATTTGACGAGTTCAATGGCTCTCGTTTTCATAACCCCCACACATACGAGGCGGTCATCTACGTCAACGCTAGCGACATCTCTTGGGGAGCCGTGCTTTCCGATCTCAGAACTCGCGTGCAATCGCTGTCTGCTCCGATGCCCCACGCCTTGTCCGCTACCTCTAGCACACTCCGCGAAATGACGGGCATTCTTTGGGCACTCACCTCTTTTGCGCCGTGCATCTGAGACAAGCACGTCCTATTGCGCAGCGACAGCCAAGCTGCCTATTACATCCTGCAAAAAGGGGGTTCTCGACGTGCCGATATTACCCTTGTCTGTCGCGCCATCATTCAGCTTTGCGTAAGTTATCACATCCGCCTGACGGTTCAATGGATTCCGCGTGAGCTCAATACAGAGGCTGATGACTTATCCAAGGTCATCCACTACGAAGATTACTCGCTTCTTCCCCCTTGGTTTCGACTTGTCGATCGACGATGGGGACCCCATACAATCGACCTGATCGCGACATCCACCAACCACCACGTGCCCCGTTTTTGTACGCCCGCCTTCCACCCCCAGGCCGTGGCGCACGATGCCTTTTCTATCAGTTGGCATGCGGAGAACGCGTACGCGTTTCCCCCACCCTCATTGATTCCGGCGGTCATCGCACACGCACGACGTTCGCGTGCTAGGCTTACACTCCTTGTCCCCCACTGGCCAAGCGCCTTTTGGTGGCCTATTTTATACCCGGGCGGTACTTCATGTGCCTCTTTCATATTAGATCACATTACACTTCCCCTAGGCACTTATTGTCTTGCACTCGGTAGTGATGTGCATGCGTTCGGTGGATCGGGGTTACCTAACTCGCCACTCATTGTTCTTCGCATGGATTTTTCCTTTGAATGAATATCTTCATGTGTGGCAGAATCCAATATTTATCGACTTCTTCTGGACCTACTCACGCTCACTGTGGACTGTCAGAATGTATTTGCTGTCTAGCCTGCAGTGGGGTACTCGGTAGTGAGTACAACCCAATTTAGGGTTTGCTATTTGTATCCCAACTCTTGCTAGTGAAATCATCCCATTCTCCTTCTCGACTTTCTCCTCACCCAAAATTCTCTCGACACTCAAGTCATGCTAGTACCTCGGACCCTAGTCATGGCTCCTAAGAACTAAGTTCACCTAGTTACTTTCGACATGGACCTCCGTGCTCAATCCACCATTCGCACGTACGAGCCCTACTGGCGGCAGTATTGCACTTTTTGCGCCAAAAACTTGCTCCAGCCACTTCCCGCCAATGATCTCACTGCGACCCTCTTCCTCTAATACTCTATTCGGTCGGGAGCGACGCTGTCAGCTGTTCGTTCTATCTGTTCCGCCATCTCGTGCGCTCACTGGCTCCTAGGCGCCCCATCCCCTATCAAGGGTCCACTCTTGTCACAGGTTAGGGACTACGCCCAGCGCACTTGTGCACGTCCCCACCGGGCAAAGGATCCTGTGCCCCCCTCTAAGATATACGACATGTGCGATGCTTGTTTTTCCTCTCGAGACCCCGCCATCTTCCAAAAAGGGCTCATTCCTCTCCTCATGTTTTCGGCCTTTCTGCGCTTCTCCGACCTCGTTGCCCTCCAATGGCACCAAATTGAGTTCGACTCTGACTGCATGTGGCTATTCATCCCTCGTTCTAAGACCGATCAAAGGGGAGCCGGTGCCTGGGTTCCAGTGGCTACGTCGGACGCTCGTCACTGCCCCGTTGCTCACGTTAAGGAATTTCTATTTTTGGCGGGATTCTCTCACGCCTCCATTGGCTCTCTCATTCACGTCTTTCGACCTGGTTCGGGCTCGCTGCCGTCGGACGCCCCTCCGCCCTACTCTACTGTGCGGAATTGGTGCCGCGAGGCCTTCGCTCGCGTCGGTTTGGATCCTTCCACCCTTGGGACACACTCATTTCGGAAGACTGAGGCCACACTCGCTGTTCACGCTGGGGTTCCCGATCGCCTCTTCAAAGCTCTCGGGCGGTGGCGTAGCGATGGTGCGAAGGAGATGTACGTCACCCAGCTTTACTCGGAGTTGATTCGCGCATCCCGACTCCTGCAAGACCCGACTCGACAAAGCCCTACAACCCGTTATGCGGCTACTGTCGGCCGCGTCCGTCACCGCCCCCTACCATGATGTTTCGTTGTCCTATGACGACTGCATTGCAAACTCTTTTCAGAGTCTTGTCACAATATGAATAATTTAGAAATATATTTCTAAATTTAATGATTGTGACAAGCTTCGGAAAAAGGGGAATGCAATAAGGAGGCATTCCCATCTTATCATTCGGCAGGTCCAGAGACCTGCCACCTAGTCTCATTTCACTCATCTCAATTTGAGTTCCCGCCCGTCCCACCCTTGCGCATTATGCATCGATGCTAGTTAGCTTACTTTCATACGGTAGCTTTGCGTACCATTGAAACATATATATAATGTCCCATGTAAATTGATGATGAACCTATGACGACTGCATTGCTATGACGACTGCATTGCAAACTCTTTTCAGAGTCTTGTCACAATCTTAGTATAACCTTTCGGTTATTCCAACACTCCCCTTCTTTCCTGAAGATGAGCCACGTGGGATTTCTTCGAGATCCCGCAGAGGTCGGTGCAGTGTTGGAACTTTTGACGTGGTAGTTTCTTCGTTAGGAAGTCGGCTGCCATGTCACCAGCTGGGCAATACGTGAGTTTGACCTTGCCCTTGTCGATCTCGTCCTTGACGAAGAAGTAACGGAGTGCGATGTGTTTCGTGCGGTTCACGAAGCCAGGCTTGTTCGCGATCTTGATCGCGCTTTGATTGTCGCAGAGTAACGTAAAGTGGTCGTTCATCGTCACTTTCGCTTCCTGCAAGAGCTCCACGTACAGTCCTTCGCGAACAGCTGCACTGGCGGCGATGAACTCAGCTTCGGCTGAAGAAAGTGCGATGAGCTCCTGATTCTGGGAGTTCTAAGAGATGAGTCCAGCAGGTTGGAGTTGAAAAATGAATCCTGTGCGGGAGCGTCTGTTGTCAATGTCTCCTGCGTGGTCTGCGTCAACGTAGCCATGAAGCTGTAGGGTGGCGGTTAGGTTGGCTTCGTAGGTGAGTCCAACGTCAGGGGTAGAGACGAAGTATTGAAGTGCTCGGCGTAGATCCAGTAGATTCTCCCCTTCAGGTCGCTTCAGGTACTGTGCGAGCTGGCTTGCGACGTAGGAGAGATCAGGCCGGCACGTGATGGCGGCGAACAAGAGACACCCCAGCTGTTGTTGATAGAGCCGATGATCCTCGATGGAGAGCGGTGTGGTGTCGGGTTCGTGGTTAGGAGGAGGAGTGCGGAATGGGGTGGTGAGGTTGATCGGAGCGACGGCGAACTTCTTCGCTAATGTTTCCGCATATTTGGCGGCGGAGAGGTGGATGGAGGTGGCAGATTGGGTGATGTTGAGGCCCAGAAACTGCGTGACATTGTGGTTTATGGTCACTTCAAGCTTCTCCTTGATATCTGCCTTGAACCAATCCAGCAGCTCCGTGTCGTCGCCAGTGTAGAGTAGGTCGTCGACGCAGGTGACGAGAATGAACTTGCCACGCGACTCCTTACGTTACATTCCGAGATCATGTGGCAGCTGAGTGAATCCGAGCTCCATCAGGACGGTGTGTAGGTACTACTGCCACAGTCAAGGCGCCTACTTGATCCCATAGAGGGATTTTTGAAGAAGGCAGACGGCGCCGTCGGTTTCCTCGAAGGCATGCGGTTGCTCGACGAAGATGATGGCGTCGACGGGAGCATATGGGAATGCACTTCCGACGTCGATTACGGAGCGTGCGCTGTTTAACGGTTGCGATGCAAATGAGGATGCGCACTGAGGTGTGTCTTTCGACGGGCGCGTAGGTGAGATCGAAGTCCACCATGTGAGTTTGCTCGAAGTCGCGTACCACCCATCTCGTTTTGTACTTGTCGATGAAGCCATCCGCAAGTGTTTTAATTCGAAAAACTCATTTGCCGCTTAGAATCTTTCTCCCCTTCATTGATGATCGTGAGACCAGCTTCCACGTTCCGCAGATTTTCAGTGCCGCGACTTCCGCTGCCATGGCTGCCTTCCATTTCTCACTGTCGGGGCCAGACAGGGCCTGGCGAACAGTGGTAGGACCCTTGGGGGAGGCGTGGCGAACAGCAACTGCGAGCCCAAGGATACGGAGGCCGGTTTCATTGGTCTTTTTGTAGTGAAGGCGATCGTAGTCGTGGAAGCTAGTTACATCGACGACGCCGTCGTCGCTGTCGTTGCCGAGACGGAGGGTGTCTTGCGATGTGTTTGGTGGTGGTAACTCGGCATCCGGTGATCAGCGTGCTGCACTGTTGTAGTTGTGGGCTTCACGAGTTGTATCGTCGGGATCGAATTGATGTACGGGTATGAATGTCGGAGTCTGGAATGGGCTTGTAAGGGGGATGTTGGGGGCGGTGTCAAATTGAGTGACATCAGCTGCGTCTGCATCCTCTGCCAGGTCAGCTTCATCGTGTGGGGTTGCGAAGCTGTGATGTCCCTCGAAAATCCTTTCTGGTGCCGTGTCAGCTTCGCGGTGTTCCTTGAACAGTGGCAGAGTCAACTTCTTGTAGAAGATGCAGTCACGTGATTTCGTTACTTCGTGTGTCGCGTCCAGCACGATCCACGCCTTGTATTCCTTTTCGATCCCGAGGTGGATGCCCCAGCGTGCCCGGTCAGCAAACTTTCCAGTCCTTGCTGTGTGTGGCCTGTACTGTACCATGCAGCCGAACTCTCAAAGCAGACGTGTGTCCGCTTTTCTGCTCGTCCAAGCCCTGTAGGGAGAATTGTTGTTCTTGAGGCTTCGGGAATACAGCAAGTTGTGCAACCGGACAACGTGGTTCATCGCAAATGGCCAGTACTTGGTTGGCACTGCTGACTGCTTCATCAGGGCCCTCATTCTTGTGGCGAGGCTCCTGTTTGTCCGTTCTGCTACTCCTTGTTGCTCGTGAGCGTAAGGCAGGGACACCAGGTGCCCAATCCCCTTCTGCTTGAAGAGTTCCTTGAACTCTGTTGAGAAGAACTCCAAACCCCAAACTGTCAGGTAGGTTTTCAGCTTCAGTCCAGATTGACGTTCAGCCCGCTTCATCCATGCCATTAAGCATTCAGAGGCTAGGGATCGGCAGACGCTGTTGACCGCCCAGACGTGACGTGTACATGCGTCGATGAAGGTCAGTGTGTAGTATTCCCCGTCAAGTCCTTCTTGGCTGAGAAACATGAAGTCGCTGTAGTCCTTTTCAAGTGGCTCGTAGCGTTCATAGTCAGGGGGTAAGTCGGTGAAGGGCTTGTGAGTCAGCGATGCGGCAGGACAGACAATGCACGGTACGTCAACTGAGTCTGCTGTAAGAGAACATCCTCGAGGCAGAAGCAGCGTGCCTTCATCAAAGACTCCGGCCCTGAGGGAGTTCTTGAGCGTGATGTGAGAGGGGTGTCCGAGTTGTTGGTGCCACGATTCTGGTTCTGTGCGGTAAGTGACAGTCTTCTGATAGTATTTGTTCCTCTCTGCTACGTCGTTCTGCTCCTTCTCAGGTACCTTGTCTGCGGCGGCGTCGGCGTCTGTGCAAAGGCTCGAATGGAGAGATGCTCCAAGACCTCTTTCGGGAATTTGGCGATGTCATTCATGTCTCCGGAGTAAACTGCCTCGCCGGTGACGAATGGTTGTGGAAAGGATGCTGCTTCGGGCCATTCAGATGCGGGAAGTCCTTCCATCGGGACGCCATGATAGAGGTACTCATAGCCGGTGACCGAGATTAATTGAGGTCCTTGTTATCGCGGCGGCGCTTCCTCGGTAGGTTTGGGTAGTTCCGCTGCCTTGCTGAAGAACTCGTAGGTCACTTCTTCTTGTTCTAACTCCTCTTGCACATGTTCTCGTGTGTCAGGAGCGTATTGGTCCAGAAGAGGAGGTCCGCCCCAGCTGGTGCCTCGCGTTTCCCAGTAGGGATCGAGTTCAGCAACGGGTTTGGGTGGAAGACCCGGAGCTTCTGGGTAACCCCATTTGTTGGGGGTGTTGGAGGTTCCCCAGCCTCCTTCCGCTGGGACGCTCGTCGGCACTCATGGTGGTTCCCACCCTTCTTCTTCTTCTTCTTCTTCTTCTTCTTCTTCTTCTTCTTCTTCTTCTTCTTCTTCTTCTTCTTCTTCTTCTTCTTCTTCTTCTTCTTCTTCTTCTTCTTCTTCTTCTTCTTCTTCTTCTTCTTCTTCTTCTTCTTCTTCTTCTTCTTCTTCTTCTGTTGTTGCGGCGGCTCCTGCGGCTTCTCCAGTGGTCCCTTCCGCTTCTTCTTCTGGTACTTCAAAGGTACCCCAGCCAACTCCGGCTGTTGTTTGGGGTGGTTCAATGACTCCCCACGGCCCGAATGTAGGGACAGGAGTTCCCCAGCCGGTTCATGCTGCTGGAGTAGTTCCCCATCCTCCGGTGTCAGCTTCTGCAGTTGCTGATCCTCTGTTGTTTTCGTCTTCCTCCATTGTTGGAGGTCCAGTGTCGCCTGGATTGGAGGTAGAGGCGGTTGGGACGGCGTGTAGACAGAGAAGTCCATCCGAGGCAGGACGCTCGAGGTCCATCTCATCGGGATGTGACCAAGTCGGTGCTTCGGTGGGAGTCGTTTTCAGGAGCAAAGTCCGTTCGGAGTCGCCTGTCGTGCCTTGCGCCATGAAGTTTAAGACGAAGACTCCGCCGTTGTCGACAGCCTTGCCGATGTAAGTGTTTTTGTATAACATTTTGAAGGTATTGTCTTCGCAGTTGCTCCGAATTTCGACTCCGTACCTCATGAGCTGCGCCGAAGAAAGGAGATTGTATTGCAGATTAGGAACGACCAGCACGTCTCCAATGTGGATGGTGAAGTGAGTGTCTTTGGCCTCAAGGTAGACCTCTCCGATTTCGTAAGCCTTGAAGCGGTTGTTGTTGGCGATGGCGCCGCATGCGATTCACTAATGAACTTTGGTGACCCCACCATGTGTTGTCCGCAGCAGCTATCAAGATACCAGGTGTTGTAGTTTTCGCGATTTCGTCGCGCGATCCCGGCGATCTTCGGAGTGATAATGCGGTTGAAGTCTCCAGTATACGGTGAGAGGTCAATGTATCTTCTCGCGGGAAGACTGGGAGGAGACTCCGGAGTGCTTGGAGGCAGCTCGAAGTCAGGTGGGATGTCGGTTGGTCGATTCGTCCAGCTGCTAAGAGTGGGGTCGTTGTTAGGAATTGGCCTGATGGGATTGAGGGGCGCGATTGGTGGGTATTCGATGTCGTCGTAGTATCGGATGCCTCTGCGACGTCGCGCCATGCAGCTCATGATTGATCCCTTGCCCTTATCCTTGTTTGAAATACGCGGAGGAGTTTGTGAAGTGCTCGCAACGGAAGGCGGCGACATGGTCGATGTCGTAATGGGAGAAGCCAAGGGTGCCGAAGTCTGCTAACTAGAGGAGTTGTTGCGCCCTTCGTCAGCGGCCTTTCGCTTGTATCAGCGATCGATAGTGTGTCCAGGCTTCTTGCAGTATTTGCATAATGTTCCCTTCTTTCCATGCTGCTCCCCTTCAGTCGCTCCAGTGAAGAACGCTAATTTCTCCCATTTGTTGTTCTTCTCATTGTACAGATTGATCTCCTTCTGCTCGGAGAGAAGCGTGGCGCACAGGGCGGACTCAAAAATGGTTGCTCGAGCACGGAGCAACGACTGGCATTGACGCCAATCGGGTCCAAGGCCGGAAAGAATCATGGAGACGAACATGTCATCGGGAATGATTCCGCCGCACTTCTTAATGTGGTCGCGCAAATTGCGGCACCGATTGATATACGGTCCCGCTTTCTCCCCTTGTTGCATTTTAACTGACGTAAGTTGGCTGAGTAGGCGACTCATTGTAACGGGATCTGTTGCCATGTATGAGTTGCGCAGGTGCTCCCAAGTAGCGTACGCGAATGCCAAGCTGCTCGGAGGGGGAGAGGTTCCGCAGAAGAGTGGTGTACGCGAGAAGAGACTCGGGATAGTATTGGTTCTTCTCTTGGATGGTGCCTTCCGTGAGAATCACTAAGCCTCCATTGTAGTACATCCAAATTGTCGCAAGGAGATCGAACTCGAAGCTCCACGTGTAGAAGTCCTTGCCGTCAAAGGGAACTGACGTCTTCAGCTTTGAAGTTAGAACGAAAATTGTTTGCATTGTTGCAATTGCTTTTGAATGTGTGCGATGTTGACTGTCTTGCGCAGGAGCTGAAGCTTGACTATTGTCAAAGGTAAATGACATCTCGGAGTTGATGCGATGTCTTCTCCAGGGAGAGGGAGTCCAGCAACTCCTCGTGCGTAGCTAGGGCCATCAATGCTCATGGCTTGATGGCTCTCAAGGGCGTTGATGCGAGCGACTAGCTGCTCAACGAGAGCGGCGCAGACGCAAGTCACCGCTGATGGCGCATTAGTCGTTGCTGGTGGTGGGCTCGGAGAATCTGGAGTGGCTTTTCCTTTGGGAGCCATTGTGATGCAGAGTTGTAGTAGTTTGTAATGAGTAATTTATAACGAGTTTGTTCTAGAAAGAACAAGAGCTTGATAGGTCTTATAATCCACTCTAGTGTCAGAATACTAATGAATGAACTATGAATGAGTTGGGTACAAGTACTAACCCTAGTTGGGTTGTACCCCATATGGGCTACCCCACTACACCCTATACAAGTTTTTCACGCAGTGAGCAAGTGAGGCAAAATAGGCACAAGGCCTAAAACAGTACAGAAACGCTGATGACCACCAGACTGAAGTGCCTTGGTGAATACATCAGCAGTTCTGGCCCGAGTGGCCACGTAAGCAAGACGAAGCTGACCACGCCGCCGCAACTCTCGAGCAAGGAAGTAACGCAGAGCGATATGCTTCGTTCTGTGCTCTAGTCTGTGCTCCTGACACAAGGCAATCATGGCCTTGTTGTCTACGTACAGAGCTGGAGGAGAACGAGGCCGCTCTCCCAAGTCGGTCAGCAGGTAGGTGAGCCAGTGTAACTCCTGTGCAGCCATGGCCCATGCGTAGATCTCATCCTCACAACTGGAAATGAGAACGGAAGACGAGCGGGTAGACCGCCAAGAAACAGAGCCGGAGCCAAGGCTGAAAGTGTAACCCTGTGACGACCACTGCGTAGCCAAGTCGTCAACCCAAGAAGTGTCTGCGTGTCCAGTGAGGACAACTGGACCCCGTCCTCCAAGCACGAGCCCCATGCCCGACGTACTGCACAAGTAGCGCAACACCCTCTTAGCAGCCTCCTAGTGCTTTGGTCGATGTCTCTCGGACACAAGGTAGCGTGCCAGGATGCTAAGAGGGTAGGCAAGGTCAGGTTGAGTGCAGGTCATCAGGTACATGAGGCAGCCCACAAGCTATGGATACGGGCCACTCGACTCTACGGACTCGTCCGAAGGTGGAGCTGAGAGCGAGTGACCGGTAGGCAGAGGAGTGGACTGTGGCAAGGAGTACTGGAAGCCGAAGCTCTGAAGGACCTAGTGCACCATGTGTGACTGAGTCAAGGTGATGGTGTGCCGTGCTCTGTCCTGGGTGATCTACAAGCCAAGATAGCTGCGTAGCTCACCCAGGTCAGTGCAGGTGAGTCTCTTCTGCAGCTCCGACTTCACAAGGGGCCAGTGCCTCAGTGCCAACAGTGGCAAAGACCAAGTCGTCGATGTACACGAGGACGTAGAACGGCGGCAGCGAAGTGTCGGTGCGCAGAAACAGCGACAGGTCAGCAGTAGAAGGAGCAAACCCAAGAGCCGCAAGCGTCGTCCTCAGTGTGTCGTGCCACTCGCGAGGCGCCTGGCGGAGACCGTAGACTGGCCGCCGGAGGCTCCACTGAGTACCTGCAGGAAACGACCCAGTGAAGCCAAGTGGGCAGCGCAGCCAGATCTCCTCGTGCAGGCTGCCCTGTAAGAAAGTTGTGCTGAAGTCAAGAGAGTGCAGCTCGTAGTCACAGTGAGCGGCGACGTGCAGCAGCACCCGAAGAGTGGTCATCTTCGGGGTAGGGGAGAAGGTCTGGAAGAAGTCAACTCACTGTCGCTGTCTGAAGCCTAGTGCAAAGTAACGAGCCTTGAAGACAGGCCGAGAACCCGGCGGCCGCTTCACCCTGAAAGTCCACATGCCATCGACTATGTTCACCCCTGAAGGGGGAACTGCGTCAACGTAGGTGCCTGTGGACTTCCATGATGCCATCTCTGCGTCCATGGGTGTCTGCCACTGAGAGGAGTAAGGACCTGTAATCGCCTCTGCGTAAGAGCGCGGGGTCGGGATGTCTGGTGCATCCGGGTCTCCCTCAGGTGCAAGCAGCATGGCCACGAGATGAGGTACAGCAGCTGCAAGACACTCAAAGTCCTCCTGCCAGTTCTCAAGGGCGTCCGTGCCAAGAGCACACTCACCCCCGACGGACGGAGGACAGTCAGACTCAGACTCAGCAACAAGACTAGTGGTGTAGTCGAGACGACAGGCGGCAAAGTCAACAAGCTCAGCAACTAGGGCAGACGCAACAGTGGACTCAAACTAAGGGTCAGTGACAACAGTGGCTAGAAGACGAGGGATAGTAGGACTGGCAGCACAAGCTAAGGCAGACGCAGGGTCAGGAACAGCAGGAAGAGAGGACGCAGGAGGAGGCGGCAGGGGAACTCGCAGTGGAACAAAGGAAGGACGAAGTGCCATAATGTGAGTGCCAGGGATAGGAGGAGGACACGGACGAGGAACACAAGGACCAGTGCGAACAGCGCGAACAGGCGATGCAGGACGAGACTCAAGCTCACGACGCTCTGTAAGAGAGTGTGTCTGCTCAGCGTAAGGAGAAGGAGCCGGTAGTGGGGAGTCTGGCTGTAACTGTGGCTGCAATTGGTGAGGCGGTGGACACAGCAAGCTAGGAGTAAGGCCAGTAGAAGACGGGAGACTAAGAACCTGGCAAAGGACCGAGTCAGGTGGCGGCATAGATGACGACGGCGGCGGAACAAAAAACGGGCGCCGCTGCACAGTGCCTCCAGCACCAGGACCGCTAGCTCCAGCACCCCTAGCGCCAGCACCTCCAGCGGAGGGGGACCTTGAGCAAGGAAGAGCGGCAGGGGCGGGAGAGGGGCAGTGCAGTAGGGGAAGAGACGGTAAAAGGGAACCGACTCATCAAACGTGACGTCTTGAGAGGGGAGGACATGGCGCGAGGTGGGGTGGTAAAACTGCCAGCCAGGCGCGTTAGGGGGAAAGCCAAGGAAGACGCAGGGAATAGCGCGGGATAAGAGCTTGTCCGCGGAAGTATCACGGAAAAATTCACGAGAGCCCCAGACCCGGAACACCGACGCATCGCCAACCTTCCCCGTCTAACGCAGTGTAGGCGAGGTCTCCAGCAAGGAGACATGGGGCCAGAGGTTGAGCTGATGCGCAACGTACTAGATCGCAAACATCCACAAAAAATGGGGAGCTGCCACATGGATCATGGAGGTACGAGCCACCTCCATGACTAAGCCAATGCGTCGCTCAGCAACCCCATTTTGTTGCGGGGAGGCCGGAAGCGTGAACGACTGGAGAATGCCCTCCCCACGACAAAAGTCCCGCAAGAGGTCAGAGGAGAACTCACCACCTCTGTCAGAGTGCAGACGCAGGACAGGAAGGTCCTCACGGAACCGCTCACGAAGTTAGAGACGGACTGCGCGGATCCAAGGGATCAAGACATCAGGGACCTCACCCTTGCTGCGCAAGGGGAAGACTGTGGTGTAACACATGTAGTCGTCAACAACCAGCAGGAAGTAGCGCTCGCGGTCCTGTCCAATGACACGGGCTGGGCCCCACACGTCCATGTGGAGAGTCTGCAGGGGAGTAGTCGTCGGGGGAAACGAGGAGGGGTGAGGAGCGGGGCGTTGCCGCCCCTCGACGCAAGGAAGGCAGGGCGGGACAGACGAGGGCGGGAGGGGAGGCAGAGACCTGGGAAGACCAGAAACAAGGAGGCACGAGTGCATGCCATGAAGGCGTGGCAGGGAGGGGTGATAAAGGCGGTGGTGCCACAGGAGAGTCTGGTGCAACAGGAGGCGACACAAGCAGGGGGCTGCTACCGGACCTGACGCGGACAACTGAGTAGACGCAGCTACCTGAGGAGGCTCAGTAGTCAGTGTGTACAGACTCGACCCAGGCCGACGGGTGAGCGTGGTCAGGTGACGGCCCGTACGTGTACACGTGCAGATTGACACACGCTGACCCCCAGGAGTGGTGGTAGTGACCATCGCATCCTGGAGGGCAGCGGTACTCACCAAGTTTGTAGAGAACGAGGGGAGGTGAAGACCTGACAGTGAGCCGGACAGAACCGCCACACACAGGAGAACAGTGGTGGAACGTGCAAGAACTGGGCCCCCTGGGGGGTCAGCCAGTCTAACCGGAACAGGTGCAGGGAGTGGAGTGAGGGTGGTACTGTCGCGAAAGAAACAGCGGGAAGCACCTGCGTCAAGCGTGAAGGTGTGCAAGGCCTCAGCAGGTGCAGTACCAGGGAGAGCAGACTCACTAGCACCTAGAGCAGCAGCCTCTATACCTGGGTCGGCCGGCACACACAGGTAACAGTGACCCTCAGCACTAACAGACAAGGCATGCATGGCAGTAAGGATAGCATCATAGTCAAGAGCAAAGATATCAACTCCAGACCTAAGCAGCTCTAGCCAGCGGGGGTGCTCAGCCTCGTCGCCAAACTCTGCGCGCCAAGTGTCGTCAAGGCGGGAGAAGCAGCGGTGCTGAGTGTGAAGCTTCCCGCATGTCTGACCAGCGCAGTCACCTGTCCGAATGACATACGGGCAGCGAACACTACCCCCAGACGCCCCATGCTGAGCAAACCACTCACGAAGCTGCTGAGGCGTAGGGGTCTTTCTCCGACGGTGCTGCTGCTGCCTCTGGCCACCGCCATAACCTCCCCTCTGAACAGCTCCACCCCGACCGCCACCACTCCCACTGCCGCCACCACAACCACCCCTACCCCCACCGCTGCCACCGCCGCCGCCACCGAAGCCCCCACTCCCGCCACCACTCCCACCGCTGCCACCACCTCCGCCACCTCCACCGCCTCCACTGCCTCCACCACCACCACCCTCGCTGCCACCTCCACCACTCTTGCCTCCCTTGCCCTTGCCGTTTCGGCGCTTCCTACTAGGAGCAGAAGCAGCCCCGACCTCCTCAGTACCAAGGATGTCAACAGCAGCAGCAGAAGCGTAGGAGGGGGCAAGGGGGGAGGGGGAACACCCCTCAAAGAAGGGTGTGCGAGGAGTGCCACGAGCAGCACCTACAGCACCTACACTTCCAGTCAGATGGGGGAGGAGAATATCAGTCACAAACGTTCAAGCAGTACCTAGCAGAACGAGGCATCAAGCGACTCATTTCGCTTCCCTACTCCCATCAACAGCAAGGCGTGGCAGAAAGAATGAACAGGACCCTCCAGAACACCATGCGCAAACTGCTACGCGGCATGCGACTGCCCAACCACCAGTGGCCTAAGGCGATGGACCACGCCGTCATGCTGCACACCTTGCTCTTGTCATCATCGCTCCCGAACAACGAATCACCGCATCTGCTGTGGACAAGAAAACTGGGCAACACAAAAATGTTACGAGTCTTTGGGTGCATGGTACAGTACCGACCGCACACTGCAAGGGCCGGAAGTTTTTCACAACACGCACAGTGGGGACTACATCTGGGCATCGAAAAATACTACAACGCATGGAAGATTTTCGACGTCCACTCGAAGGAAATAGTAGCAGCACGTGATGTCATTTTCTATGAACGACTCTCCCTTCAAACGTACCTGGACAACCTGGCAGCAGATCGAGACCTCACGGGCGGCTTCCGTGGCAACCGAGCCTTCGCCACACCAGCTGACAAAGCTGACTGGGACAAACAAAACGTGGACAGCGCATCCGAGGACCACTTCCATACTGCTCTGTGCCCATCCCAATGGATGACAAAAACCCTCGCGAAAGTGTCAACGCCGAAGTCTACTACGACTTCGCCGACAATGGTTACGTCACACCCCAATCAGTCAACACAAATGTATCATAAAGAATCGGCCCCAACTTCCTACCCGATCCAGAAGCGGGAGATGAATCAGCCTATCCCAGGGACGCAACTCTTCCCCGCTATACACAGAGTGGACTGCAAATACTGGGACTCGTCACCACTGTCCACGGAGCGGCACCACCTAAGGAGCCTACCACTATTCAGCAGGCTCTGGGGGGTGAACACAGGGAAAAATGGCACGAAGCCATGGACAGAGAATTAA
This sequence comes from Closterium sp. Naga37s-1, assembly GCA_947471745.1. NCBI lineage: Eukaryota > Viridiplantae > Streptophyta > Zygnematophyceae > Desmidiales > Closteriaceae > Closterium > Closterium sp. Naga37s-1. Next base: position 556,136 of record CANJKZ010000934.1, on the reverse strand, counting down.
AGGCGCTACAAGAACGCAACACCTGGAAAGTCGTGCCTATCAGAGTAGCATGCAACAAAACCATTCTCACGGGAAAATGGGTTTTCCGCGTGAAAACGAGAGCTGACGGAACGATAGACAAATTCAAGGCACGCTGGGTCGTGCGCGGCTTCGATCAAGAGCACGGACGAGACTTCATCAAAAACTTCGCGCCAGTTAGCCGACACACCTCAATGCGGATTCTCCTCGCGATAGCAGCCATGAAGCAGAAGAAGCTCCGACAAATCGATGTCGCCAACGCCTTTCTGTATGCTCCCGTCGACGCTGAGATTTTTGTCGAACAACCACACGGATCTAACGCAGACCCCAATCAAGTCTGTCAACTGCAAAAATCACTAAACGGCATCAAGCAAGCCCCGAGACTGTGGCAGCAGTATCTTCACGCCCGACTAATCCGCATCGGATTCTGCCAACTACCGCATGACCAAGGAATGTACCGACTCACTAAAGGGACCAACTACATCCTGCTCATCGTCTTCGTAGACGACCTACTTTACATCGGCTCTACCGACGACGTCACGACCTGGTTCGAAGGGGAGCTACAACGAGACCTCACGCTCACCGTCTCGTCTACCGTAACACAGTACCTAGGACTCAACATACAAGACGGGGAATAGCGATCTACCTCAGCGCCACGAAATACGCCGACACCATCGCCGAACGCTTCGGACTAACCCCAAGCGCCATTACCACACCATATCGCTACACCGACGAAAGCCGCAAGGAAGTCTCTGCGCCACTCAAATTTGCCGGCATACGCGACTACCAACGAAAACTAGGCTGCCTCCTCTTCGCAGCCGTCACCTGCCGACCAGACATATCATACTCAGCGGGCCAGCTCGCCACCTACCTCAAGAAGCCCACAGCCACGCACATGGCGGAACTCAATAGCGCTCTACGCTACCTCGTCAGCACCCCGACAGTCAGCCTAACCTACCACAAAACTGGAACCGCGACACCTAAACTAATCGGCTACGTCGACGCCGATCACGCCGGAGACTCTGACAACAGGCGATCTCGCACTGGCTACATCTACCAACTCGAACCTATTGGCCCCATTTCATGGCAGTCGAACAAGCAAGAGCTAATCGCTCTCTCCTCAGCCGAAGCAGAATACATCGCACTCTGCTCAGCCACCAAGGAAGGATTATACCTTCGCGAACTGCTGGAAGAAGCAAAGATGGCTCAGTTTTCCAGCTTCTCCCTCTTCTGCGACAATCAATCCGCAATTCGCATAGCGAACAAGAGCGGGTTCGCGAATCGAACAAAGCACATCGCCCTTCGGTACTTCTTCTTGAAGGACGAGATCGAGAAAGGAACACTCGAGCTATCCTATTGTCCCACGTTCGAGATGGCAGCAGATTACTTGACCAAGAAACTTGGAAAACAAAAGTTCGAGTACTGCATGCTGCTGACTGGACAAGTCCACGTCACCAGCAACAAAGGTGATGACACTCCAGAAGCGAAGGGGAGTGTTGGAAACACATAGTTGGCGCTTCTGAAGTATCGAAGTAATAACACGAACGAAACAGACTACAGTGAAGCAACAAGCGAGTCAACCAAGGAGGTTAACAAAACGTAACAGCTGGAGGTTACGCGAAGGTCAAAGGTCAGCGAACTTTGACTCGACGAAATACAGCGCGACAGCAAGGACAAACAAGTGACTCGGGCAGTTGCCCGAGTCGTTATTGTATCGAACCGCAACAGCAAAACAGTTAGTTGTGTTGGGCTGAGAAAAGCCCTTAGGATCTTTACAGGACTAAGATTGGGTGTTGATGTAGAGTTGTAACAGCGGAAGCCTTTAATGAAGAGTTGATGTGAACCACCTTGTGCTGGTTTGTGAGAACAAGATAAGTTAATTAATATCAAAGAGATACAGGCCTTTTATATGATTACAGGGAATATAAAGAGTTCTATTTTAACTGTTTTGGCTGTTGCGGTTTGATACAGTGCCGACTCGGGTAACTGCTCTGTAACGAGTCAGTTATGTGTCCTTGCTGTCGCACTGTACATTTCGTCAGGTCAAAGGTCGGGGACCTTTGACCTTCGCGTAACCTCCGACGGTTGACTCGCGTGTTTCTTCGCTGTAGTCAGTTCCGTTTTGTGTCGCAGCTTCGATACGACAGAGGCGCTATAAATCACTTGTTTCCAACACTCCCCTTCGCTATTGGAGTGTCGTTGCTGATGACGTGTCCTTGTCCAGTCAGCAGCATGCAATATTCGAACTTCGACTTTCCGAGCTTCTTGGTCAAGTAATCAGCTGCCATCTCGGATGTGGGACAGTAAGACAGCTCGAGTCTCCCCTTCTCGATCTCGTCCTTTACGAAGAAATATCGCAGGGCGATATGTTTCGTCCTGTTCGCGAATCCATTTTTGTTGGCGATGCGAATTGCCGACTGGTTGTCGCAGAACAAGGAGAAGCTGGGTAACTGAGCCAGCTTCGCCTCCTCCAGAAGTTCGCGAAGGTACAGTCCTTCCTTGGTGGCTGAGCAGAGTGCAATATATTCAGCTTCAGCTGAGGAGAGAGCGATTTGTTCCTGCTTGCTCGATTGCCAGGAAATAGGTCCGATAGGTTCAAGGCAATAGACGTAGCCGGTGCGTGAGCGTCTGTTGTCGGGATCGCCGGCGTGATCTGCGTCAACGTAACCGATTAGTTTAGGTACCGTAGTTCCGTTCTTGTGATAAGTTAAACCGACAGTTGCGGTGCTGACAAGATAGTGGAGAGCACGGTCGAGTTCGGCCATATGTTCTCCTTCAGGTCTCTTGAGATAAGTTGCAAGTTGGCTTGCGGAGTACGATAGGTCTGGACGACAAGTAACAGCTGCGAAGAGGAGGCATCCCAGCTTCCTCTGGTAGTTGCGTATGTCGGCGGATTTTAGTGGAGTGGATCCGTCCTTGTTGTTCCCTGCCGTGTAGCGGTATGGTGTAGAGATGGTAGTCGGCATAAGTGAGAAGCGTTTGGCGATGGTGTCAGCGTACTTTGCAGCGTTGAGGTAGATCGCATTTTCTTCTTCCTGAATGTTTAGGCCGAGATATTGCGTGACGGTAGATGATACTGTGAGCGTGAGGTCTTTCTGTAGCTCCTCTTCGAACCAGGTGGTGACGTTGTTGGTCGACCCGATGTAGAGTAGATCGTCTACGTAGACGATTAGTAGGATATAGTCGTCACCTTTCGTGAGCCGGTACATGCCTTGGTCGTGCGGTAGCTGCCGGAATCCGATACGGGTAAGTCGAGCGTGTAGGTACTGCTGCCACAGTCTCGGGGCCTGTTTAATACCGTACAATGACTTCAATAGCTGGCAGACTTGGTTAGGTTCTCCATGGGAACCGTGTGGGAGTTCAACGAAGATTTCGGCGTCAACAGGTGCGTAGAGAAAAGCATTGGCGACGTCGATTTGCCGCAGTTTCTTTTTCTTCATGGCAGCGATCGCGAGAAGAATTCGTAGCGAGGTGTGTCGGCTGACCGGAGCGAATGTCTCGGTGAAGTCACGTCCATGTTCTTGGTCGAAGCCGCGTACGACCCATCGTGCCTTGAACTTGTCAATGGTGCCGTCTGCTTTCGTCTTCACGCGGAAGACCCACTTCCCGGTGAGTATTGTTTTGTTTCTTGCCACGCCGATGGGAACAACTTTCCAGGTGTTGCGCTCCTTCAGTGCTTTCAGTTCCTTGTCCATGGCTTCACGCCATTTTTCCCTATGCTCCCCCCCCAGAGCCTGCTGAACTGTGGCAGGCTCCTTAGGAGTTTCCGTGCCGTGGACCGCGGTGACCAGCCCGAGTATCTGGAGGCCACTCTGTGTGTAGCGGGGGAGAGTTGTGTCCTCGGGATAAGCTGCTTCGTCGCCTGTTTCTGGGTCAGGTATGAAGTTGGGCCCTATGCGTTCTGCTTCGTTGGTGTTGACTTCTACAGGTGTAACGTAACCGGTGTCGGCGAAGTCGAAATAAGTTTCGGCGTTGACGCTTTCGCGAGGATTTTCGTCGTCCATCGGGATAGGCACGGAGCAGTATGGGAGTGGTCCTGCTTCTTCCGAGGCGTTATCCACATTCTGCTCGTCCCAGTCAGCTTCGTCTGCTGCCGAGGCGAAGGCTCGATCACCACGGAAGCCACCTGTGGGATCCCGATCTTCTTCCAGGTTGGCAAGGTATGTCGGAAGGGTGAGTCGTTCGTAGAAAATGACATCACATGCTGCTACTGTTTCTTTGGAGTGGACGTCGAAAATCTTCCACGCGTTGTAATTTCTTTCAATGCCCAGGTGTAGTCCCCACTGTGCGCGTTGGGAAAATCGGCCGGCTCGTGCAGATGGGGGTCGGTACTGTACCATGCAGCCAAAAACTCTTAACAATTTTGTGCTGCCCTGTTTTCCTGTCCACAGCAGGTGCGGTGATGCGTTGTTCGGTAGTGATGACGACGAAAGCAAGTTGTGCAGCATGACAGCGTGGTCCATCGCCTCAGGCTATTGGTGATTGGGCAGTCGCATGCCACGCAGTAATTTGCGCATGGTGTTCTGGAGAGTTCGATTCATCCGTTCAGCCACGCCTTGCTGTTGATGGGCGTAGGGAAGCGAGATGAGCCTCTTGATTCCTCTTTCTGCCAAGAACTGCTTGAACCTCTGTGAGGTGTATTCTCCTCCTCCGTCTGACTGGAAGCTTTTTAGTTTCACGCCTGATTCTCGTTCTGCTACTGGGAGCCAAGCGATGAAGGCTTCGAAGGCCATGTCCTTGCTCGGAAGATTGAGGTGCCAAACGTAACGCGTGGCAGCATCGATGAACGTAATGGTGTAGCTGTATGCTCCTTGTCCAGGTTCGCGATTGTACAGGATGTCGCTGTACACTTTTTCAAGTGGTGCGTAAGTTGGTGCGCTGGGGTTGTGGTGAGAAGTGAAAGGCCGATGTGGTAAGTCAGCTTCGGGGCAGGTAAAACATGTTCCACGCGCTCGTAGAAGTTCGCTTCCGTCGGTTACAAGCAGTGAATCTTTGTCGAGTACGCCTGCTCGGATTGTATTGTTTAACACCGTGTTGCTTGGATGTCCCATTCGTGCGTGCCAGATGTCTTCGCTGGCGCGATGTCCGGGTGAGCGACGATACAGGTCGAGTTGGAGTAAAAGGCGGCGGTGAAGTTGGCGCTTCTGTGAACTTCGCGAGGAGTGGGAGTTAGCTGCTGCGCAGGAGTCGGTGGAGTGTTGTCGATGTGTGGCGATGTCGTCGAAGAGCTCGCGATTGGTATTGTAAGTGTTGTTGGTGTTGCCGATGTTGTCTCTGCTGCTGTTGATGTTGTTACTTCTTCTCGGATTGTCGCTAATGCTCGTGTTCTTTCTGCTTCAAGTATGGTATGTGAATACCAGAACCCTCCGGGGCTTAAGTCAGGGTCAAGGTCCGGTGGGTGCGTCCAGGGGGCGAAGTTGACAATGGCGTCGCTATCGGCCGTTCCTAGATCTGGTACGAAGTCGAGGACAAAGACGTTATTCTTCAATACTGCTCTACCGATGTAGAGTCCTCCTCGACCGTGGAAGAGCTTGAACTCCTGTGTGGTGCTGTCTGCTTCAAGATGGATCCCCTTCGCCATTAGTTGGCTGACGCTTAGTAAGTTGTAGCCAAGTCCCTCTGCTATTAAAACCTTTGACATTTGCAGTATGACGTTTGTCTCTCGTGACTGAAGTTGCACTACGCCTTGTCGTCGTGTGCGCAGATTCTGATTGTTGGCGACGGTGATGACGACCTCGCGTTGAAGTTGGTGTTCACGTTGAACAAAGCGTCCTGAGGAGCACATATGCTGTCCGCAGCAGCTGTCCAAGAACCACGTATCTTTTCCGGACGGCTCGCTTTGAGCGATGGCTGCATACGTCGGATTTGGTTGAAGTGACTCGCGGCGAGGCGTGCTGTTGTCGAGTTGCTCTTCAGGTGAGTAATGTGGTGGTGACTTTGTGATGCAGGAGTCGGTCAGTCGTGTCATGCAACTGATGATGTTTCTTGTTCCTTACGCAGGTTGTCCCGTCGATGCCGTTGAGGCTTGTACTTGAGAAGTCGGGTTCGCTTGCGTTGAGGCGACTTGACTGCTTGAAGGGCGAAGCGACCGGTTTGGGCATTGTGTACGGGGGTGACCTGACGTCTTGCAAAGGTGACAGAACGGAGGTACTGATTTCGGTTGATGCCGGTTGTTGTTGTTGTAGCGTCGTTGAGTGTGGAATACAAATTCGGGCACTGATGCCTTCTTCTTGTGTCGTTCTTCTTGCAGGTCCATATCTTGCTGCTCAGCGTGGATCTCGGCACAGAGTGCTGCTTCTGATATTTTTCCGTGGGCTCGGAGTATGGCGCGGGTGGGGCGCCACTGAGGACCGAGGCCGCCGATGATGACTGTGACGAAGGCGTCTTCTGAAATCGACCCTCCACATCGAATGAGTTTGTCGCGCAGTTCGCGACAACGGCTAATATATGCCATCCCCTTTTCGCCTGGTTTCATTTCGACTGTCGTCAGTTGCGCCATTAACCGACTTTGATTTACGCTGTCTGTTGCTTGATACAGGTTCTTCAGGTGGTTGTACGCGAGCTCTGCAGAGTTGCCGTATCCCCGGTAAGACCGTATATTCTGCTGCTGATTTGGAGTGATGTTTCTTAGTAGTATTGTGTACGCCATCATTGACTGATACGTGTACTGCTGCTTGTCGTATTGTGTGCCGTGTGTTGGATATGGCAGGGACCCGTCGAAGAAGCCAAGGATCTGCGCGCCTTCCATCATTAGCTCGAACTCGAATGGCCAGGTAAAGAAGTCCTTTCCGTCGAAATGCCTTGTCGTTTGTAGTTTTAAAACGTGCGCGAACTGCGACTGAACTTGAAGTGCGTCCAGTGTCTTCTCTTGTCCAGATGCAGGCTGCGGGTGTGGCATAAAGCCGACGGAGCCACGTTGGGGCTCATACGGAGCAAAGGTAGGTTGTTGTTGGTTTCCGCGCGCGTATGATGAACCATCGAGACTCATTGGTGTCGCTCTGTTGTTGTTGCTGTTGTATGATGAGAAGATTTGAACAAGAATGAATGAACTATGAAATGAAGTGAGTACAAATATGAAACCCTAATTGGTTGTACCCCCTATGGAATACCCCACTATAGCCTACACAACAGCATAAGCTATAATGTTCTGACAAACCCCCATAGGCAAAGTGGGGGAGAACAAGGGGTCACAAGACCAGTCAAGCAAAGTAAAGCAAAGCAAGCTCAGGGTGGATCACAAAGTCACCACACAGTCCGAGCACAGGGTCAAGGCCACACGGCCAGTTCACATGCAAGAGTACACACATATATATATAAAGCTAGACAAGCAAGAGCAGATATATATATATGTGAGAGTACAGGCAAGGTCAAGAGGAGAGCAAGTGAGGCAAGACGGGCACAAGACCCAGCTGAGTGCAGAAGCGCTGATGATCACAAGGCGGAAGTGCCTTGGTGAAGACATCAGCAGTGTTGGCCTCAGAGGCCACGTACGCTAGCCGTAACTGACCACGTTGCTGTAGCTCACGAGCAAGGAAGTAGCGGAGAGCAATGTACTTTGTTCTGTGCTCCAGTCGCTGCTCTCGACACAAGGCCAGCATGGCCTTGTTGTCTACGTACAGGACTGGAGGAGAACGAGGCGGCTCTCCAAGGTCGGTCAGCAGGTAGGTGAGCCAGCGAAGCTCCTGTGCAGCCATGGCCCCGGCGTAGATCTCAGCCTCACAACTCGAGCCAAGAACAGAAGACGAGCGAGTAGCCCGCCACGAAACAGAGCCGGAACCAAGGCTGAAGGTGTAACCCTGTGACGACCGCTGCGTAGCCTGGTCGTCAGCCCAAGAAGCGTCCGCGTGCCCAGTGAGGACCACTGGACTCCGCCCTCCAAGCACTAGCCCCATGCCCGACGTACTGCACAAGTAGCGCAACACCCTCTTCGCTGCAGCCATGTGCTCTGGTCTGTGTCTCCCAGGAGCAACATAGCGTGCAAGAATGCTAAGAGGGTATGCAAGGTCAGGTCGTGTGCAGGTCATCAGGTACATGAGGCAGCCAACAAGCTCTGGGTACGGGCCACTCGACTCTACGGACTCATCCGAAGGCAGAGCTGAGAGCGAGTGGCGAGTAGACAGAGGAGTGGCCTGAGGCGAGGAGTACGTGAAGCCGAAGCGCTGAAGGACCTGCTGCACCATGTGTGACTGAGTCAGGGTAATGGTGCGGCGTGCTCTGTCCCGGGTGATCTGCAAGCCAAGGTAGCTGCGCAGTTCACCCAGGTCTGTGCACGTGTGTCTCTTCTGCAGCTCGGACTTCACGTAGGCGAGTCCAGCAGTGTCAGCTGTGGCAAAGACCAAGTCGTCGACGTACACGAGGATGTAGAACGGCGGCAGAGAGGTGTCGGTGCGTAGAAACAGCGACGGGTCGGCAGTAGAAGGAGCAAACCCAAGAGCCGCAAGTGTAGTCCTCAGTGTGTCGTGCCACTCACGTGGCGCCTGGCGGAGACCGTAGACTGGACGCCGGAGACTCCACTGGGTACCAGAAGGGAAAGACCCAGTGAAGCCAGGTGGGCGACGCAGCCAGATCTCCTCGTGCAGGCTGCCCTGCAAGAAAGCTGTGCTGAAGTCAAGAGAGTGCAGCTCGTAGTCACGGTGAGCAGCAACGTGCAGCAGTACCCGAAGAGTTGTCATCTTCGGGGTGGGGGAGAAGGTCTGAAAGTAGTCAACTCCCTGCCGCTGACTGAAGCCACGAGCCACGTAACGCGCCTTGAAGACAGGCGGAGAACCCGGCGGCCGCTTCACCCTGAAGATCCACATGCCACTGACGATGTTCGCCCCAGGAGGGGGGACAGCGTCAACGTAGGTGCCTGTGGACTTCCAGGAAGCCATCTCTGCATCCATAGCTGCCTGCCACTGAGAGGAGTAGGGACCCTCTATCGCCTCCGCGTAAGAGCACGGAGTCGGGATGTCAAGTGCATCCGGGTCTCCCTCAGGGGTAAGCAGTACGGACACGAGATGGGGTGAGGCAGCTGCCAGACACTGGAACTCCTCCTGCCTGTCCTCAAGGACGTCCGTGCCAAGGGCACACTCACCCCCGACGGACGGAGGACAGACAGACTCAGACTCAGCGACAAGACTAGCAGCGTAGTCTAAGCGACAGCGAGCAGCAAAGTCGACGAGCTCAGTAACGAGAGCAGACGCAGCAGTAGACTCGAAAGAAGGGTCAGTGACAACAGTAGCAAGGAGACGCGTGACAGTAGGACTGGCAGCACGAAGAGAGTCCGACTCCGGGTCGGCAAGAGCAGGAAGAGAGGACTCAGGAGGAGAAGGCAAAGGGGCACGCAGAGGAGCAGTGGACGGACGCAGAGACATCCGGTGCGTGCCAGGGACAGGAGGAGGACGCTGACGCGAACCGCGACCACTAGTGCGAGCAGCACGGACAGGCGACGCAGGGCGAGACGCAGGCTCACGACGCTCAGCCAGACCTCCAGTAGGACCAGTGTAGGGAGAAGGAGCAGGCAAAGGGGAGGTAGGCTGCAACTGTAGCTGGGACGAGACAGGCTCTGGACACTCTAAGGGAGGAGGAGGACCAGTAGAAGGTGGAAGACCAAGAACCTGCTGCAGGAGTGGAACGAAGTACGGTCGAGGCCGCGCGGCGACGCTAGAAGCAGCAGGGACAGCACCAGAACCCTCAGTAGGAGCACCCGCTCCAGCAGCACCACCAGTAGCTCCAGAACCTCCAGCAGCACCAGGAGCACCCCCAGTAGGACTGCCAGCGGTAGTCTCAGCGCCAGCACCCTCAGCAGCACCAGCTCCAGTGCACCCAGGACGAGCACCTCCGGGACCCGCGACCGCAGCACCCTCAGCAGCCGAAGGACCTCCAGCACCAGCAGCACGCCTCCAGCGCCGGGCAAACCACTCACGCAGCTCCTGTGGAGAAAGTGGCTCCCGGCGAGACGAAGCACTCGGAGAACCTCCAGGCGGAGCACCTCCAGGCTCAGCACCCCCAGGCGTAGCACCCCTAGGCTCAGCACCCCCAGACGTAGCACCCCTAGGCTCAGCACCCCCAGGCTCAGCACCCCTAGGCTCAGCACCCCCAGGCTCAGCACCCCCAGGCTCAGCACCCCTAGGCTCAGCACCCCCAGGCTCAGCACCCCTAGGCTCAGTACCCCCAGACGTAGCACCCCCAGGCCCAGCACCCCTAGGCTCCGCACCCCCAGGTACAGCACCCCCAGCCTCAGCACCCTCAGCAGCACCAGAGTCACCAGTGACCTCGACAGGCTCGACTGCGTCTACCTGGGACACACCTGAAGGGGCAGGACCCTGAGGGGGGAGGGGGTCTACCTGGGGGGGACCTGGTACCAGGAAGAGTGGGGGTGGGGGGAGGGACGGAGTGCGGTAGGGGAAGAGGCGGTAGTAGGGGACCGACTCGTCAAACGTGACGTCCTGGGAGGACAGAACACGGCGAGAGGTGGGGTGGTAAAACTGCCACCCAGGCGCGTCAGGGGGGAACCCCAGGAAGACGCAAGGAGCAGCACGAGGGGATAGTTTGTCCGCAGACAGGTCGCGGACAAACGCCCGAGATCCCCAGACCCGGAACGCCGACGCATCGCCAACCTTCCCCGTCCACAGCAAGGCTGGGGAGGTCTCCGGCCTGGAGACCCTGGGGTGGAGGTTGATCTGATGCGCCGCGTACCTCACTGCAAACGGCCATAGAAAATGGGGGGCAGCCGCATGCATCATAGACGTACGAGCGACGTCCATGACCATGCCAATGCGGCGCTCAGCAATCCCATTTTGCTGCGGTGAGTCCGGAAGCGTGAAGGTCTGACGGATGCCCCGTGCACGACAGTAGGCACGCAGAAGGCCAGAGGAGAACTCTCCGCCTCTGTCCGAGTGCAGACGCAGAACAGGAAAGTCCGAGCCGAAGCTCTGCCTGAGCTGGAGACGAGCTGCGCGGATCCAGTCGATCAGCACCTCAGTGACATCACCCTTGCTGCGCAAGGGGAAGACTGTGGTGTAACGCGAGTAGTCGTCAACAATGAGCAGGAAGTAGCGCTCGTGACCCTGTCCACGGACGCGGGCTGGGCCCCACACGTCCATGTGAAGTGTCTGCAACGGGGCCTCTGTCGGAGGAAACTGGGAGGAGTGAGGGGCAGCACGCAGGCGCCCCTCGACACAGGGGACACAGGCAGGGCCAGGGCCCTGAGGAAGGGGAGGGAGGGACCGGGGGAGACCGGACACAAGAAGACGGGAGGCCATACCTCTGAGCCGAAGCAGAGAGGGGTGGCCAAGGCGGTGGTGCCAGAGGAGAGTCTCGTGAGACAGGAGACGACACGAACAGGGGGCAGACTCAGGACCAGACCTGGACGCCGCAGCAAACACCTGACCCGACGTAACTACCCTACCAGACTCAGCAACTGGAGGAGACGCAGTGGTCAGAGTGTACAGGCTCGACCCCGGCTGACGGGTGAACGTAGCCAGGTGTCGGCCTGTGCCAGCCTCTGTACAGTGGGTCACTCTCTGACGTGCAGGAGTGAACTGGTGGACCCCCGCATCCTGTAGGTCAGCACCACTCACCAGGTTCGTAGAGAACGAGGGGAGGTAGAGACCAGACAGGGTGCCAGAGGGAGCCGCCGGACACGGGAGGACTGTGGAGAAGCGAGACAGGACAGGACCCCCAGAGGGGTCAGCCAGAGACACTGCAACCGGTCGACTCAGCGGTGTGAGTGTGGTGCGGTCCCGAAAGAAGGAGCGAGACGCCCCAAAGTCAAGGGTGAAGGTGAGGGAGGCCGAAGCCGACGCAGTACCTGAGAGCGCAGACTCACCAGTACCTGAGGACGCAGACACACGAGCACCTAGAGCAGCAGCGTCGCAAGCACCTAGGGCAGCAGCCTCACCAGGACCTAGAGCAGCAGTCTCAATGCCCGGATCGGGCGGGAAACACCGGTAACAGTCACCCTCATCACTAATAGACACAGCATACATGGCAGAGAGAATAGCATCAAAGTCAAGATCATAGATGGCAACACCCGCCCTAGACAGCTCGCCCCAGCGAGGGATCTCGGAGGCCTCCGGGAACTGGTGACGCCACGCGTCCGTCAGGCGGCCAAAGCAGCGCTGGGTGGGGTGGGCACCCCCACACTGCTCACCCGCACGGTCGCCAGTGCGCAAAACGTAGGAGCACGGACCTAAACCCCCACCCCGCTGACGCGCAGTGTACCACTCACGAAGCTGCTGAGGGGACAGGGTGTCACGACCACGCTGCTGCTGCTGGCGCGAGCCACCACCGGAGCCACTCCTCTGCGAAGACCCGCGACCAGCACCACCGCCACCCCCGCCGCCTCCGACGCCTCCGCCGCCTCCGCTACTGCCGCCGCCTCCGCCTCCGCCGCCGCCTCCACCTCCGCCACCTCCGCCACCTCCGCTCCCACCGCCACCGCCGCCGCCACCTCCACCTCCTCTGCCGCCACCGACCCCTCCACCCCCACCTCCACTCCCACCGCCACCCCCACTCCCCCAACTGCCGCCACCTCCACCTCCACCGCCCCCGCTCGCTCCTCCAGCGCCCTTGCCCCCCTTGCCCTTGCCAGAGCGGCGTCTCCCGCTAGGGGCAGACGCCGCACCGACCGACTCAAGAACAAGGAGGTCGGCCGCAGCAGCAGAGGCAACAGAGGGCAGAAGGGGGGAGGGGGAACACCCCTCAAAGATGGGGGTGCGCGGGTCACCACGAGAGGCCCCTACAGCGACTATGCTCTTCTCGGCCGCTAGGAGGGACTTCTCGAGGAGGTCAACAGTGAGAGTGGTGGGACAGACAGAGAGAAAGTGGTCCCTGACTACGCGAAGGGAGTCAGGAAGGCGAGTGACTATGTAGTAAAGAGTGATGTACATGGGGGGGGGGTTCCTGGCGTAGAAGTCAGGAGGGAGTGCAGCGCGGTAGCGAGTGTCACTAGTGCGGAGGTGCGTAATGAGGTCAGTGACTGTGGGAAAGGCAGCAAGATCAGGAAAGAGGTACGGTAGCATGAGACGGCTCAGTGCAGCAGTGGCAGGGGAGGAGTAGCGCGCAACTACAGCGTCGTACAAGGTCTGAGCACTCTTGTACTGACTAAAGTGCGCACGCTCGGAGGTAGGGAGGTGGCGACGCACAGCAAGACGTGCAGCAGCGTCGCGCGTGGCCCACTGGGAGCGAGCAGTGGCGTCAGCATCAGCAGCAGGGGCAGTGGAGGTGCCAGAGGTGAGGTCAAAGAGAGAGAGGCCGTCTGCCCTATCGCACTGTAAGAACAGCTGCAGGTCATCTACCCAGACCTCAAAGTCAATGGCCCTACCCTCAGCGTCAAAGGCGAGAACACTAGGGGTAGCCATGACCCTAGACGACTAGCAGCGCAAACAGTAGGGTGAGGACAGTGCAGTGAAAAGGCGCTGTGCTCACCAGACTGGGCAGGTCGGGCGGCCCTGAAGGAGGGCGGCGCGGCGGCTCGGCGGCTCAGCTGCTGGGCGGCCCGGCGGCTCGGCGGCTCCGCTGCTGGGCGGCTCGGCTGCTGGGCGGCTCGGCTGCTGGGCGGCGCGGCCGCTGGGCGGCTCGGCTGCTGGGCAGCTCGGCTGCTGGGCGGCTCGGCGGCTCGGCTGCTGGGCGGCTCGGCTGCTGGGCGGCTCGGCGGCTCGGCTGCTGGGCGGCTCGGCTGTGCTGCTGCAGGGCGGCACGGCTGGGCAGCAGGTGACGGGGCCGCAGGTAAGGGCGGCGGGGCCGCTGGTAAGGGCGGCGTGGCCGCGGGTAGGGTGGCGGGGTCGCAGATAAGGTGGCGGGGCCGCAGTAGAGGGCGGCGGGGCCGCAGGTAAGGGCGGGGCCGCAGGTAAGGTGGCGGGGCCGCAGGTAAGGTGGCGGGGCCGCGAGGAAGGGCGGCGGGGCCGCTAGGTAGGGCGGCGGGGCCGCGCGATGGGGCGGCGGGGCCGCGAGGAAGGGCGGCGGGGCCGCGCGATGGGGCGGCGGGGCCGCGCTATGGGGCGGCGGGGCCGCGCGATGGGGCGGCGGGGCCGCTAGGTAGGGCGGCGGGGCCGCTAGGTAGGGCGGCGGGGCCGCGCGATGGGGCGGCGGGGCCGCGATGGGGCGGCGGGGCCGCTAGGTAGGGCGGCGGGGCCGCGCAATGGGGCGGCGAGGCCGCGAGGTAGGGCGGCGGGGCCGCTAGGAGAGAGGCGGCGGGGCCGCTAGGTAGGGCGGCGGGGCCGCTAGGAGAGAGGCGGCGGGGCCGCGAAGACGGGCGGCGGGGCCGCGGAGACGGGTGGCGGGGCCGCAGTGCAGGGCCGCTAGGGCGGCTCGACGAAGTGAGGGCCCGGAGCGCGACTCGGGCTGAGCGCGCTTCGGGCAGGAAAAAAAAATCGATGTGGTGGGCCCTAAGCACAGTTCCCAAGGGGGAACCTGCTCGATACCATGAGAAGATTTGAACAAGAATTAATGAACTATGAAATGAAGTGAGTACAAATATGAAACCCTAATTGGTTGTACCCCCTATGGAATACCCCACTATAGCCTACACAACAGCATAAGCTATAATGTTCTGACATATGATTGCGCAGGAGCTGCTTGCTGGTGTTGCTCGTAGAAGGACATGAAGGAGAAAAGTTTCTCTATCATATTTGAGTCGAAGCCTGACGCTTGATTTCCAGGGATTTCTGTTGACTATGCAGCTGGTTTTGTGCCTTCTTCTGTCTGTAGACCGGAGACTGGAGGTGGAGTAGGGGTGGTGCCGAGAGATCCGTTGGAGGAGCTCCTCTCCTTTTGCGTAGCCATGACTTGTATTGAAATGTTTTAAAGAGTGATCTTGTCCTGCCTTGCTCTCATACCATGTTGGGCTGAGAAAAGCCCTTAGGATCTTTATAGGACTAAGATTGGGTGTTGATGTAGAGTTGTAACAGCGGAAGCCTTTAATGAAGAGTTGATGTGAACCACCTTGTGCTGGTTTGTGAGAACAAGATAAGTTAATTAATATCAAAGAGATACAGGCCTTTTATATGATTACAGGGAATATAAAGAGTTCTATTTTAACTGTTTTGGCTGTTGCGATTTGATACAGTGCCGACTCGGGTAACTGCTCTGTAACGAGTCAGTTATGTGTCCTTGCTGTCGCACTGTACATTTCGTCAGGTCAAAGGTCGGGGACATTTAACCTTCGCGTAACCTCCGACGGTTTACTCACGTGTTTCTTCGCTGTAGTCGGTTCCGTTTTGTGTCGCAGCTTCGATACGACAGAGGCGCTATAAATCACTTGTTTCCAACAAGTTGCACCTCTTCATATTTCCTGTAATCATATATATATCCTTGTATCTCTTTGCATCAATCAATTCATCTTGCTCTCACATACTAGCGCAAGGTGGTTCAACAATATTACTATACGCTTCCGCAATTACAACATCTCTAACCAAAGTCTTAGCCTTGAAAAGACCCTAAGGGCTTTTCTCAACCCAACAAACATGGTATCAGAGCGAAGGTCTCGGGTTCGAATCCCAGTGTGTGCACTTCGGGCATCCCAATGCGGGGGGGGGGGGGGGGGGGGGGGGGGGTATCAGAGGTCCACGGGTGATCCCCGATTGATCTTAGGGAACGGTTACAGGCTCGTTGTCCTGTGGGGTTATGGGCGCACTGACCTGCTACTTAACAAACTATTTTATCCCAATGCGGTTACTGGTCGGTCAAGAGTCACGACCGTTGACTGTCTTCGACTGTTGACCTTCGGGTGACTCTCGATCTTCCGCATGCTCTATATGAGCTATTGCGGTACTGGTACAGACGCGTTGCTTCGTTATGAAGTGACGCGTGAGTGGAGATCCTTTGGGAATGCTAGTATAACCTTTCGGTTATTCCAACACATGAGTGCTAAGGGAATGAGCATTTCTCTGGCCTTTTAGAGCTCTGGCTTGTCCCCGAACTTCGCAGACTCCCATTTGCACAACATCTGCTGACAATGAAATGTGGTTCATGCAATTTTTGTCTGTTTTACAAAACGCATGTACTCAAGGGGGTTTTAACGAAGATGGTTTAAGGGTTAAAAGCTCATCTCATATTTGGGGTATAAAACACTGATTCATAGAACATGATGTTAACCAAAAACGTGTAATTTTAAGGAACAGCACCTGCTCCTGGGTGCAGCAGACTGCCTCAGGCTTAATTGCCATCCCCTGAGCCTCTCCATTCCACACAATTCCAGAATCTTGTAAAAATACCATTCAATGACCAGACGGTGCAGTAGACTTCTTTTTCTTCTTTATTGAATCCGGAGACTTCAACCTTGCCAGATCAGTTGACTTTGCTGGCAATTTCCCTTCCACCGCCTCCTGTGCCACACCAGGCTTCACACTGCTTCCACCTGTCTCCTTCGAATCACTCCCACCACCACCCTTTCCACCCGAGCTAGGCGTCCCTTGAACCCCCTGGGTCCGGCCCTTCGATTTCTTCTTCCTTGCACTCTGTTCGCTCACGACGCCATTTTCCATTGTGTCAGGGATCACAACTGATCCTGGAAAGCTACCCTCCTCTACGCCGTCCTGCCGCTGACTCGTTTCTTGTCTGACCCCGTCGACATCCCCGCTTTCTGTAGCATCCCGGGACTTCCTCTTCTTCTTGGGAGTCTTCACTTTCCCAACGCTAGGCTCTTGCTGATCACCACCACCAACATTGCCATCCACTGTCACCGCTTTCTTCTTTTTCTTCTTCTTTCCGCTATCGGTAGTCTCTGCAGACAATGTCGTCTTACTCGCTGGTGTTGCAGCTTCTGTTTTCCGCACCTCTGCTTCTTCTGCTTCGTTAGCACCTTCGTCGCCATCTGCGACGGCGCTGTTGGCTAAACCCTTACCAGCACTGACATCAGGAGAATTATGCGCATCGGCTTCTGGCGCATTGATTGGTGGTCCGGATGGATCGAGAACTGTCAGGATAGTGCTAAGATGCGAATAAAGATCTGGAGCGTCAGTTTGAAGCTCTGGGACGTACTGAAGAAAACGGCGTAATAATCGCCCGCCATTTGCCGCCGACACGGGAGTGCCGTGAAGCTCCATAAAATATAATTCCGCTAAACGGGAAAGTAGGTCACCGAATGAACCTAGCAAAAAAAAAAGCGCTATCCAGCTGGAGCGAGCGTGGTCTACAGTGCTAGACTACGAACATCCTTCTTTTCTAAAGAGCCGGTTCGGAATGTTTGTCCAAGCAAAGACGTCAACCATGAACGCTGAGGTGAGACAGCGGCCACACGTGCGAGAAGGTATTGGACACGCACATAAGCCAGCCACCCGGCGACATAGCAGTTTGGTCTAGGGCAGGCAACAGCAGTTCAGAAAATGACTTCTGCAAGGATTTGGAAGGGTTCAGGTTTGAAGCTCAAATCGGGAGTTTTGGGTTGAGCAGAGCGATTGGGTTGATCCTCGCTACCGTGTTTCAATATCGTTAGTTACGACAGTTACGACTGCGGGTGTAGTTCCAAGTATAATGTTTCGGCACTCGCAAAAAAAAGACATATATAGCTGGTTACGACATAATGTAGACGCCAAAATTATATTTGTGGTTTTGGTTGAGGTACACCAAGAAAATTGGCACTGCAGATAATGTACAAGTCAGCAAGAGTTTAAACAAAACAAACCCAAGAGATTCAAGTCCACATAATTACTTCAACGACCGGCTAGATTCAACAAATCTCTGAAGTACTCGTGCTCAAGTGCTTCTCGTGCAGTGACACGCTTACTCGGGTCAAGACAAAGCATTTTCTGCATCCGAGCAAGGCATCAACGGGCATGCGCATGTTAGTTCTAAGAAACGTAAAGCACGATGAATGGAGATGTAAAAAAAACCCCAGAAACTTACAGACAAAAGATCAATCCCACTCTTTTCCAAGTTTGGCACAATGGACTGATGATCCTGAGAGGAGGAAAAAAAAAAAACAGAATCATGCATGAGTTGAGAGGCAACAGCACAGAAGAAACTGGGACTATGATGCACCAAACGGGACAATCCAGGTTGTATATCTTCCTTCAGAATAAAACAATCCGATAGTGGAGGTTTTACCTTAGATGTCCATTGAGGAAACGATGTCTTGTAGTCAGGAAGTTGTGAAACTCCTGGCCAATTATCATCATTAGGCGTTCCCAACATTCTGTGAAGTTTGGCCACAGACAAGCAGAACAAGGTAAGAAAGCTTTCTGGTTGAGCCTTCAATCAAGATGTCTTGGGGCTCGTCTCACCTGAATATTTTGAACAGCTCATCAATTTCAGAATCTCCTGGGAATAGGGGGCGCTGATTTATCATCTCCGCAAAAATGCAACCAACAGACCAGATGTCCACAGGCGTTCCGTAGTGATTTGAACCCAGAAGGATTTCTGGGGCCCTATACCACAAGGTCACGACCTGCAATCAGGCAAAGCATAGAACGGACAGAATGTCGTGATTGTGTCAGGCAACCAGGGTCCATCCGTTCATGATCAGTCCCGCCCCTCGCGAATTCGCGGGTGAAGGATCGAACAACATGATTGCGTGAAATGAATTTGTGGTCCCATCTCACCTCGTGCGTGAACGTCCGCACTGGAATCCCAAAGGCCCTGGCAAGGCCGAAATCAGCAAGCTTCAAGGAATTCGTCTGACGGTCGATGAGCAGGTTCTGAGGCTTCAAGTCCCGGTGCAAAACACGGTGAGCGTGGCAGTATGCTACTCCTTGAAGAATCTGGTACATGTAAGACTGCAAACGGCAAACGAGCAGGTCAACATGTTGAGTTCGGTTCACTGACTTTGCCCTGGTAGCATATGGATTGGAATCTACTACTTATGGTGATGACGAGGCTCACCTTGATAATCATCCTGTCCTGCGCAATGTGAGGGCTCGTGTCAAGATGCTTCTTAAGGTCCAGATCAAGGTACTCGAAGACAAGGTACAACCTTCGGTCAGCGTGCACGACGTCTTGAAGCCTGAAGTTAAGATATGGTAGTCAGGTCAGATTCGCTTTAGGTGCGTTCCCCAATGGGAAGAACAACGAATCCAGCGAGGACAATACTAACCTGACAATATTCCCGTGCTGCATCTCCTTCAGCAGTGCAATCTCTCTAATAGCGGTGCTTGGGACACCCTCGTCTTCGGCTTCTAGCCGAATCTTCTTCAGCGCTATCGTCTCATTGGTCAGTCTATCACGTGCTTTGTACACGACACCATACGTCCCTTCTCCGATTTTCTCAACCTTCTCATACTGCAATAAGAAACGAAATCGTTAGACCGTCTCGAATGCGCGCAAACTGACTAGCTCGAGCGACCAACAGCACCACGACCTATATTCACCTGCTCCATGACGGGACACCAACACTCTCAAATCCACTAATGCGGGACGCAGACGGGACCAGCCACACTATCGAAATTTCTGACAGCTCTTGCAATAACCCTCACGATTCTTCCAGTGGGGACGCCGGACCTTGAGAACTCCCGGCTTCTGTATTCTGTGGAGTTTCACAAAGAAGCTTAGTCGAACGATGCTAAACAGATTCAGCTAGCAAGAAGGTGCAGCTGACAGGCATGCCTGTGCTGCTTTCATCAGGCACACATGAATGGAGGGGATTGGCTGTGACGACTTGGCGGGAAACACCATTCGGTCCCCGCTCCCTCCTTTCCAGCCTGGCCGGACGAAAACAGTCCTCGCAGTTGGGGGGAGAACTCGAGGTGGTCATTGCAGCTTTGTCCACTGGCTGGCACTCCACGAAGCGCACTGATTGCAAGCTCCTGACACTCACTAGTGTAACAAATGCCACACCTGAGATAGGCTGAAATGCCTTGTTGTCAGGAAGTCAAGCTAATTACTCTCTGAAGCCCAACTCTAAAAACATTTAACCCATTATCAGTGTTACCACACCATACACTTCACAGCTCAAATTCACCGGCCGTTTTTTTTTTTACCTACTGTACCTCGATATTGCAAGAATTTGTTACTGCTCCCCACTAATGTGTCTGCGTGGTGTTGTGGCGTCCCGAGTTGCCAATGAATAACACATTATTTAGCTATGATACAGTAGTCCTACACGCACAAGACGTCGTCACCTCGTAGCGGCAACTGCAGCAGCTGCTGCAGACCGCGATCGTCGCGTTGCTTGCGCCAGGAAAAGCTCAACTATTTCAGGCTCCAGCCCTCTAACAGCAACCGTCACTCCAGGAGGTGGTTTCTCATTTGGTGGGCTTGGTCGAATTTGCAGGGCTGGGCTTAGTCCCTCCCGTTTTCCCCCTCCCAGGGAAGCGTAGGTGCCAGCAGACGATGCACCAACAGTCACGTGGCCACCCCTTTTGATTCGTTCATAAGCCTCAGTAATCTGCACATTTAAGGTCCATTCAAGAAGATCAGGTGAGCAACAACGCAAAAAAAACAGGGGAGGAAAGCTACATATTTTTAAGCTCAACTCGAGCACAAACTGGTCAGAAGCACGGTTGTACCGTGCATGACACATCCCTCCCCACACATCCTCACCTTCATGAACTGAGCCTCAACAGATGCTTTGTCGTCATGCGCGTTGTGCATGTCCGGGTGATGCCTGGCTGCCAAGGAACGGTACGCCGCCCGGATCTGAGCCATGAGGGAGAGGGACAACAAAAGTTCAGAATATACTATATATATTGAATCTCTAAAAGGTCATGCAAGTTGTGCCTGTCTGGGTGGTGCCTGGCGGCCAAGGAGTGATAAGCTGCCCGGATGTGAGGGAGGGGGGGAGAGAGGGAGAGGGAGAGGGAGAGGGAGAGGGAGAGGGAGAGGGAGAGGGAGAGGGAGAGGGAGAGGGAGAGGGAGACATCATGGTGGTCGGGAAGGACACATCGAAAGGCATGTGACTTTTGAGTCCACTCAAAAGTCGCCTTTGCAACCCCCTCCTGCCATCACAAGCTGATAACATGGTGGTCGAAAAGGACACATCGGAAGGCTTAGGAGGGTATTCAGGGCACAAAGAAAGGGCAAAACCTGAGAGGGAGCACCTGTGAGGGAGTACCTGTGAGGGAGCACCTGTGAGGGAGCACCTGTGAGGGAGCACCTGTGATGGAGCACATATGAGGGCGCACCTGGGAGGGAGCACCTGAGAGGGGCAGGAGTCCCAACCCAACACACCTATATTGTGTTTCAAGACGTCCCAACACACCTGTGGTGGAGCTCCTGAACGGGAGTGCACCTGTGAGGGGAGCACCTATGAGGGAGCACCTGAGAGGGAGCAGCGCTCTTGGCAATGCCGAGGATGGAGTAGGGGCAGGAGTGCTCCTCCGCCCCTTGATTGTCACCCCCCGTTGGCGACGAGGGTGAAGTGCCGAGCATGGCGGTTACCACCTCGTCATAGAATCTCTCGGCGCTCTCATATGAATACTCCAGCCTGGGTGAATTGATTTAGGGTATTGGGTGGTAGAGGGAGGAGTTGAGGAAGAACAGGGGGAAGGGTGGAAGGTGGAGGTTAACTTCTCTTCATAAAAGCTCTCCGCACCGCTCTCTCGTATGCATACTCCAGCCTGGTTGACCAGGTTGTGTCGTGTGTGGGATGCAGTGGGTAACAGGGAAATATGAGGAAGAAAGAACAGGATGAAAGCCTGTAGGTGGTGGTGGTTACCACCTCGTAGTAGAACTCTCCGCACTCTCGTATGCATACTCCAGCCTGGGTGGAAGGTTTTCGGGTTCCAGAGTGGAAGGAGCATGAAGAAGAACACAACGATAGGTGGCAGGTGGCGGATGGCGGGTGGTGGATGGCGGGTGGTGGATGGCGGGTGGTGGATGGCGGATGGTGGATGGCGGATGGTGGATGGCGGGTGGTGGTTACCAGCAGTACTGGTTGAAAAAAGAAAGGAAAGTGAATATTGAGGTGAACTTGAAGCAATCCAAGAAGTAGAGGCTTGTGATGGTGGGGAGACTGGAGAGTGAAGGGAACGGGTGGCAGCTTACAGGTGCCGTGGCACTGAGCTGACAAACGACCCTGCGCTCTCTGCTATCAACCTGCAGCCAGAAAATTGCAACCAGAAAAATCAAACCAGAAAGAAACAAACCAGAAACAAACAAACCAGGAAAACCAAACCACAGCACACGGGAGCAAGGGTTGGAGGCACAGACAGGCGTCAAGGCAGGGAGCAACAAAAAAAGCAGGCAGAGGCAGATATTGTAGTCAGTCAGACTAGAAAATGCGGGAATTTGGGACAGACAGGAGTCAGACAGACAGGCGTCAAGGAGGGAATTGGGGAAGAAACTTGGTAAAGTCAGGCAGAGACAGATTCCAGGCAACCCTACATACACATGTTCTGTGAGAAAAGGGTCACTTTTGCACTAGCAGGTGCAAAGCATGAATTGGGCTTTAACAGGGGGGTCATCAATCTTGCTACACCGAGACCCGCACTGACCAATACACTCATTTCCTCTTCCCCCACACCCCCTTCCCCACCATCCCCCTTCCAAGACCCGCCCTGACCCCAACACCCACCCCTTCTTCCCCCGCACCCCCTTCCCCACCACCCCACCCCTTCCCCCACTCCTCCCCCTCCTCCCGCTTCTCGCGGTACCTCTCTCCAACACCCTCAATGAACCCGAAACCCTAGACGTTTCCTACGAACCTGCACACGTGTGGCAGCACTTTCGGCATGGCCGTCGCTGCTTCCTCGTCTGAAACTAGCACCAGCTCAACTACAGGCAGCCAATCAGAGAGGGCCACGTCAGCAGCAGGCCCCGCTGACGTGGCACCCGATTGGTGCATTCGCCTGACGCAAATGACGTACTCCCGTAGACCGGGGGATTCCGGAAAGGAATCTGCAGAGGAAGATTCTGCATTTTCTGACTGGGAATGGTATTGCTGATGGTAGTCGCATAGGAGCTGGTGGTACTGTTGTTCGCTGCGCCTTAGGAGAGCAGCCGCGTCGACTAATATCGGGGGTGGGGGAACAATGCGGCATTGGGGGACAGTAATAAGAGGAAGAAGGCGAGCGGGCAAAGCGAATGAGAACTCGGTGGCGTTTCACGGTTTGTAACAATGTAACAGAGGAATCGATAGAGACGAACGCCAAATAGGAAAAAACAAAAAGCAGACATTGGCTTTCGGAATCTTGCGCTACAGCGAAATCCAGAGGTGTGAACGTTTTCAGACCGTAGAACGCAACCCACTTTTAGGCGCGGCCGCCGCTTTCACCCCGGCCTTGGTCTTCGCGCCGAAGCCTCCACTCGAAGCCGTCTTCGCCTTTGACCCTTTCCCCGCTGCCGATATGACGATCCGAGGCCGAGGGTTCCATGATCGCTGTTGATGGAATTGCACCCCGTGTTTCTGTGCTCGCGATCCTGGGTTTAATCCAGGCGCGGCTGTGATTTCTGATCGGCTGAAGCCGCAGCAAGGACGGGTGCTAAGCGAAAGCATTTCGACGAAGAGCACACAGCGAGATATAAGGGAAACGCTATCAGCAACACGCTTCGTTGGACGTAAACTCGAAGCATTTAGAAAGCTTGCTTTCTTATACTGATCATTTGGCATCGTTCTCATTGCAACTGGCAAATTACAACATGCACCTCGAGCTAGACAATATAGATGCTAGTACATGACCTGATTCCACCTACCATAGCATTGTACTAGGTATCCTGCATTATGCGTGCGTACTACCAATCATATGACTAACTGTCTGTCCTCCTGTTCCAGCGGCGTCGCAGATGTCCTCGGTGTCGGGGTGGGGGGTGGGAGAGTTGCATGAGCCGTTGGAAAATGAGAGACGTGGGTGGAGGGAAATGAGCTCCAACCCACGTTTTGTAGTTGGAGAAGGGCGTTTAGCGCGCTTCGACGATGCCAAATCTGCGTTACAGGCAGCTGCGCTTTCGAAATACGTAATTTTGAAAAACACTTCGTGTGTTTAAAAATTATCATTTCTGATTAGCAGGACGGAGTGGCAGATCAGATCAGCTCTCTGGTTTTAGCGGGGGACAGGGTTCCATCGAGTTTCAAGAGGTGTTTCATTCTTCTGTTGTCAATATACATGGTAAGAATGTCGACTATGACCCGTGTTTTTAATTGCAGATGCTAATAACGAGTATTCTGTAATCCTTCTGGGCATTGTGGGGTGTACACACGGTCCTCGCCAATTTCAATCCCACCAATTTCACACCCTGAGCAATCCTTTCTGGTCTACCCGAAATCAGGGGTCATTCGGAAAGCTTAGGCTTTAAGTAGGAAAATGTTCGAGACTACCCACACGAGTCAGCAGGAAAACAAAAATCAGGGTCGCAGCGGAAAATCGCGTGAGAGTTTCACGAGATTGACACTAAATAATGTCACGAGTAGCCTTTAGTTCCTGAATGTTTGATATGTAAAGCAAAAAACGGTCAAGGGTGATTTGTGCAAAGTTCCAGGGGACGTGAAATTGGCGAGGACTCGGTGTACTTGCAAGACCGACAATTCTCCCCAAAAAAAACTTCATCCGAGCCCAGCCCCGTCCAAAACACACAAACCGGCAGCTCCGGTTGTCCGAACCTCACTGACGGTTCGCCGTAGGCACCTCCTTCTGATGCCAATTGTCCAACAAACCCGACAAGTTGATCCAATAAACCATTGTGGTTGGATGAAGCTGCTGCTGCTGAGCTGACTGGATGGCAAGCCTGCTATAGTGGTTGCCGCTTGTTCGTCGTTACAAAATTCAGCGAAACCGACAATGCGTGCAGGAGAGGCAATGCGTGCAGAATGATCATCAAGAAAACGTCGTCCTCTTGGTTTCTGGCTCGCCTTGCCTCCCCCCAACCAGCCAACTGTAGTGGCTAGCTCCTCTCGTCTTTGCTCCACTTCACCTGCAGCAAAGGAGGACGAGAGAGTGGGAGAGAGGAGGAATGGGAAGGAGCTTCTTTCGCCGCCCCTCTTTCACTTCACTCAACAAACCTCCTCATCCTACACAACTGCACCGTGAACTGTGCTGTACGGTACAGATGTGTACTCTCCACAGTTCATAGTTTCCAGATTCCATGGTAGACCGAACCAGGGCTCTCTTTTCATTTTAGGGCACTCTTCCAAATCAGGGTTCCCGCCGCCCGCCACCCGGCCAAGCCGAGTGGCAAGCGGCAAAATCAGGGTAGTGGCAGGGTGTTTTTTTGCCACACCTGATTTGTGGCAGGGTGATTTTTCCGAGGACCCTGTTTTCCCCAAGTGTTGTGACTGGCACAGCACGCTCTACAGCTGTGTCTGCGAGTCTCAGCACTTAAGTTTTATTTTAAACAGCAGAGTTGGAGTTCGCCAAATCAGCCCAATGGATCACAGCACCGCTCTACATCTGTCTCTGCGAGCCTCAGTACGTTTTTTCATGACACACATGGTGTTCAGCGGAACGGCCCATGGGACTTTGAGGTGTTTCGTGAGCTGAATCCCAGGAACACGTACGCAAAGTGGCCGGGTGTTTCTTTGAGGAACTCCTCACGTGCAGGGTTAAAACCATGGCGAGCCTGCTTCAGCCGTATAAAATTAAAAGGCACTCGGATTGTGGCCGGGTGAGGTCCTGGGGGGACCCAGTTTTGGAAGGGTCGCACCAAAAAAACACCCTGTTTGGCAGGGCAAATAGGGTAAAACCCCCTGAAAAAGGGAGCCTTGGACCGAACTTCCAAATTGAACAAACCAAACCGTTCCAAACCCTTCCGTTCTCATCCTTGGACGTGTATCGTCGTTTTCTGTGTGGTGTCGAATCGAGATTCGTGAATCCTGCTGTCACAAGTCACAAGTCTGGTCCCGTCGTCTTCATCCAAGACTGACACAAATCCTTCCCATTCCATTCCAAGTCCCTCTCCCAAACCAAACCAAGGACCCGAGCCTCGACTCGACACTCGATGTAGAGCTTGACCAGCACAAGCTGCGACAAGAGGTCGGAGTGGGAGGCTCGAGTGTGGGGAACCTGAGGGGAATCGAAGCACTTCTTGCTGTCGTTTGTACGGTATCTTCCCACCCTCACAACACAAGCAAACCAGCCCTGCTGGCCGCATGCCCTAATGACCGAATCTCATGACCATTTGGATCGCTGTATCCCTCCTCTCCTCCTTCGCTCTCTCCATTCCACCCACACTCGCAAACGCAGACCTCAGCATTTCACGAGCACGATTCAAGTACACATTTCATTTGTATCTGGGCCGAATAGTTTCGGTAACGCTTAGCCTCTCTGCTGGACAATGAGTTACGAACGTCTTCAACTAGTCCCTAGAACTTACGAGTCCTAGGTCTAGTGATCTGGAACATCGCTTGGTACCTCCACTCTGCCAGTTCACTTTGCCCAAATGCGTCAAGGAGCAGAAATTCTGATTCAGCCGCCGCATCAGCATTTCTCACCCTTCGCAGGGCATGGAGAATCCATGGCGATGTATTATCCGTCAATGCCCAACTCGTTCACAACTACCGGCTCTCCTCCCGTTTTTCCCGCCGCCACTCCCGCTAAAGGAGCTCGTACCCGGCCTTTTTCCACCTCATCCATTCAATATTATCCGCAACCTGCGCCCCCGTCTCAGACAAGCGATTCGGAATATGATGATGTTATCGAAGGGGAGATAGTAAACGACGATTGCGACGACGAGACGCCGTATTTTTCGCAGGACTTCGCACAGCCTATCGCACCGTCGTTCCAACGCCGTTCGTCCGATCCGCTATCTAGAGTGGAAGAGCATGGCAGCGACTCGTTCGAAGCCGTGGGTGTTATGTCCTGGAATGGATATGATTCAGTTACCAGCTTTAACTCCGCTATGGAGCAAAGCGGTTCCGTTATAGTGTACGACGACCAGCCGCAGACGCCCGTCCTGGACGGCGAGCCCGTGTACGACTATTGCGACGTCGAGGGCGACGAAGATTATGGTGACGACGGCGACGATTATCATCCCCAGTGCGACGAGGATGACGACGACTACGACGACGACGACGAAGACTGTGTTATGCTCGAAATGGCTGCTTCTGACGTGGAAATCGCAGCAGGGAACCCGGCCGCTCAGGTTGCCGATTTATACGCGTCTTCGCATCATCATCATCATCAAAATCACCCATCAGCCAACTTCGCAGCGAACGCCACGGCAAACGCGAATGCCGCGGCCTTTCCGGGCTCCGCGTCTCTGCCTGCCCATTCCGCTGCGGTTGCGCCCAGAACCCCTCGCCAACTTCAAGGAAACCACGCTCGATCGCGGTCCGTCAGTTTTAACGATCAACGGCAGCAGTCCGTCAATCCTAACGGTCATCAACGGCAAGATTCCGTCAGTTCTAACTGTCATCAGCAGCAGCAGTCCGTCAGCCTCAACGGTCATCAACGACAAAACTCCGTCACTTCTAACCGTCATCGCCGCCAGCTGTCCGTCAATTTCAACGGTCACCAGCGCCAAAATTCCATCAGTTCTAACGGTCATCGGCGCCAGCTGTCGGGATCCGCCCTTTCAACGGGCAGTTTCACCAGCAACGCTACGGTTGGCAGCAATCCACTCAGTGCTCGCAACACTGGGGGTAGCTGCAGCGGAACCGGCGCCAGCGGCCAGCGCAAGCTGCGGAAGGCCGGCACTATGCCAGACGAACAGTCGCACGGACGGGGGAGCCTCGCCGCTTCCGCCGCCGCGGTCGCCGCAACCACCGCTGTCGGAGCCCGTTGGGGGGCCCCTAATTACGGCAGCGCAGGCGGCGGCTCAGCATCGTTTCCCCGCAACACTCGCGGCAAGCGCGTGCTCGTGAAAGCCACTAGCATGCCGCCCGCTGTCGAATCCCGCCGCCCATCCAGTGGCGCTGGCAGCGCCACGAGCGGGGGCTCCGCCAGAACCCCCCGCCTCCCGGCCGGGCGCCCGCAGCAGCGCCTGCAGGTTTTTCCGCCAACCGACGCGCCAGGATATGCAGCAGCGCAGCCTTCCCCCAGAGCGCGGCTGTTGTCCGCAAAGTCCCCGCGCGTCCCGGCGAAATCCCCCCGCGCGCCCTCCGCCGCGCCGCACGGTGTCGCGCAGGTGTCTTTCGCCTCCCCGCATTCTTTCCGAGGAAGCGCAGGGATGGTTGCACCGCCCAACCAGCAGCAGCTGCGCGCACTCGCGCATTCCCGCTCTCTCCCGCCGCAGTCCCCCGCCAGCGCCGCCCGCGCAGCCGCCGCGGTGGCAAATGTTAAGGCTGGCGCATTTCCTAAGAGCCCCTCGGTAGCAATGAGCGGAAGGCCTTCTAGCGGAAGCGGAACGGCGCAAGCGCAGACGCGCACAGGCGCGGGGAGGGATTTCGCCCCGCGAACGCCACGTCAGCTAAGCGTTTCCGGCCAGTCTAACCGCGCCGGCTCTGCGCTTTCAGCTGCGCTCCTCCCCGTGAGTCATGCGCTTCCGATAAGATCACAGTCGAGCTCCCGCTCGTTAAACTCACACTCGCCACAGCAACAGCAACAGCAGCAGCAACGGCCGCAGCTGCGGAAACCGAAGCTGCCGCCTCTCGATATCACAGGAATTCAAGACGAGTCTGTAGAGGAAGATCTGAGCCCGTCTGTGTACCCGCTACAATCAGAACCGTTACAACCGCCGCAGCATAGCAGGCAGCCGAGCCAGGGTCACGACACTAAGCAACCGCTAAAAGGAATACTTAAATCAAGCAAGGTTCAGCCAGACCCAGACGTGGGGGAGCAGCGGGAGGGGGGGGGTGAGCAACGGGACGGGGGATCTGATCGGAAACCAGCAGCAGCGCTAAGGCGGTGCGGAAGTTCGGAAGCGGTTCACGGGATGGGGGGAAACGCGGAAAGAGCTGGGGAGAAAGTGGAAGGCGCTGGGGCAGCGGAGAGAACCGCGGGGAAAAACGGGGAACCGTGTGTGCAATTTGAAGAGAGTTGTGTGGCGCGGAAAGGAAGTGGCAAGGTTGCGGAGGAGAGTAGGCTTCGTGCTGCTGCAGCGAAAGGGCAGGAACGGAAGATAAAAGCGGAGAAGTCTGTGAAGGGGACAGTGGCGAAGGAGAAGGGGAGTGGTGTTACCAGGAAGGTGTCTCGTGAGGGGAAGAGCAAAGAGGAAGCGTCATCACCAGTTATGGCGAAGCAGTGCTTACTGCCTTGGTTGTCTAAGAAGGCATAACTCTAACATTGTTGGCTGAAGCCTAACAAGTCACCTGCTGTGCATAGACTGATCTAAGCCTTGGATCGGTGACAGGTGCTTACTGAGCAAGTCCTTGATTAGCGCGGTTTGGTGGTAGTATTAGTTCTGGCCTTGATTCCACTCCTGTGTAACTCTGTAGACCAGCGTGTCACTTCCTAAGACCTTTGTTCTCCCTGGCTTGTGCTAATTGACTTGCGTCATGTACCTCTGTGTCAACAAATGTTGTCACATGGTATGGCATATTGATACTGAATAATTCCCTTCTGAAGGCTACAATCAATCCTAGAGGAATTACGGTATGGATGATAAGGTAGTCGTCCATCTTTATCAACATTGTGGTGGTTTCTCGTATGTCCCGTCGTCGGCTCTTATCGAATCTGTCAAGGTGTTGCACCAAATGGGGCCCAGTGTTCTACACTATACGACGGTCAAATAAACACTCAAAGTGGTTTGGTGCGGTATTGAGAGATACTGCTGGCCCACACAGTCGGCTTCCTTGGGAGTTCCGTGGTTTCATTCAGATGCTGTCAGTGGAGTCAAACACGTGAGTCGGTGGGTAGCTGCTCGTTACCTAAGGCATCTAATTGCTAAGCTAGAAGATCCGATTACGCACCGCGGTTTCTTTACCGCGTTTCGCGCATCAAAACGGTGGTCGTCTCGTTGTGTTGACTATCAGTGCTACCATTGCTCCTCGCTGGAAAGTTTAGATGACTATTTACTAGCAACACCAACTAGTTTCGAGGCTGGCTGCAAGTCAGATGGTTGTGTAAATGAATATTAATTAGATTTAGCTTATAGTTGTTATGGACTCTATCTTATCAGATAAAATTCGGTGGGATTCTTTGTAGTAATTAGACTAGGGGAGTTTAGCCCAGTCTTACAATCGCAACGTGTCGCAATGGTAGTCCATTTAACTGGCGGTTCGCCGTCGCACGCATCTCCAGGAGACTCTCACTCGAAGCGCAGTAAGGGAATCAACTACCGTGCTCAGATCAATCGGTTCCTCGTGTCCGTGATCGGCGGCGTTGGAAGCGGCGGACCTGCCGGGTCGCGACATCGAAGGGTTCAAGTTGGTCTCGCCCTCGCCGCAATCACGTTCCTGTATGGTCACTCTCGAGCGCCTTAATAAGTCAAATTTTGTGGTCCTGGTGCGTAACGATACAATCTTGAAAGCAGTTGTGATGGAGCCTCGTCGGAGTCAGCCTTTCCAACCTCTCTCCGCACTGCACGTGTCATGTTGCAGTTGGTTCACACTCTTTGTCGCGCACATGGAATCCCCACAATCTCCCCCAACATACTTCCCCCACGTCTTCCCCCCGCCTCTCCCGACCTCACCCTCCTCCGCTCTTGTACCGCAGATGGCTCACACTCCGCTGCTGGCTGCTGCCGTGCCGTTCAGATGCCCTTCCCTCCTTCACATTTCACATCGTTTCCTACCCACCCACACAGATACCCCCTTCCCCTTCCCCTTCCCCCTTTGCCTCCCCCAGTTCTACCTACACACACACCGTGGCTCCCCTATTGCAGATGGCTCACGCTCGGCCGCTGGTTGCTGCCGTTCACCTGTCCGTTTCCCTGTCATTGTCTCCTAGCTACCCATTCATACCTCCTTTCCCCGCACCCCCTCCCTCCCTCCCTCCACCCCTTTTTCTCCTACACACCGTGGCTCCCCTATTGCAGTTGACTGACGCTCGGCCGCTGGTTGCTGCCGTTCACCCGCTCGTTTCTGCTTCATCGATTTATGTCAAACCTTCATGTCTCCTGATCCCATTCCCTCTCCCCACCTCCCTAAACCGTGACTCCCCTATCGCAGATGGCTGGCGCTCGGCCGCTGGTTGCTGCCGTTCACCCGCTCGTTTCTGCTTCACCTTTCACATCGTTTCCCACCCACCCACACACTAACCCCCTTCATCCCCCCTCCCCCCTTGCCTCCACCCCCCCACACCCTCCCCCCTCTGTTTTTCCTGCAAACCGTGGCCTTTCTATCCCAGATGGCTCACGCTCGGTTGCTTGTTGCTGCCGTTCACCTGCCCGGTTCTCTTTCACCATCTCCCAGCCACCTATTTATCCCTCCTTTCCCGTCCCACCCTTTCCCCCCCCACCACACCCGTCCTCTACACCGTGGCCTTTCTATCCCAGATGGCTCACGCTCGGCTGCTTGTTGCTGCCGTTCACCTGCCCGTTCCCCCGAGGAGGCCGCATTCACAAGCGGGTTAAGGTAAATCCCCAGTCCAATCCAATTTCAAGTGATGGACACGAGAGGGTGGGTGGGTCTGTTCTACCCATCCTCTTTCATTCCCTGAAAAGGCATCGAGAATCTGGGTAATAGTAAGTGCTCAGTTTATCCGTTTGAGGCACCTCAAAAGTTGTTTTATCCATCCTCTTTCATTCCCTAAAAAGGCATCCAGATGCTGGGCAATAGTAAGTGTTCAGTTTATCTTTCTCACCGTGCACTGCATAGCATGCACCCGTAGGAACCCTTATTGCCCAGTGCCTCAGTAAATCCCCAGTCCAGGTTTTGGACCGTGCATATTACGCATGTGCGAACATGATTGATGATCAGATCAGGGCCTCTCCTCGCCCCTTCTTTGTTCTCTGTCGCCCCTTCTTCGTTCTCTGTCGCCCCTTCTTCGTTCTCTGTCGTCCCTTCTTCGTTCTCTGTCGCCCCTTCTTCGTTCTCTGTCGCCCCTTCTTCGTTCTCTGTCGCCCCTTCTCCGTTCTCTGTCGCCCCTTCTTCGTTCTCTGTCGCCCCTTCTCCGTTCTCTGTCCCCTAGCCAGCCTGCCAGTTTCAATCGTCAGCTGCCAGACGCCATTACTATGGCACTCTGAGTCGACTCATCAGTCACAGCCTATGTTGCGGAAGACGCGTCTAGCGTCTTAGACGGTTGCGTCTAGACGCAGCGTCTAAGACGCTAGACGCATTTCAGGCCAGATTAGACGCATATTAGACGAAACCCCGGGCAGGCCAAAAAAATTGTACGGGCAGCCTAAAAAATCTTCTATAGGCCATGGGAAGGGGGAGGGGGAATGGGATGAAGACGACCTGGGTATAGCAGACGAATTAGTCTGCTGGGACATTCATCGAGATCTAGAACTTCTAGATCTAGCATTGACGCTCAAAATTTCATATCTCAAATTGGTTGGGTTTTCTAGATTCAGTGCGGTGAAGATCGGTAATGGGAGGCGGAATTGGTTGGTCACGAAATGGTTCACAAATCTGTTGGCTGCGGGGGACGAATTCCAATTTCGACTTAGCTTTCCGTTTCTCAATTTCTCTCACACCTCCTCCGATGCTTCTTCTACAACGTCTTTATTTGGCCGGCTCATTGTAGAGCAGAGGCGTGCAACACTTTAGTCCTAGCTGCTGATACTATTATAAGGCGTGGGGCTAAAAGCTAGGTTTGGGGGATGTTATCAAGGTCGAAATGGATGGGAGGGGTTGAAATTTCGCGCGCGATTTTTTTTTTCGGGCTGACCGAAAAATTTTCCCCCATGCGTCTAGCGTCTAAAGGTGCGTCTTGAGTCTAGCGTCTAGACGCAGCGTCTAGACGCTAGACGCAGGACGGTCCCTGCGTCTTCCGCAACATAGGTCACAGCTTCCCTTTTCCCATCCCTTCTCCCCGCCTTTCGCCCCACTCTCGCCAGCCTGCCAATTTCACATCGGATATTTTCAACCGCCAGCTTCCAGACGCGATTACCACGGCACTCAAGCAGCCGTGGAAGAAACAGGTGAGCAGGACTGATAGGAGTGGTGACGTGGACGAATGCAGGTTGAGTAGGATCGATCAGGTGTGAGTAGGATCGATCAGGTGTGAGTAGGATCGATCAGGTGTGACTAGGATCGATCAGGTGTGAGTAGGATCGATCAGGTGTGACGAGGATCGATCAGGGCCAATCAGTTGACATAGACATGCTGGTTGACGTGGCTAGAGCAGGCGACGCTGGGTGACGTGGCAAGAGCAGGTGACGCTGGGTGACGTGGCAAGAGCAGGTGATTCAGGGTGACATGGCAAACCCAGTTTACTATGAATACAGTTGTTGTCAGAATCTAGACGAGGGAATGATTGCATTGAGAAGGAGCTAGGAGCAGAAGCAGCCCCGACCTCCTCAGTACCAAGGATGTCAACAGCAGCAGCAGAAGCCTAGGAGGGGGCAAGGGGGGAGGGGGCAAGAAGGGTGTGCGAGGAGTGCCACGAGAAGCACCTACAGCGACTATGCTAGTCTCAGCTGCAAGGAAGTGCTTCTCAAGCAGGTCGACAGTGAGGTCAGTGGGGTCAAGTGCGAGAAAGTGGTCCCTGACTGCGCGAAGAGAGTCAGGGAGGCGGGTGACTATGAAGTAGAGAGTTTGGTACAAGTATTAACCCTAAACCCTAAACCCTAAACCATAAACCCTGGTACACGTACTAACCCTAATTGGGTTGTACCCCTTATGGGCTACCCCACTACAGTCTACACAATATAAACATTATAACAGTTTGACTGTTGTTTATTTGTAGAATGACGTTTGAGGAATTTCTGAACCTCATCTTGTAGAATGCGCGTTTGCCTGACAAATACTCACGTAATTCCATCTCAGCAGGCTCGGTTGCCTTCTGCCCGCCGCCCACTGCATGTCTTTTGAGGCGCCTCAAAAGCAGGCTCACTGGCCTTCTGCCCGCCCCCCA
Source organism: Closterium sp. Naga37s-1 (assembly GCA_947471745.1). Lineage (NCBI taxonomy): Eukaryota > Viridiplantae > Streptophyta > Zygnematophyceae > Desmidiales > Closteriaceae > Closterium > Closterium sp. Naga37s-1. Next base: position 522,432 of record CANJKZ010000934.1, on the reverse strand, counting down.
CTGCATGTACGGCAGCCTTTCAAGAGACCAGGGAGCATACATACTCCTTTCCGTCCCTCCCTTCCCTCCCCCCCCCTCCCTCTCCCCTCCCTCTCCCCTCCCTCTCCCCTCCCTCTCCCCTCCCTCTCGCCTCCCTCTCGCCTCCCTCACCCCTTCCTCTCAACTTCCTCTCCCCTCCCTCTCCCATTCCTCTCCCCTCCCTCTCCCCTTCCTCTCCCCTCCCTCTCCCCTCTCCCCCTCCCAGCCCATCCCAGTGGTGGTGGTTCACCAGCAACCATCGGGCTCAGTGGCCTGCCACCCCTCGCACTTCATGCACCGCAACCTGCGGCACACGAGGCAGCGCAACGCAGTGGTGTATTTCATCGGGCCGGACAGCGACGAGTGTGTGGAGATGGCGAGGGAGCTCGATATCGTTCTCGACCCCGTGATAGGGTATCAAGATGTGGTCGGCTGGTTCTCTGCTAACCTCGGGGATCCTGTGTCCTACCAGGTAGGCTTGTAGGCACGTCAGGCTCAGGAGGTGAGAGGCAGGCTCAATGTACCTCAGGGCCCTGGGTTAAGGAGGTGAGTCACGTGTAAAAAGGGTATTTTTGAGACGTCTCAAAAATTCCATTTTTTACACGTGGCTTCTCTGGAGGTGAGAGGCAGGGTCAATGTACCTCAGGGCCCTGGGTTAAGGAGGTGAGTGTGTGGAGATGGCGAGGGAGCTGGATATCGTTCTGGACCCGGTCATAGGGTATCAAGACGTTGTGGGCAGGTTGTAGAGAGGGTGTTTTTTAGACGTCTGAAAAACACCCTCTCTACACGTGGACCCAGTCATAGGGTATCAAGACGTTGTGGGCTGGTTGTCAGCCAACCTCGGGGATCCTGAGTGCTACCAGGTATGAATGCTATACGCTGTGAGGTATATATGGTGTGAGGTACTTCAGGCCAGGTAGTGAGTGTGTGGAGATGGCGAGGGAGCTGGATATTATGCTTGACCCGGTCATAGGGTATCAAGACGTGGTGGGCTGGTTCTGTGCTAACCTCGGGATTCCCTGTTTCCCTCCACTCCCCACCCCGCCTCCTCCTTCGCAGGTGCGCTGGTTCATCCTCAAGGCCTTCATGGAGCGCCATGCCTTCCCCCGCATCTTCCACCCTAAGGTCCCCGTGTGTGCCCTTCTCACCTCATCTCACCCATGCACTCTACCCCCCTCTCCCCTCATCTCTCCCCCCTCCCATCAGGTGCGCTGGTTCATCCTCAAGGCCTTCATGGAGCGCCATGCCTTCCCCCGCATCTTCTTTCTCGACTCGGACGTCATTCTCTTTGCCAATGTCACTGAGCTCGCCACCATGCTGTTTTCAAGGGTTCACCTGGTTGTTTCCCAGCGCTGGCCCAGGTACGATGTGAGGTCACGGATATAGGTGCTTGGGTATGGATGTACACGTATGGGTGAGGTCATGGGTATAGGTGCGTGGATATGGGGTACCCGTATGGGTGTGGGTACGTGGGTGGGTGCATTTTTCTCCTCGACTCGGACGTCATTCTCTTTGCCAACATCACTAAGCTCGCCACCATGCTCTTTTCAAGAGTCCAGTTGGTCGTCTCCCAGCGCTGGCCTAGGTACAGATATGGGTGTAAGGGCTTAGGCATGGGGAGTATGGAGGTTCGGGTATGGTTTTCTCTTTGCCAACATCACTGAGCTCGCCATCATGCTCTTCTCGAGGGCGCACTTGGTCGTTTCCCAGCGCTGGCCCAGGTACAGGGCGTGCTTATGAGAGTATGGATTACAGGTTTTTGAGACGTCTCAAAAATCTACTTTCTACACCCAGCGCTGGCCCAGGTACGGGGCGTGCTTATGAGAGTATGGATTACAGGCATGGTTGTGGGGGCGTGGCTACGGGAGCATGCCTCTTTGCCAACGTCACTGAGCTCGCCACCATGCTCTTCTCCCTCGTGCATCTTGTGGTGTCGCAGCGCTGGCCCAGGTACGTCACAACATCCTCGTGTGGATGTTGGGGCTGGGAGTTATGGCCTGTATGGTATGGGTGTGGATCTGAGGGTGCCTCTTCGCCAATGTCACTGAGCTCGCCACCATGCTGTTTTCGAGGGTGCACTTGGTGGTGTTCCAGCGCTGGCCCAGGTATGGCCAGGGTGGGGTACAGCGTACGACGTCCTCACGTGCTCTGGATGTCCTCTTTGCCTTCCCATTCCCCTCCTCCCACCATACACTCACTCCATCACTCCCTATCAGTCTCCGTGCTCCGGGTCCCAGCCAGTATGCATCCACGGCAGCAAGTGGGCACGTGTCCCTCTGGATGTACGATGCCCTCTCAGACTTCCCATTCCCCTCCCTCCCTCTCCCTCCCTCCCTCCCTCCCTCCCCCCCCTCCCTCCCCTCCCTCCCTCCCTCCCTCCCCTCCCTCCCTCCCTCCCTCCCTCCCTCCCTCCCTCCCTCCCTCCCTCCCTCCCTCCCTTTCCTCCCTCCACATACACACGCACTCCCTATCAGTCTCCGAGCCCCGGGTCCCAGCCAGTATGCATCCACAGCAGTGAGCGGACACGTGTCCCTCTGGACTTATGACGCGCTCTCAGACTTCCTCGACTTCTTCCAGCTCTTTGTTCAGGTGTGTGCTCAGGTGCTGTTCAGGTGCTGCTCAGCTGTGTGCTCAGGTGCTGTTCAGGTGCTGCTCAGCTGTGTGCTCAGCTGGCACTCCGGTCTGGTGTATGCTTTCCATGCTTAAACTTTCAGGTTATCTGTTCTTCTGCTCCCGTACTGCCCGTGTCAGTATCTTTTTAAAGCCAAGCGCCGTAACTCGCATACTGCTCCCCAGACTGCCCATTCCCAACCCAACGCGTACACTTGTGTGTGAGAACTTGATGCATCTGTCAAGATTTTCAAATATTCTCTAATTATCGTCCATTTTTCTCTCTCTCAATCATTAAAGCTCGCGTCTCATATTTCCAACCGTTTAACACTTGGTTGGGTTTGCCCGACTGTGATTGGGTAACGAAAACGAAATATTTGACGAGTGGGTGAAAAAATCACAGCGAACTACCAAAACAGTCGAGGCCAAAACAAACCAGGGTGGGTTGGTTTGGGTGGAAAACGAGCCAAGGGGGACAGGTTCGGTCCCCCCTTCTGTCAATGTTGAGTTTCAGAGTCTCATATTTTTGGAAGTTGTAAACGCTTGGTGTGCACGGGAAGTGTGCGACAGCCAACTTTCCCAAACCACCCCTTGCTTTGGTGTGCTTTGCGACAAACTTTGCTGTTACCAAATTCCAACCGTTTAACACTTGGTTGGATAGTAGAAATATGAGACGCGAGCTTTAAGGAACTTGAAATGGCCTCCATCTCTTTCGTCTTTACTTCAGGAAGCAACGCTGTACGGCCAGCCTGGTGACGCTCGTCTTGTAGCGGAGCGTGCTTACAACGACATGGTGGTGCTGGGATGGTACACACACCGGGTGTGCTGGATGAAGAACCCGCAGAACCTGCACCCTCAGGTGTGATCGCTATTATCCTGACATTCCTACTTGTGCTCGGGCCCCTACTTACAACGACATGGTAGTGCTGGGATGGTACACGCACCGGGTGTGCTGGATGAAGAACCCTCAGAACCTGCAACCACAGGTGTGGTTGATAATATCCCATCGTGCATAGAGTGTGCTTGCGTCCCTACTTCCCCACCCCACGCGTGCTTACAACGATATGTCGGTGCTGGGATGGTACACGCACAGGGTGTGCTGGATGAAGGACCCGCAGAACTTGCACCCACAGGTATGGTTGATGAACTGTAGTGTTTAAACCCCGAGACTCATACGCGAGGGCTCAAATCCTTGGGCCCTCCAGGTTACAACAACACCTTCCTTCCTCGCTGCGTCCCTTCCTTTCCCTCCTTGCTTCCCTTCCCCTCCCCTCCTTGCTTCCATCCCCACCCCTCCTTCCCTTCCCCTCCCTCCCTTCCCACACCCCCCCCCCTCCCATCAGTGCATCTGTGACAAGGAGAGTGGAGTCACTCCTGAGCCGTCAGTGCACATACGAGGGCAGTTCACACCCAAGTTCCGGGTCCACTCGTTTGCCATGCCTCAATGGTGGCGTGTGCAATGCTGCCCTCCCCTCCTTCTCTTCCTGCCTCCTTCCCTTCTTGATTTTTCCTCCCTCCCTTCCATTTCCTCCCCTCCCATCAGTGCATCTTTGACAAGGAGAGTAGAGTCACTCCCAACCGGTCAGCGCGCATACGGGGGATGTTCACCCCCAAGTTCCTGCCTCCCTTCCCTCCCCTCTGTCCCTTCCCACCACTCCCCTTCCCCATCAGTGCATCTGTGACAAGGAGAGTGGGGTCACTCCTGAGCGGTCAGCGCGCATACGTGGAAAGTTCACACCCAAGTTCCGGGTCGACTCGTTTGCCACGCCGCGCTGGTGCAATGCGACTGACTGGTGGGACGAGGGGTGGTGCGTCTTTGACAACAACTTCTCCATTCAGGTCAGAACAGAGTCACCTCTTTCCAGGCCCTCACCTCCCTTCCGGTTGCAGCCAACCCTCCTTGCCCATTTTCATGAGTTGATTTCCAATCTCCCTTCCCCATTACCCCTTCCACCTTCCCCTTCCCCCTTCCTCCTTACCCCTTCTCGTTCCCCCCATCTCACCACCCCCCTCCTCCCACCATTGCTGCCCCCTCTTGCCCTCCCTCCCTCCCACCTGCAGACACCCACACAGTTCTTCAAGTATCGGCCTCAGGATGGCATGAAATGCCCCTCATCAATGCACTACACTCACTTTGATGACTGGGCCAAGGAGGGCGAGAAGCAGACGTCGCCGGTTCAATTCCTGGGAGTGCACTTTCAGGCGCACAGAAAGGGGTACCTCACAAGGGGGGATGACCCAGCAGCCACATGGGGTTCTAGCCCGGATTGATAATGTGATGTGAATTAGTTATTATTGTTACCTGATTATGTTGCCTGCAAGGTTTTCACACAATGTCTGCTTGCAGTCACATCCATTTGTATATGACATTGCAGCTTTGGACAGTACCCCTGTTTTTATGAATCGTGCATTCCGCTTTTGGAGCGTGAAACGGAGAAGCTCTATCGAGTACAAGCAACTTCAGCTGTAGCAAGCCGGTGCCCCGGTGTCACCTCAGTTTCTCTTCCCTTCAATTCATCTCTCCAGGAGCCTGAATTCCATTCTCGTTTTCACAAGATTTCCTTTTCGACGGCTGGTTCTGCTAGTTTCCTGACGCTAGACCCCGCATCTTCACAGCTAAAAAAATGTCTGGTCTACCCGACGACGTCGCTGCGTCGAGCAGCAGCACTAAACCGGCGAAAGCGCCAGTTCCAGGCGAACTGAGCAGCGCTGGTAACATCAGCATCGCCAACACCGAAGCAGATTCAGACTCCATGACCAAACCGCTCGTCTCTCGCCGGGACGACGACGAAGACGACGACGACAATGTCGATAACGACGAAGAAACCGGCGGATTGACAGGAGCGAAGGCAGGACTACCCGCCATGGCTAAATTCTCCGAGGAAACCGGCGAAAGCGGGGAAAGCGGTCGTTTCGGCGCCGGCGGTCATCTGAATCTGGACGCTTCCGCGTCCGTGTTCAACGCATCTGAGCGTCCCGTCCGCGAACCAATCTGGGCCGGAGCTTTCATAATCTGCGCGGCGGTTTTCGTTCTGCGGGAGTTCTCCTGGTTCATCCGACCGTTACTGTCCCTTAACTCCTTCGCGTCGCGTTTCTTCTCTCTCGAAGCGCTCTCGGCGCTTGCCATCGCCTTGGTGTCAATCTTCCCGACCGTGTTCGTTTTCCTTGTCTGCGTTAGAAGGATGTCCGTTAAGCTCGTCAAGTGGTGCCTCAGAGTTACTGTAGCGTTCTTCGTTATTCACAGCCTCATGGCGCTTCACACGCCGCCTCCGCCGCCGCCGGGATCCCCGGCGGCTCCTGCGGCGCCTGACGCACCCCCACAGTCCGCGATTTCCGGGGTTCCCTTATCCACATCCACGTCAGCAGCCGCGCATGGGGGTATCGGCGGCCAATCAGCGGCGAGCATTTTGGAGTCCGCGGCTCCATTCTCCATGTCGCGCTTCCTGCGTGACACGTCAGCAGACGGGCCTCACATCCACGTCATCACTGCCACGGCTGCCAATCACCTCGCTGCTTATCTCAACAGGCGAAAGCTCCAGGAAGCTGCAGAACCAGCGCCAGCAGAAAATCCGAACCAGCCTGTACCCCCACCTCCTGGACCTGACCCTAGAGCAAACTACGTTCTCAGTCTGGAAATGTTCTTAACAGACTTACTTAACGGATTGGCCGTTCTAGCAGTGCTACTGGTCTGCAGGGATTACCACCCGCTTTCCTCCACTGTGATTGGTCGAGCGTCCCAGGCTGTAATGACCCGTGCCCGGGGCCTCATAGCTGGGGTGGCAATCTTTTCCTTCCTCTGCATCGTCCTGTTTGTACCCGTTATAGCCAGCCTCGTTGAGCTGGTTTTCTCCTGCAGGTTCTTACTCCAGCAGGACCCGTTGTTCGGATCGCCGGATTCACCGTTTCACTCCCAGGAGGAGCGATGTGTCTTATGGAGTGACACTATAGCGGTTCAGCACTGGCTGTCCCCTCTCGCTGTAATCTTCCTCTTTATAGGCATCTGGATGGCGTATCAAATCGGCGTAACTCTCCAGTTCATCGCCGCAGCTACAGTGGCGCAGGTCTACAGTAACAGCGACTCCAACCAATCAGACAACAAAACCAGCAGCAGCAGGGAGGGGAGCTTGCGAGACGAAGCGGGAGGGTGGTTCGATCGAGATGCTCTGGTGGACCGATGGAACGTTGTGGCTCGGGCAGTCAAGCTAGCTTACTCCTCTTCTATGGGTACCATCTGCCTTGTCAGCTTTATCCTGACCCTGGCAACGGTGGTGTCTGTGCTGCTGAATGTTCTCGTGATTTGGCTGTTCGGGATGTCGGCGATTGTCGTGGTGCCACGTGTCGCGATCGCATTCGCTCTCTTCATCTTCACTTATTTCTTCACCTGGTGAGTCCAGCTGCAAGGACTGACTCCTCGTGTGTCCTCTCCTCAAGTCCTCACTTCTTCATGTCCTTGTTCATCCCCACTTTCCTCGTTTTTCTCAGCCCAGTTCCAATCCCATGACCCGCGTGCATACACCCTCCGCTTTCCCCTCCCCCCAACCCCTACATGCGATCGTCCCACGTGATTCTCCTCTCCCGCCACTCCCCGCTCCTTCGTTTCTCAAGTCTTGGGGTGTCTCAAAATTTGCTTCTTTTTTCTCGTCTCCTTCCCTGCACCTTCCTCCGCGTCATCATTCCACCTGCATATCCTGCCACTCCCCCACCCTCCAACCCTATCCCCAGGTTCGTCATGGTGGTGGTGGCGGTATCAGGCCACGCCTCTTCCATTCCATCATCCCACGTGCGTCTCTTCCCACTCCCCCCAACCCCACCCTCCAACCCTCCGGCCCCCCAACCCCCACCCTCCAACCCTCTCCCCCAGGTTCGTGGTGGTGGTGGCGGCCATATCAGGCCACGGCTCGCGCCGCTCGCTCGCTCTCTCTGCTTCTCTGCTCCGCAACCACCTCAAGTCCGCCCTCGCTGTCAACCTCACTGCCAAGTGCATCCTCGGTGTCATCTCCACCGTCGTCACCCTTCTTCTCCTCCTCTTCCTGGTAAGAAGTGTCTGCCTGCATGTGTTTCCCTGTTATCAGCTGTCTCCACCTCAAGTCCGCCCTCGCTGTCAACCTCACAGCCAAGTGCATCCTCGGAGTCTTCTCCACCGTCCCTCTCCCGTCACCCATCCCACCCCATCTAGGCCATCCTCATGCTGCCTCTCTTCGGTCACCTTCTCAAGACCGACACCATCCAAGCCCTCTTTGTGCTCCTCCCCGTCACCCTCGCCGTCGGCATCACAGGCTTCTCTTTCAAGCTCGTATTCGTGCCCGTCGTCCACCGTGTCTCATCTCCTCTGCTTTCCAGTAACCAACCTCCACTGCATCCTCCCTTCCCCCATTTCCTGTCTGCCCTTTCCTCTCTCCATTCCCGCCCCTCTCTCCCTGCTCTTCTCGCTCTCCCTGCTCTTCTCGCTCTCCCTGCTCTTCTCGCTCTCCCTGCTCTTCTCCCTCTTCCTGCTCTTCTCCCTCTCCCACTACAGTTTATCCTCATGCTGCCCCTCTTCGGCCATCTACTCAAGACCGACACCATCCAAGCCCTCTTCGTCTTCCTCCCCGTCGCCCTCGCTGTGGGCATCACAGTCTTCTCCTTCAAGCTCGTCTTTGTGCCCGTCGTCGCCACCATGTTTGTGTGCTTTGCGTGGGATAACCGCATCGAGGTGGATTCTGCTGGGGGTGCCACTGGGGGTGCTGCTGCTCCCTTGGCCACCTCACACACTGAAGAGCTGGTAGCTACAGTGGTGCCCAGGGCAACTGCTTAGGCCTGTGATAGGTTGTGTCTGGTTGGTACTTGCCGCGCTTGCTTGATGCAAGTATTGGCATCCTTGTGCTCACCGTATCACCCTAAATATAGCCTAGTACTGTAATTTGACTTCGTTTTCTTAAAATGAATGTTTTCACACCATCCCATCCCAGCAGGGCCTCAGTTATCAGGATAATTTATCCTGATTCTCCTGAATTCAGGATAGGTGTCGTGTGCTAGTCCTGGAAAAACAGCATAACAGGAATAATTGTCCTGTAATTTCAGTATAACGGTTATTTTGCGTACTGAAAACTCAGGATAAGGCTGTAGGTTCAGCCCTGATGAGTCAGGATAGTGTCGAATCACGCTCTGAGGCGAGATGTACTGTACGAATATTCTCCTGGGTTTTGGGGCTAAAGTATGTACGGGCGAGCACCTCAAACATAGGAGCCAGTAGGAATCGAACAAGAGACCTTTATACGTATGGCTTTATCACTTTACCCGCTACAACACTTCACCTATCGCTGAATGTAGCACTAAATTTAGAGGATACTGTTAAATGTAGCACTGGCATTTCAGGATACCTCACCCTGTGCAGCCCTGACAATTCAGGGCAAATTCTGATTTCCTAAAAACTGCCCTGAGGCCTCGGTGTACCCCCAAACGAATCTGAGGCCCTGCATCCCAGGTGTACACTACACAACACAATCCCTTCCTCAACTTCAGGCATGGGTATGAGACATGGGTGTATAGGCACTGGTAGGAGGGGCAGAGAAGGGAACCCAACCCAACCCAGCCCAGTCCAGCCCAGCCCAACCCAAACCACTGCAGTTGGCCGCATTCTCTACATTTGAAAACAAGTTGGGCTACATTGGAAATACGGTATAGGTTATTACAGAAACTGTTTTTTTTACATTTCCAGAGCACACTACTTGGCGGGTTGCTGAATGGTCGAGGAATCGGGCTTGGGCGTGTCTTTCAGTGAAGCTTCCTTCAGAGCCACTGAAGCTGCTGCAGCCGCTGCATCGTCGGACGCTGTCTTCCTGCTCCCACGCACGCATTGCGGACGAGGAGCGGAGGAGTAAAGGAGGAGGCAGAAATGAGGGGAAAAGGATAAAAAACGAAGAAAAATAGGAAGACGAAGGAGAAATAATAGGAAGGAAGCGCGAGACCGTGACAGGAAGCAGAGGAGGAACGAGGGTCAAGTGTACGCATAAGAAGGAAAGGAGAGCTTACTTCTTGTCGACGACTGCACCCTTGGTGCTCAGAAACGAACGAAAGAGCGCCGAGTTGACGTCGTAAATCATCTTGCGCGGCTAACTGACGGCTGACAGCTGACGGCTGATGAGTTACGACTGCCGACTAATGGGGTGACGCTGTGTGGGTTTAGGTGCAAGCTAGTCGTTCGAACAACACCGCGAATCACGCGAGATTCGGGAAGCGACAGCAAGCTTGAGAATGCCAAAAAATGGTGCTGAAGCGCGATAAGGGGGGAAATAATCTAGCGGAATTCTTGTGGTGCACTGTTAGTGGCTGGATCTTGGTTTGTGTGACCTAATGGGGGCCAAATTCTGGTCATTGTGTAGGGTTCCATGCGGTTCTAGTAGACGAAACCGTGTTACAGAGGTCTAAAGAGCGGTGTCCGGTTGAGAAAGATGGATGGGGTTCCCCTAAAACCCTCGTGGGGTTCGGGATGAAAGACATCGGGTAACACGGGCCGGGAACAACGACGGCCGCTACGATTTTTTCTGCTCTGATGAATTAGAACTGATATTTGTTTCACTTGTGAAACAAAAGCAGTCACCCATCGGCTTACTCTTAACGAGTTGCTTATTATCGCAAATCCTTCCCATCACTTGCAGTCGCACAAATTGCCTTGAGAAAGACGGCTCCGAGCCACAATACTATTCGGAGTAAACCGATCTAGCGTATCCGAACCCGCGGAAACGTATATCAACGCATCCAACCGTATTGAGTGATGTCATGGCACCCTCTTCCAATCCGTGTCTGTGGAGCTCCAGATTCCAGAAGCCTCCAAGTGGGAATCCGCCCTGATAGCAGCAGCAACAAAAAAATCTGACGTTCGGCGATACCGTGCGACGTCGTAGGCGATATTGCACTCTGTGTACTTGGCCGTTTTGGAGTCGACTCGGCGTCGTTTTCGTGTCGACTTTTTAAGCGGCCATCAAATTCGTTTTTTTTTTTGCGAAGTTTGCGACTGTCGCCACTCGACTTACGACTGTCGCTGACTGGTTACCTTCGCAGAAACGGCCCGACAGATTGTGGCCGATTTTTTTGAGTTCCCGATTTTACACGCCCTTATCACTTTGCTCTCCGTGGCTGAGCAAGCAGCGAGGTCTTCACTTCGCGACTCGCGGGTGATCTACAATTCTCCGTTACCAGCTATTGGTTCTTTTCGCACGAAACTTTATCCCTCGAGGGTGATTCATGGCGAGGATGCTAGCTAACAAGCTCTACGCGCCGCACAGGGCGGAGTGGCCCTTGCGATTTAGTAACGGAAAGATTGATTTTGGAAGAATTAGTTATGGGATCAAGAAGAGTCTTTTCAGTGGTAGTGGCAGTCTTGATAGCAGTATCACCATCCGATCGTATCGCCCAGTTATCGCCAGTGCTAACGACACGATTTTTCCCCTCACCTCTGGCATAAGAGGGCGTGAGGAGGCAATTAACCTACCATTTAAATCAAATCTGAATGAGCAGCACAGATCAAAGCATCACGCAGCGTCCGTCCATAGTCGCCACGCGTTAGGAGGGACCCGGTTCGCTCGCAGTCTAGCAACGTCCATAATCCCCGACGCTCCGCCAATTACGGACGGACAGCTGGAACAGCTGCACGATTTCGTGGCTGATAGTCGGCGGTTGCTGGTGCTGACTGGCGCTGGGGTGAGCACGGAGAGCGGCATTCCGGATTATAGAAGGTCAGTCTATAAAGAGAATGTTTTTCAATAGACTGGTGGTGGTGCTAACAGTCGCTGTGATCAGCACGCCAGAAGAGTTCCTGAAACTTCCTTGAAGGCTTTTTTTTGTGATCTTTCGGTTTTTTATTAATTGATTCTGTTTTTTGTTTTCATGGTTTTGCACGACTGCATGGATCTTTGCGTTGTGAAAACGTGCAGCCCAGGCGGAGCATACAGTAAGGGGTACAAGCCAATGATCCACCAGGCAGGTACTTGAGAGGGAGATTCACGTTCTAGAGTTTTCATGCATTTGAAAATACGGCTATTAAGGAAGCATTCAGTAAAGGGTACACGGCAAGATCCACCAAACACTCTGCTTGTTCCATTATTAAGCCTCTTAACCCATTCTCATGTTTTTTAACATGGTGTTGGGAGAGTGATTTGAGGCCCCTCAATTCTCAACTTGTTGCCTCCAACTCCAGGACTTTGTTCGTTCCCTGTCTGCCCGAAGACGCTACTGGGCTCGCAGCTTCATTGGCTGGCGAAGATTTTCAGCTGCCCGGCCGGGCACGGCGCACAGGGCACTGGCGCGGCTGCATGAGAGGGGGAGACTAGCGGGTGGCATTATCACACAGAATGTTGACAGGTGCGATTCAGAAGCTGTAAGGCGTGACTGGGGGGACAGTGAGGGGCACGGCGCACAGGCCACTGGCGCGGCTGCATGACAGAGGGAGAGTGGCAGGTGGCATTATCACTCAGAACGTTGACAGGTGCGTTTCAGACGCTGTTATATATCAAATGCTGCCAGATGTCTCACCGATGCTGCCAGATGTGTCACCGATGCTGCCAGATGTCTCTCCAGTGCTGCCACGTATTACACCACTTGGCCGGAAGCCCAGCCAGAAAGCCCAGCCGGAAATCCCAGCTTTTTAGCTCCTTGGCGCTCCTGCGACCTTCCTTGAAACCACATCCCCTCCCTCTTCCCCCGTCGCTCCTTCCTCTTCCCCGCAACTCCCCATGCACGCGCCCATCCATCCTGGTTCCCCTTAGATTGCACCACATTGCGGGGAGCCCAGCCCTTGAACTCCATGGCACTACGCACGAGGTATGAAGGGAGTTAATTAGCAAATGTAGGCCTCCCTTGTTTCATGCGTCGTGGCAAAGAGATGATTGTGTTAACCCTACATCTTCCAACGCCCATGAGTCGAGAGAGGGGAGGCTCTTGCGTTGGTTGGTTCATGCACTTGGGCTCGCTGCTTGTCTCTCACAGTTCATAAGTGCACTTGTATTGTTATCTATTCATATAGGTGAAGTTGTCTTTCTTGTACATCTCCTGTTCCCATCACACTGCCAGGTGGTTTGCATGGACTGTGGAGATATCTCATGTCGAAGAACCTTCCAGAAAAGGATCAAAGATGCCAACCCAGAGGTACGTGTTTCCCTCTTCTTTCTGGGCCCCTCCCCCTTGTACCTTTAGGAGAGAAAAAACAAATATGAAAAAATCAAAGAACAAAAGGAAAAACACTTGTTTTTTTGTATTTTCTGCGAAATAGCACCATTTATGTAATGAAAATATCTGTCCGTTCGTTTTTGCTTCCCATTGAACCCACATGCTCACACGATCTGCTGCTCCTTTCCTCCCACCTGTGCAGTGGGCAGCAGCGGTGGAGCATTTGGAGGAGGGCAAACCGGCAGGGTTGGACGAGTCGTTCGGCATGAGGAGGCAGCTGCAGCGGAGCGAAGAGACAAGAACTGCTGGTTCTGAAAGTGCCGAGTCTGGGAGCGCTGATTCTGGAATGTCTAAACGGGAGCTGATGGGCATGCGGAGGCGACCGGATGGGGATATAGAGATCAGTGAAGAGGAGTGGGAGAGGCATGGCGAGTTTAATGTGCCAAGCTGTGGTGCATGTGGTGGGGCGCTGAAACCTAATGTGAGTAGGGCGTGGGAGGGGGGATGGGGGTCAGGTGAGTCATTTGGCATGCAGAGGCAGCTGGAGGATGGGGATATAGAGATCAGTTTTGAGGCGCCTCAAAAGTCAGTTTTGAGGCGCCTCAAAAGTCAGTTTTGAGGCGCCTCAAAAGATGGGGATATAGAGATCAGTGAGGAGGAGTGGGAGAGGCACGGGTAGTTTTTTTGTGCCGAGCTGTGGTGCATGTGGTGGTGCGCTGAAACCCAATGTGAGTTGGCTGTGCCTTATCTCTTGATTTATCCATGCTGCAGAATATCTCTCCCGCTGCAGAAAATTGTTCTTTTTTAATGATTTCCCATGCTGCTCAAGCTCTTCTTCTTGTGGTGTTTTTCATGGCCTTGGGCAGGTTGTACTTTTTGGCGACAACCTTCCACCTGCCCGCAATCAAGAAGCTGCCCGGATGATGTCATCTGCCGACTCGCTATTGGTCGTTGGCTCCTCATTGATGGTGCTCTCAGCTTTCAGGATAGCAAGGTGCGGGAAAAGTAGTCGGGAGATAGGATCGTCACATTCTCTCTTCAACCCCACCCTACCTTCCTCCCCCTCCCCACCCCCACCCTCCCCCCACTTGCTCCCCCACTTTTTTTTTTTTCCTCTCTCTCTGTTTCTTCCAATGCAGCTCCATTATCCAACACAGTCACTCATGTTGCAAGTACAAACAGCCACAACGTCTTGCTCATTCTCCCTTACCAACCCTCTTCTCTTTTTACCCCTTTTCAGCCAATGCGTGCATGAAGGCAAGCCGCTCGCACTGCTAGCGGTGGGCCCAAACCGTGCTGATGCCATTGCTGTACCCTCACACCCCACACCAACATACCACCCCCCGTCACCCCACCCAACCCCTCACCCTCCTCTTCCTTTTCCAGCCAATGCGTGCAAGAAGGCAAACCGCTTGCACTGCTAGCTGTGGGCCCAAACCGTGCTGATGGCATTGCTCGGATCAAGATCGAGGCGCGATGTGGGGAGGTGAGATGTGGGGAGGTGAGATGTGGGGAGGTGAGATGTGGGGAGGTGAGATGTGGGGAGGTGAGATGTGGGGAGGTGAGATGTGCGGAGGTGAGATGTGGGGAGGTGAGATGTGCGGAGGTGAGATGTGGGGAGGTGAGATGTGGGGAGGTGAGATGTGGGGAGGTGAGATGTGGGGAGGTGAGATGTGGGGAGGTGAGATGTGCGGAGGTGAGATGTGCGGAGGTGAGATGTGGGGAGGTGAGATGTGCGGAGGTGAGATGTGGGGAGGTGGGGTCACATGATTATCCCTGCTTCGGTTGGGGTAGAAAATCTCTTGTCAAAAGAATGTTCTGATTTATCGCTTCCTTTGCTGTCCTGCCGTTGCGATTGATTGCAGGTGCTATCACGGCTCGTAGCATCAGGGTCACTTGACGTCCCTGCTGCGATTTAATGGTCTGATTCGATGTAATGATCTGATTGATCTGTTTCGACATGATATGACAATTCCTTCCTCTTGGTTCAAGATAATAATTCTGCTGCAATTCGCGTCGCGAGTTCATTGTGCTCTTTGTTGTAAGTGCAGTGGTCGGCGGTATAAGAGCATGTTTGTGCCCATTGTCGTCTCATCAGACATGGTTACAGACGCGGTTACAAACGCAGCTAGAGACATCCATGCTACATCACTCTTGAGACGACACGATCAAAAGCCTCATCGTGACATTCCACTCTGGAGTTACAGTTTTGGATTTAATGTAGCTCGCATCAAGTGATGCCCACCGTCGACAGCAATGCACCGCCTTGTGATGTACGCAGAGGTGTCAGTTGCTGTGTGTGGGGATACACTACATGTGATTCCCTAGAGAGGCATGGCATGGCATGGTACCGACATAAAGTCAGAGCTTGGGATTTAACCTGGCTCGCATGAGATGGTGGCCCCCGTCCACGGCAATGCAGTGCCCTGTGATGTAGGCAGAGGCATCTGAGGCGAGGAGAAGCAGCAGCAGCAGCAGCAGCAGCAGCACAGCAGTATCTGTGCCTAGGAATGCAGCTGCTGCCTTGTAATTTCACAGTTTTGGGTTCAATCTAGCTCGCATGAGATGGTGCCCCCCGTCCACAGCAATGCACTGGCCTGTGATGTATGCAGAGGCGTCAGAGGCGAGGAGGAGGGGCACGGATGTGAGGTCGGGGTGGATGTTACCCCACCTGTGAGGGGGGAGAAGCACAGGGGGAGGGGCGAAAAGTTGAAGCGGAGTAGAGGTTCAGCTAATTAGCCCATCCACAACATTGCACTGTCCTGTGATGTAGGAAGAGGCGCCAGAGGCGAGGAGGAGGAGGAGCTGCGATGTGAGGTCGGGGTGGATGCTCCCCCACCTGTGGGGGGGGGAATAGGGGGAGGGGGGGAGGGGGGGAGCAGAGCACACTTGAATAGCTTATCCACGGCAATGCAATGCCCTGTGATGTATGCAGAAGTGTCTGAGGCGAGGAGGAGGAGGAGGGATGTGAAGTCCAGGTGGATAGAACCCCACCTGTGGAACGGTGGGGGGGAGGGGGGAAGGGGGGGGGGGGGGGGGGGGGGAAGCACAGGGGGAGGGAAGGGGAGAGGAGGGAGAAGAGCCTTTAAGAAGGCACTCGGGGGAGATGCTTCAAGTCTTAGAAAGAGCCTTCAGATACACACTTGGATTCTTACAATACTCCAAGCCCTTAAAGCCCCAGACGCACCTCTGCATTGGGACCACCACCTGTGCATTCCTCTCCATCCATGGCTTGTCTAAGAGCTTCTGAAGAGATGCAGAGAGAGAGAGAGAGAGAGAGAGAGAGAGAGAGAGAGAGAGAGAGAGAGAGAGAGAGAGAGAGAGAGAGAGAGAGAGAGAGAGGGAGAGAGAGAGATCAGTGGCCCTCCAGCGCTCGCAGGCGAATGCCCTGCACACCAAGGCCAGGGCAGGGATCGAGGCGGCGCATCCCCAGATGGCAGCAGACCCATGGCCGCTGCACCTAGGGGACATCCTCCACACGCTGGAGGGGTAGAGGGTCACTCAGGGGGGGGGGGGGGGTCAGAGGGTTGGGTCAATGGGTCAGAGGGTCTAAGGGATTCACGAGTTAAACTGTATGTCTGTACCCCTGCTGAATTAATACAAAGGACCATTTGAGAGAGAGAGAAGGGGGAGAGGGAGGAAAGAGCAGAGTGAGCTTCTGAACACATGACATGAACACATGACATGAACACATGACATGAACACACAAAATAAAAGGAGAAGGAAGAGGAGGAAGAGAGAGGGAGTAGTGGTGAATAGGAAGCGAAACTCAAGCGTCCCACTCCATAAAGGATTCTCCAGGAGCACCTGGATACATGCACACAAATCAAATTTTGGCCTCCCAGTTTTGAGACGTCCCCAAAACTTCTCATTACAAGCGCACACATCAGCTCTTGGCCCTCCACCCGTCAGTACCAATTATCCCCCCTCCACGCTCTCTTTTTCCTTGCCTCGGTGATCTCGGATCGGAATATCCCCGGTGCGATGCAGTTGAAGCGAATGCCATGCTCCCCTAGCTCCACTGCCATGGCCTGTAAGAGACAAAAGGACAGCAAGGCGAGAGAACAGGAAGGCATGAAGAAAAGAGCAAAAGGGAGTGAGCCATCAGACGTCTCGAGCCTCGAATTCCATGCTCCCCCAGCTCCACCGCCATTGCCTGTAAGGGGGATGATGGCAAGAGTGCGAGAATGCAGGGAGAGGAGAGAGAGAAAGAGAGAGTGAGCTTTCAGATGTCTCGAGCCACTTACCTCCCGCCTCCCTACCCCTCCCATTACCCATCCCCCCATCCCCCATCCTCCCCATATCGCCCTTTACCATGCACGCACCACGGTGAGGCGGATAAGACCAGCCTTGGAGGAGGAGTAGGCGGCCCCGCCGGGGAGAATGACCTTTCATTCCCCTTCCATCTCAAAACTGCCACCACCCGATCCCTTCCCCCTACCCCCTCCACCCCACATTTCCCTCCACCCCCCTCTCCCCCCCTACCCCTCGCACGCACCACAGTGAGGAGCATGAGGGCAGCCTTGGAGGAGTAGGCAGCACCGTCGGGGAGAATGGCACCTCAAATACTCGTCACCCTGCCTCCCAACTCCATTTCCCCTCAGCCTTTCCTCCATTCAGCGATTTAACCATTCCCTCCCAACGTACGCACCACGGTGAGGCGCATGAGAGCAGATTTAGAGGAGGAGTAGGCAGCACCGCCGGGGAGAATGGCACCAGGAATACCGGCTGTAGATGCAATGTTGATTACACTCAATAACGCGCGGGTGCTTCCAGTACTACCCCCTTCAGAAGCCCTGTCACTCTTCTCCTCCGATCCTTTGCCGCCCTTTCCCATCTTCCCCCCCTCCCGTCGCGCCCCCTCGCCAGTCCTCCCCTCCGCTCGCGCCCCCCCGCCTGTCCGCCCCAGCACGCGCCGAACCACAGCCTTGGAAACAAGCTAAGCGCCTCGAACGTTGGTGTGGAATGACGTGTCGAACTCTGATTGGCTGATGTCGATCGCGTCCACCTTTTTCCCTGCAATCTTGAACACGTGCAGTCAGGAAGAGTCAGCCAAACCAAGTCAAATCAAGACAAGGCAAGTCACACGTCGTGCAGTCAACGCGGCTCGACCCCCTGTGTTCAAAGCATGTCGATCCGCCCGAAAGTCAAAGTAGAAACGAGAGTCAACAAAGTCAACGAGAGTCAGCGCGGTTCACCTAGGAACCCTGCGTTGTTCACAGCACGTTTATCCGCCCAATATGCAGAGCAGTCAGACAAGGCAGTCAGCTCAAGTCAACGCGAGTCAACGCGGCTCACCTCGGAACCCAGCATTGTTCACCAGCACGTCGATCCGCCCGAACGCGTCCCACGCCGCCTGCACCGCCACATCTACCGCCACCTCGTCCGCCGCGACGTCCATCGCGACAGCCCTCATGCGCCCCGGGGTCTCGTTCCCCACAACGAATCGCGATTCTGGCCGCCCAGGATTTCCCACAGATAATTCCCGAGCCGCCTCGTTTCCCGAGGCGCCCCGCCATTCCCGTCCTCCAGCTTCCACCGGGCTTGATTTATCAGAGCTTCTCTCTTTGCGCGGATAATCCCCCTCTCCGCGCATCCCTTCGCCCTCTCGGCACATCTCTTCCGCCTCCGCGCACAGCTGATCCAGGCGGTCCACGCGCCGAGCTGCGGCGACCACGTGGCATCCACGTGCCACGAGGAAGAGCGCGAGATCGTGGCCGATTCCGGACGAGGCGCCCGTTACAAGAGCTACCTTGCCGCGGACCGATAGCTGATCGAGGCCCCATCGGTGCGTAGCGCTCGCTGACATAGCTTCGACGTCGCGTATATAGCACCAGCAGCGGCGACTCGGATAGTTGATTTGCTCAAGCACTAAACTACAGCTAAACTAATTTGGAGGAAGATTGAAGCCAATCCAGTGATGAGCTTTTCTGGTACTCACAATTCGCGCCTCTGTGGCGAGCAAGCTACGAAATCCTCGTGGAGTATTTTCGTTAGAGTCGTGAACGTCGTAGACATGTCACTGAAGACTGCATTCTGGTGGCAATCACATCGTCGGGCTCCTGGTTGTTTTCGCAAAAGCGTGATCCACGCTTTCGTCAGCAAGTGTTGCACGAGGGATGCAATTTCGTCGATTGCCGAAACCTCCCCACGCCAGCTGTCGCTCGATTTCCAGCTGCCTCTGGTTGGTGCTGTGCTGGATTCGAACGGCGCCACGTCGTTTGTGGTCCAGCTTCACTGTAACGAGCCTTTGCTGTATCAACGACAATAATATGCAGACATGGAAATTATTATAAAACGTACATATATTCTGATTTTTGAAACATCCCCCACAACTCACATGGTGAGAAACTTGTTACGGGCGCATTGTCTCAAGGTAGCTAGGATTGCACTAAGTTTACGAGTAAAAGGTATGAGCGAAGGCATGGGCGAATAATTACAGGCGTAACATGCAAACGGCAACGCGGTGCGTGCGAGCTAGCTTGTGCGACGCTGGCAGCGAGGTTCGGGCTAGTCCCGAAGCGTAGGTGGACTCGGCCAGGCCAGCGATTCATGGTTTGGGAAAATTTAGAGAAGGTTGGCAAAGCCCTGTTAGCAGTAACTGGAGAACAATGGTTGGTCATGTACGCGGTCTTGAAGCACGCGGTAAGTAATGCAGAAAAAAAAAAAGGGAAAGTACGTACCGTAAGCCCCCGGATAGAAGCGCAGGCCTCGGATAAGCGCCGGCGGTTGTAAAAGGGTGATGGGGCTTATATCCGGTCCTCGATTATAAGCGCACCCCTGGACGCTTACGGATTATAAGCGCACCCCTGTATTATGACATATTATAAGCACATTATGACACATTATATTCGACTATTATTATACTATATTTTACAGGCTATTTTCACTACAACATAGTATTTTTCCAATTCTACTACGGCACTAAATCCTACTGATAGTTTACCGCAACATTCACTGACCTTCTCTAGCATCCTATGCATTCTTTTCTTCCTAGCATCCTATGCATCACCATCAACAGTGGCGGAGCCTTCTTGGTCGGCCTCCCCGTCCGACTCTAGCTCCTCTACGTTGTTGCAGTAGAATCCATCTGCTGCAATCTCGTCGTCAAGTTCTACTTCACCCTTGACGGCGTCCCGCTGGTGCTGCATGCAGAGATTGTCATGGGACCAGGGCGTTGCTGATGCCACAGGTGAGAAACGAGCGCCGAATCAACTCCTTGGGCACGGCCTTCCAGGCCTTGGAGATCCACTTGAGCGTCAGCTCTGGAGGTGGCTTGCGGATGTTGCCTGCCACACATGGAAACACTACAACAATCAGAACAGGGTGGAAACAGTCAAGAGCAGACACATCGTACACGTAGGGATTGAGCTCACCTCTTTCGGTCAGGCAGTCGACCCCCTCGCTCTCGAACCACTCCTGGTACAGTTGTCGGACTGCTGCTTTGAATGAGCGGTTCACCGCGACGTCAAGAGGCTGGATCTCAGAGGTGCAGCCAGCTGGTATGACGGCGGGGACGATGTTCAGCTCCCCGAATTTCGCCTTCACAGCATCAGTGAGGTGCCCACGGTAGGAGTCAAGAACCAACATCACCTTCCTGCTGCGTACTCCGAACCTGGGGCTGACATACGGGTTCACCGTCCCGTCGAGCCACGCGAGGACGCCGTCAGCGTCCATCTGTCAGAACATTGTAGCTTATGCTGTTATGTAGGCTATAGTGGGGTATCCCATAGGGGGTACAACCAATTAGGGTTTCATATTTGTACTCACTTCATTTCATAGTTCATTCATTCTCGTTCTCATTTTCACATGGAATCAGAGCAGGTCCCCTCCTAGGGACTGTTCCTTGGGCCCACCGAAGCGCGCCTCGAGTCGCGCCTGCCTTTTTTTTTTTAGCGGCCCGTCGAGTCGCACCTAGCGGCCCGTCGCGCCGCCCTTACGGTCGCGTCGAGCCGCCCTAGCGGCTGCGGCGCGCCGCCCTTTTCCCGGCCCGTCGCCGCCCTTACCCGCGGCTTTGCGCCGCCCTCACCGGCGGCTTCGCGCCGCCCCTACCTGCGGCTTCGCGCCGCCCAGGCCCGTCGCCGCCCTTCCCGCGGCTTCGCGCCGCCTCTACCTGCGGCTTCGAGCCGCCCCGGCCCGTCGCCGCCCTTACCTGCGGCTTCGCGCCGCCTACGGCCCGTCGCCGCCCCTTTCTGCGGCCCCGCCGCCTCTCTCGTTGCGGCCCCGCCGCCCGTCTTCGCGGCCCCGCCGCCATCTCTCGCTGCGGCCCCGCCGCCACTCACTGCGGCCCCGCCACCCGTCTCAGCGGCCCCGCCGCCCGTCTTCGGGGCCCCGCCGCCTCTCTCGCTGCGGCCCCGCCGCCTCTCACTGCGGCCCCGCCGCCCTACTCAGCGGCCCCGCCGCCCGACTTCGCGGCCCCGCCGCTTCTCTCGCTGCGGCCCCGCCGCCTCTCTCGTTGCGGCCCCGCCGCCCTTCACTGCGGCCCCGCCGCTTCTCTGCAGCGGCCCCGCCGCCCGTCTTCGCGGCCCCGCCGCCTCACTACCCAGCGGCCCCGCCGTCCTTCTTCAGCGGCCCCGCCGCCCTACGTCAGCGGCCCAGCCGAGCCGCCCAACAACAGCGCAGCCGAGCCGCCCAGCAGCAGAGCAGCCGAGCCGCCCCGCCGCCGAGCCGCGCTGCAGCCGAGCCGCCCGGCCGCCCACCAGTCGAGCCGCCGTGCAGCCGACCGCCCAGCCGCCGAGCCGCCCAGCTGCCGAGCCGCCCAGCCGCCGAGCCGCCCAGCGGCCGAGCCGCCCTGCAGCCGAGCCGCCCGAGCAGCCCTGTCCGGTGAGCACAGACCCTATGTCACTGCGTGCTCTTCCCCTACTCCTTGCACTGCTGGTCTACTGCTGTCATGGCTACCCCTAGTGTCCTCACTTTTGACGCTGAGGGTCGGGCCATTGACTTTGAGGTCTGGGTAGATGACCTACAGCTGTTCTTACAGTGCGATAGGGCGGACGGCCTCTCTCTCTTTGACCTCACCTCTGGCGCTTCCCCTGCCCCTGCTGCTGATGCTGACGCCACTGTTCGCTCCCAGTGGGCCACGCGCGATGCTGCTGCACGTCTTGCTGTGCGTCGCCACCTCCCTACCTCCGAGCGTGCGCACTTTAGTCAGTACAAGAGTGCTCAGACCTTGTACGCCGCTGTAGTCGCGCGCTACTCCTCCCCTTCCACTGCTGCACTGAGCCGTCTCATGCTGCCGTACCTCTTCCCTGACCTTGCTTCTTTTCCCACCGTTGCTGACCTCATTACGCACCTCCGCACTAGTGACACTCGCTACCGCGCTGCACTTCCTGCTGACTTCTGCACCGCGAACCCCCCCCCCATGTACATCACTCTGTACTTCCTAGTCACTCGCCTCCCTGACTCCCTTCGAGTAGTCAGGGACCACTTTCTCTCAGTCTGTCCCACCACACTCACTGCAGACCTCCTCGAGAAGGCCCTCCTCGCGATAGAAAAGAGCATAGTCGCTGTAGGAGCCTCTCGAGGTGACCCGCGCACCCCCATCTTTGAGGGGTGTTCTCCCTCCCCCCTGCTGCCCTCTGTTGCCTCTGCTGCTTCGGCCGACCTTCTTGGTCTTGAGTCGGTCGGTGCGGCGTCTGCCCCTAGCGGGAGACGCCGCCCTGGCAAGGGCAAGGGGGGCAAGGGAGCTGGAGGAGCGGGCGGTGGAGGTGGAGGTGGAGGCAGTGGGGGGAGTGGGGGTAGCGGTGGAGGTGGAGGTGGGGGTGGGGGGTTCGGTGGCGGCAGTGGAGGCGGAGGCCGCGGCGGCGGTGGCGGTGGTAGCGGAGGTGGCGGAGGAGGCGGCGGTGGAGGAGGCGGTGGAGGCGGC
This sequence comes from Closterium sp. Naga37s-1, assembly GCA_947471745.1. NCBI lineage: Eukaryota > Viridiplantae > Streptophyta > Zygnematophyceae > Desmidiales > Closteriaceae > Closterium > Closterium sp. Naga37s-1. Next base: position 499,796 of record CANJKZ010000934.1, on the reverse strand, counting down.
GGCGGCAGTGGAGGCAGCGGAGGCGGTGGAGGCGGTGGGGGTGGCGGTGGAGCTGGTCGCGGGTCTTTGCAGAGGAGTGGCTCCGGTGGTGGCTCGCGCCAGCAGCAGCAGCGTGGTCGTGCGACCCTGTCCCCTCAGCAGCTCCGTGAGTGGTACACTGCACGCCAGCGGGGTGGGGGTTTTGGTCCGTGTACCTACGTCCTGCGCACCGGCGACCGTGCGGGTGAGCAGTGTGGGGGTGCGCACCCCACTCCGCGCTGCTTTGGCCGCCTGACGGACGCATGGCGTCACCAGTTCCCGGAGGCCTCCGAGATCCCTCGCTGGGACGAGCTGTCTAGGGCGGGGGTTGCCATCTTTGATCTGGACTTTGATGCTATTCTCTCTGCCATGTATGCTGTGTCTATTAGTGATGAGGGTGACTGTTACCGGTGTTTCCAGCCCGATCCGGGCATTGAGACTGTTGCTCTAGGTACTGGTGAGGCTGCTGCCCTAGGTGCTTACGACGCTGCTGCCCCAGGTGCTGGTGTGTCTGCGTCCTCAGGTACTGGTGAGTCTGCTCTCTCAGGTACCGCGTCGGCTTCGGCCTCTCTCACCTTCACTCTTGACTCTGGGGCGTCTCGCTCCTTCTTTCGGGACCGCACCACACTCACGCCGCTTAGTCGGCCGGTTGCGGTGTCTCTGGCTGACCCCTCTGGGGGTCCGGTCCTGTCTCGTTTCTCCACAGTCCTCCCGTGTCTGGCGGCTCCCTCTGGCACCCTGTCTGGTCTCTACCTCCCCTCGTTCTCGACGAACCTGGTGAGTGGTGCTGACCTACAGGATGCGGGTGTCCACCAGTTCACTCCTGCACGTCAGCGAGTGACCCACTGTACAGAGGCTGGCACAGGCCGACACCTGGCTACGTTCACCCGTCAGCCGGGGTCGAGCCTGTACACTCTGACCACTGCGTCTCCTCCAGTTGCTGAGTCTGGTAGGGTAGTTACGTCGGGTCAGGTGTTTGCTGCGGCGTCCAGGTCTGGTCCTGAGTCTGCCCCCTATTCGTGTCGTCTCCTGTCTCACGAGACTCTCCTCTGGCACCACCGCCTTGGCCACCCCTCTCTGCTTCGGCTCAGAGGTATGGCCTCCCGTCTTCTTGTGTCCGGTCTCCCCCGGTCCCTCCCTCCCCTTCCTCAGGGCCCTGGCCCTGCCTGTGTCCCCTGTGTCGAGGGGCGCCAGCGTGCTGCCCCTCACTCAACCCAGTTTCCTTCGACAGAGGCCCCGTTGCAGACACTTCACATGGACGTGTGGGGCCCAGCCCGCGTCCGTGGACAGGGTCACGAGCGCTACTTCCTGCTCGTTGTTGACGACTACTCGCGTTACACCACAGTCTTCCCCTTGCGCAGCAAGGGTGATGTCACTGAGGTGCTGATCGACTGGATCCGCGCAGCTCGTCTCCAGCTCAGGCAGAGCTTCGGCTCGGACTTTCCTGTTCTGCGTCTGCACTCGGACAGAGGCGGAGAGTTCTCCTCTGGCCTTCTGCGTGCCTACTGTCGTGCACGGGGCATCCGTCAGACCTTCACGCTTCCGGACTCACCGCAGCAAAATGGGATTGCTGAGCGCCGCATTGGCATGGTCATGGACGTCGCTCGTACGTCTATGATGCATGCGGCTGCCCCCCATTTTCTGTGGCCGTTTGCGGTGAGGTACGCGGCGCATCAGATCAACCTCCACCCCAGGGTCTCCAGGCCGGAGACCTCCCCAGCCTTGCTGTGGACCGGGAAGGTTGGCGATGCGTCGGCGTTCCGGGTCTGGGGATCTCGGGCGTTTGTCCGCGACCTGTCTGCGGACAAACTATCCCCTCGTGCTGCTCCTTGCGTCTTCCTGGGGTTCCCCCCTGACGCGCCTGGGTGGCAGTTTTACCACCCCACCTCTCGCCGTGTTCTGTCCTCCCAGGACGTCACGTTTGACGAGTCGGTCCCCTACTACCGCCTCTTCCCCTACTGCACTCCGTCCCTCCCCCCACCCCCACTCTTCCTGGTACCAGGTCCCCCCCAGGTAGACCCCCTCCCCCCTCAGGGTCCTGCCCCTTCAGGTGTGTCCCAGGTAGACGCAGTCGAGCCTGTCGAGGTCACTGGTGACTCTGGTGCTGCTGAGGGTGCTGAGGCTGGGGGTGCTGTACCTGGGGGTGCGGAGCCTAGGGGTGCTGGGCCTGGGGGTGCTACGTCTGGGGGTGCTGAGCCTAGGGGTGCTGAGCCTGGGGGTGCTGAGCCTAGGGGTGCTGAGCCTGGGGGTGCTGAGCCTGGGGGTGCTGAGCCTGGGGGTGCTGAGCCTAGGGGTGCTGAGCCTGGGGGTGCTGAGCCTAGGGGTGCTACGTCTGGGGGTGCTGAGCCTAGGGGTGCTACGCCTCGGGGTGCTGAGCCTGGAGGTGCTCCGCCTGGAGGTTCTCCGAGTGCTTCGTCTCGCCGGGAGCCACTTTCGCCACAGGAGCTGCGTGAGTGGTTTGCCCGGCGCTGGAGGCGTGCTGCTGGTGCTGGAGGTCCTTCGGCTGCTGAGGGTGCTGCGGTCGCGGGTCCCGGAGGTGCTCGTCCTGGGTGCACTGGAGCTGGTGCTGCTGAGGGTGTTGGCGCTGAGACTACCGCTGGCAGTCCTACTGGGGGTGCTCCTGGTGCTGCTGGAGGTTCTGGAGCTACTGGTGGTGCTGCTGGAGCGGGTGCTCCTGCTGAGGGTTCTGGTGCTGTCCCTGCTGCTTCTAGCGTCGCCGCGCGGCCTCGACCGTACTTCGTTCCACTCCTGCAGCAGGTTCTTGGTCTTCCACCTTCTACTGGTCCTCCTCCTCCCTTAGAGTGTCCACAGCCTGTCTCGTCCCAGCTACAGTTGCAGCCTACCTCCCCTTTGCCTGCTCCTTCTCCCTACACTGGTCCTACTGGAGGTCTGGCTGAGCGTCGTGAGCCTGCGTCTCGCCCTGCGTCGCCTGTCCGTGCTGCTCGCACTAGTGGTCGCGGTTCGCGTCAGCGTCCTCCTCCTGTCCCTGGCACGCACCGGATGTCTCTGCGTCCGTCCACGGCTCCTCTGCGTGCCCCTTTGCCTTCTCCTCCTGAGTCCTCTCTTCCTGCTCTTGCCGACCCGGAGTCGGACTCTCTTCGTGCTGCCAGTCCTACTGTCACGCGTCTCCTTGCTACTGTTGTCACTGACCCTTCTTTCGAGTCTACTGCTGCGTCTGCTCTCGTTACTGAGCTCGTCGACTTTGCTGCTCGCTGTCGCTTAGACTACGCTGCTAGTCTTGTCGCTGAGTCTGAGTCTGTCTGTCCTCCGTCCGTCGGGGGTGAGTGTGCCCTTGGCACGGACGTCCTTGAGGACAGGCAGGAGGAGTTCCAGTGTCTGGCAGCTGCCTCACCTCATCTCGTGTCCGTACTGCTTACCCCTGAGGGAGACCCGGATGCACTTGACATCCCGACTCCGCGCTCTTACGCGGAGGCGATAGAGGGTCCCTACTCCTCTCAGTGGCAGGCAGCTATGGATGCAGAGATGGCTTCCTGGAAGTCCACAGGCACCTACGTTGACGCTGTCCCCCCTCCTGGGGCGAACATCGTCAGTGGCATGTGGATCTTCAGGGTGAAGCGGCCGCCGGGTTCTCCGCCTGTCTTCAAGGCGCGTTACGTGGCTCGTGGCTTCAGTCAGCGGCAGGGAGTTGACTACTTTCAGACCTTCTCCCCCACCCCGAAGATGACCACTCTTCGGGTACTGCTGCACGTTGCTGCTCACCGTGACTACGAGCTGCACTCTCTTGACTTCAGCACAGCTTTCTTGCAGGGCAGCCTGCACGAGGAGATCTGGCTGCGTCGCCCACCTGGCTTCACTGGGTCTTTCACTCACGGTCTCCGCCAGGCGCCACGTGAGTGGCACGACACACTGAGGACTACGCTTGCGGCTCTTGGGTTTGCTCCTTCTACTGCCGACCCGTCGCTGTTTCTACGCACCGACACCTCTCTGCCGCCGTTCTACATCCTCGTGTACGTCGACGACTTGGTCTTTGCCACAGCTGACACTGCTGGACTCGCCTACGTGAAGTCCGAGCTGCAGAAGAGACACACGTGCACAGACCTGGGTGAACTGCGCAGCTACCTTGGCTTGCAGATCACCCGGGACAGAGCACGCCGCACCATTACCCTGACTCAGTCACACATGGTGCAGCAGGTCCTTCAGCGCTTCGGCTTCACGTACTCCTCGCCTCAGGCCACTCCTCTGTCTACTCGCCACTCGCTCTCAGCTCTGCCTTCGGATGAGTCCGTAGAGTCGAGTGGCCCGTACCCAGAGCTTGTTGGCTGCCTCATGTACCTGATGACCTGCACACGACCTGACCTTGCATACCCTCTTGGCATTCTTGCACGCTATGTTGCTCCTGGGAGACACAGACCAGAGCACATGGCTGCAGCGAAGAGGGTGTTGCGCTACTTGTGCAGTACGTCGGGCATGGGGCTAGTGCTTGGAGGGCGGAGTCCAGTGGTCCTCACTGGGCACGCGGACGCTTCTTGGGCTGACGACCAGGCTACGCAGCGGTCGTCACAGGGTTACACCTTCAGCCTTGGTTCCGGCTCTGTTTCGTGGCGGGCTACTCGCTCGTCTTCTGTTCTTGGCTCGAGTTGTGAGGCTGAGATCTACGCCGGGGCCATGGCTGCACAGGAGCTTCGCTGGCTCACCTACCTGCTGACCGACCTTGGAGAGCCGCCTCGTTCTCCTCCAGTCCTGTACGTAGACAACAAGGCCATGCTGGCCTTGTGTCGAGAGCAGCGACTGGAGCACAGAACAAAGCACATTGCTCTCCGCTACTTCCTTGCTTGTGAGCTACAGCAACGTGGTCAGTTACGGCTAGCGTACGTGGCCTCTGAGGCCAACACTGCTGATGTCTTCACCAAGGCACTTCCGTCTTGTGATCATCAGCGCTTCTGCACTCAGCTGGGTCTTGTGCCCGTCTTGCCTCACTTGCTCTCCTCTTGACCTTGCCTGTACTCTCACATATATATATACCTGCTCTTGCTTGTCTAGCTTTATATATATATGTGTGTACTCTTGCATGTGAACTGGCCGTGTGGCCTTGACCCTGTGCTCGGACTGTGTGGTGACTTTGTGATCCACCCTGAGCTTTCCTTTGCTTTGCTTTGCTTGACTGGTCTTGTGACCCCTTGTTCTCCCCCACTTTGCCTATGGGGGTGTGTCAGAACATTGTAGCTTATGCTGTTATGTAGGCTATAGTGGGGTATCCCATAGGGGGTACAACCAATTAGGGTTTCATATTTGTACTCACTTCATTTCATAGTTCATTCATTCTCGTTCTCATTTTCACACCATCCAACCGTTGGGATGTGCGGCGACCACAACATCTGCACATCCGTACAAGGCGTACAGACAGATTAGCAGACATTAATAAAAATCATCACATGCAAATGACATCGTCACTGCACAATCTGCTCGGCTTACCGGAGGGGAAATTCCCCTTAGGAATTGTCTTGCGCTTAAAGAAGACCCAAGGCTTGAGCTTATCGCCGCTGGTGGTGCAGGCGAGCATCACCGTCACGCGTTCTTTTTGATAGCCGCCGCTGCGGATGGGCACGGAGCAGATCCCCACCTCTTCGACCGTGCGTTCAGCAGGCATCTCGAGCCAGAGTGGCGTTTGATCGGCATTAATAATCCAACGGTTGTCGATGCCGTACTGTCAGCGGGAGTGTCGCACGAACTTCCAGAAGTTCTGCACCTGTGTCTCACACTCTACAAGGGAAGGGTGGGAGAGAAACAAAAGAAGAAAATTAGAATCTCGAAGGTCGTAAGCAGCCATAAACGAGAGCGACAACACAAACACCGACTCACCAGACGACAGCTTCTGGCCGACTCTGGTCTTCGCTCGGGTAGTGAGGTTCCAGCGCCGTCGAAAACGCTCAGTCCACCTCTGAGATCCAGCCCACTTTACCTCAGGATGTAGGATCTTCATCACATCATGTGACCACTTCTGCAATCGACCGACAGACACGGCGAGACACTTTTTCCGGTGGGCAAGAACACGTGAGTACACCTCGATCTCCATGTCGCGGTACCACGACGCGCGACCACGCCCGTGAAGGCGCTTGCGAGCCCCATGCGCACCTTCCAGCTCACCCTTCCGCGACTTCCACTCTGGCAGGGACTTTCGGGAGATACCAGTGTCGTGGGACATTCTCCGCACACTCACAGCTCCGGACTCCAACTTTGCGATCCACTGCAGCTTCTCCTGGGAAGTGTAGGAGTTGCGCTTGTGCGTAGGAGGCGCTGGAGGAGCAGGAGGCGCTGGGCGACTCTGCCACTGAGAGTAATCGCGAGTGTTGCCAACAGCAGGTCGACGGCTAAAGAGGAAGTGAGTGCCTGGAAGGCCCGCCATGGCCCAGGCAGGCCGAGGGAAAACAAGAAAACTGAAGAAAACGATGAGAATGAGCCTCGTTTGAAACCCTCGCCCGAGACCCCTCCAACTTCGCGGCCCGGGTTCCTCTACAGGGAAAGGGGGAAAACTGTCAAGATCCCCCCGCAGATGAGCTGAGGTGGTGAGGTCAATGCCTCGGTGGAGTGGAATCTTGCCGCTTCTGCCAATTGCGTGGTTGTACAGAGTCGTGCCTGGCACGGCATGCGACCCTGATTGGGCAGTCGCACCCTAAACTACGTGTGCGTTAGCATGGGCCAGATTCATGTTTGATGAATCTGGCCAGGCCAGCAAGGCGTGATGGGCGTGATTCCACACCTTGTTGGCCATTTCACGCACTTTTCATGCACGGATACGAACGTTCTAGATGTGGATTGAATCCCCTTTTGGAAAAGCTTCAATTTCATGTTAAAACAATACCTTTCATTTTTGCCATTTTATAAACGCCGGCGCTTATAAATTTCCTTGATTATAAGCGCATCCCCTAAAAAAATGCGTTTTTTTATACCCCCAGGGGCGCTACTATCCGGGGGCTTACGCTACCAGCTCCTGATTTTCCTTTTTCTGTCAAATCTAGTCCCAAGTTTACTAAAAATGTATGAGTTTGTGGAATTTTGCTCACGCGATGCCCAAATTGTGTTCAAAACTGGTCCTGCGGGGCTAACATTTCGACACGTGTCTGCAGCAGGATTTTTTACAGGGCATAAAATATAAAACTCCTAGGGAAATCAGGACAATTTTTCGGGAGGGATCCACCCTAAACACGGGAACCCGCCTGGTGTTTAGGGTTGATTGATCCCTCCCGAAAATGTGTCCTGTTTTCTTAGGGGTATTATTGCTTTTTGCTTCGTCAAAACAAATATTGTTGCGAAATGGACACGCTTCGAAATGTTTGCCCCACAGGACCAGATTTGAACATAATGTGGGCCTCGCGTGAGCGAAATTCCACTAAGGTGACTTTTTGGGTAAACTTGGAACTAAATTTGAGATATTTTTGAAACTAAGGAGCTGGGATGGACTTTCCCCAGAAAAAATCCTTACAAAACTACACGTGTAATTCCCATGGCAATGCTGTCCAGCGACTACCGAATCTTCTAGAGGGGGCACCTTTCTCGCACAGCCTGGTTACTTTTCCCTCAGGAATTCGTTTCTTCGCAATCCTTCTCGCAGCCAATCCCAACCTGCATGGTTGTCGTCAACAAGTCCCTGTACACCATTCCTACAGACGGAATATTTCTGACGGAATCCTTGAACTCACCGCATCCCTCGCAGCTCAGTCTGTGAGACTCTGTAGCAGCTCAAGCAGTCCTACTCTTTCATGACTCGTCCAACAGTTGTTCTTCCTAGTCCAGTGCGAGCCAACCGAGGCAATCCTAGGCCAGTCGAGGAACACTAACGACGATCTGTTTAGAATTCAATTACTTGGTTCTTTATAGTGGGGTAACTTTCGGTAACGAAGTTGCGAATAGGGGGAACGAGCTCGCGACGGTAGCCTTCAAATCAAGAAGAACCTCGTCATTGTCGTCGTCGTCGTCAAAGTCGTCGAGAGGGACCTCGTCATTGTCGTTCGCGGTCGCTCGCGGTCATACGCGATCGTTCGTGGTCATTGTAACATTCGTGATTTTTCGCGGACGTCGCGGTGTTCACGATGAGAGAGGTCGAGAAGCACGAGAAGATCATTCGCGCATTGATGAAGCTCCCGGACAACCGGAAATGCTTCAATTGCAACAGCCTGGTACCTGCTTCTTGCCGTGTCCTCCATGCCATTGCTTTCTCATTGCCGAAGCAGTCTTGTCATAATATGATAATTTAGTGTTAATATCATGTCAGTGTCGTATCAATGTGATGTAAAATTTTGTCAATCGCCCCTCGCTGCCGTGTCAATGTAATGTCAATGGGTTTCCATTGTCATGCCAATGCTTTCTGCCATGTCAACGTCTTGCCAAATTCATGACATGACAATGTGGTGTCAGTGTCATGTCAGTGTTCTGTCATCGTCCTATCAGTGTTCTGTCATCGTTATGTCAGTGTTCTGTCATCGTTATGTCAGTGTTCTGTCATCGTTCTGTAAGTGTTCTGTCATCGTTATGTCAGTGTTCTGTCATCGTTATGTCAGTGTTCTGTCAAACTCATGTAAGGTGATGTCATTGCCGTGACTATGCCATGCCACTGTGTAAATTTCACGTCAGTAAAAAATCACATTCGTTTACACTAACTCTAACGTCTTCCCCTGCCATAATGCCGCAACATACGACTCATTGTCATCAATTTTCCGTTTCCTCTCTCTCACTAACACTGCACACCACAACCCCCCAGGGCCCTCAGTATGTTTGCACCAACTACAGCATCTTCGTCTGCCCTTCATGCAGCGGTGTCCAGTTGAGTGACCTCTCTGTTCCACCTTGACTGTCTGCTTTGTGCTGTCCTTTCAATGTTTCCCATGTCCCCTCAAGTGCACGGCAATTCATATTTCTCTCACCTTCCAAATTGATGTGTTAGTGCGCGACTGTTGTTGTTGTTGTTTTTTTTTTCAATATAAGTCGTATGTATATGCTACTTAGCTGCTGTTTTATTATTTTTGCATGGTGCCATTTGCAGTCGGGAGTTCAATCATCGGGTCAAGTCGGTGTCAATGGCCACGTTCACACCAGAAGAGGTGGCGGCACTGCAGCAGGGAGCCAACCAGGTGAGAGCTGGTAACCTGATAACCAGGCGACTGTGACCAGGCAGGTGGTAACCAGATGGGAGTTCAGCCATCAGGTCGAATCGGTGTCAACGGCCAAGTTCACGCCTGAGGTGGCGGCACTGCAGCAGGGAGCCAACCAGGTGAGAGCTGGTAACCAGATAACTTGTAACCAGGGAGGTGTTAACCAGGAAGGTGGTAACCAGATGGGAGTTCAGTTGATCCGTCTTTTCAAGTAAGTCAGTATCAATGGACTAGGTCACGCGTAAAGAGGGGGCGGCGCTGCAGCAAGGAGCCAACCAGGTGAGAGCTGGTAACTTGGTTACTGGGCGGTCGGTGGTCACTGGGTGAGAGGTGGTAACCGGGTGAGGAAACTGGTAACCAGTTGAGGTGTGGTAACCAGAATGATGGTAGGAAGAAAGGCAAGTAGGTGGTGGTTCCTGGTTCCATCTCAGTTAGTCGTAATCACAGGTTGCTGGTGAGAAATGCAGTGCCCTCTCCTCTCCTTCTTCCATCCACCCCTCCCCCGCCTCCCTCCTTGCTTTCTCACAGCGGGCGCTTGAATACTTTCTCCCGGGGGGCGGCCGTGCCCCTCCCAACAGCAAGTGAGTCACTGACTGACTACTGCCTCCTGTGGCTCTTCCATTTCCCCCAATTCCCCCCTTCTGCCGCCCTTCTCCCCTTCTCTTTCTCACAGCGGGCGCGAGAGTACTTTCTCCTGGGGGGCGGCCGTGCCCCTCCCAACAGCAAGTGAGTCATTGACGAGTGCGTCAGTTCTGCACCCCTGTTCTGACTCCCGTGCACATAGATTCATTGTTCTGACTCCCGTGCACATAGATTCATTGTTCTGACTCCCGTGCACATAGATTCATTGTTCTGACTCCCGTGCACATAGATTCATTGTTCTGACTCCCGTGCACATAGATTCATTGTTCTGACTCCCGTGCACATAGATTCATTGTTCTGACTCCCGTGCACATAGATTCATTGTTCCGACTCCCGTGCACATAGATTCATTGTTCTGACTCCCGTGCACATAGATTCATTGTTCTGACTCCCGTGCACATAGATTCATTGTTCTGCAGCCCTGTTCGGGGGTCAGGCAAGCCCTTGCTAACCACAAATGAATCTCTGAGAAATGGTGCCTGTGTCTGCCGTATGCATTGTTCCATCCAGCTTTCCAGCTTGAGGGTCAGCCCAGCACTGCCCACCATGCCCTCTTCCCTTCCCTTCCCTCTTCCCGACCCTTGTACCTTCCTTTTGCCTAAATTTCGCCCCCCCCCCCTCCCCCCTCCCTCACCACTCCAGTGACCCCCAGTCAGTGAGGGAGTTTATTCGAGCGGTCTTTGTGGAAAGGCGATATGTGGGGAGGAACTCACGAGAGGTGTGTGATGATGATGATGGGCAGTGGCGATGGTGATGGTGCTGATGACATCAACATCAGCTTTTGTGTGTGTGTGTGCGCGCGCGCGCGCGTGAGTGTGTATGTGTGTGTGTGTGTGTATGTGTGTGTGTGTGTATGTGTGTGTGTGTTTGGGGGGAGAAGGGGTAGCATGTGCATGCACATATGTGCTTACTAACATAACACATGTAACCAAGGCCCACCTGTATCGTCAATTTCCTCTTCTTTCTTTTTTTCTACCCTCCACTCCGTTCCCCCTTCCCTCCAACCTCCAACGGAGTAGCATAGCAGCAACCATGCTTCCCTCTCCTTCATCCTGCACATCTCGCCTCATTTCTTCTCTCACTCTCTCCCCACCTTTCTCCGCCCGCTCCCTCCCCATCCCCTCCTCCCGCACCCACCCATCCTTACCCTCCTCATCCAGAGCTCTCCCTCAGGCCGAACCCATTCTATGGACGGTTCTCCCTCCGCTTCCTACCTTACCTCACTCCCTCCCCTCCCCTTCCCAACCCCCCTGCCTCTCTCAGAGCTCTCCCTCAGGCCGAACCCACTCTATGGATGGTTCTCCCTCCGCCTCCTTCCCGCAGCCCTCTGACCTCCAACGCAGCAGCAGTGCCCGGGCCTCCCTCTCCTTCTCCCCCACGCTTCCTCCTTCCCACAACCACAAGCAGCAACAACCGCAGCAGCAGCAGCAGCAGCAGAACGCTCTACCACCACGCAAATCCCCTTCTCTTTCTGCCAACAGCAACACCAGCGCCAGCACCAGCACTAGTGCGAGATTCCCTAGCAGCAGCAGCAGCACGAATAGCACTAGGTTCTCCAACATCTCAAGCAGCAGTGATGGGGTGGATGCGCCTGTGCGGCCTGTGAGCGACCTGCTAGGGGACGAAGTCGAGTTGAGAGTGTATCACAGCGAGCCGGGACGGGGCAGCTCACACGTGTATCAAACTGCGTCCTCGCCTTCAGCCCTTCCCGGTTCTCCCTCCTCTACGCCCTCTGTGTCTGCCTCTCTCGCTGCCTCTCCGCCTGCTGCTGCCCATGCTCCTGCATCTCAAATCCCTTCATCAGCACCTGCCAGCCCTGTGCCAGCACCTGCAGCAGCTGCATCAGCAACTGCAGCAGGAGCAGCAGCAGCATCAACGGCAGCACCAGCATCAGCACCACTGGCTCCTCTAGGTAACCTGATTGACTTTTCAGATGAAGGGGATGGGGATAGCCTCACTCTGCCTCCTGCTGCCCCCGTGCCGGCTCCCAAGCAGTGGCAGCTTCAGGAGCAGACGGAGGGTGCAACAGGGGGTGGGGAGCAGCATCAGCCCACGGTGCTGCAGGGGCAAACGCAAGTGCCAGCGCAAGTAGACACAGCAGCAGCCACAGAAGGAGCAGTGGCGGCGCCGGCAGCAGGAACAGCAGCAGCAGCAGCAGTGGAAAAAGAGAGCAGCAGCAGCGGTGGCGACAGCAGCAGCATTGCCAATGGTTTTGCCTCCTGGGCGCATTTTGATAGCAGCCCCATGCCACCTGTACCTGCACCAGCTATGCGATTGATCTCAGGGAATGCCCCTTCTCTTGGCCCAGAATATGGATCCATGGGCTATGGGCAAGCGCAGCTATCCGCATCACCACTAGGGTACGAGGGCTATGGGATGCAGGCACAGGGGCAGGGGCAGTTTCAGCCAGTAACCCAGGCCGGGCAGGGGCAGTTCCAATCAGTAACCCAGGTTGGGCAAGGGCAGTTTCAAGTAACCCAGGCACAGGGGCAAGGGCAGGGGCAGGCTGAATTATTCATTCAGATGCAAAGACAGGGACAGTTTCACTTATCGACTCAGGCTCAGGGACAGGAACAGGGATATGGGCAAGGGCAGGGGCAGGGCTATGGATTACAAGCTAATGGGGGTTATGCACAGGCGTTCTCCCCAGTGCAGTCCCCTCCGATACAGTCACATCCCTTCCCTCCCTCACAATCACACTCGTTCCAATCTCCTCCCACACAGTCCCACCCATACCAGTCCCCGCCCTTACAATCACACCCATACCCTCAGGGCGGGGTTATGGGGAGCCCTGGGGGAGTGATGGGGAGTGCAGGAGGAGTGACGGGAAGTCCAGTAGGGGGTATGGGGAGCGCTGGGGGAGGTATGGGGAGTCCAGGAGGGGTTATGGGAAGTGCAGCTGGGTTGATGGGGGGAGGGGTTATGGGGAGCCCAGGGGGGGTTATGGGGAGCCCAGGGGGGGTTATGGGGAGCCCAGGGGGGGTTATGGGGAGCCCAGGGGGGGTTATGGGGAGCCCAGGGGGGGTTATGGGGAGCCCAGGGGGGGTTATGGGGAGCCCAGGGGGGGTTATGGGGAGCCCAGGGGGGGTTATGGGAAGTCCTAGAGGGGTGATGGGGAGCTCAGGCGGGGTTATGGGGGGGACAGGGGGAATGATGGGAAGTCCAGGAGGAACAATGGGCAGCCCAGGAGGGGTGATGGGGGGCGCAGGGGTGGCTATGGGAAACCCAGGGGGAGCGATGGGGAGGCCAAGTGGGGTTCTGGGAAGCGCAGGGGGGCCAATGGGGAGCCCAGGGGGGGCTATGGGGAGCCCAGGGGGGGGAGCAATGGGCAACGGAAGAGCTGCGATGTGGAGCCCTGCAGGCGTCATGGGAAGCCCTGCAGGCGTCATGGGAAGCCCTGCAGGTGTCATGGGAAGCCCTGGGATGGGACCATCACCGTTGGGGTCACCCGGATTGGTATGTTCCCACACACACAGTGTTACTTATTTTATTCCTTCACATTTCGTTCACAGTTTTTTTTCTTTCGTGCCTGTCTTCTTATTTCTCTTTCTTTTCTTCCTTCTCTCCTTCCTCCTTTCTTTTTCATAACAATGTTTCGCAAGTACGGCCAGCCAGTTCCCTGCCCAGCCTTTTTCATTATTATTTTTCTCCAGAATTCCAAAGAACACCCCCTGCAGAATGAAGGGCTGTTAGTTCCCTCCTAGTCCTTCCCACTACCAGTTCTCATTAGCCCCCCCCTTCCTCACACTGCTTCCTGTTTCCCAGTTCCCATCCCCACAGGCACCTTTCCTCAACATGGAATCGCTGTGAGCTGCTCTCGATGCCACACAACCACCCACAGGACCTAACACAAAACCACAGGAAGCTCCCCCTCTGTCCCTTCTCACGCCATCTCTTCCCCCATCCCACCCTTTCCTCACCTCTCCCAGTCCCCATCCCCACAGGCACCTTTCCCCAAAATGGCATCCCTGGGAGCTTCTCTTGAGACCACACAACCACACGCACAGCCAAGCTCCCCTCCCCCTCTATCCCTCTCCCAGTCCCCATCCCCACAGGCACCTTTCCCCAACATGGCATCCCTGGGAGCTGCACTCACCGCAACACAACCACACACACAACCACACGCACAACCACACGCAGCAGCAGCAGCATCACCAGCACCACTCCCATCAGCAGGAGGTTATGCTTTCGAGGGATATTCTCAAGCGCTGATGCAGCAAGGGTCAGGGCAACAAGGTTACACCCAGTTAGGACCGATGCAGCAAGGGTCCGGGCAACAGGGCTATTCCCCATTAGGACCGATGCAGCAAGGGTCAGGGCAACAGGGCTATTCCCCATTAGGACCGATGCAGCAAGGGTCAGAACAACAGGGTTATTCCCCATTGGGCCAGATGCAGCACATACAGCATGAATCGTTCCCACAGCAGCAACAGCCGAACTACCAGCAGCAGCCAGTTAACTACCAGCACAACACATTTCAACAGCAACAGGTAAGCTACCAACAGCAACAGATGCCAACATTTCACCACCAGCCATGGCAGCAGCAGCAACAATGGCAGCAGCGACAGCAGCAGTAGCAACAGCAGTGCCAGTATCATCGGCAGTGACAACAGCAAGTACCATTATCATCATCAGTCAGTCAGTACCATACTTGGCTTCTTATGTACACTCATATTTTATGCTAGGTAGGTTATTGCCCAGAAAAGCATATAAACGTGGCATGCCCGGTGCAGTGGGTTCTTACAAACACAGGTACCGTAACACCATTGTTGTTAAGATTACATATTTTTGTTAAGATTACACATAATTGTTGCAGAGCAAGAACAAGATCAATGTTCAAGATCCATTGCATAGGCCAAAGCAACTGTTCGAAACAAATAAAATAAATTAAATGGAAACAAATGAACATATATAATACAACGGTGCATCGCCCCGATGCGAATGTTGCTGTGGCTGCTGTTTCAAACCTGCCGAGGTAAATATTGTTTTTTTCCAGAGAGAATACCACACAGGTACCATTTCCGCTGGCCCTGTTTCAAACAGTGCTGCTGCTGGGTTGCTGTAGGTGTTGGGGTTAGGAGGACTGATGATTATTGCTGCATTTCCTGCTACGGTACTCCTGCTGCTGCTGTTCCTGCTTTTCCCGATAGTGCACCTGCCCATGCTCCAGTTGCTCCCCCCACCACACCTCCCCTGGTCCCTGCCTCCAATGCCTGCCCTTCCCCCGTCACACCCCCACAGCCCACTACCCCCCTTGTGCTGCTACCGCCTTTGAGGCACCTCACAAAACACCTGTCCCTGCTCCAGTTGCTCCCCCCACCACACCCCCTCCAGTCCCTCTCCCCAGTGATTGCCCCCCAGACACAACCCCCAAAGCCCTGCTTGTGCTGCTACAGCCAGCTTTCAACGTTTGACTGGCAAACATAGGAGGCAAAAAAAACCAGAGTTAAGGGGAGGCAGTGGGAGAGAAGGGAAAGCAAGAAGAGTGAGTCGAGGACAACGTAACAAGGAAAATGGAGCGCAGGCGGAGAGATGGAAAGGGAAGGCATAATAAGGAAAGCACGAGAATGAGAAAAAAAAGAAGAGATCAGAGAGCAGACGGAGCGAAGAGAAAGGGAGAGGACGAGGGAGACAAACGAGGAGTGAAAGAGAACAAGAATGGGAGGAGAAAATAAACAGGGTAAGAACGCAAGCTCACGTAGGCTCGTTTTGGGTTGACTGCTGCATTGATTGGCCTTCCATTGGTCTTGTCACTGCTGCTGCTGCTGCTGTTGCTGCCATCCCAACGAAAGCCGGCCCTCTTTTAGAAGCAGTGGCATTTTTTCCTTGGCCACTTGCATTCATCCCCTCTCCCACTCCCCGCCTCCCCCCTTCTCCCCACTTCCCGTCACCCTCTCCCCGCCTCCCCTCCTTCACAGTTGTTGTCATTCTCGGTGGAGGGTTATCAGCAACACCTCTTGCGGTGTTCTTTGCCTTCTTTGCCTCTCCAGCCATTGCTCCGCTTTCCTCCACCCTCCCTCCTGCTTCCCCTCTACCTTTTCCGGCCCCCACACTTCGCCCTTGCGCTTTCAGACCAATCCCTTGGCTGCTGCCAATACCAGCACCAGCAGCATCGCCACCACCACCAGCACGAGCACCAGCACCACCAGTAGCAACGGCACCACCACCAGCACCAGCAGTAGCAGCAGCAGCAGCAGCAGCAGCAGCAGCAGCAGCAGCAGCAGCAGCAGCAGCAGTCAAACCAGTAGTGCCCTTCCCCACGTCGACCCTCCTCTCTTCACCCTTCACCCCAAAAATGCTCCCTCCAACCTCTTTCCGCACAGGAGAAGGCAGGGGAGAATCACGTTTAGGAGACTCGAAACCAAGCATGCTCCTCCCAATCTCTCGTCTCACAGGAGAGGACAAGGGAGACGAAACGCGCCCAGAGCCCCCAGCACCCCCAGCACCCGCTGCACCCGCTGCACCCGCTGCACCAGCTGCACCCGCTGCACAAGCTTCAGCAGGGACTCTCAGCCCCGAACCTGAGTTGTAGCTCACGTCGCTCAGGTCCGGGTTCCCTTCTTGGTTCGTTATCGAAGCAAACGACGAGGCTGGGGACACGATGGCACTAGGCGGGAAATTGACCAACGGGCGGTTCTGGTCCAATCGCACGCCGCCACCTGGCGGGATGCCTAAGTATTTTCCAGAAATACCACCAACCGCCCTTCCCATCCCTCCTCCCATCCCTCCGCCCACTCGCTCCCTACCCCCTCCCCTACTCCCAGCCCAAAACCCTTCCTCCGTATTTAGACCACCACTGGCACTTAAGAGTCCACTGCCACTTAAACCACCACCACCACCGCCGCCACCGCCGCCGCCGCCGCCACCACTACCAGCAGAAGCCGCATTTCGGGAGAAGGCAATTAAGCTCTTTCTCAGCTGCTTGACGCTCCTGGCATCATCATTCAACTCCCTCTCGTGCTGGTCCAGCGTGGCTTTGATAAACATCAGGTGCTGCACCTTCCGCCTCTTCTCATCCAGATCCGATAGCTGCAAGGGCAGGGAGGGGAGAATGGGAATGGGGGATAGAGGGGAGGGTGGGAAGAACGATAAGAATAAAGGAGGAACGAGAGGGCTAGAAGTGGAAGAGAATAAGAGAAAGCTCTTTCTGATCTGCTTGACGATCCTGGCATCGTCATTCAGTTCCCTCTCGTGCTGGTCCAAAGTGCTGCACCTTCCGCCTCTTCTCATCGGGGTCGGAGTGCTGCAAGAATGGGGAGGGTCAGGTGGGGGAACGAGGAGGGAAGCAAGGAGAGAGGGTGGTTGGTCTGTCCAACGTGGCTCGGATAAACATCAAGTGCTGCACCTTCCGCCTCTTCTCATCGGGGTCGGAGTGCTGCAAGGTACGGGGGAGAGGAAGACAGACAGGGTAGTTGAGAATGAAGAGGGGAAGAAGGGGAGAAAGGGAGAAGGCTATTTTTCACCCCTTCCGCAACAACCACTCTGCTTTCTACCCACACTTACACCCCTTTCGCAACAAGCACACCCCTTCACTATAATCACATGCCCCCCCTCACCTCTTGAACTGCCTCCATGCGGCTCCTCCAGTCTCTCCTATACGCGTCTGTCACGACCTCTCATTCCCTTGCACCTTAAATCCCCACTAGTACAATCACACATGCCCTCACTCACCTCTTCATCTTCTTCCATACAGCTCTGAGACGTCTCAAAACTAAATCTTCTTCCATACAGCTCCTCCAGTCCCTCCTAGCCGCCTCCATCACGGCCTCTTGGCCTTTCAAACTCCCATGCACATTGTGACCCCACTAGTTGAGCCCATTGAGTCGACTCAAATTGACTCAAAAATCAACCTCCCTGGCACATTGTGACCCCACGAGTACAATCACACGGCTTCACTACCCACATGCCTTCATTACAATCACACATGCCCCCCCTCACCTCTTCAACTGCCTCCATGCGGTTCCTCCAGTCCCTCATAGCCGCCTCCAGCACCCCCTCTCGCTCCTTCAAGCTCCCTTACACCTCGAAACCCCACTAGTAAGGCCACACCATTCAGTACCATCACACACAAGCTTGCTCACCTCTTCAACTGCCTCCATACGGCTCCTCCAGTCCCTCCTAGCTGCCTCCAGCACCGCCTCTCGCTCCTTCAAGCTCCGCCGCTGCTCCGCTGCAAACCGCCTGGTTTGTTTCAACATGATCTCGCGCTCCCTGGGAGGGAGGGGAGTAGGGGGAGAGGAGTGGGGAGAGGGAGAGGAGTGGGTTTGGGACGGGGAATGGGGGAACGCGGGTAAGCAGAGGGGGAGTGAAAGGGGTGAGTGGGGGAGTATGTGGGGCTTGAAGCGCCCTAGCCGCCTCCAGCACCCCCTCTCGCTCCTTCAGCCGTTGCTCCGCTGCAAACCGCCTGGCTTGTTTCAACATGATCTCGCGCTCGCTGGGAGGGAGGCGAATGGGGGGTGGGGAGGGGGAAATTGGGATGTAGGGGGAACAGGGGAAGGGAAGGGGTTGATCAGATAGGGGGAACATGTAGGATTGGTTTAACTCGCCAAAAATAAACAGACGCAAGAAAGTCAAAACAAGATTTGAACGGGGTCCATCCAAAAAAAAAAAAAAACACACACACACACACACTTACCCGAACGAGATTCCTCCATCATCAAATGCCCCTCCACCGCTTTCAACCCCTCTGCGCCGCACCCGTAGATGAGCCCTCCCCAGATCCCCCTTCCCCAGCTCTCCCAGTTCCTCCGAACCAGAATCACCCCATGCCGAGTAGTACCCTCCACCGCTCCCCATTTTCAATGCATCCTCCACCGTCCGATCGTGACCAGATTCGCTCCCAACCGTCCGATTGCTTTTCCCCCGGTTCCTCGATTTCCTCCCCCCTGACCCCAGCCCAATCCGGCCCCCACTTATCCAGTCCCCAGCCAATACGCTTCCTTCCACCTGCCCGGCCTGCCTGAGAGAAAATCTTGGCATGAATTCGCACGAGCTCTCCCCAAAATTGCTGCCGGAATCATATTGGGCCCCTTCAAACGGAGCAAGGTTTTGAGCGGGAGAAACGGCTGCTGCTGCTGCTGCTGCTGCAGGAACTGAGGCATTACCACTGTTAGTGGCAGTGGCAGCAGCAGCACCGCCAGCAGCAGCACCACCAGAACCAGCACCAATACCAGCGCCACCAGCACCATTAGCAGAAGCAGCAGCGGCGACCCCATATCCACCCTCAGCACTGCCTCCCACCTGCTGCCCCTGCTCCCCTGCCCTCGCTCTCCTATGCTCAGGGCGGGCTCCTGGAGAGGACGTGAGGAGGAACCCTAATTCCCCCACCCCATCCCCATTCCCATATCCGTACACACCCCCATCGCCATTCCAATTCCCATCCCCATCCCCATGCCCATATCCATGCTCATTCCCATTCAAGCCATCTCGGCTAAAATCTGACTCCATGTCGAAAAACCCATCCCATACATATGCCTCCCCCACCTGCCGCCGCCGCTGCTGCTGCTGCTGCTGTTGCCCCATCACTCCTCCAACCCTTCTCGGACTCCTCATGTTTCCAAACATCATCTGATCATCCTCTCTCAAGTTCAAACCCCCACCTTGTCCATTCCTCACCCCGCCCAGCATCAGAG
Organism: Closterium sp. Naga37s-1; assembly: GCA_947471745.1. NCBI lineage: Eukaryota > Viridiplantae > Streptophyta > Zygnematophyceae > Desmidiales > Closteriaceae > Closterium > Closterium sp. Naga37s-1. The sequence goes on along the minus strand of CANJKZ010000934.1, from coordinate 480,397 downwards.
CCGACTTTTCCGTCAAGTCAAACGAATGCCTTGGTGCGCCCCCCAGCACTCTCTGTTCCTCCTCTCTCAAGTTCAGCCCCACGCCTTGCCCGTTCCTCTCACTCCCCAGCCCCATCAGAGCTGACTTTCCCGTCAGATCAAACGAACGCCTTGACCCACCACCTCCCAGAACCCTCTGCTTCTCTCTCTCCATCCTCTCCTTCCAGCCTCTTCTCAGCTCGGTCTCCTCCTCCCTCAACTCCCGACTCAGCCGTTCCAGTCGCCACACTCTCTCCTCCTCCACTTTCTTTCTCATTACCACCTCCATCTCCCTTCTCGTTGCTTCCAGCTTCATTTGTAGTTCCATCCTCATGCCCTGGACCTTCCTCTGAACCTTCATCTCAAGTTCCTCTCTCCATCGCTCTAATGCTCGCACTGCTTCTCTTCTCAGCTTCAGCTTCTCCCCTTCCAGCCGGACCTGCAAGTCGGTTCGGAACGAGTCTAGCACCTGGGTCGCCCGAACCTCCAGTTCCTCCTGCAGCCGCCGAACCTCACGCTCGGCCCGAGCCACTTCCCGAGCCTTACTCTCCCTCAAATTCTCTCGCAAACGCGTCTCCTCCTCTTCTACCGAAGCTATCAACTTGGCTCGGTATTCCCTAACCTCTGCTTCAACCTCGCCCTGTTGCCTAATCTCCTCCGCCCGTTGCTGCCTGATCCTCTCATACTCCTCCGCCACGTCAGCATCAACTTTCCTCGCCACGTCAGCAAGCAGCTCCTGTTTCCTGCTCTCCAATTGGTTCATTACATCTGCCTGCATCTCCTCCCATAGTCGCGCCCTCTCCTTCTCAATATCCTCTCGCAATTCCTTCTGAATTTCCTCCCGCATTTCCTCCCACACCAACTCATGTCTCTGCTTTAAATCACCACCATCCCCGTACACTCCCTTTTCCCTTACCTTGCTTTGACCCATGTCCGAAATGACCATCCCTTCCTGACCAGACTCTGTTCCTTCTTCTCTCTCCTCCCCACCTGCCTCTTCACATCTAAAACTACCCTTAGCAAGATCCCAACTGCCATTCCTCTTACTATCCCCACCATTATCCTTCCTATTACAATCCTTCTTAAAATCCCAACTGCCCCCCTTCCTAGAAGCCTCAATTTGAACAACACCCTTAGCATCCGCGCTATCAGCCCTCTTGAAGCTCCCACTCCCTCCGCGTCTCACATCCTTGCCTTTAAGCAAGCCTTTCGCGCAAGCATCAGCGCTATCAGCCCTCTTGAATTTCTCACTCCCTCCTGATCCGTCTGCTTTAAGCAAGCCCTTTACACTGGCTTCGGCACTATCAGCCCTCTTGAAGCTCCCACTGCCTCCTAGTCTTACTCCCTCCGCCTTAAACATGCCCTTCGCACTACCATCGGCACTATCAGCCCTCTTGAATTTCTCACTCCCTCCTGATCCTTCTGTTTTAAGCATGGCCTTCGCGTTAGCATCGCCACTATCAACCCTCTTGAAGCTCCCACTGCCCCCGATTCTGGGAGCATCACCACCAGCAGGACCAAGACGAAGCACGGCTTTTGAACCTCCACTTCCACTCTCGGCTCTTTTGAAGCTCCCACTGACACCTCCCCCTCCTCGCTCCCCTCCTCCTCGTTCCCCTCCTCCTCGCTCCCCTCCTCGCTCTCCTCTTCGCTCCCCTCCTCCTCGCTCCCCTCCTCCTTGCTCCCCTCGTTCCATTCCTCGCAATTCCCCTGCCCCATCCAACGACCTCCGCCTCCCCTTCCCCTCCTCTCTCCCTCCTGCTGCTTCTCCTCCAGCAGAGGTAGCACCACCCACACGTGCCACAACAGGGTTACCATCAGCAGCGGTAACCGGGTTACCACTAGTGCTAGCGGTAACCAATCCTGAGGCCTCTTTAGTGTCAGAGAAGGTTCGGCGCACGTCCTGCCCTATAACTGCAGCTAGTTTAGAACCAACAGTAGCTGTACCTGCACCTAATGCTCGAGTGGTGGCGGTAGAAGCAGCAGTAGAAGCAGTAGTAATAGCGGTAGAAGCAGCAGTAGAAGCAGTAGTAATAGCGGTAGAAGCAGCAGTGACAGCAGTGGCAACAGCTGTAGGGGTAGCAGCAATAGCTGTAGCAGCAGCAGCAGGAATGGTTATCCCACCAACAGCATTCCCACCAGAAATGCCTGTGCCACCTGCAGCGGCAGCGGCACCGGCAGCATTTGCAGCCACACTACCACCGCCACCACCATCATCGTCAGAGCTGCTCCAATCTGTCAAGGAGAAGCAGAGGGAGCACAAGGAAAGGGGGAGCAATTTTTGAGCAGACTAAAAAATAAACCACAACCACAGCAGCAGCACCACCACCATCTCCAATCTGTCATGGAGAAGTAGAGGGAGCACAAGGAGAGGGGGAGCAGAAGAATGAGGGAGGTGTAAGCGAGACATTTTGACTTGTAAGCAGAACATGCACACGCACTCACGCACACACGCATAATCATGCACACACACACACACACACACACACACACACACACACACACACACACACACACACACACACACACACACACACACACACACACACACACACACACGCATGCACGCACACACCACACACACATACACGCACCTTCCTCCTCCTCCTCAGATTCAGCAGGAAGACCTTTCGCGCCATTCGTCACCGCAGGCACGGAGCCTGCCCGAGCCAGGCTGGCATCCGCGGCTGACTGCTGAACCGAGCGAGGTTCGGGGGACCAGGAGGTTTGGTGTAGGAGCTTCTCCGAATCTTTACTGGCTGAGCTTCGTGCTGTTGGTTGCTGCTGCTGCTGCTGCTGCTGCTGGCATTGCTGCTGCTGCTGCTGCTGCTGGCGTTGCTGCTGCTGCTGCTGCTGCTGGCGTTGCTGCTGGTTTAGCTGCTGCTGCTGCTGAGGCCTTAGCTGCGACTGCTGGGCGTGGGCGCGTGCAGGTGACCCTTTCTGCTGGCGCTGGCAGGGCACCACAAGAGAAGGGCATGCAGGCAGGGGGAGAGATGACAAGAAACGGAGTGAGTACAAAAGACGATTTTGAGTCGACTGAAACATCACGGCAATGCGAGACAAGGGTTTGCAGGAAGGAAGGCAGATGACAAGAAAATGGACTGCGTGAAGAAAGTCATGCGGTAAGTGTGCTAGGGGCGTGCCTTGAAGCTGGCAGTGAGTGTGTGGTCAAGGAGGCTCCAAGATGAGAGCAAAGGGGGAATTTCGGGAGGGAGGGAGGAGGGAAACGGAGGAAATATGTGCATTCAAACAGCCTCACCATAGCCGCTGAGTTAGGCTGCAACGATCCTTGGCGAAACAAGTTCCCGTGATGCTCCCCTCTATTTTGTGGCGGCAGGGATGCTTGCCGCACATATGTCTCTCCACCCATCCCTCCTCCTCCGCCCCCGCCTCCTCTTCCGCTGCCTCCTCCTCCTCCTCCTCCCATCAACCCCGCCCCTGGCCCCGCCACTCCACCAAAGCCTCCTTTCCTCCCCGCACCCTCCACGCTCCCACCTCCAGCTGCAGCAGCACGAGCAGAAGCAGCAGCAGAACCACCACCACCACCACTAGCACCACTGGCAGCAGCAGGGGGTGGAGCGCCGCGTGCAAGAAGCAGCCTGTCCTTCTCCTGGTGGTAGACGGCGCGGTAGTGGTCGTCACAGGGGTGCTCCCACACGCTCTCGCCCGTCTGGAAGTTGAAATAGTAGATCTCCCCGTCCTCCGTGCCACTGGTGGGGGCGGGTAGGGGGTGCGGGAGGGGAAGGGAGAGCGTGAGGCAGCAGCAGCAGCGGCACCAGCACTACCAGCAGCAGCAGCAGGGGGTGGAGCGGCGCGTGCAAGAAGCAGCCTGGCCTTCTCCTGGTGGAAGTCGGCACGGTAGTGGTCGTCACAGGGGTGCTCCCACACGCTCTCGCCCATCTGGAAGTTGAAATAGTATATCTCCCCGTTCTCCTTGCCACTGGTAGGTGGCGGGGGAGGCGACATCTTTTGAACCGTCTCAAAGAAACGGCGCACCAGACGAGACGAGGCACTCACCAGGGCTTCCAGTTGGGCGGCAGAGGCGACTTGAGCCCCTGCCGCGCCACCCACTTGGATCAGGCCGGCTCATGATGAACAACGGAACGAAAAAACACACAGCACACCAGGCGGTTCACATCACGGTTGAGGCTCTCACCAGGGCTTCCAGTTGGGCGGCAGAGGTGATTTCAGCCCCTGCCGCGCCACCCACAGCAGCTCTTCCTCCCCCGGAAGCTCCATTCCCAGCCACCGCGCGTACTCCAAAATCTCTGAGAATGGAACGCAAGAGGGTCAAGGGACCCAGCATAACGAGAGAGGCAGGGATGGGGGTTGGATGGCAAGGGGGTTAACAGGGGATGGGTCACCAACAGCACCAGCACCTCCTCCTTCCCCGGGAGCTCGGAAAGGGGAGAGGAGCAGAGGAGTGCAGAAGAGAAACGGTCAGGAATCCAGGAAGAACGGAAAGAAATCCAAACAGAACGGTCAGGGATTTAAGAGGAACGGTCAGAAATCCAAAACGGAACGGTCAGAAAATGCCTGCGAATCCATGTAAAACACGTCCTGGCGTCCACGACAGTGTTTTGAAAATCAAGACGTGCGTCAGGGAATCTTGTCCCCGGTCGAACTTAGCACACGAGTAAGCTTTTGTGAAATACGTCCAGAGAACTGATACTTTCGTGCTGGAAAATGCTTGGCTTAGCAAGAGCTGACAGGACACGGCTAGGCAGGTGCGTTGCGAGATAACGACGAGGGCCAACGTTAACGATCAAGAAGCCAGCCGAAGTACCTTCTTCCGTCGGCTCATAATTCGCGTCAACCTCCTCCTCCAGAATGACGGACTCCATGACAAAGCCACTTCTTGGGAAGCTAGCGACTTTATTCTTTGACAAGATAATTACAATCGTTAATCTCCTCCTCTACAACGACGGACTCCATGGGGAAACGACTCCATGAGAATCTAACGAGACTTTTTAGTAAACTGAATAATAAAGCCAATCCAATCTTCCAAAATGACAAAATCCATGGGGCAACGACCCCTTGAGAAATGAAAGAATCTTAAATCGAGTCAATGAAGCTTAGTGTCAATCTCGTTCTCCTGATCCACGGATTCCATGAGGGAACGACTCCTTCCGTCAATAACGAAACAATGGATTCAGTAGGTACCAGCTGGGTCATGGTACGACTGCGAGGAGCCACTTTTAACTTCCTCTATGTCTTATTTCTTTCCGCATTCTAAGAGAAAACAGGAAAGGGTGCTTATTTAACACAACCATCCATGGCGCGCGTCAGAAACTACGTCCCACAGGCTAGCCTACAGAATTACTACGAGATTCGCTCACTCATGAAAAGCTGGAGGCGAAGCGGCAGCTCTAGAAACCTACGGTCAATAATGTCAGGTGGATCTTGTTAGTAACGGACGAACGGGATGGACGAATGGGAAGCAAGCAAGCTTATGCAGTGAATGCACGGCAGGCAGAGGGAGGGAGGGCAGACGGAAAACCCAAGGCTCGGAAGAGCTGTGGCTTTTGCTTCGGAAACTTGTTGCGGTCAAGTTTCCGGTTCGGCTTCACGTGGTTGTTGGCTGAACGGGTACATTTCAGGAGAAACCCTAGGTTAGAGCTGTGCGTTCAGCAGAACTTGACAACCTTGAAGGTACGTTTTCGCCGCCGCTTCAAGTGAATTGACCTGGTCCGGTGGGGTTCCAGTCTGGTTCGGAAGTGCAGAATGTGCGAACATCTGGCCTGGGAGGAGAATGTGTGTGTACACAGCAAGGCGATGATTTGTCAGCGTTGATGCCGAATTCACAGCAGCCCCGGCAGGCGTTGGATGACACAGAATCAGAGTGACAAATCGGGTAACTAGGTGTGGAACGAAGTGTGGGCCATCGGATCTTGGAAACTGTTTCTGATTGGTGTTATTGACTGTGGTGACATGGCAATTCGCGTTATGAAGTTCCCCCGTTCAATCGAGCCTCAAAACAACTACAGCTCTGTATCAGTTCACTTATGCTAAATGGCACCATATATGCCATCCGAACACACATGCGACTGCCATCCCTCCATCACCTGCTAATCAAAGCCTGGTGTTCCAAGTCTATGAACCCCCTATCCAGCCAGTATACGGATAGCGGGCCGCTGTAGGTGTACGGCTGGCTATTGACACTAGCAAATAACTACAGACGCCATGCCTCACTACACCCAGCTGTCGCTATTATCTCCCTGCCATAATTGCTCAATATCGCCACCGTCCCTCTGCATTCGCTCGGACCGTCAGCCTAGTGTACCCATTTCTCGATCCTCCGCACAATCCAGCATTTCTAATAGTAGCCTCATGTCGAGTCGTAGCCTCGTCTTAGCGCCATTGCCGCTGCCACTGCTTTTGCCGCGGCGAAATGGTCCCTGGTATTCCGGAAACCGGCGGTCCTGCTCTAGCCGGAAAGTAACCGCCGCGACGCAAGGCGCAGCCAGGGGAATGCGCGCATGTTCCCCTTCCCCCTCCGTTTCCCCCTGTTCCGTCTCCCCCAGTTCCGCCTCCCCGCGTTCTGCTTCCCCGGGTTCCGCGTCCCCCCATTCCGCTCCGCGCATCCTCCAAACTCGTAGGCAGTCCCGCTCCAGTCGGATTACAACGGCCGCAACCTCGAATGTCCCGGTGGGGGGCTCCGCCTCCCCCGCTTCCGCCCCCGTTGCGCCTAGGCCCGGCGCGAGCGGAGGCGGGGAGGCGCTTATATCGGGGGAAGGGCTGGCGAAGAGCTTCGGAATGGACGTTCTTTTCGAGGGGCTGGATGTGACTATAAGCAGAGGGCAGAAGCTGGGGCTGCTGGGGCGGAACGGATGCGGTAAAAGCACATTGCTGAGGATACTAGCGGGGATGGACGCGCCTGATAAGGGCAAGGTGCAGCGCCGGCGGCACCTGAACCTGGCGTTTCTCGCTCAGGTGAATTCAACAATAGCTACACGGCCAGTCAGACCCTAGCTGCTCTTATCTTTAGGCACATAAGGTTGTTGAGTAAACCGGGATCCGGACCTGCCCGCCGGGATCCGGACCTGCCCGCCGGGATCCAGACCTGCCCGCCGGGATCCAGACCTGCCCGCCGGGATCCAGACCTGCCCGCCGGGATCCAGACCTGCCCGCCGGGATCCAGACCTGCCCGCCGGGATCCAGACCTGCCCGCCGGGATCCAGACCTGCCCGCTTATTTCTGTGCTCTCAACGCAGTTTTGTCAACACTTTTCCATGCCCTCCTTTATCCCTAACCCCCAACCCCAAATCTCGAACCCCAAACCCCAAACCCCAAACCCCGAACCCTAAACAGGACCCCGATTTACCCGCGTCTCTGTCTCTTCTAGACGCAGTACTATCTGCAGACAATGCCGCCATGCGCGCTGTGAGGGAATACGAGCGAGCAGCACAGAGGATGAAGGGGCGAGGTGGGTGTGTGAATACGGTTCGTGGTTGTGGAGCTGCTTGTAAAGGGGATGAGAGCACGGGTGAGGGGAAGGGGCATTGGTTGGCAGTGCTTTCAGCGGACAATGCCCCCATGCGTGCTGTGAGGGAGTACAAGCGAGCAGCTCAGAGGATGAAAGGCCGAGGTGCGTGTTGTGGGGCGGCTTATAAAGGGGACGGAAGCAGGGATGAAGGGAGCGGGAGGGTTGTCAGCTGTTTCTTGTCTTGATAATCTTGTTGTGGGGCGTCTTGTACAGGGATGGAGCCAGGGTGGGGAGAGGCACTGTTCAATTCTGCCATGTGTGTACCATTCAAATCCCCATCCCTACACTCGTCCACATACCCATCCCCATTCCCCCCCTTTGTGGCCCCGGCAGACCCCACCCCATCGGAGGCAGCAGCGCTGCAACGAGCCATGGATGGGGTGGAGGCGATGGGGGCATGGGACGTGGTGGCAGAGGCAGAGAGGCAGAGAGACAGAGAGGCAGAGAGACAGAGAGGCAGAGAGGCAGAGAGGCAGAGAGACAGAGAGGCAGAGAGGCAGAGAGACAGAGAGGCAGAGAGGCAGAGAGGCAGAGAGACAGAGAGGCAGAGAGGCAGAGAGGCAGAGAGGCAGAGAGACAGAGAGGCAGAGAGACAGAGAGACAGAGAGGCAGAGAGGCAGAGAGGCAGAGAGGCAAGTGCGTCTACTCATTACTCATTCCATACCAACTCTATGTGTGTGTGTGTAACATCCTCACCCCCACCAGACCCCACGCCCTCAGAGGCAGCAGCGCTGCAGCGAGCCATGGATGGGGTGGAGGCGATGGGGGCATGGGACGTGGTGGCAGAAGCAGAGAAGCTGCTGGAGATCCTAGGGCTTGGGGACGCTGCTTTGAGAAACGGTGGTGGTGGCGGTGTTGGCGGGGGGATTATGGAGCGGCAAGTTTCGTCGCTTAGTGGCGGGCAGAGGAAGAGGGTGGCTCTGGCTGCAACACTTCTGGCAAAACCAGAGCTCATCATTCTCGATGTGAGTGGCTTTGTGCATGATGTGAGTGGCTTTGTACATGATGTGAGTGGCTTTGTACATGATGTGAGTGGCTTTGTACATGATGTGAGTGGCTTTGTGCATGATGTGAGTGGCTTTGTACATGATGTGAGTCAGGGAAGAGAGGGATTGAGGGAAAGGGAGAGATAGGAAGAGAAAGGAGGGAGAGGAGGAGAGGAAGAGGGTGGCCCCCTGGCTGCGACACTGCTGGCAAAACCAGAGCTCATCATTCTCGATGTGAGTGGCTTTGTTGCAAATTCCTCGCCACAATTCTAACCCTAAACCTAAAGGAAGTTCACTTTTCCCCTCCTCCTCACATCACATCACATGCAGGAGCCCACCACCAACCCCATGGACGTGGCAGTCATTGATTGGATGCAATCAGCCCTGTCAGACCTTTCTCTCACCCATTGTCCTTTCGCCACTCCTCCTCTTACCAGGAGCCTCACCCATGCATGTTCCTCCCTCCGCCTCTCTTTCCCGTCCCTCTTGTCTATCTGCCATTCCTGTTCTTCCCCCCCTTTTGAGGCGCCTCAAAAGCCATTCCTTTTCTTCCCCCCCCTCACGTGCAGGAGCCCACCAACCACATGGACGTGGCAGTCATTGATTGGATGCAATCGGCCCTCTCCGACCCCTCCCTAACCGTCGTCCTCGTCTCTCACGACCGTTACTTTCTCGACGCCGTCTGCACGCAAATGCTCGAGATAGACCGGGGGACCTCGTTCCGCCACTCGGGCAACTACTCAACCTTTTTGGCTGCCCGGGCGAAGCGGGCAGTCGAAGAAGCCGCCGCGATTGGCCGGGCAGCGAACACGCTGCGGCGGGAGGGGGAGTGGATGCGGCGAATGCCTAAAGCTAGATCGACTAAGTCCCGGTCGAGAATCGACCGGTTTTTGGCACTTACTAAAGCGACAACGGAGAAGAGGCAGCGGCAGCAGCAGACGGTGGTGGGGAGTGTGGTTGAGATGGGTGTGGGGGAGGCACGGCTGGGTGGGAAGGTGTTGGAGCTGAGAGATGCGACAGCCATGCGAGGAGAGAGCACCGTGTTTGAAGGATTCACGTGAGTACGGGAATGTTTTTTTTCTTCTTCTTGTTAGATAAGTTCTCAGAAAGTGCATACAAGTGGTGGAGAGTGTGGTGTAGATGGGTATGGGGGAGGCACGGCTGGGTGGGAAGGTGGTGGAGTTGAGAGATGCGACGGCGATGCGAGGAGAGAGCACCGTGTTTGAAGGGTTTACGTGAGTGCGGTGGGGGAGGGCTGGGAGGGATGGGAAGGGATGGGGATGGGGTGTGAGGATGGCTATGTGTGGCTGGGAGAAGGTGCTGGGGCTGAGGGATGCAACGGCCATGAGAGGAGAGAGCACCGTGTTTGAAGGGTTCACGTGAGTGCTGGGTTTGGAGGGGTGGGGAGGATAGCAGTGGGATTATGAGTTTTGGGACGTCTCAATTCATGACTATGAGAGGCGAGTGCATGGTCTGGGGGGTAGGTAGGTAGGGTGGGAAGGTGCTGGAGCTGAGAGGTGCAACGGCGATGAGAGGAGAGAGCGCCGTGTTTGAAGGGTTCACGTGAGTGCTGGGTTTGGAGGGGTGGGGAGGATAGCAGTGGGATTATGAGTTTTGGGACGTCTCAATTCATGACTATGAGAGGCGAGTGCATGGTCTGGGGGGTAGGTAGGTAGGGTGGGAAGGTGCTGGAGCTGAGAGGTGCAACGGCGATGAGAGGAGAGAGCGCCGCGTTTGAAGGGTTCACGTGAGTGCTGGGTTTGGAGGGGTGGGGAGGATAGCAGTGGGATTATGAGTTTTGGGACGTCTCAATTCATGACTATGAGAGGCGAGTGCATGGTCTGGGGGGTAGGTAGGTAGGGTGGGAAGGTGCTGGAGCTGAGAGGTGCAACGGCGATGAGAGGAGA